>JAGPOW010003395.1:32775095-32850208 GCA_030014935.1 Caiman crocodilus
TTCCTTCCTTCCTCCTTGCTCGCTCTCTCTCCTACTCGCCACCCCGCGCTCCGCCGTGTCGCCGGCTTTTAACTTTCCCGCGGCGGCCATGTCGGCCGCTGCGATTGGCTCCCTCCCCCGGCTCGTCAGCTCTAGCCGCTTTAACGAGCGGGGAAGGCGCGGCTCGCGTGGCTGCGCTGGCGTTCGCCGCAGTTGGTGCCGTCCCTCGCCGTCCGGTTCTCCCGTCCCCGGTGAGTCTCCTGCCTCTTCCCTCGCCCCCCGGGGTCCCTCTCGGGTCCCTAGGGACGGCCCGGCGCCGTCACATTCAGTTTGTAAGTAAAGTCCTTTTGAATTCAACTGATAAGCTTCTGTGCCTAATTCCACTCCATCATGCGGCCCCATCCGGCTATTCTCGGCCCCCACAGAAGTGACATAGGGATGCAGTAGGCTGCTGTGTTGGTGCCGCTGGTTGTGGTTGTTGTCATGGTGTGGGGGGTGGGATATGGCTGCTGTGCATGGAGGGGATGCAGTTTTGGGCACAGGCAGTGGCACTGCTTCCCTCTCCTTGCTGCTTGTAGCAGCCTCATCCCTTTTGGCTGGAGGAAAGAGGCTGCATCTCAGTTTGGTGTGGGGGGAACTTACAGCTTTCCCTCTATCCTCTCTTCCACCCCTTGCTGAAGGTTGGCTAGTGTGGCCATTAGGGCTGTGCAAAATTTCACTGGCTGTTTTGTTTTGACACTGTTTCGACCAATTTTGAGGTTGAAACAGGAAAATCGAAATAAAACAAAGGCCCTCAAAATAGCCTTGAAACAAAGTGAGGCTGGTTGAAAAGTTTTGGCAGTCAAAACATTTTGACTGTAGGCTGGGGATGGGAAGTCAGTCCAGCTGGGTTGACTTCCCATTCCCAGTGCAAATGGCAGGGGGTGGAAAGCAGCTCAGCTGGGTTGTCTCACTGCCCCCAGAATGATCTGGCATGGGGGATGGGAAAGCAGCCCAGATGGCTGCCTTGTCCCTGGCACGATCTAGTGCTGGGGATGGGAAGTCAGCCCAGCTAGTCTGACTTCCAATCCCAAATGAAACTTGAAACAGCATCGAAACAGCCTTTCGATGTTTTGATGGACTGGAATGGAACAGCTGTTTTGACTCAAAATGAAATTTGAGACAAAATACTGTTCCGTTGAGCCATCAAAACTCAAGGCGAAATGGAACGTGCCATTTCGCACAACCCTAGTGGCCACCTGCCTTTCCACCGTGGTTCGTGATGTGTTTCATGTCTTCCTTTTCAAGAAATATATAACTGTATTTGCATTCCTATATAAACTCAAAACTGTAGGTCTGATGCAGTGAAGAGATTTATGAACATGATAGAAGTATATCTGCCTGTGTATATAAATTCAATAGTGTTGGTGTGGTGCAAAGAATGAATGTATAAAAACAAATACATATAGTACATTTCTACATAGAGTAAATTCTTCAGTATCCCTATTCAATAGAAGTATAAAATTCAAAAAAATAAATCAATGAATATAACAATGAAATAAAAGCACCTACATGAAAAAGGTATACCTGAAATCCCACTTGCTAGGATAAGCAGGAAATCCTTTATAAAATCAGTACTGATAGCCATAGTGATCTGACGGCGAGCTGCTAGAACAGACAGCTCAGTAAGTGACCCCAAAGCAGAAAGCAGGGCAATTCAAAAAATTATGCCTTCTTGCAGTTTTTCTGTCCCCCCCTCAAGAGCTTCAAGTTGTCTGCAGACAGCTTCAAACCATTGAAGGTAAGCCCAGCTTTCCAGTCAAAACTCAAAACACTTTGAATTTTTTGAGATGTTTTGACTTGCCGTGTTTTGTTTCAACCCTGTTTTGAACCTGCCTGTTCCGTTTTGACTTTGCTGTTTTGAAGTTTAAACGGCTCGAAACAGTGTTGAAACAAAATGGACGGTGAAATTTCACACAGCCATAGTTTACACACACACGTGGTTCCTTTCTTTTTTTTCACCCTATGGTTACCAGGGAATAGACCCAGTGGCTGGATCCAGATGTGTAGGCATGTGTGGTTTGTGGTTCTGCAAACCTCTCTGTGGTGCCACAAACCACATTCCTGACATGCTAAAATGTGCCCTCCTGTACAAATTTGCAGTATTGGGTCAAAATTTGCTTTCAGGAAATCCCAATAGTTTCATGTGGAAGAGCTTGTCTATTGTCTCCCCTTCCTTTTGTGGTCTCATTCTGAACATATATCTCTTTTAAGTAATGCATTTCCTAGGAATGCAATGATCTTTACACTTTTTAATAATTACTGCAATGCTTCCCCTCACTCTCCTGACCCTCATGCCTTCTCCCTCTGTATGCTGGTACCATGTACTATCTGGAGGTTTGTGATGTGAATCAACTCTGTATTACACATGCAAACTTGTATTTATGCTACTTTACACTAAACGGTAACAGAGGTTGGCCTGCTTCTATTCTGCCACCTGGAAATCACTGCTGGCCTCACCAGGCTGTTTCCTGCATGGTCACACTTTCTGCACATCTTCTGCATCCAGGAGAATTTACTCAGTGTCACAGACAAATAGACACTGATGTTAGGGGTGCAGATTAAGATGGGCCTGCCTAGGATCAGAGGTAACCTAGGCACATGTGTACAACTTTGTGTTCTTTTAAAAGTCTTTTAGTTCTACTTTGCTCACGTTGGCAAGATTAAACAATATTTTGTTTAAGTGAAGCTGCCTTGAATCCCAGCATTTACTGCTAGTCATGAAGGCTAAGTACAGACAGTCAAAAAGCCCATGGATGAGTTGATTCAATCTTTGCAGATTAGTCTAAGCTGTGTAGATTGAACCAATAAGCAATTGAACAGACATTCACTTTTGATTCCAGAAATGTAGCCATATGCCTGTAGTGGCCCAGGCCAAAGCTAGAGGGTGCTAGAGCATGCCTCCCTGCCTGGCTAGAGCAGACAGCTGGGGCTAGGTCTAGCTTGCCCACCCTGGGTGAGGAGGGGTTTGCAGAGTGGTGCAAAGCATCCTGGGATGCTGGGGGACTGTGAGTTAACTTGTATCTGGAGGGAATCTGGGACAGAAATTCAATAAACCAATTTGACTTAAATCAATTAAGTCTGATGCTACATCCATCCAGGTTTGTCTTAAACCAATTTTGGCCATTTTGAAAGTAGCTTGTAGGCATTGAACTTCTGTTGTGTAACAGATTTGAACCAGCTTCCAATCACTTGTACTAATGCATGTGTAATTTCTCTAGCTGAAGGGAAGAATCACGATCAGTGAGGCCAGCATGACCTGTGGAGAAGAAGAGCCTTGAGAAGGCCTAAAAGTATAAATCAGGCACAATATGAGCAAAGTTGGAAGGGTTGTGATATGGTAAAAAGCAATGAGAGGAAAATTGGGGACTGGCTTCTATTAGAGTAGCGAAGACCAGAAATATCAATATGCCAGTGACCTAACAAGCAGCACCTTTCTGAAGAAAACTAGGTACTGGGAGCTAGTTAATATCCTGTTCATCCAGGGCCAGAGTATGGAAATTTATGACCCTAAGTATGCCCAGGACATGGTAGGAATATACACAGCCATACACATATGAAATAGCCCTGCCCTCCCTTGGTCTGATAGGTACCTCTCAAGTCTGAGAGGCAGGGGATGCATCATGGTACTCCTTCCTTAGCTTGGAGACCTCTGTTCCCTCCTATTCAGGATCATCAAGCCTGCATCCCCCACCCTACTTTTTTCATTTAGGGAGGTGGTGTCATCAGCAAGCCCCCAGGCTCCATTACTTTTTAGAGCAGAAACAAGGTTGTATTTGGTTGGGTAGGTAAGTAAGACACCTAAACTTTTATTCTCTGGTATCCACAGAGAACTCTCCTAGGCTACGGACAGACATGACACACAAACCAGTTTAAATGAGTTGCTCAGAAACTGGTTTAAATCTGTAGCAGAACAGATGTTCAATTCATATAAACCAGTTTGAAAAAGGCTGGAACCAGTTTGAGATAAACCTGGTTGAATGTAGTATCAGACTTAACTGATTTGGCTCAAACCAGTTTATGCAATGCCTGTCCCAGGCCCCTTGCTGATTTAAGCTAAATCGGTGTCCCCCAGCATCCTGGCATGCTCTCTGGCTGGGCTGACCCCTCTCCTGTGCTGCCTTGCTGGAGTTCGGCAGCCTCTGAAGGCATCTGCCTGGCTTCGGTGCTAAGCAGACATTTCTCTGTCCCTCAAAGACACTTCAGCATTAGCTAGCAGACCACATGCTGGCTACAGTCTGTGCTGTGGGAGATGACAGAGGCAGACAGACTTTTTGGAGCTATACAACAGGTAGCTTAATGTCCTTCCTTGGAAAAACAATTTAAGATCTGTTTGCTCCCCAACTCCCCTATACAACTCCCTGCTAAGCAGGAATTCTGCCCTCCCCTCTGCCTTGTGGAGAAGATATCTATGTATTATCTAGCAGATCACATGCTGGGTCCGTGCTGAATCAACAGGTAGCTGGTAATGTCCCTCTGTTAATGAGATGATAAACATTGAGACAGGAGTGACGCTGTTTGCTTGCCTGTCATTTTGCTGCATACAGAAGCGTATATAGAAGCAGAGAGGGAAATTGAAAAGCTCTGTATCATCAACAGATGATACAGCACACTGCTCATATCCCTTTGCCTCGGTGGTAGCTGGGGGCTGGCAACACTCCCACACCTTTGGCAGCAAGCTGGGAAAAGCCTGGGACCACAGGCAGGCTGGGGGTTTACACCCCTACCTAATCAGAGCCTCCTGCTGGGACCTGGACACCCCCTGTTCAGCTCAGCTCTGAAAGGGAAGGGAAGAGTTGCTCTAGTTCCCTCTGGCTTCCAGAGGCATGTGCTTGAATTTCCTCAGTTCAGAGGGATTGTCTATATAGTTGGAAACCCGTTCAGCCTAGCCAGGTTACACTTACCTGCAAAGCTCGAATCAATTCAGGCTCAGGATTTTTGAATGTCTGTCCCTAGCCCTAGAGTGATGATGATGAAGTACCTAAGAAGGGGGTCTGGCAGTTATCATCCCACTGAGGCAAACAAAGCAGGTCACACTTCTTAGAGTTATTGTTATAGGCTGTCTGTAGAGTCATGCAACTGTCTTTATCTGTTACACTTGGTGCTCATTTTAAAAGCTTTCATAGCTCTGTAATGTAGAACTCTCCCTATAAGTGAGGGTGGGTTATCAGTATAATAGCAGGACTCTGGGCATTTGATCCCTAAATATAGGCCTATACTGATCTATGCATATCTATTTTAAGAGCTTAGCCTTCTTTCATCCACCTATCCCTTTTCACTTCCTCAGAACCTCGCTTTTCTTCTCTCCATCTCTACTTGTAGAGCAAGATCTGCCCTTTGTGATAAAACTACCACTGCTATGATCATTAACCAGTGGAGTCTCAGCCCCAGGACGGCACACACATTGAGGCTTAACCACTTTCTTATTGCTAGGGATAGCAGCCAGGACGCATCAGCCCCATAAGGCAAGAAGCTTGCACGGCTCCTGCAAGTGTATAAATGGATCGAGTAGATACGCATTCCTTCCTGTTCCCCTTCTACCCTCTGTCTCTAAAAAACCCTAATTGAATACTTTCTCTTAAAAAATGATAATCGGCTCTGGATGAAATATTTTCTATTAACTTTGTACTTTGAGAAAGCAGATGATTCTGCCTGTGTGCTTTTCATAATTGCCTGCAATGACAATATTGCAATATACAAAGCATGATGCAAATCTAACAGCCTTTTAGCTGAGTATGCCACTTCAGGAATATATTACCAGCTCAGTTTGGTCCACCCAGCAGGGGGTCAAAGTTAAAACTCTGCTCTTAATTAATATTCTGATCTTCTATCAACTGTATCAGTAATTCATATTTTAAATGTAGCAGGGTATCTCTTCTTCAGATCCAGGCATTAGAATACAACACGGCTCCAATCTCACTTGGGGCATCCACATGCTCTTGTAATACAAATATGTAATACAAATGTAAACTGCACAATGGTTACCCAATTTGCTGTTCAGAGCACTAGTCCAATTAAAGCTTCATGGGTGTCAGTCAGGCTCTGCCGTCAGCTGGAGGAAATATAGGATCAAAAATAGGCATTGCACCTCTGTTGAGTATACATGTGTTTGGAAGACAGCAAATTTATCACTGCCCACACAACCCATGCCTTCCTGGGCCCCTAGTATGGGGTTCAGGAAGACATAACTCTCCCTTGTGCTAAGACTGTGGAAATCAGTCTTCCTCAGATGAATAACCTCCCTTTGTGGAGTTTGACTTAATCATACAGCAGGAAGTGTCAAGGGAGGTTTGTATGTGAGAAAGAAGCTGGCCCCTTCTTATGACAGGTAAAAGCCAGCGAAGAGAATTTGGGCTGGTGGGTGACGTACTGAGAGAAGACCATGGGATGAAATAGCCTAACCACATTTCAGGAAACCAATGCACTATGCCAGTGTACCTCTCCCACCTCTTCCATTTCTCTTTCTTCTAGATTTCAGTTCTCCAGAAGGTGGGGTGAACTAAACCTTGCCAGCACTTGATCTCCTCCTGTATCTCAGATGTGTCACACTCAGGCCTCAGAAAAGAGCAGTGGCAAGACTAGTGCAAAATTGCTGGTGGATTTCCCTACGATTCAGGAGAGAGGATAAACAGCTGTGCTTATACAAGAGTAGCGGTTCTGAACCTTTTTCAGTCAACGTACCCCTTGGTCTCAGAGTGAGACTTCATGTACCCCCTTTCAATGGGCAATTAATTTCTATGTCAAACTACGTGTACTTTTGTATTATAAAAATGGCAAGATACACATACACAGACTTCAAATTGTCAAGGCTTTTTTTAGACCCTTTGACCTGTGTTAGACAATGTATGAAATATATCTCACGATCCCCTGATGAGGCTGCATGTACCCCCAGTTCAGAACTGCTGCAGGGGAGCTTCCAACAGGCTTAACCATAAAGTGCTGCCATCTCTAGTACTTCCCTTTCATTATACTTTTTTGTTTCTACAGCATATTTTATGTAGATTAGCTTCACTGGGCAGGGACCTATGCATACTATTTGTCTGCAAATTGCTATGCACTATTATGAAACAGGATAAACAAATAATAATAACTATTTATTTTTAATATTTTTATGTTGCATTCCCTGTACAGTTGACTGTTTGAAGTGCATTACAAATGAAACAACATTATAAAATATTTTCCTTGGCCTTTCTCTCATCTGTTATCAAATGCACAGGGGGGAAACATGGCCGAGAAAAAGGCAAATGATTTTTTTTTAAATTGAAATCTCTTAATGACATCCTTGCCACAAGCAACAGCTTTGCCAAAACCAATCCAGGCTTGAATTTATGTGTTTCTGAGATCTAGCAGCCTTTCCACCCCCATGGTGCATATCTTTGTAACGTGCTGTATATATTACTGATAGCTCTGGGATTTAACTATCCTTTAAGAGAGGTCTCACTGATGGAAACAGCTTTTTCTGGCATGGTGCATTTGAAACTGTGCCACGGAATAGCATTTTGTTAATTATGTAAATATCAAGTGAATCGGAGCTTTATTTTAGCTTATGTTATTTTTCTTGATATTAAAGATTTCAGCCTCAGCACGAGGCTCATCTGCTCATATTTTACAGGTTTTATGATTTCACAGAATGCAAAATGCTTCAGACGTAATAGCAGTGAAACATTATAGATTTGTATCAGGAAATCTGCCATTATGCTTGGAGATATTTAACTTAACTGCTCAGTTGACATAAGAAGAGGGTCTTCACGAAGGTTTATAGTTTTAAGAAAAAACCATGGGGAGGAAAAACTTTCCCAGCTGGGTTGTGGGGAAAGGTAGCTGTTCAGGGAAAAAAAATCATCTTCCTCTGCATTTGTATAGTGCCTAACACAATAGGCCCTCGATTCAAAATGGGACCTATATAAGATACCATAATGCTGATCATTTGAGAGCAGCAGCAAAGCATGGTTTTATATTACCTTGCACATAAATGGTCCCCCTAGCCAGCTGAATTAATCATAATTATGTGGGACCCAAGTGTGTCTATGCAATGACTTCTTATTCTGAGAGGAAAGACGCAACAAATAGTCTTCAGGATTTAAGGCCCAGTTCTGCTGTTGTCCTCATGCTTTGTTTTATGTCTTATAATGAGAGCTGGGCAATTTAAACTACCATATTTGGGATCTGTGGGGAAGTTGTGGGCCTGCATGAGGAACGTGGTGGGGGTGAAGAATCCTGAAAAATTCTCTCGTGGCTTTTTAAAATTAAATCGCCATAAATTTGGTATGCATCTTGTGACAGATTGGTTTGAGTTAAAGCTAAGTATTTGGGATTTTGTTTGTTGTATCCCCCTCTTCCCCACCCCCCATTTACTGGTCAGGGAGCCAAGACAAAAGTCTGTGTATATTCTAGCCATTTTGGCACATTTCAGGCCAACACAAGGGAGCAACATTTAGAAAAATCCAAATGATTTGATATTTTTGAATAAAAATGTTCTGTCTTTCCATTTCAAAATAATTGTTCTATTCACAGATTTGATCCACGTTTCGTTAAAAACAAGGTTAAAAAGAGACGGGTTGATTACCTGAAGCAAAGCAAAAGGTTCCAGATGGCTCGGTATAAAATTATTTCGGTAGGCTTGTACCACCAATTCCCTTTTTTGGTTCCCCTCCTCCCACTTTGCCTGGTTTACCCAATGAACTCCTTTGAACTTAGAACCAAAAAAAAAAAGAGTATCATGTCAGCACTTCTAAAGCATGAACCACAGCCTCTTTATGGCCACTTACAATTGCATGACAGATCACGCAAGGATAAAATACGCCAACAAGGAGGCCTGTCTCCTGTAGCTTGGAACCAATGGCACATTAAGATGACAGCTAGAGACTCTCATGTGATAAGTAGCACCACTTAGGCCAGGATTTTGGTATTCCTTTTTCAGTTCCTTTCTGCTAAATGTCCCTTCAAATATTCCTATTGTGTTTTCTGCAGAAATTATTTATTTTCAGAGAAAATACAATATTGATCTATTTGCATTAGTGGTATTTCTGTTCGTTTGTTTGTTTTTTACAACCCATTAGGTTTCTAAACTCTCTTTTATCTAACTGGTTCATTTATTGAAACTACAATAGATCATATGGGACTAGTTGCTTAGCAACTTTTCACTGGCGGAATCTATTTAGAGGAGAGTGCAATGCTTAAACGAGAGGTCAGAAAAATTTGTAATACGGGAAGCCAACCAGAAAATGTGTTCCAACAACAAAGATTTCTCAGGAAGTTCCTCTTTCAGTAAAGAGGATTGCTTATTTCCACCAGGATATTTTCTTAGCAAAAGCATGAGATGTGTGTAATAGGGTAAGGGAAGGCTGCGGCAATGTTTTATATAACTCTGGTCTGTTCTTCTTCGTACACCTCGGTTTAATCTTTTTCTGAAGCACAGGCTTATCTTTTTAGGACTCTTTGAAAACCACGACGCAGAGAAAAACCACTGAGATACCTTTTGTAAAATCCTGATAAGTGTGTATAATTTCCAGTAAATTTCCAAAGAAAGTAAATGAGAGGCAGGGCTCTTTGCAATACCAAGTGAAGAAGGTTATGGTGAAGGGTTCAAAGTCAGGTATTAATGCCAGGTCTTAAAACAACACAGTGTTCAGACTTAAAAAGTAGAGAGTCACACTTGGGCACAAAGAGAAGTGACCAGATTTTCAAAAGTAATTAATATTAATGGAAACAACTCAATGGAAACTAATGGATGGTTACTGCTTTTTGGATACGTAGCCACTGCTATTTAGATGTCTATTTATGATTTAGTAGACTACTGTTAAAACATCAGGCCATTTAGGGGTAATGATTGGGGCCCGAATTTTCAAAAATGGATGCTTAAGTACTCATAGCTACCACCAACTCCCTGGAAGACAGAACAAGAATCACCTGGACTCAGACTGGAAAATAATCATGAGTATTTAAAAGTGGCCATCCATCTATATTTAGAGCATGGTGAGTGTCAGAAAGAGGGGTTTTTTTAAAGGATACAAATGAGTGTTAATGAGGGGCAATAGTCATTAGCTTTGTGCAGTGATAATTTATATTATAATAGCATTAAGGAACCATATGAATTGATAGATTTGTATTTTTCTTGTATGAAACTAGTGGATGGACTGTGACTGAGCAAGAGACTATTGGAGAGAGAGGAATTAAAAATATACGGGGCATAATTTGATAGGAGGGATGGATCTGTGATGATTGGTATTGTGGAAATTATTCAGGCTCCCTACATCAGAAAATAAAGGGCTGAAAACTGAGTGCCTCATGAATATTGTGTCAAACCAGTGGAGTGAGTGAATGAATTGTGAAAGAATAACTTAATCAAGGTGAAATGCAGGTGTATAAAGGGCCCCCAGAAGCCCTTCCGCAAGGACTGAGCTCCACGGTGAGACGGTGGGGTGAGGAGTCTGCTTTGGGGGTGAGGCTGCAGCACTGGTCTGAGGAATCACTAATTGCCATGGGTAGGCCACATAAGAGGCTAGCTGGAAGTTGCATGGGATTTGTGACCCCTTTGGAGCAGCAGCTGCTGCATGTGTTAAGAGGAAGGTTAAATTGAAATGCAGCTTCCAAATACCACTATCTCTATTACTCACTTGAGGGGGTGATTTTGCAGCAGATGATGTGAACTATGTGCACAGTATCCAGGACTGAGATATGAGTTGGGTAGTTTTTGCTTTAAGTTCTCAGTTTGTTTGAACTGGTAATTTGGAGTAAACCCACCAGGGTGCATGAACCCAAACTAGAATCCACCACGAAGTGAGCGGATTTCAGGTTGAGAGCGGTGTCTAGTGCACAATAAGGGGAGTATGCTGGGAAAGTGATGCTTAACAGCTAAGGGAGTTGGGAGGTGAATATGATATGAGAACTCTGATTATCGTAAGTGAGGAGAGTTACTGCTCCTCATTGATAACATGTAACCCCTGTGAAATCTTGTTTGGCTGAAACACTAGTATTTTAGAACAGAAAATAAATCATGCCTATAAAGATGTCTGGTGTGAATATTGATATGCAGCAAACACTACTTCCGAGGTTTTTAAAGTCCCCAATATAAGAATAGAAGAAAACATTTAAATGGAAATCAAGACACAGAAATAACAAGTAACCAGCTGGAAAGAAAGCAGCAATCCACAGTCCCCGGTAATACAGACCCTAAGGTCTGATCCATAGCCCTTTGAAATCAAGGGGAGTTTTTCCATTGACTTATTTTTTTTCTTTCGCCTTTTTTTAAAAGGAAGAGCAGTTTGATTTAAAGTATATGCTGCTATATAAAGTCAGAATTAAATAGGCATCTCCAATCACATTCTTTTCTCATTTTCATGCATTTCAGCGTTGGCTTCTGGTCCAGCCTTGTTAAGCTGTTGACAGTGAAATCAGTCACTTCACAGAAATAAAGGGATGGAAATGAAATATTTCTATTTTCTCTAAATGTTTATATGAGCTTCCCCCTAAGCACTCACCAGAATGAAAGCTGTTCATCTAATAGTTTCTTTCTATATAACCTTTTCCCTGGGACTAAATAAAATAAAATAATACTGGCACTTTAATAAAAGGAAAAAAAAAAGTTATCATTGGAGAGAAAACACTCTAAGAATAAATAAGTCTTGTAACTTATTAAGGTAAGCAGGGCTGACATCATGGAGAAAGCAGGGTTGAGATCACTGAGAAAGACAGCTTCCTCCGAAGAGGAAATGTCCTTCCCTTTTGCATGCCTGTATCCAGCCTGGACGAGGTTCTTTGGATAGATCTGATATTTTTTATTAGACCATCTAAATAGTTGGAAAAATTGTTCTTTGCTAGCTTTTAGGCACACAGCAGCTCTTTGCGAGCTTCTTCAGACATAAGGAAAGCCTATATATAAGGAGAGTCAGACTCATGCCTGAAGAAGGGTGAGAAGGGTGACTCCTATACCTGAAAGCTTGCAAAGAACAATTTTTCCAACTATTTAGCTGGTCTAATAAAAGATATCACATTGACTCAAAGACCCTTGTCTGCCGGTGCCTATGTCCTTAGACCAATATGGCTACAACCCACAACTCTGTATCCAGCCCAACTACACCCCACTCACTTTTTCTTCTTGGGATTAATAAGGGGCTTATGTTCGAAGGACTTAAAAGGCCGACGGTTAAAATTCTCATTCTGCCACTTTCTGAATGACTTTGGGCAAGGCACTTGGGTGCTTTGCATCTCACTTCCTCTTCTGTAAATGAGAGGTGATAATTCTTTCTCCATCTTTTGGTGTCTCTAGTCTATTCAGTATGTAACGGCTTCAAGGAAGAGGCAAGTTGTTACTGTGCCTATAGCGCCTTGCACTGTGAGCCTCTCATGCCAGTTGGAGCCTCCATGAGTTCTAGCAGGGATCATCTGGGGGAATGGGCTTGGCGTGTGGAAGAAAAGAGGGGGTGCAGATTTCTCATGTCTGTGTGGGAGACGGGTACACGGAGCTGGACTGCTCTCAGTGGTGGCAAATGACAGAACAAGGAGCAATGGTCTCAAGCTGCAGCAAGGGAAGTTTAGGTTGGATATTAGGAGAAAAATTCTCACTGGGAGGGTGGTGATGGACTAGAAAGGGATACCTAGAGAGATGGTGGCATCTACATTCTTAGAGGTGTTTAAAGCCTGACTCAAGAAAGCTGTGGCTGGAATAATTTAGTTGGGAATGGTCCTGCTTTGAGCAGGCGGTTGGACTAAATGACCCCCTGAGGTCCCCTCCAACCTTAATTTTCTATGATTCTGTGTGTATCCATGGACCATTCACAGAGCTATCAACATATGCTAAATTGGCTGAAGGTACGTGCATGCACATGCACACGCTTCTAGTGAGTTGGTGCCAGTTATTTCGCATGAACATCATTTAAATTATTTACCTTACTGTGTCAGCAAAGCCCCAGATTGCCCCTGTAGTAGTATGCAAAGTGTACGTCCTGCCTCCTCCAATAATAATAATCTTAACCTGGTGAAAGTAAGCCATCCCCGTGTGTACTTGTATTTATTCAGGTCACACGTGGTGAATGATAATCTTAAAATCTTTTGCAAGGGCTTGTCTGAATGAAGCTTTAGAAGCACAAACATGTGTGCCTAAAGCTTTACTTAATGTCACTAAGAGCAGGCCATGGATAGGATTGATGAATTATTTTACACCCTTAATCCAATATTATTGAATAAATGATACTCTGAAGTAGGATCTCTATTCTACCAGTGGGCTGGCAACTCTGAGCAATACTAATCTTCTGTTGGTGAAGCTAAGTGCTAGATATAAGCCGCGTATCTGGCAAAAGGGGTTTTCCTGCCTCAGATCCATGTGTTACTTACAGGTTGCAGCAGTTTGGTGTTTGCTTACACTGCAGATGTCACTCTGCAGGAATAATCCCTTTGGATTTTTCAGTTCTTTTGACAGGTGTAGCCTATCGGGAGATCAGGACCGTCAGCATAAAGGGCGTAAGTACACGGCCACAGCATGAGGTCTGACGTCACTCGGAAGTGTAAACCCTCCCGTGCTCACTGCTGAAAAGATAAATGGAGTATTCCCCTAAGGCTAGAGCGCTGCGGTATTGCTTCTCAGGGTTCACCGATGAACTTTCAGGGCTGTGGCAGGGTAGAACAGCTCTTCTGCCCTTCTAGTAGGAGTAAAATAACCGGTGAATTAGCACAGTTACAGATCTACTGCCCCAAAGCCAATGTGCCTTTGTGACTGTGCACAAGGTACTCCAGTGGTGCTGAGCTCCCAGTCATGCAGGGGACGCGGAAGTCTTTATAGATTCTGAACATCCTGTCCAATAGCTATGTGTGTAGTCTGGATCTCTGCAGATAGGATGTGCGAAAAGACCAAGAATACATACCTGGAGCAGACCTCTGGCCAGGGGAGTTTGCCCAGTGGCATCACCACACTCCAGTGGGATCTCCCGATCCACCCCAGCACTGTCTTATCAACTCACAGAGTGGGGAGGATTGGGCTAATTAGGCGGCCGAGAGCTATTTCCAGCCCCAGGAGGCGGAACGATGGAGGACAGTAAAGGAGAGAGATGGGGCTGGCAGAAAGGGTGATTGCCTGTCTGCTACCCAGAACTGAAGTCCCCAGAAATGGGGCAAGAGACCTGCAGGGTCTTGAAAGCTCAGAGGAGCTCATGCACCAAAAAAGAAGATGCTCCCGTATTAATTGGCCACTGCAGGTGGTCAGCTGAGTTCAGCACGGCATCAATTATCGAAAGAAGGAAAAAAAGAAAATAAATGCTTGATTGCGGCTCTAGTGATGAAGCACTTGTAGCCTGAAGACAAGAGGGAGAGAGAGGCTGCATCTGAGTTTCCTGAAGCAGGGAAAGGACCACCGGATGGACAGCAAGTTGCATTTAAATTTGTTTCCTTTGAAAATAAGGTTTGGTTTTTTTTTCATTTTGGGTACCTGGTCTGTCACTGGGGCAAGTGACAGTCAACTCTGGGCATCACCCTTCTCCCTGTTAATTAAGTCATCAGAGTTGTGGCAGGCGAGATAACAGTGAAGAAGACTGACCCAATTGGACTGACTAGTGCTGGCCTTGGGGAAGAAGGCCAGTGAATGTCAATGGGTCACAAAGGCTCATGTCCACACGTGGTGATATCCCAACAGGGTATAAACAGGTGTCACATTTCTCCTGCCTTTTTGCGTAGGGATCCTACAGAGATACAAGTCCCTTGTCTCACTTTCAGTACCTGCGAAGCACATGAGATAAAATGTGCTAAAACATTTTCCCTGTGGCCAATGTTGTTGTAGGTCTGTTGGTTCAAGTTAAGTGCCTGTCCTTTCAGGGTCAAGCCTGCCAGGCTGTGGGTCTGGTAGAGGAGCAGCAATGCAGCTTGGAATGGCTGTATGTGGAAAGGGCTGTGCTGCTCCTCTTCCCTCTTGGGTTTTGATTCAGACTGATCAGGACCACTTCAAATAGGATGTCTATTTACAGCCATAGAAGAAAGGACAGGATTTATTTCTTAGAAAATAATAATTTATAGTTTTTAGGGACAGTACAGCGGCTGAAGGATCTGCTCTACCACAACGATGGCAGATGAACCAGATCTTCAAGTGTTCAAGGAACAGTAAAGCCTTATATTGGTTAGCTTGACTTTATGCATAACACAGGTCTGGATTTCACTGAGTGATTCTGGCATAACTTCTGTTTGAGCATATCTTTCAGAAAAGTAACTAGCTATGAACTTAAGTCTCTAATTAATGGCTAATCTAACAGGTTGCTCAGTAAATGGTTCCAATAGATAATTATCCTGACTGTTAAAAATAGTAGCTTATTTTGTTTTGTTTTGTCTGTAAGTCTGTCCACCTATAATTTCTATGTGGCTTCCAGTTACACTTCATAGTCTTTAGCATATCTACCCTGAGACACTCCCCAACCCCCCCAGGCAGGGAAGTATTATTAGTTCCATTTTACCAATAGGGAATTGAGACAGAAAGGAATTCAGTGGCTTGGTTGAGATCACACAAGAAATCATATTTCCTGTTTGATTTAATGGATATTGTTGTGCTATTTTCTACCAGATGAAAGATCCCTCTTGTAAGATTTCGTATAATGTCCAACTGTAGTTATGCTAAGCCATAGTTAAGCCAAGGTGCCAAAAAGGAACTTGGGAAGAACAGGCCTCACTGATCTTTGGGTGGCTTGAAGAACTGTGCAAAGTAAAAATCCATTAATAAGCAGTAAAACTGGTACAAGAAGGAAATGGTAGGAGTAAAGCAAAGTTAATAAGGGCAGGTGCTAAGATGAGAAGAGAACTGAAAATGTCAGATTGGTGAATGTGGCAATGAGACGAGTAGAAATGGGTATTTGGACAGAAAGATGGTTAAGCACTGGAACAAAAATGTGGGTTTTATGAGTATAAATAGAAGTGCTGCTTTTTTGTTTGTTCCTTTGTAGCCACCTAATTAATACAAAGAGTTGCTATCTTGTCGGGGTAGTTTAACTGAGATAGTACATTGGCTGATCTGTTTAGCGGTGAGTCTGAGTGATAAATACCCCTGAGCTTTCACTACTGAACATGAACTTCATTCACTCGTTCTGTATTACACATGGGCTCCAGAAAGCCACTTCCTAGCATTCCAGAGTGCACAGACCCCAGCAGCACGAACACTGAAAGCAATCATGAGCAGGAGGCCAGCCAAACACCACATGTCTCGGAAACATAGGTGGTGGCAGGCTGGGGTAACAAGGCTCAGGCCCCGCCAAATTCAGGGCAGCAGGTAGGGCCACAAGGCAGCGTGGTCTTAGGCTGGAGCAGGAGTGAGGAGGGTCACGTACACAGCCAGGATTGCAGCCCAGCACTGCAGGCAAGTATCACTCTATCTATTCTGTGAAGGAGAGGGGCTGTGAAGGGGGCAGATTGAGGCCCCCAAAATGAGGGAGGGTGTGGGGTAGAGGCAGGGGCTGAGGTAAATGGAGCCCTGGTCAGGCCGGGTGGTAGGACAATTGGAGCCTGGGGGCTCCTGCTGCTGTGTGCACCCCAGCAGAGGCCTGGGGGGCACGTGCCCTGCATCTGTGTGCAGGGAGCAGGTGGCTGTGGCTGCACACTGAGCTCTGTGTGCTGCTGCCATGGCTTCTGCTGTGGCCCCGGGAGTGGCATGACACCGTGTGCATCCTGCCATTGCTGGGCTGCACTGCTCCCCCTGTCCACCTCTTGGCAGGATGCGAATGGTGTTGCATGACTCTCAAGGCAGCTGCACTGGCAGTGGTGCGCAAAGCCCAGCATACAGTGGCAGTCGCCTCTGCCCCATGCACAGATCGGGGTGGGGGGGAGGCACGTGGCCCTCGTGTCTCTCTTGGTATGTGCACAGTGACAGGACCCCCCACCCTGCCGCACCTCTGGATGAGCCACTCGGTCTCTGTTTGTCTCACCACCCAGCCCAGCTAGGGCCCCATTTGCCCCAACTCCACATCCTCCCTCACTGGGGGGGGGGGGGGGCTTGTTCTGCCACCTTCACAGCTTTTCCCACACAGACTTACCTGCTTGGGGTGGGATGATGGTGTGCGTGTGCTTAGTTCCCCCCCACCCCAATGAATTTTTTCTCCCTCCGCCTTTGTCAAAACACCACCTATGCTACCATAAATCTCCTCATGCGGGAGTTTATAGAGGATGATCCAGTCACAGATAAGCTACATAGATTTAATTTTTTTAGCCTGATGCTTTCAGACAGGTCTTCCTCTCTTTGGATCATGCTGGGAATCTTCTGAATGCTTTCTGATTTGCCATTACCATTTGCATGGGTGGATTTAGGATCAGAGCAGTGAGGGTCTTAAGCGTGACTCTTAAGACTATCCCAGACACACAAGCTTGACAAAGTGCCTGTCCAGTAAGCCTGTGCAAATAGGGAAGTATTAGATTCAGGTTTGGCTGATTCAGAGGCCAATTCAGGGATCTGGATCAGTGTCCCAAATTGATTTGGCTGAATCAGCTTCAGAAGATCCGTCGCTGATTTGAAGAGATTTGGATATTCAGTCATAGACTATAATGGGGAATCACCCATAACTTTGTAATTTTTTGGCAGATTTGGATAAAAACAGCAGGAACAGTAGCTCCATCTGAGGGCATGAAGCCTGCCAAGGTTCAAGGAGATAGGTGCAGGGGGTTCTGGGAAACTGCATCTCAAGCTTCTGAAAGCAAAACTCATGACATGTGACTGTGTGTGTGCGTTAAGGCACAGCAGGATGGAAACAGCAGGGATGTTAGCTCGTAACAGTGGGCCTTCCCAGTGCTCAGGAAGAAACAGGTCACAAAAAGGAGGCTTATGTGCTGTTTCTACGTCCCTCCCCCAGAGCACTGTGATTGGAAGGGGACTCAGGGAAAGATCACAGTTGCCAGCCAGCTACAGATGTCCGTCTTTCCCCTTCTGCTCCCCTTCCCTCTTCTCAGTTTCTGTTTCCCTGAAAGACTGCCTTCTGAATCTCCATATCTTTTTCCAAATCTTTTCTGAATCAATTCAGTGGCTCTGAATCAATTCAGAGGGTTTTCTTGGTCTCCCGATTAGATTCAGATTAGGTAATTTGGCCTCTGAATCAGGCCAAATCTCCAAATCAAATTGGTGACTGAAGCTTTGCACACCCCTACTGTCAAGCCTCTTCTTGAACATCTCCAAGGAGGGTGACTGCACCACCTCAGTTGGGAGTGTGTTCCAGATTCTGGTGACCCTCACAGAGAAAAACTTTTTTTCTTATGTCTAACCTGAATTTACTCTTTATTATGGGCAAAATTTGGCCTTTGGGCTGGATCCAGTTTACCAGGCCATTCTATCTAAACTGCAGGACCCTAAAAAATTTAGAAAATTAATATTTATCTGCCCTGGCTGCTTTTCAAAGATGACAGGAGACAGGGGCAGTAGGGGGGAGTTGCTGGTAGGACCAAGTGACTGCAGAAGCAAGGCCCTCCTGGCCCCACACCCTCACCCCCAGCTCTGCTCACCCCCAGATGGAAGCCACTGCATAGCAGAGGGTTCTGGCCTGGCACCATGGGGTTATTCCTGCTTCTCTGCACTGGAAAGAAATTCAGATAAGGTGGAGGGAGAGGCAGGGAAGGACCGTGGGCAATCACTCAAGTTATAGATGCTAGGGTCAGAAGGGAGCTCAACAGATCATTGAGTCTGACTCCCTGCCTAAGCAGGAAAGAGTGCTAGGGTCACATGACCCCAGCCACGTGTCTATCTTGCCTTCTCTTAAAGTCCCTCAAGGTAGGGGAGAGCAAGGTAGGGAGCTTTCCTTGGAAGCCCATTCCAAATTTTGGCCACCCTTACCATGAAGAAGTTTTTCCTGATATCCAGCCTAAATTTGCTCTCTGTCAGTTTGTGACCATTATTCCTTGTTACCCCAAGAGGTGCCCTAGAGAACAGAGCATCTCCGATCCCTTGCTGTATTCCCCTAATGAGTTTGTAGGCAGCCACAAGATCACCTCTCAGTCTCTCTTCAGAAGCTGAAGAGGTCCAGGTCCCTCAGTCTCTCCTCATAGGGCTTGCCCTGTAAGCCCCTAACCGTATGAGTGGCCCTCCTCCAGACCCTCTTGAGTCCATCAACATCCTTCTTGAATTAGGGTGCCCAAAACTGGATGCAGCCCTTCACCTGTGGTCTGACCAATGCTGCATAGAGGGGAAGTATCACCTCCTTGGTTCTATTTGTCAAGCATCAGCTGATGCATGATAAAGTGCGGCTAGCTTTCCTGATGATTTCATTACACTGACGATTCTTGTTCCTCTTGGAGTCCATTATGGCTCCGAGATTCCTTTCTGCTTTTGTCCTGCTGAGAGGGTCATTTCCTAGTCAGTAGATGTGCTGGATATTTTTGTGCCCTAGGTGAAGCAATTTGCACTTGTCCTTGTTGTACTGCATCCTATTGTGTACTGCCCGCTTTTCTAACCTGCCCAGGTCTGCCTGCAATCGTT
The DNA here is from genome assembly GCA_030014935.1 of Caiman crocodilus. Lineage (NCBI taxonomy): Eukaryota > Metazoa > Chordata > Crocodylia > Alligatoridae > Caiman > Caiman crocodilus. The sequence goes on from JAGPOW010003395.1 coordinate 32,794,534, forward strand.
CCATACCCTCCAAAGTGTGCACTTCACCCCACAATTTAGTATCGTCTGCAAACTTGGCAGAGTACACTTCACACCCACATCCAAGTCACTGATGAAAATATTGAAGAGTATGGGTCCAAGAACCAAACCCTGTGGGACCCACTACCCACTTCCTTCCAGGTCGATACCAACTCACCTACTACCACTCTGTGGGTGCGACCGCTAAGCCAATTTGCACCCTGTGTAAAGATCTAAGTCACAACCTCTTATTTTATTTATAAGAATGGGATGAGATACCATATTGAAGGCCTTGCTAAAATCCAAGAAAACAACATCTACCTCTATTCCTGTGTCTAAGCAGTTTGTGACTCAGTCATAAGATGAAACCAGATTGGTCAGGCATGATTTACCTGCTACAAATCCATGCTAGTTTCCCTGATACATTATTTTTCCCACTGGACTCCCACAGATATGATCCTTCATAATTTTTTCAAAGACTTTTTCAAGGATAGAGGTGAGACTAACTGGCCTATAATTACTCAGATCCTCCTTCCTCCCCTTTTTGAAAATAGAGACCACATTGGACCTTTTCCAGTCCTGACACGAGTGCTTAAATAGCCATGCCAGTGATTCTGCTATGACACTGGCTAATTCCTTCAGTACTCTTGGATACAGCTCATCCCGTCCTGCTGACTTGAACACATCCAGTCCTTCCAAGTGTCTCTGCACCAAGTCAGTATCTACAGTTGGTGGACTGGTGTCCATCTGATGCCTACATAAGAACCCGTTAGGAGGCTTATCTTGAGCCCTGTTCAGGAACACTAAGGCAAGAAACTCATGAATAGCTCAGCCTTGTCGTCCCCCATGTCTATCACTAATTGCTCCTTCCTATTCAGTAGGGCTCCTATGCTGTCCTGCGCCTTCTTTTTACTCCTTACATATCTGAAAAACACTTTTTGTTGTATTTGTGTTGCCAGCCTCACCTCTGTTGTTACTTTTGCCTTTCTAACTGCCTCTCTGCAAGTGTGGACCAAGTAGGTATACTCCTCCTTGGTAACTTCACCCTGCTTCCACCACCTATATACCTTCTTTTTTGCCTTTAGGCTCCCTTGGATTTCCCTGTTTAGCCAAGGAAGTTTTTTGTCTCCTTTCGCCCTTTTCCCTTGTACTGGGATAGTCTCCCTCTGTGCCTGAAGGATCACTTCCTTTAGAAATGACACCCTTCCTGGACTTCCATCTCACCAATACTCATATCCTGCAATGCAACATTGACTAGACTCCTTAGCACACTGAAGTAGCCTTCCTGAAGTTGAGCACTTCCACCTTATTAGTTATCTTACCCACCCTACACTGTCTGGTGAATTTGACTGATTGGTGGTCACTGTCCCCAACGTTACCATGAATCTGCAGCTCCCCTACCAGGTTCTCCCCCATAATCAACACCAAGTCCAGTAAGGCATTCCCCCTAGTGGGACCATATACCTCCTGTGTTAGGTGAAGGTCCTGTATGCATGGTTGGATTTGGCTGACTGATCCTCCCATCAGATATCAGGGTAGTTTAAGTCCCCCATGACAACCACGTCCCTAAACTGTACGATCTCTGAATGATACCTCAAGAATTCCAAGTCTAGCTTTTCATCTTAGTGTGGTGGTCTATAGCAGTCCCCCACCACCAAGTCCCTTTCCCCTCGACCTCTATGAGTCCTAACCCAGTGGTTCTCAACCTTTGGTATCTCACATACCCCCTGTAAATTGAAGCAGGAAAAGTGAAACTAAGTCCCATTATGTCCCACTTTTTCCACTGTGGCCTGGAGCAAAGCAGCCTGCATGGGGCTTTCCTCCCTATCCCCTGGCACACTGATGCTGGAGAGTGAAATCCCTGGTGCACCAGACATAGAGTGAGGGGTGGCAGCTGGAGCTTCTGGCCCAAGCAGGCAAAGTCCAAAATACAGCACCTGTGTACCCACTGCCTGTGTCTCCGGTACCTCCAGGGGTACACATACCATGGGTTGAGAAACTGTCCTAACCCACAATGCTTTACCTTTCTCCTCCTCTGATCCAATTTTGATTAGGGTTGATGTATCATGTTCCTTTACAGAGACAGCAACCCCGTCCCCTTTCCTCAGGGTCGGGCTGAGCTGGTGGCTGCAGTCCTGGTGCTGCAGCTGGGAACAACATGGCTCTAGAACAGCTGGCTGGGGGTGGAGAGGAGTGGTGGCAGCTGCAGGCAGGGAAGCACCAAAAGTTGCAGCAAGCGGGCAGTGGGGGAGGGGCAGTGAGCGGGCATGTGGGACTGCAGTGACAGCCAGGTGGGAGCATGGGGCCCGTGTTGGTGTCCCAGGGCCAGAGCCAGTGGGAGCCCAGGGCAGGGTGGCAGGAACATGGGGCACAGCCTGGCAGGAGCTCTGGAGCTGAGCCAGCTCCCCTATCCTCACTGGCACAGCCCAGCCCCACTCCAACACCCCTGCAGGCCTGTGCCCCGTGTGTCTGCTGCTCTGCTCAGGGCCCTGCCAGCTCTGACCCTGGGACACTGGCACAGCCCACACCGCCGCCAAGCTGTCACTGCAGTCTGTCTGCCCACTTGTTCCAACCACCTGCCGCAGCCGTTTTCCTGCTGCTGCCACTGCTCCCCTCCATCCCTCTGCCGGTGGCTCCAGCACCACATGGTTCCTGGTTGCAGCACTGGGGGACAGTATGCAGCAGGAGCTGGCCTGGCCCCTGCGATTCTTGGCTGGCTCCATGCAGTGCAGGCTGGGCCAGTCCAGCTCCTTCTGTGTCCTGTGGTCTTGGCCATGCAGCTGGGGTGTTGTGCCAGAGCGGTCAGCTGGGGAGGGGGATAAGGAAGTAGTAGAAAGGCAGTGAAGGCAGATGAGGGAAGTAGATGCAATCACCTCTACATGCACTATAGAAACATGTAAATCAGGACAAAAATATGGTTTCAAATGAAATTAATTAATGTTGTAATAGGTGTTTGATTTTTACAATATAATTTGGTATTTTTCTGGTTCCAAGATGGCAAACCCTTGCTGAAAGTGGGGAGTAAGGGGAGGGATTTCCTGTGTCAAAGATCAGAGGTTAGTGGGTGGGACTCCTGCTTCCAAGATGGCAGCCAGGGGGCAGGGCGTCTGTCAAGTGGTGGGGCTACCTTTGCAGCTCTTGATGGTTTGCTAAAACGTGGGATGCATCCTTCTGCCCAAAATAATTCCCCACCCCTGGCTTATGCCCATTGGTAATAAGCCCTCAAAGATATCCCTCAAGGGCTTATCCTCCCTTGAGGTGGAGGTGCCTTCCTGAAGAGATGCTCCCCTAGATCTTGATGCTCACCTTGATGTATGTATAGGCAGCTATTGTCACCCCTCAGCGTTCTCTTACTTAAATTAAACAGGCCCAGTTCCTAAAGCCTCTCCTCATAGGGCCTATTCTCCATGCCCTTAACCATATGGGTGGTCCTTTTTTGTACCTCTTGAGCTTATCCATATCCTTCTTTGAGTGAGGGGCCCAGAACTGTACACAATGCTCCAGCTGATGCCTCATCAATGCCAAATAGAGAAGGAGGAGTACCTCCCTGGAGCTTTTGGCCACACATAGCTGATGCACGCCAGAGTCCTATTTGCCTTTCTAGCAACTTTTGCACTGTTGGCTCCTGTTTATATTTAGGTCGATTGTGACCCCCAGGTCTTGTTTAGATGCTGTGGCAGCCAGTGGATCACCATGCATCAAGTCCCATAACCTTCAGTTATGCTGAAGGTTCTTCCTACCCAGATGAAGGACTTTGCACTTCCCCCTGTTAAACCTCATCTGATTTCATTCCGCCCATGAATCCAGTCTGTCAAGGTCATCCGGGATCTTTACCCTATCCTCTGATGTTCCTGTGTTTTCTCACAGCTTGGTATCATTTACAAACTTAATTATTGAGGTTTCTACCCCCTTGTCCAGGTCAGTAATAAATATATTAAAGAGCATGGGTCCAGCAGAGATCCCCGGGGGACAGCACTGGAGACAGCCCTTTAGGATGAGGTCATCCCATTGATTACAATGTTCTGGGAGCAGACACTAAGGGGGTTGTCCACAAACCTCAGTGTAGACTGGTCCAGCCCAGTACCCTCCAGTTTGGTTGAGAGAATCCTGTGTGAAACTGAATCAAAGGCTTTGCTGAAATCCAAATAAATGTTGTCAACCTTGTGTTCCTCATCCAGATGGCTAGTTATCTGGTAATAGAAGGGGACACTATGTTTGTCAGGCATGATCTATCCTTGACAAAGCCATGCTGGTTGCTTCTTAACACCCTGTCCATTACCAGCTTGTAATTGATGACCTCCTTAACAAACTCAAAGATTTTACCCAGGACTGAAGTCAGGCTGCTTGGGCTGTAGTTTGCAGGGTCATCCTTCTTCCCTTTCATAAAGATGGACACCATATTGGTCCTCTTCTAGTCATTTGGGACTATGCTTGAGTTCCACAATTCTTGAAACAACTTGGCCAGTGGCACTGCCATAACCTCAGCTAGTGCTTTCAGGACTCTCGGGTGCAGGTTGCCTGGCCCAGCAGACTTGAAAGTGTCCAAGTGTTGTAGGAGATACCTCACCTGTTCAGGACTGATTTCATGTAATCTGGTTTTTTCCCCATGTTCCCTGGGCCTTTGGTCAGGTGAACAGCACCCATTTGATTTCAGGAATAATGACATGAAGTATGTATTTAGGAGTTCTGCCTTTTTATAGGCATCGACCGTGGGCTGTCCTTGAGCTTTCGGTAGGGGTCCTGCAGTGAAGACAGATATTTTTCTTGCTCCCTATGTATCTGTAGAAGGACTTATTGTTGTCTTCTATGTTAGTTGCCAGATTGATTTCCATGCCTGCCTTAGCTTTCCGTGTCTCGTATCTGTAGGTCCTGGCAATATAGGTGTATTCCTCCCTGGTTGCTGAGCCATTTCTTCATTGTTTATATACTTCTTTTTTTTCTTTTTCAATAGCTCCCTAATATCCGTGGTGAGCCAAATGGGTCTTTTGGCTCCTTTTCTGCCTTTTGTTGGCGTGTGGATGGCCTGTTTTTGAGCCATGAGAATTGCCTCCTTAAGGAAGCACAATGATTTTCATTGGTTTTCAAACTTTTTTATGGAACCCTTGGGGCAAAAAAATCCTGTTATTTAAAAGACACTTGAGATTTTCTTCCCTCACTTGACTCAGAGAGCTAGGATCTCAAGGTTGGGGTTTTTTGTGTTTCTGCCTTAATCCAGTCTGTAGCCATGAGGAAACCTTTTCTTCCTCTAGTACAATGAAGTGGCTGCTGTTTTTGACATCAGGTACAAAGATAAGTGGGGTTGTGACACAATTCTTATAAAGAGCTGTGAATTTAATAAAAGAATAAAGCTCCCAAACAAACCCACTGCGATTGCTAAACTTTAAAGTTCAGTAATTTGGCCTTCACATAATAGTAAAAAATGTCTCAGAAATGTATGATTCATTAGTGATGCCAATGTCTTCCGACGCAAACTGATCTCTCTTGTTTATTTTTCCCCATCAGTACAAAAAGTTACCCTTGTATGATTGAATGCTTTCAAATGAAAAGCCATAGATTATACATAAAGCTGCAGAAGCCTGCAGTTACTCCCTTAATATCCGGCTCCAACATGCAATAGTAAAATCGCATATTAAGAGAAGAATGCCAACCCCATGTCCACAGTTTTACAGACTCTGAGGCATAAAAGAGACAGACTTTCAGTGCATGTCTACGCCTCGCAGCTAAACCAGGTGTTTGGCATCCAGATGAGTCTAACCCATGTGTGAGCATCTCCACGTCAGAGCCCTACCCACACTATTCGTCCTCGCTGCTTCTACACCAGCCTGGGAGCCTACCCTATGGTTTCGTGCAGCGAAAGGCTCTAGAAGTCTTTCCTGATTCATCAAGTCACCTTGAGAAAATGTGTGCGTCTCAGGCAGACCCGTGGAGAAAGCACTGAGGAAGTACCCGTGCTCAAGAGATCTTGCCTGCATTCTCACTGTAGAGCAGGGGTTTACAGTCAAAGCAAAAGTTAATGCAGGCTTTAATCCAGCTCTGCAAACACAAACAAGCATATATATGTTTTAGTGACTGTGTATGGGTGATGGTAGGGAGAAATGGAGGGAGGGTACAGTGTCAGCAAGAACACGCATAGGGGCATGGAACCAGGCTGAAGAGAGGACAAACCCCAAATGATGGGAGAGGTTTTGCAGGAGTGTAGCAGGCTGCATGCCTCAGGGGCTGGAGCTCCGCTGCAGGCAGTAAGAGAGTGAGTAAAGGCCTGTCTAGGAGGACTCAGCCAGCTGATACAGAAAATTTGCTGGTCCAGAGGAAGTTAAGGGCTCCCAGGAAAAGGAGCAGACACAGAAGGGAGAACAAAGAAACAGTGAACGGGAGTGAAAGACTGACTGTAAGGAAGAGAGGGCTACCAGGCTAGAGGCTGCAACACTGAGCCAGGGTACTCTCTCAGGCTCTGGGAAAAGATCTAAATGTTTATTGTGTGTGTGTGCGCTTGAATTATGCTTTATGCTATGTCCTGCGGGGCAGATTGACCCAAGAAAATAAATACTGCGTTTGAGAAGCCTGGCAACCTGCTACATCACGTGCACAGAATCGGTTTCTACAGTTTCTCCCTATAAAAGAGCATAGGGCTAGGGAGGGGCAATATGCTGCTATGCTACTCCTACTTCCTTCTCTCTCCTTGTCATGCTCATCTACCTAGCATGTAGCTCTGTTACACAGACTAGTCACTAGATGCTGGGCTGCTGTGCAGTTTATATGAGGCATACAACCTTGCAGAGAAGCTCTGCAGAGGTGTATATCACTTCTGAGCACTTGATGCACGTTGGTTTTACCCATCACCTTCAAAGGTGCGAGAAAGAGGACAGAAAAGAGAATCCATCTTTAAAACTAGAGTCGCATTAGTTTTATAGTTATTGATTAATACATTCAGGCCTAAAATGCATCCAGTGAGCTAAGACTTCAATTTTATGATGCCTGTAGCCAGTCGCTTATCAATTTCTTAACAACACTTTGTTCCTGGATGTGACCTTGGACGTGAAACATACTGTTTCCAAGGGTATTGTAGTGTCTGCAAACATCACGTTGTTGTTCATAAAGGAGTACAAGTGCTTCACTGGAACAGGGGAACATTTACAAGGTCTTCTTAACAATTGTAGTCTCTCTGGCTGGGTACAATTATTTTGTGTTTGGTCACCCTGATGCTATCATTAAGTACCTTAAGATTGTCTGGGAAGCATGTGGAGGTTCTTGTGAATCTGAACTGATGCGGCAGTTGTTTTATGTTTAACCAGTGACAGACAGAAGATTTATTTTGAAGAGATGCTTGCAGTGGATTAGCAAAAAACCTAACAAGAGCTACCCATCTCCTTCCTTTCTCATCCCCTGCCTCCCATGTTGACAGACGATTATTAAGGTTGCAACATCAAGCACTGGAAAGTTAGGAAATGAAAGAATTATGGTTGGCTGTGCAACCTCAGTTTAATCGCTCTGTGCATGTGTATAATACCATAGTAATTACAGTTAGTACTAAGTTAATGAGCAACTGCTCAATATTTTTGTTATCCTTGCTGATCAATGAGGATAGAAGACCTGGGCCATGTTTACTTCCACTATTTGATCCCTGCTCTGAAAATAGAAATATTAGCTTCCTTGTGAATTTTTATAAGGTGCTCATCATCACAGCTTCTAAACTCTTTGCAAACATAATTATCATCACATGTATACCTGCTCCCCATTTTAGTGCAGGGAAGCTGAGCTACTAAGGCTGTAAATGGACATTTAATTTGCCCAAGGAAAAAGCCTTTTGTCTGGGAATCCTACAGGCATAAAAGTCTGCTGTCCCACTTCAAGTCCTGGAGTATGCAGGGCAGACTGTATGAGTCCATAAGGTTATTAGGTTTTTTTTCTAGGACAAGGTGAACTGGCTATGCGTTCTCATTGGCTACCTAGTGGTGGAGTAGTAGCAATGCATCTTGGAAGACCAATGACTGTGCTGCACATGTTTTGGGACAATCGGGCCTTTATCAAGTGAAACATTTACTTACAGCTTAATGTAAAAAAAAAAAATACCAATTTTGACTACCAAATGGGAGCCATTTTGGCTCTGATTTTTCCGAGGATTTACCTCCCCCTGACTCCAGTTTCAGCCAAAGGCTCAAGGGGTCAAATTGGACAACCAGATTATGGGTCACATAACTAGTGATAACCTACGACAAATTTGCTTTACCCGGCTAGTAGGATTTAGGGAGAATTGCAGTGGGAGTGGCAAGGACTGGAACCCAGTTCTTCAGGGCAGAATTCAGTTCCACTTTCTCTTATTTATCCTTCAAATAGCTTCAGGTACAAGGGATTTTAAGTAAGATCCTGGTACTACATGAGAACTTGAGTACCACAAAAGTGGAGGCTTTAAAATTAATAATCACTTCTGAACATTTAAGCCAAAATTCTTAAATGTTGATTGAGAAGGTGTTTACAGAACTTTGTTGATTTATACAGAACTGAAATCCACTTTTAAATCCTTAACTTCTAACTATTTTCTCCAATAAAGACCTAAAATGTCCTCCAACTATTTTAATGTACCTACAGAATAATTAAGCTCTAGATCACTGCAAAAGGATTTTGACTGACAGTCTTTTTAACTGCTGAGTGCTTCACAAAAGATGGACTGGTGAGCAGAAAGATCCATTACGCAGTATAATCCAAAATCTGATTTCATTTGCACATTGTAACTCCACTGGGTGCACCATCATCAATATGAAAAAGGCATGTTCTTAACTCGGGTGGCTAACATGTGGTAACTAACGGGAGGTACAAATCTAAGCAGAGGCAAAGCAGTTTTTAGTTTTAACTTGTATAACAAGTTAAAATGACTTGGCTAATACAGGTTAATTTAATGAGGGTTAAAACTTAACATTGTTGGTATTGAAGACCAGGCTGTAGTCTTATGGTTTCCAGAATAAATTAACATTTATGGAATGGATATTGTATGAATGTCATTTGCTGAAAGAAAATTAATTTTCTTCTTCGGGGACCTTTTTCTGCCTTTATTTGCATTAACACTAATTTTGAGCTCATGTTTTTTTAGGTTGCCTTGTCACTATGTATAGGAAATCCTACCCTGGCTTGTGAATCTCATTGACTTCTCATTCAGAAAATTTATTTAGGCGTGTTTGCACAAGACGCTGACTTCGCAGTAGCCAACTAATACTGCACAGTAGTGTGTCACAGCACCAGCAGTGCTAATATGCTATTGCACAGTATTATTAGACTACTGCAGAGTATTGTCACTTAAGAGGCGTCTGCCAGCACTACTGCTCAGTAACTCCAGTTACGCATTTGTTTGGTACTTAATTGTACAAGTACCAAATAAATGCGTAGTAACCACTGTGCAATAGCATCTTGTGTAGACATGTCTCCTGTGTAGTAGTAATATATTATGTTTCTTAGAGAGCTTTGCAACTTGTATACTGTACTCCAAAAGTGTAGGTGTCCTAGTTTTCAGAACAAAACAACATTTGTTTGAAATATGAATTGAATGGCGGTTGAGGTCGCCCTTTTATTTTCTTGTTTAAAAGTTGCACTCTAAAATCACCTGCTTTGTAGGCAATATGTTCTCCAGTTTAACAGTCTCTGGGGACATTCAAAGTCCAATATACCATAGGGACCAACTCCAAACCATTGTTTCAAAATTTCATGGTACCTTACTTTAAGTAGAATAAGAGTAAATGACATGTTTTCCTGACTACTTCCCTGTTCTTAGCAGTTAAATTACTTACTGGTTATTTTGCTTAGGAGTTGTACTTTCCTCCTGACAGCAAGTAAGTTTCGCTTGCTCTCGGTAAAGATGTAAAACTCTCTTTTTGATTTTTAAACACCTTCTCTCCACCAGTGAACTACTACTAGACTCAGCATGATCTGGAGGATAATTAGTCTGGAGTGATTCATTTTATTACTAACTAAACCATATGGTTATTTTATTAATGTCATAAGTGTATTCTTGTAACTCAGAAATATATTTTCTTAAAGAAAGAGTTAATGCATCTATCTGATTAACTTTTCATAATGTATTTCCATGATGCTTCTCCCAGGCAAGAAGTTACCTGTCATGGCTGATAGATTTAAGTAAGTCATTGGTTTAGCTATTAAAATTACTGGGTCTTGGTTCCACCTCATCTGCACTGTTTTCACCGTCCCTAACACCTGACAAAAATTTATATCCTTTCTGAAGATCTCATTAAAAACTATGTTTGAAAGGAAAAGCATGGGCTGTATCTTCATCTGCCCAGATATATTACCAAATAAAAACTTCAAAACATCTCTGGATAGAGGAATAATTTATGAGACAGCTGAAAATTACAAAAATAGTGATAAAGGATTAGGGCACTAAGTAGAGACATTGGAGATGTGGCTTCAGGTCTTGGATCTACCACAGATTTCCTGGTGATCTTGAGCCTGGGTTGAAATACTGACCCTAGTGTGATTAAGAATAGCGGGCCAACTTGCTAACCTTAAGCTCTCAGGCAAAATTTCAGAAGCCACTATGTGATGTGACTTGAGTGCATTGGCTCAATTTTGAAAGTTGATACAAGCATTTAAGAACCTAAGACCTTCATAAAGTCAATACACGAATGCATCAAAATGTCAAAATTACTTCTGAAAATGGGACTTAGATGCCCATGTCACTTAGCTGACTATGCACTTTTTAGCCTTTGTACTTAAATATCCCAGATGTACTAGTAGTATATTATTCTTACCACTAGGCAAGCATCTTGGCATTGGCACTGGATGATTGGAGACTCTCTGGGTTAAAATTGGTGGGGAACATGGCACAGAGGACACAATGGTGAGAGTCTACTATAGACCTCCTAGCCAGGATCAAAAGCTCGACCAGAAATTCACCAGGGAACTGGCTGAGGCTGCATGCTTCTGGTACATGGTTGTCATGGGAGACTTCAACTACCCAGACATCTCATGGGAAGAGCACTCGGCCATATCTGAATGGTTGCAAAGCTTCCTCGTGTGCGTGGATGAGCTCTATCTGACTCAAAAAGCCTATGAACCGACAAGAGGAAAAGTACTACTCGACCTGGTACTGGCAACAGGGGATAACTTAATCAGTGACCTAACGATAGAAGGGAAACTGGGAGACAGTGACCATGAGGTGATCACCTTCACCATCTGCCATGAAGTTGGCAAGTCAGTCAGCAATGCAGAAGTCCTCGACTTCAGGAAAGCTGATTTTGACAAGCTCAGGAGGTTGGTGGTGGGGCCCTAAGAGATCATGACCTGAAGGGGATGAGAGTTCAGGATGAGTGGTTGCTCCTCAAGGGAGTGATCCTGGAAGCACAAGCAATGTCTATCCCAGCTCAGAGGAAAGGCAGCAAAAGGGCACAGGAGCCCCCTTGGCTTTGCAGGGAACTAGTGGACCTCCTGCTCAGAAAATGGGTGTACAAAAACCTGATGGTGTTCAACACTGAAAAATGCAAGGTACTCCACCTCAGGAAGAAAAACCTGCAACATGCTTATAGGCTCAGCAGTGCTATGCTTGCTAGCACCATGGCCAAAAGGGACTTGGGGGTCATGGTTGACCACAAGATGAATATGAGCCACCAATGTAATATTGAGGCTGGCAAAGTGAGCAAAACTATGGCTTGCATCCATAGCTGCTTCTCTAGCAAATCACAGAGAATCATCGTGTCATACTCCTGCTGTACTCGGCCTTGGTGAGGCCGCAGCTGGAGTACTGCATCCAATTCTGGGCTCCACAATTCAAAAAAGATGTGGAGAAGCTTGAGAGAGCCCAGAGGAGAGGCACGTGCATGATCAGAGGGCAGGAGAACAGACCTTATGATGAGAGGCTGAGAACCACGGGACTCTTCAGCCTGGAAAAGTGTAGGCTCAGGAAGGATCTGGTGGCTTCCTATAAGTATATTAGGGGTGTACATCAGGATCTGGGGGAACACCTGTTCACCACAGCGCCCCATGGGATGACAAGTTCAAACAGTTACAAACTCCTCCAAGACCGTTTCAGGCTGGACACAAGGGAGAACTTATTTATTGTCCGAGCCCCCAAGGCCTGGGACAGACTGGCTCCAGAGGTGGTGCAAGCACCTACTCTGGACTCCTTTAAGAGGAACATTTGGACATTTATCTTGCTGGGATCCTTTGACCCCAGCTGACTTCCTGCCCCTGGGGCAGGGGGCTGGACTCTATGATCTTCTGAGGTCCCTTCCAGCCCTAATGTCTATGAACTCTATGAAATTTTATAGCACACATTTATTAATAATTGCGAGGAATATCACAGCACATGCTTTGTGAATAAATTCAAAGATAAGGATGAGTCTTGTATGATTTGGGCTGACTGAGCCCTTTCCGTTCTTAGTCGTGTTCCAACCAGCTATTTTAATAAAAGCAATAACATTCAGGAAACAGTGACATTAAAACAAGTAACATATCGGGAGTTGTAAATTTTCAAGTGTCTCTTGCATGTTTTTGGAGAGGGCCCCAGATAGTAAGACTGTTGGAAATAATTTAATCCTTGCCTTGTTGCAGCATAGGCTAATTGGGAAGCTCATTATTTATTTGGCACAAATTTAGCATCACAAATCAATTTAAAAGGACACATGAGACTAAGTAATTCAAAATGAAAGTCAAAATCAAGATGAAGGGGGAAGATTAAATCTTTTTAAAATTTCTAATAGCAGCATAACATGCTAATAACTTGGATGGCCTGAATGATATTCTAAATAGCTATAGGTCAGCATGGAGCTCTTGGGCCATGTCTGAGACCCTTTATTAAACTTTGACCACCTACCTTCTTCCTGTTTCTCGTGAAGTCATTGCCTTGCTGGTCACTGCTAAACTATCCTACTATAGATGGTTTTTCATTAAGCCAAATAAAATAATTATGAAGAAAAATATTTTAGGCCCTGAAATGGGCTGGGTTGTAGCAGATGGTTGGACATTTCTAGAAGATTTCCCAGGGGGTATTTGATTTCAAATTAATTCTTCCCACACAATTTCCCTGAGTTCTCTCTCCTTCATATGCAACTTTCAATACACTCAGTATAGTTCTCCCAAGATCAAATCCCACCCCAATTTTTTAAAGTCAAAGGTTCTTTAATTCAAGTTTGTTAGCCAGGTGGCATTGCCTTCTTCCATAGGTGTGTCTTTAAAAAAAAAAATCTGTCTTTATTTAAATGAAAATGTAGATCCTATAGTCCCTCACCCCTATTTCCTGTGGTATCTATGGATTCATTTAGCCTCCCATGTAAAATAATTGGTAGCAGCTGGATGACTACAGGGAAAAGAAAAATGAGACATCTGATTACTGTAAGAGCAATATCTTAAATGTCTCTGATTTGTATACAGCTAGCATCAGGTTAAGTGCTCTGATCCATCTCTTACTGATAGCAGTGGAAGTCCTGAATAAGACCATGAACAAATGAGATATGGTAATACTCGTTGGTGGATACATTTCAGATGTTTTAGCATCAGAAATTCACTTTAAGTAAGGACCAAAAAGTATGGATATTTATTACATCTATTCAAGAACCCATGGTCGAGCTACAAGTTTCTTAGTGATAAACATTCTGATGATATTATCATTGCTTCCCATTCCAGTCAAGGCTGGAAATACTAAAAGAACGACAATTATTCGGGTTGTCAACGTTTCTGCTTCATTTTGTGACCAAAAGAAATGGTAATGCATTGCAATATTCATATAATTTTTGTAACCTGCATTGTTCCACACTTAAGAAATGTATGGTTTGGGATTGTAACAGCGGTCACCCATTAACCTTTACTTTACCCTTTTTTACCTTTCCACTCTCCTTTTTCTTTTTTGCCTACCCTGCTGAGATGATGAGATGAACAATGGGGAGGTGATGTTCTGCTAGTGGGTCACACTTTGCAAGTTCTCTGGGTACTTTTCCAGGGCTCTTCCTCCCCTACAGTCTGGTCTGACATGGTCTCGGTGTTTCTTTGGGCAATGGGATTGACTCTAAGCTTTCTACTGTACTGCTCTCTTGATGTGCCCTTTTGGGATCTTCGTCTGGTCCGGCAATTTGTTAGGCCTGAGCTATTTAGGTTCTGGATTAAATGAATTTAAATGAATTGTCACCTGGATCAGCTATCCACTTTGAGTTCTTCCCCTCACCCCCCAAAAGTCCGTATCTCACACTTGTTCCTCTGGATTGATTTGGGTCCTTCTCAGTTCAGTAGAACACTCTCTTCAAACAGCTCTCTTATTTGATTAGTCCTAAATGAATTTCAATGTGACATATGGTCTATGCTCTAACCAATCGATATCCTCCTTGACCAATCTTCAAGTAACTGGAGCCCCTTGCATGGTTCAGGCTCTGCTCCATCCATTTACCTTTCTTACTCAGTCTTTAATTAATTACAAAATCTCACATAACATAGTTCATTCTCTAATTACACCATTATCTTTTCTTGATCAGTCTTCAATTAATTGCAACACCCTGCAGAACACAAATCATGCTTCAGTCAACCAATTATCTTTCTTGACCAGTCCTTAATTGCCCCCCAACCTTTTTTTTTAATCTACTCTGGATAATACAGTCTTTCACTTTCTCAGCTTTCCTCCTTTCCAGAGGTCAATAGGGTTTTGTTTGCTTCCCTCCTCTCAGAGGACTGGAACTCCTTCTGTCTTATGGGAACTGGGCCCAGCTGTGCCTGGTAGCAGCACATGTGGCTTATTAACCCTTTTGGAGCCACATCCACATTTTCCCCGGCTCCAGTGTTCTCAGTGGCTGTGTTTCCTGGCCACACTTGTCTCAAGGGGTGAGTGTAGTAGGGTCTGGGCTTGGCCACCTGCTACAATGACATTTTTTGGGTGTGCATATGTGCTCACACATGAGTATATATTTTTGCCTCGACCTGTTCTAGCATCCATAAACATAGAACTATGAGTGAAATAGTTAGCTGGTAAGTCTATTTGATGTCAAACAAGCTGCAGTAACTTAGTCCACTGAAGGATCTGGCCCATATAATATTCCAGAATTCCAGGCCATTTCCAAGTCTTGGTGAAATTTGGGATATTTTCAGACGTTTTTCAGGCATTGCAGAAACAAGAACATCACCTTGTCTCTCAAAATTGGATGCGAGTCAAATATATACAAAATCCCCTGTGAAATCACATGCGCACATTCCCTTTCCCCAGCAATTTACATAAAACCAGAAAACCAACCCTGAGACTTGTTAAAATGCCACTGAGTTTTAGGAATGTGACAAATACTTGATTCAGGTTCAAATCCTGCATCACTGCAGTTGTTTTCCAAGAACCTGGTTAAGTAACAGCAGATCATCACATTGTCAGAAGACTGTATACCACCTTCCAACACAGTCTGATTGTTTCTCTCACTCAATTTGTCAAATCCCAATGTAAGAGACATGGGCTCAAAGCCAATGCAATTGTACTCCAGTAGTTTACACCCACTGATGATCTAGCCATTAATCATGCAGAGAACTCATGCATATAATGCAGGCAGAATACTGGGAGGATAAATAATCCAATACGTGCTGTTCTGCATTCTGTTGTAACGTTAGTTACTTTTAATACACAAGTACCCCTCTCCAGTATTGGACGGGATGTGTCAGACTGCTTAAGTTTTATAAATTCACATCAGTAGTTTGAATAAATGGCATGGTTCACTTACCTCTCCTGGTAAAAGTCTTTGATTTTGGAGCTGACAATTCTGGCTTCTAGTCTCCACGTTGCATGTCTGAAATCATTTTGCCCATGTGCCCACCATATGGTGGGTACGATGCTAATGTGAATCCTCTGGCATTTAACTGCAGTTTTAAGGCAAGTGATACTTGAATTTCACTGGAATGTGCTGGAAAGGGCAAACTGATTCAAAAATTGAAGATGTTAATTTTAAAATGCCTTAAGCATGAGCGTCTCCTGCTTTGAGATAGGTATTTGCACTGGGAAAGTGCAGATACAGTTTTACAGGAATAGAGGAGCTAGAAATAGGTGGTTTCAGGTAGCTTTGCACCTGTGATAGTCTGGCTCTGATGAGGCCTTTTCCAACATGTGGTACAAATAATAAGGGCTTCTGGGTTCCTATGAATTTGTCAGCTTCTCCCAGCATCTCAGGCCTAAGAGTAGCAGCAGTGCCCTGCATGCCCCACTCCCCGCCCCACCCACTCTTACTCTTCCTTTTGTTGCTACATGCTTGAAGGGTAATCTTTATAGTCCTCCAGCATGAGGAACAGAATAACACTGTTAGAATCATAAGGACTATTACCATACCAGGGTAGGCCCCCAAAGGTAATGTCCAGAGCTACTGTCCTGGTTGCCCACTCCTGGTTACACTACTGTTTTCCTCCTTTATGCAGCAGCAACCACAGAAAGAAGCTGTGGTATGTCAAAGAATCTGGCCCAGGGCTTAAAAAAAGGGGTAAGATGCTTCAAAACCCAGGAAATAAAAATACTTGGAGCTGCTGCTCTTCCCTCTGAAAATTACAATATCTGCATTTTAAAATTGTACACTCAAATCTGCAGATCAAGAGCACTTAAAAAGGTTACTGAAAAGGTACACAAATAGCAAAAGACCTCTCCTGATATAATCAGGTACTCTAAAGAATAGAGATTTTCCCTCTATCTTTCTATTAGCTTTTATGCTCATGCATTTAAGGGGGAAAGTAGGACCTGGAAACTGCTCTTTGTTGTACATGCCTTAGATAATCATCACTCCTCAGGCTGAAGTTCTGGGAGTGTATGCAAGCAATTTAAAGGTGAGCATCCCTGCTGTGCAACTGGAGAAAGAGTAACCTCTGCAGGAGGCAGTAATAAAGGTAGATGGAAACACATCCATGATCAGCATCTCCCTCCTAGTTAATTTAACAGGCTATCTTGGGGCATCATCTGAAGCCCACTGAAAACTCTCCACTGAGATCAGTGGACTCTGGATCAAACCCGAAGGATGGTAAATTAGACTTCTACTCCCAGAACTTCCAGTGATCCCTGCGTGTGAGCTTGGTCAAATTGATTCAGTTGTTCTGCATCAGTTTCCCGTTTCATTACATGTACGTGAAATATCTGCATTATACAGATATCAGCAATATTCATTAATCAATGTTTATGAAACATTTTGAGCAGGCAGGGCCATATTCTTGTCTCAGTTCTGGCTGATTATATTCAGAAAATTGTCAGTGAAACCAGTGCTGTTACATTTACATAAACTTGGTGAAAGTCAGAGAAGCATGAGGTTCATAAATTATTGCATAAATGCTAAGTATTATTCTGTTACTCTAACAGCCCTTCAGGTGCTCTTTTGGGCCAACATCTGAGATTTCCTAGGAATCCTTCCTTGACCCCAATAATGCAAGTAACTATGTAAGCTTGTGTCATGGTGGGGAGTGTGAAAAATTTCTTCCTCACCACAGTAAATGACTGACTTATTACTTTGAAGACTGATGCTTGCTAAGTGTCCTTCTAACTGCAGGCAATATTCTCCTTTCCTGCAATTTCTAATTTTGCTTTGAAATACATAGTAAGCCAGGGGTGCTCAACTTTTTTGCCCAACTGATCTGGTTGCATAAAGTAGGGGAAGGGGGAGCCTGGCCCTGATCCAGCCATGCCGGGGAAGAGGGCTTGGCTTAACCCCAACCTGTACCTGCAGGGGGGAGCGGGTTTGGCCCAGCCCCCATCTAGCTGCCTTGGAGAAGGCAATGTGGCCTGGCTGCAGCCCAGGCATTCAGAACTTGGGAATTTGATAGCAGGGAAGGGGCGGCAGTATTAATTGCCACTTCTACCCCACTGCCAGATTTCTTGTGCGCTGGGTGCCATGGCTTCTCAGGCTGGATTTGGCCCCCAAGCTGGGGGAGGAGCACCCCTTTAGTAAGCCATTCTAATGGTTGAAATGTGACACTTAAAAAATATATGGAATGCAAAGCCCAAGAGATTACCAGGCACGCTGTTATGATGACTAGTGCTCCAGCAGTAGGACTGTCATCTGTCTGTGACGCTGAATTGTGAAACACATCTCCATGTGCCTTAGCCAAAGCTCTGTGCAGTACGGCCCCTGGGAGAGAGACCATGGACTTTCACTGCTTTGAAATCATCCTGCCATACGTACCAAATATACACTCCTAAGATCCTTTTGTTAATAGTATGGAAGGATCAAGTTCTTGTGAAAGCAGTTTGAAAATCTTAGCTTAGTTGAATAGTGCTCTGAGTCTCAGCTCAGATGTCCAGTTCTCCTGTGATGCTTTAGAGTCATTAAGTAAGGCTGGTGTCTTGTGAGGTGGCTTCCTCCTGTGACATGTTTGAATGAGTGGACTTGCCCCAGTCAAAATCCCATGCAACTAATGGACAACTTCCATTCCTTTTTGCATTTAAATGAGAGAAGGAAGTTTGGCCTGGCATTTCTTTAGGTTTGGGGAGGCCAACCATGCTAAAATCTAGGGAGACTACAACAAACATGAATATGAACAGGGAAATTGCCTTATGGGAGTGTTTCCTAAAATTAGTGGGTTTACACCCCACTATAGATGGCACCGGCATCGAGTACAAGATGGACGGGAACATTTTTAATCTCTCCCACCTTTGTGCCCATCTTTAAGGAAGGGAAGAAGGAGGATTGAGGGAACTGCAGCCTTACCTCAGTCCCTGGAAAAATCATGGAGTAAGTTCTCAAGGAATCCATTTCTCTGCACTTGGAGAAAGAGGTGGAGATTAGAAAGTCAGCATGGATTAACCAAGGGAAAGTCATGCCTGATCAACCCAGTTGCCTTCTATGATGAGATGCCTGGCTTTGTGGATGCAGGAAGAGCAGTGGAAATGGAATACCTTGACTTTAACAAGGTTTTTTGATGTGGTCTGCCACAGCATTCTCGCAAGCACCCTAAGAAAGTGCAGGTTGGATAAATGGATGTAAGGTGGACAGAAAACTCACTGGATTATTGGGATCAAAGGGTAGTAGTCAATGGCTTGATGTTTACTTGGCAGCTGGTCTAAAGTGGAATGCGCAAAGGGTCGGTCCTGGGGCCAGTTTTGTTCAATATCTTCATCAGTGAGCTGGAAGATGGGATGGACTGTACCCTCAGCAAGTTTGCAGATGACACCAAGCTGAGAGCAGTGGTAGATATGTGGGAGGGTAGGGCTAGGATTCAGAGAAATCTCAACAAATTGGATGATTGGACCAAAATAAACCTCATCAGGCTCAATAAGGACCTTGGCTGGAATGATCTAGTTGGGGATGGTCCTAGTTTGGGCAGGGATTTGGACTAGATGACTTCCTGAGGTCCTTTCCAACCCCAATATTCTATGATTCTATGGTTCTCTGTTAGAGGGGACTTCATTTCAAACTTTAAAAAGTTACTATCCTTTAGCTCTATTGAAAAAGGTGATAGTAACTGATTTGACTTCAACTGGTGTTTTGCGTACAGTTTTGGGCTCTACAATTTAGATAGGACATGGAGAAAACTGGTGAGGATCCAAAGGCAAGTCATACAATGTTTGAGATACAGGGAAAGGTAGAGAGATCTAGGTATATTTAGTTTGGAAAGAGGAGATTAAGAGAGAACATAATAGCAATGTTAAAATATTTGAAAGGCGTCCATCAAGGACGTGGAGAACAACTGTTCTTCCTTCCTACAGAGGCTAGGAGATAGAGCAATGCGTCTGAACTGCAGTCAAGTAGGTTTAGATCGAATTAGAAAAAAACCCGGTCCCTTGCTGTCAGGAACAATAGAAATTGGAACAAGATTCCTAGGGAAGTTGTGGAATCTCCTTTACTGAAGATTTTCAAGAAGAGTTTGGCTAGGCACCTTTATGAATAGCACATCCCACTGCATCTGGCCAGGAAGTTGGGCTACATGACCCCAAGGTCCCTTTCAACCTTTTGAGTAAATGCTTTCTGCTACTTCTTTCTATATCACCTATCTCTTGCAATTTAAAACTCTCCCTAATTACGCAGATGTAGATGGTGATAGCTTCAGTAATGATGAATTGTACTATACACTATGAGCATCCCTATTGAACCTGTGTGGAGTAAAGCAATATTCAGTACAAGTCAGTGCATCTCATTTTGACCTACAGTGCACTTTCATTTTGGTGGGAAAAATTACTTTAGCAAATTATATGCTTAATTTTCAACTTCACCTGTTCTTCAATTGAAGCCATCACCGATAAGCATATCCCACATTTGCGTGTATTGCTGAGTTTTTTTAGTCTGATTTGCAGAAAAGTATACACGACAGAAATTTCCTGGAGAGCTCTGCAGTTACCTGCACTATACCTCCAGGAACAAATAATGCAGCACTTAGTGATGATTGAGGAACATATTTGGATTCGAGAGAGGAGAAAATGCACAATTTTTCTCTTGGAAAAAAATTACTTATGGAAAGAAATCAGCAGAACTGCCCCAAGTTTTAAAAAACCCCACACATTTTTGTTATATAGTATTGAAAAGGGCATAATAGTAGATTTTTTTTTTTTCTGGTGTATCTGCAGGTGTTACAGTTTACTGTTCTGTATGCGGTACCACCTCCACCTCTCAGAAATGGTCTAATTGTCAAGGCTTGGAATAAAAGAAAGAAATGTCTTGAATTTTCAGTTCCCTAGAAAAGACCCTGTTTGATGTTGCTTCTACCTTTACTTAATTTTGCATGACTTGAAGCAGGGTTGGCCAGCCTGAGGCTTGCAGCAGAACAGGGAGAGGGCAGGAAGAACAGCAGCAGATCAGGCAGGGAACAGAAAGGAGAGCAGCAGATCAGGCAGGGAACAGAAAGGAGAGCAGCAGGTCAGGCAGGGAATGCTGCAGGGAACAGTGAGCAGAATGGCAGATAGGTCAGGGGAAAGGGAAAGCAGGCAAAGAGTGTGGGGCTTATTTATGGCATGGCTGACAAAGGTTGGCCTCTACTGACTTAAAATAGTGTTAACCAAGTGCTTAAAACAGACCTGAGTGATATTCAGGTTTCCTTGACGTCAGTGGCGAAACAATAACTTCTGTGGCGCTGGGCTGACAATGGGATTTGAGGGCATTTGGCATCTTTTACTCCAGGCATAAAGGATTATATCTATAAAAAGAATCAGATGTCAAGTGGGACCTTCAGTCCAAAACTGAAGTCCTTAAAATCACAGCTCAGCTTCCCAGTAAAGTATTTAAAGCTAGAAACAGACGTAGCCTTATTGAAGTGGAGCGGCTGCGTGGCGATTTGTTTTGGCACAGCTTCTCCGCTTCACTGGGTGAAACCAACATCGCCCCGTGTCTTACTCCTGACGGTGTAGGACTAGGAGTGATGTGATCTCCCCTCTTTGCTCACTCAGCCAGACCCACCCCCAGTGATCGCTCGGGAGCAAGTCCAGCCGGGCTAGGAAGGGCATTTCCCTGCTCAGCTGGACTCACTCCTGCCATTGTGAGGGCAGGTCTGGGTGAGTGACGAACCCCGACATCAGCACTCATGGAGAGGTACCCTGGGATTCCCTGGGATGCTTCTCTGTAGGCAGGGAAAGAGGGCAGGTGCTCTAAGTGTTTGAGGGGCCCTTAAGCTCTTAAAGCACCTGCCCAGGGTAGCTGTGGAGAGCAGACTACTCCAGACCACAGCGCAAACAGGTGTCTGCCACAATATAGAGGTAAAACTTATTATCATCTTTTATCACACCACTGATTTTCCTTTGATATTGTGCGACGAAGGGTAGTGACATCTATTAGCCCACCCTTTGTGTTGCCATAAAGTTTTTTATGGCAGCACAAATGAGACATCAGGTGACATCCGTTCCAGCCCCAAGTCCCAGAGGTGGGTTGGCTTTAAGACATACCTCTCTAATCTACATTTCCTCCTGACAAGCCAAGGTGCCTTCTGGGAGACAGATGCGGCAGAAGGTTTAAATGCAATCACTCAAGTCACCCCTAAACAGTCTGTAAAATGGGGATAATAAAACTTTCTGTCCAAGTAAGTTCAATGGGCAAATAAGTTGAGAGGGTCAGTGAATTCACTTGTTTTCCTCATAAACAGAATATGGTCCTCTTCTGAAAGACATTACTGAAGGACTGATTGCTTCCATGGCTTAGAAGGAAACACCATTTAATAGCTTCAGAGAATTCAAATGTAAGGATGGAAAGGTAGAATTAATAAGTAAAATATTCCCGGTTCCTGGCTTGTACACAGGGAATTCGGTGTACCATAACTCGAGCACTTTTTCTGAAGAGAAAGCATATTCATAAATGAAACAATCTCCTCAGCATTAGCAATGATTGTGGTTGGCAGCATTCAGAGGAGAAGGCTACCGAGTTTATCCTACAACAGCCATCACAAAGTATCACTAATGAATTAGATAAAAGCCTTTTCCTTTTCTGTATTTTCTTCCCTTACCCAGAATGCCATAGGTCCCGTCAGGATAGGTGCACACTTTTAACATGCTAATCGTGCTTGCTTCAACTGCCAGGGCAGTGCTGAAAGAAACCCTGAGAAACCAGCTTCTGCTCTCAGCTGCTCTGCTATAATCCCACTGAAATCAGCAGGGATCACGTGAGTGCAATGGTAGCCTTATTGAGACCAGAAACTAGGCAAAGGAAAGGGCTGTGAATAGGTCACTCATTTCCATTATGGTTGTGAACCATGGAGTGCACAGAAGAATATGAAGTGGGATATTTTTTTTAAGAAAAGGGTACACTATGTTCCATCTTGACTGTTTTCAGTAGCCTTTTTCAAGAAGCTTGCAAGAATTTCTCTGGTTATCTCCTTGATCACTCCCTGCCTATTAAAAATATGTTAGATGATTTAGAGTATTGTATGAAGAGAAGTGATCTCATTCCGTTTGTTGCCTAAATTAAATATCTTTCTGATTGAAACAACTTACTTTTCAGGGGTTTCGAAGAATTATTTTTATTTTCTGAGCATCCCCTGATAGACTGGGAGTTTTGTAGTCTTCTGTATTTTTCTTTCTGATGGTTAGTTATCCTAAAGAATACCAGACTAGGTATTTTTTGTTTAAAGGTTTGCTTTTTGCCCAGATCATTGTCCTATCTTGGTTAACCCTGAAATAAAGTCACAGGGCCAAACTGACTATTAATGTAACAAGTACAAGTCTACTGAAATCAGTGAATTTATTCACATTTATGCCAGAGTTTGAATTGGAAACAAAATATTACATTTATTTGTGCATTTGACCTTCTGAATCCCTAAAGGGATGAAAACCCCTTAATCCCTCGGAGTCCTTTTCCTCCTTGGGTTTGTGTGATTCTCTGTCTGGGGTTGGAGAATGGGTAGGCCTTTGACAATGGCTTTGTCTCTAATGGCTTACCTGTTTTCATTCTGTTTTTCAGCTGAAATATTCAGACAAGTATTTCAGAGAAATAGTAGAGATAAATAGCATTAACTAACTAGAGGGTAGTGCTAAGAGGCCTTCATGTTAGGTCCTCCACACACCCATTATGAGAGACAGCCCCTGCCTCCAAAACCTGACAATCTAAATGGATAGACTGGTGACAAAGTAACTTGCCTGAGGTTATACAGTGGGCCAGTTACCAAGCCAGGTATTCCTGACTTCCATGTCTCGGAGAAGGTCCCTATACAGTAGCCCAGACTGACTTCATTAGTGAGACTCCTAGGTGAATATAAGAGGGAAGAAGGAAGATACTGTTTTCCTGAAGACGTGACTTTGGAATAATAAAAGCGAATTGTTGGTCCTGTCAATTGCTGTGGCACAAAAGGGAAAACAGCTTACCTACTGAAAGCCATTTTTCTGGGAAAATCTTTGAAATGAATACAGGGAGATTTTTAATAAGCTGTTTTGCATTCTACAATGAATTATTAGGGCTTGTGGGCTTTGGTTACACAAGCAACATGTCAAAATGTAAGGTTGTTGATTACTTGATGAACGTTGCTATTATTTATTGCATTTAAAAATGATGTAAAAGTTGCTAGAGATATGCAGGGATTAAATAGCTTGACTGTCAGCAGCAGATTCCACAGGCATAATGAAAAATAGAGAGCCCTGCCTCATGGGTAAGGCGAGCAGAAGGTCCATATGGAAGATGTGCAGTTCCATAAGACTTAGTGCTTTTACTGTCTGGAACTGTGCGTTCTGAAGCTAAGGCTCCTGGGACCTTGGATACACTGGGAGCCCAATTAAAGGATCACTAGAGCTATCCTAATGAGTTTTGTTTCAATGCCTTCATGTATACAAAACATCCTGGAGCTGTTTAGAAAACAGAATCATAGAAAGTGAGGGTTGGAAGGGACCTAAGGAGGTCATCTAGTCTGGCCTCCTGTTTAAGGCAGGACCACTGCCAACTAGATCATCTCAGCTACAGCTTTGTCTAGCCGGGTCTTACAAACCTCCAAGGATGGCAGTTCCACCTCCTCTCTCCGTAATCTGGTCCAGCCTTCTACTATCCTCCTAGTAAGAAAATTCTTCCTAATACCTAACCTAAACTTCCCTCGCTCAACTTGAGACCGTTGCTCCTTGTTCTGTCATCTGTCACCACTGAGAACAGTCTAGCTCCATCCACTTTTGAACCTCCCTTCAGGTAGTTGAAGGCTGCTGTCATGGGATAGGGTCCCCAGGGATGGCCATGATGCCCCTAGGGCTCGGTGACTATGCCAATCTTGCCCAATGGGCACCCTTTCCCTCTCCTGCCACATCTTGTTGGTAATTATAATTAATAGGGAGACTGCCCTCAAGTTTGTGTTTGGACACAGTCCTGATGGACCCCACTGAATCCTGTGAGTTCTTGGACCACTTTTGGGTCCTCCTCAAAATGGTTGCCTCACAGGACACTTTCAGCCTTATGGGCTAGATGCATGGCTCTGAAACCAGCCCTTTATCATGCTCCGAACCTTGCAGATGGTATTTAAAAGTTGCCTTTCTGGGGCCTTGCTATGGCTCAGCCTCCTGTCATCACTGGGCTCTCCACAGCCCTGTCTCTGTGCTCTCCACAGCCTCTCTGTCACTGCAGCCCCTAATGCTGGGGTCCCCACACTGTAGTGGGCCCCCAATGAGGCCTCCTCTTCCCCCAGTAGCCTCAGCCCAGTTTATAAACAGCAACCAAAATATGAGCCCCTGGGCTATAACATAATACAAGCAGTTCAGAGTGTACTCTGTCCCTTTAAAAGAGTCAAACTTACCCCCCAGCACAAAGTGCCTTGTAGGCCAGGTACCTAGTGGGCTCGTAGAGCCCCATTAGCCCTGTACACAGCAATTCTTCCCTGGGGGCTCCTTCCCCTGGCTGCTGTCAGAGAACTAACTCCTGCTGGCCTCAGCCCTTAGGTTTATATGTGCCCAGGCCCTGCTTTCTTTTGGGGAACTGACTGGGTCCAGGTGCAGGCTAATTCCCTTGTTAGCCTGCTGCCATAGTAATGTGCATGTGTGGGGTTTCTGTCTGGCTCTTGGGGCCCTGCCGCTATGCAATTTTTGCTTTTAAAGGAGGAGGCACCTTAGTGCCCTGTGACAGCTGCTATTAAATTCCCTCTCAGTCTCCTCTTCTTTAGACTAAATAACAGGTCTGTGCAAAATTTTGCCTGCTGCTTCATTTCAACCCTGTTTCTACTCATTTTGAGCTTCAAACAGCAAAATCAAAACAAAATGAAGGGCTTTGAAACAGTCTTGAAATGAAATGAGAGCAGTCGAAACATTTCAAAACCTTTTGAGTTTTGAAGCTGATGCTGGGCTTGCCTGCAGGGAAACAAAGTGAGGAGGGGGAGGGAGAGAGCGGGGAAGGACTGCTCTTATATTGACTCTGTAGCTGGCCAGTGACTGTGATCTTTCCCTGAGGTTCCTTCCAATCCTAGTGCTCTGGGGAAGGGATGGAAAAACAGCATAAAAAGCAGTGTTGTTTTAAGTGAGTTGCTTTCTCCCTTTGGGTTGATTACTGAGCTGCCTTCCAGCAGCTCATTAGTGTCAAACGACAAAGACTACCAATCATTTCCTACTTGCTAGCCTAGCAAGTGGGATTCATCAATACCTTTTGCTTTCTATACTCTTTTATGTTATTTTATATTCATTGATTCTTTTCAATTTATTTCTCCCTCAAAATCCTCTTTTTGTTTTTGTTATTCTGCTGTGATTCTTTTCAGATCTGTGCTCTTTCTCACAGTGTGCATTCCATTCATTGTGCAGGGAAGCACAGCATAATATTGCATATTATAATACAGAATGTATACAGGAACACATGCATACATTTTTATATTTTTATTGTATTTATTACATAAATACATACATGCATTACATAAATATGCACACATTACATAAATCAGATAACATTACAGAAGAAGACACAGATTTTCTAGTACACCGAGGCAAAGGCAAAGACCAGACACTATGAAAAGCATGCTGGAAAAGCAGCTGGCAAGCCTTCAGGGAGGAGCAGAAGAGGGGGTAGAGGGAGAGCTGTAAGTTCCTTCCACCCCAAACTGAGACGCAGCTTCTTTGCTACAACAAGCAGGCATGAGGCTTCCATTCGTTCTACAGGCAGCAAGGAGAGGGGAGCAGTGCCTGTACCACTGCCTGTGCATGAGTCGGCATCCCCTCCAAGAGCCCCAGCCATAACCCCTCCCCAACACCACCATGACTGTCATGCTGCTGCTGCTTGTTGTCTCTTCCACCCCCATTTCATTTCCCATGCTGAGACTTCCAGTGCCAGAGGAGGAGTTGTAGCTGGATCTGGATCTGAGTGTCATAGCAAGGGAAATTCTGGGGAAGGAGGGGAATCATCTGAGTTTGTGCTCCATACCCCTCAAATTTCCCCTAGAGCCAGGTCTCTTTCCCAAGAAGGCACTTCAGAGGAGGGCGAGGTAGAAGTTGTGGAGGCAAGTGGTTCAGCTGAGCCCATGCCTCCTGTGGCTGTCCCTCTGCATGCTCAGGAGGAGGAAAAGGCAGAATATGCACTTGTTTCCACATCCCAGAAGTGAGTGGGTAATGTTGTCTGGTATCATTTTGAGCTGGCAGATGATTCCACATATGCTATCTGCATGCACTGCTGAGCCAAAACCAGCCAGGGCAATGGAACAAAACACATAAGCACCATCCCCCCAAAGCAGAGGCAGGCCACCCGGGACCAGTGGGGGAAAGGTGGACAGAAAATGGGGCACCTTGCAAAGGCAAGTGGGATCACCCAGAGCACTGGGGAGATATTTGCTCTGGATGGCTAGCCCTTCTCCTTAATTGAGTGGTCAGGATTCAGGTGGCTCATGACACTCCTGGCCCCATCCTACCAAGTGCCTGCATGTGCCACCTTCAGCAGAATGGTGGTTCCCTGCCTGTATGAAGCATGCAGGGAGTATTTGAGGGAGGAGCTGCACAAAGCAGGTCTGCAGGTAGCTTTATGCTTCACCTTGGAGCTATGGAGCAGTTGGAGTGGAGATCATGCATACTTCTCCCTCACAGGGCCCTGGTGTGACCAGTCAGGCCATTGGTGGGCTGTCTTTCAAGCCAAAGCTATGGATGAGCCCCACATGGCAACAGAAATCATGAGGACCATGAACTGCTTGGTGCAGGGGTGGCTTGTTGGGCAGGGTAAGCTCACCCATGGTTTCATGGTCACTGACACTGGACTCAATATGGTCAAGGTGGTGCCACAAAGTTGCCATCCACTGTGTGGCACACAAGTTCCACTTCATTGTCAGGGATGCCTTGGAGGGGGACAGGGCTGCTGGTGATGGTGCTAGCACCACCAGAAATCTTATTTCCACATTCAGGAAGGTGGCAGACTACTTCCACCAGAGCATCAAGGGCAGCAAGATACTGCAGGACAAACAGGTAGAGCTGAACATCCTGCGGCACAAAATCATGCAGGATGTGGAGACTCGGTGGAACTCCATATACCTGATGCTCAAGAGGCTTGTGGAGCAACAGAAGGCCATCCGTGAGATGGCCTTGCTTGGGAAGAGTGGAATCAGTGACCCCCTTAACAGAGCTGGAGATGACCACCAAGATCTGGGAGATGATGTCAAATCGTTCCTCGAGGCCACCAAGAGCATCGGCATTGGTGATGCCCTCCTTAGCCAGATGATCCCTGTAGTGAGGAAACTTCAGAACTAAATGGAGAAGTTCCAGGGGATCAGTGTTCCTGGCTGGGGCAAGCTGCTGTCACCAGATGTGCAGGCACTAGTGAGGCAGCTGAAGGAGGGCATCAGGAAATGGCTTGATCCCTTGTGGTCAGTACAGTCTACTTGCTGGCTGCCATGTATGACCCAACAGCGTACTCTTGTTGCAGAGAAAGCTAACACCCATATATGAGGGTGAAGGGGAGTGAATGCAGCAGCCAAATCCTGAACCAGTGGATGGAGGTGCTCTGAAAAGTAATTTGTAAATTCCCCTTGAGGATTAGGCCTGAGAGATTGGAGACAGGTGGTGTTCTGTTCTTGTCTTTGATAGATTTTTGGTGTGTGCTCATTCTGGGGTGCAGTCGTTTCTTGGTGCCTCCTACATATTTTTCATCAGGGCACTTCACCAGTTTCCTAGGTTCAGAAACTCATGGACTCAATATAGACATTGGAATTCTGATACATTACAACCTGCTGAAAATCTGACTCCCCAGGTACCTCTCCACTCTTACCTGCACTGCTTCAGCCTTTCCCTCACCCCATGATGCCTCCATTTCCATTTTTACCGACTGGCTTTCTTGCCTGCATTGTATTGCCAGCCTCTGGCTTCTTTACTATTTCTTCCATCCAGGAACAGCACACACACGCACCAACTGCAGGTGCTTCCTCAGCCTGACAAAGGATTTTTCAACCCAAAACCTTGCTAAGATATATTTCTCTAACTATTCAGTTGGTCTACTAAAAGATACCAGCTTGACCCAAGAAACCTTGTCTGCCAGTGCCACGTCTTAAGACCAACTCCCCTAGCACTTGTCCCTGGTCAGTTGACTGGAGGGATGTAGGGCCCTGGGCATGTCTAAGCCCCAGGGCTGGGGCTGGCAGGGAGAGCTCTCTGGCAGCTGCTGGAGAAGAAGCTCCTGCAGGAGAGGAAAGAAAGGCTCTGTGATCGTTTGTCTGGCTGAGATGCTGCTGGTGCTATTGTGCTGCTTATTAAGTTATTACCTGTTGTTACTGAAAATGGTGGACCAGACTGAGGCTGTCAGGGAGGAGGCCTCATTGGGGCTCATTATTGTGTTGTGTAGAGGCCCCAGCACCAGTGAAGGTGCACCTTAACACACACACAAAGTCACATGTCATAAGCTGTGCTTGTCAGTAGCTTGAGGTGCAGTTTCCCAGAAACCCCTGCCCCTATCTCCTTGAAACCTGGCAGGCTTTATGACCTCAGCAGGGGCTATCGTGCCTGCTGTTTTCACACCCCTGTGCCTTCACATTTACAAGTGACATGAGTTTTGCTTTCAAGATTTTAAGGTGCAGTTTCCCTAAAACCCCTGGACCTATCTCCTTGACACTTGACAGACTTTGTGGCCTTAGCAGGGGCTACTCTCCTTGCTGTTTTCATTCAAATCAGGCAAAAAATAATAGAGTTATAGGCAGTTTTGTGATTCCCCATTATAGCCTGTGGGCAAAACATCAAAACAGCATAAAAACGGTGTAACAGTTTCGACAAAACAAAACAGAACTGTGCTTTGAAATGAAACGAAACTCGAAACGAAACACTGTCCCGTCGCAACAGAAGTCGAAATTAAATGGTGCTGTTTTGTACAGCCCTACTAAATAAGCCCAGTTCCCTCAGTAAGGGACACATAAGTCACGTGCCTCTGCCCCCTCACCATTTTTGTTGCTTTCCATTGGGCCCTCTTCAATTTGTCCACATCCTTTCTGGGCGGGGGGCTCAAAACAAAGTACTCCAGATAGGGCCTCAGCAGTGCTGTATAGAGGGGAGTAACTACTTCCCTCAACCTGCTGGCAACACGCATGTCAAGACAGCCCAGTATGCTGTTTGCTTTCTCTGCAACAAGGGTACACTGTTGGGTCATATTCAGTTTTTTGTCCACTGTAACCCCCAGGTCTTTTCTGCAGAGCTGCTGCCCAGCCAGTTAGCCTATACTGGTGCATGGGATTGTTCTGCCCTTAGTACAGGACTTTGCACTTGTCCTTGTTGAACCTCATGTTATTTATTTTAACAGTCCTCCAATTTGTCTAGGTTACTCTGAATCCTAGCCCTGCCCTCTAGCATATCTACTACTCCCCCCAGCTTGGTGTCATCTTCACACTTGATGAGGGTACACTCTATGCCATCATCCAGGCCACTGTTGAAGACATTGAACAAAACCAGCAGGAGGAATAACCCCTGGGGCACTGCACTTGAGACTGGCTGCCAACTAGACATTGAGTCGTTGATGAGCCTAATATTCCAGCCAGTTTTCTATGTACCTTCCAGTCCATTCATCCAGCCAGTATTTCCTTAGGTTGCCTGTGAGAATGTGGTAGGACACCATATCAAAAGCCTTGCTAAAATCAAAAATCAAGGTATATCACATCCACTGGTCTCCCTGCATCCACAGAGCCAGTCACCTTGTCATAGAAGACAATCAGGTTGGTCAGGCATGACTTGCACATGCTGAATCCATGCTGCCTGTTCTTAATTACCTTCTTCTCTTCTCCAAGTCCCATATTAAAGCACGTCTAAGTTTTTAGGAAGCTAAACTTCTTGCATGTATGTATCATTTACTATATGTTACCCAATGTGTACATTACCTACTCTCTACTATGCCAGCTTCCACCACCTACAGTTAGTTTACCTCGATTTGGTCTGGAGGAATGTATAAAGAGAATGAGGCATAGTTGCACAGGATTAATTCCTGCTTCCTTCACTGTACACTTTTCACCAAGAGCCTTTCATCAAGAGTATAGATTTCATTCTGACTTCATGGACTGTTGGATCAGACCAAGAATGAAGCAGGGTCCTCTCGAACTTGGCTGTCCCACGAAAGTGAATAGCCTATGAGAAACCCCCCCAGACTGTTGGGTGTTTCACTATGCAGTTATACCTTATTTCTAATATAGACAGCATATACATTTTTTTACATTATATGTGCCTGAAATGGAGCAGAATGCATCCGGATGTCCTTTTATCGTGAAGTTGTTCTCTGCAAGTGGAACTGGCTCAGGGATGCCATGTTCCACCTGAGTATGGTTTCAGCAACTTGATCTGTGTTGGCTTCAAATTTTGTTAAGAGTGTTCTTTTCCCCTTATTTTTTCCCATGTAGTCAATGTGTTCTGTCGGAGCAATTAAGGGATCCTGCTACAGCTCTGGAGTTAGAGATGAAACCCCACCAAGGCTGTCCCCCATTTGACTCAGCTGTGAATGCTGTGCCCTTTCAGTCTGAGGAGGCATATGGCCAGACACAATACTAATCACATCAATCTCTTGTGTATCTTCACCGCACTAGTCTAATGGGCCATTAGGCTTTGGATAACCTTTAACTTGATTTGATGTGGTACATGAAGCTAAATCTATGTTTATAGATGGAGGAAAGGTTTCCTCCATGTAAGTGTTATCCCACTTGGCTCAATAACAAGCAAGTCTTTTACAATCTGAGCATCTCCAGTCTCTTCCTTCCAAGGTGTCCTTTCCATTATTTATTATAGTTCTCCACTTGGTTTGATCAACTGCCAGAAATTCACAAGCATCCATTCAGCTGCCAAGCTAGCATCTTTAAGTGAATGCTTGCGGCTGTCTTTCATATACTGAGCTCTGCATAGAAATAACTGAATGACTATACAATAATTTTAGGTTCTGTCCTATCTTGTTAATGTGATCAGACTCCTGATTTGTGGCGTGCACATCCAATATTCTGTTTTATTCTAGCAGCTGAGAAAATGTTGCCTAGATAACTGTAAATCACTGCTGTCAAAGTTATGTAACACACTGAATCTATATCTTTGGAGAAGGGGGATGCAGTCTTTAAGAAAATGGAAAGGCATCATTCTTCCTGCAAATGACGCATTTTAAAACTTAATGTGCATTGTCCAATGATGCATATTCAAATATTTTTATCCTGTTCAATATACACTGATAACCCTTAAAAGCAGCTTTACTTGAACTATAGTCCTTCTATGCCGTATTCATCCAAGACCTCTAGCTCCATGCTCTTGTTATAATATGACACTAATAACAAATGATTTACAAATGATAATGAGATCATTTGCCAACGAGAGCTCCCAAAGCTGCTCTCAGCATAGAGTGAATTAATGTAAATGGCACTGTCACTGATACTACAGGTTTTAGTCATGATTTGATATTTATACCAATGGTGGATATACCTCCATTAACTTTTCCTCAGAGATAAATTAGGAGACTTTCTTTTTATTTAAATATCTGAAGTGCCATCACTTCTTTCAGATGAAAACTTTCAGCACAATCTAGGGGAGGGTATTTATAGAATTAAAATTGTTGTTCGAACAAACAGAGGAGTGCTATTTAAATATGTGCCATGTTAAATTACATAGACTTTAACAGGCCTAATCTAGTGGTCTTGCGTTTCTGTTGTGATTTCGGGAGAGAAGAACAGGGCAGTGGCTTCTTAAAGTGTAAGAAGCCAGAGAGTTTCAGTTTACAGGGTTTCATTCAGACAAAGTTTCAGCTAAAGAAACTGGAACTCAGGTTTAGCTGAGTTTCAGGTCAAAGCTATGCTAACAGCTAATAAATTTTACATGGTTTCCAAAATGATTTGCTATCTGCTTGGAGCTTAGCCTAGATTCCCTGAAACGCTTGAAGCCTTCACAAATGCTTCAGGACATCCAAGCTAATTTTCAAAGTTCAGAGTGTATCTCTTTGTTGGAATGATTATATGGTTTTCAAGGAGGAAGTTGCCTGGATTGGGAGGTCTGGGCATCATCTTTTCACAGAGAAGTGAACAGAATTTAATGTGAAAGGAGAGTACTGAGTCATGTGTAGGACACAGAAAAGATATGTGGGTACGTACAGCAAAAAATGTGTTAAGGTACAATGTTTATTGAATCCAAGATGACTTTGAATTTAAGATGACCCTTCAATAATTACATTCTGTACGTGGAAAATTATAGACGTGTTATTATTTTCTATGCGTGCAATCAAATTAGTGGAAGTTGATCTTAAATTCTCTTTCCCCAACCACTGATGTAGCGCAGAAAGCAGCAGTAGGGGATGAGAGGTCAGACCCCTGCCCCTTGCTCCTCTGCCCTGTTTCTCTATGCCCGTGCCTGCCATCCCTTCCCCTACCCCCCCACCTTCCTTCTACCTACAGCCTGCCCCCCAACATACCCTGCTCCCCTCTCTGCATCTTCCCATCTCTTACATCCTTTTGCAGCTCTGCAGGACCAGGGCAGTCAGCAGTAACAGCAGCCCCAATGCCGCCTAACCAGAGAGAAGTAGCTTCTGCCTGGGTTGGGTCAGGGCTGGAAGGATTGGAACAAGCAGAAAGTAAGCGGGGAGGAGACAACCTGGGGCGAGCGGGGAGGCACAGGCATAGGAAGCAAGGGGAAGGGGTGGGAGCACAGGCTGCAGGTTTCCCTTTCCCCCCGGGAGTCTTCCCTGTACTCTCCCCAGCAGCGAGGCCCCTCCCTCATCAAATGAGTCAGTCTAGCCTGGAGCAGGCGGCCAGGTTCAGCCCCGAGCCCAATTTCAGCCCCTCAAGCCCAAGCTAAGCTGGAGCTTAGCTGCTGCCTTCCCTGGGCGTGTTGGTACTGAATTTAGGACCCAGCCCCTATACCTTTGTTCCGGGGGAGTGCAACGCTCAGACCGACCACGACCGTTCCATTGGATAATAGGTGAATTTATTGATACACAGCAATAACAGAAAAGCAACAATACAAACAATCGAGCAATTCTACATCTACCAATCCTAGGGCTGTCATCAGAGTGGAAGTACATCTGGCCAGGATGCAGGCTCCACTCTGAGGTGCCAGCAGTCTGGCAGTGGGATGCCGAGGCCCACAGTCCCCCTCCAGTGGGGTGCGTGTGTGCCCTCTGTCCATGGTGGCCTTGGGGACCCTTCCCAGGAGACGGGGATGAGGATGGGCATCTCTCTCAGGGAGAAGGAGAAGGAATGGGGAGGGGTAGAAGGCAGAGAAGGAGGGATGGAAAGGAAGAGACAGAGGTACAGGGAGGGACCCTTTGTTACTCTCAAGTCTCCGCTTTTGTATTCCCCTTCCCTCCTGTTGAATCCTGACGACTCTTCATCCATGGCTATCTCTGGTTGGTTGTCTCTCCGTGGTCACACGTCCATGTAGTCTTCTGGACCTTCTCCTAATTTGGTCTCTTCCCCCAAAACCAGGACTCAGCTCCCAGGCTGCTCTGGGGCCTTGTAGCTGGTGCCACTTACCTCATGCTATGGGACAGTATGGTACATACTTCCTTGGCTTCCAGGCTGTGTGTCCTGGGTGGTTAAACAACTGTCTGCCTTGAAGGCTGCAATCTCATGTTATGGCATGCCCCCCTTAATTCTCAGGCTGTGTCCATCCGTCGGCCTTGTGATAGTCATCCTGTCTCCTTCCAGGGCTGTGATACACTTTGAGTGTGAGACCCAAGCTCTTAGAAATCAGTTAACCCCTGCTGCCCATCTTGAACCCTGATAATGCATGTATCTCTACCTATAAGTCAATTCTCCAAAAACCAACCTTTAAATACTATTTTCAAGCCACAGGGCTGATACTTGAATCTAAGGTGAGGCTTCCCCCCACCCCCCTTGTTGAGTGGTGGAAAAAAGGCTTGTCTTAAGTTCAAATAAATATGGTATTTGTTTCCGTTCTCTGCTAAACAAACAACAATAGTGGTGACACTTTATATTAAATGTAAATTTCAAAAGAGTTTAATGAAAGCTTAACGATGACTAAACAGATGTACACAGGGAGAGTCACTTTCTTTCCTTTTTTTCT
Source organism: Caiman crocodilus (assembly GCA_030014935.1). Lineage (NCBI taxonomy): Eukaryota > Metazoa > Chordata > Crocodylia > Alligatoridae > Caiman > Caiman crocodilus. The sequence continues at coordinate 32,829,311 of JAGPOW010003395.1, forward strand.
TTTCTGAAACATTTCTTGAGTTCCCCATGTAAGCACAGCACAGTGTTCCTGAGCCCTGTCCTCAGGCCTCCGCTAGACCTTTTGAATGTAAGACCCTACCTCATTTATTTTCACCACACCTTGCAACATAACTGGGTCAGGTGATTGCTAGTAAAGGCAACATACTCTAGAACAAATTATTGCATCTTATTATTTTTTTAAATTATACCATATTCACATGTACAGTGTAATTATCCATTTTGTTATATGAACTTATCACAAATTCTTGTCTGTTTATTACATGTTTGGGAATAGTTACAGAGCATATATACTTGACATATATATACTTGACATGATATACTTGACATGCCTGGACTGTAAGTATATACTGAAGACATTTCTAAGAAGAAATATATACATTAGTTAGGTATCTAGCTTCTAAATGGAAGATTTAGTGGTATTTGCCTGCTGAAAAGCAAAAAGAAAGGACTGTACCCTGTAATTACAATGTAACTGCATTGAAACTAAAGGATTCTTGTTATTAATCAGCAACTTTAGAGGTTTCCATAAAGTACTTAGAGAAAAGAAGGTTCCTCGGCTAGGGGACAATGACATGAGGTGAGGAAACTTTGATGGATAGCAGGCATATTGGCTACCCTTTGTGCCTCAACTTCTCCATTTATAAGATGAAATTTGTAATCTTTCTCACTATGGGAGAAAGTAATTTCATTTATGTTTGATTACAAAATGAGTACAGCAGTGTTTTAAGATCCTGGGTTGGAAGGAGCCTTGGTCTAGGCCAGTTCCTAGTGATCTGACCCGATCAAGGGAAGGCACACAAGTACGCTGTCCCAGAAGCAGAGTGGGACTTGAGTTGTGACTCTGAGGGTGTAAATAGATGTGCTGGGACACATACTGACACATCTATTTTACCTCATATGGTAAAACACATGTCCGTTGTTCCAATCGTTGATCATATGGGACAAGGGGTGACATTCTTCCCACTTGGAGATACACCCCCAGGAGACACATCTCCAATAGGGGAAAGCCAGGCAGGTGCTCCTTGGGCTTGCCCAGGGGCCCAGTCTTGTGTGGGAACTCCTAGAGCTTGTAGGCCTGGGCCCTTCAAACCCCGGGATTGCCTGCCTGGAGTGTCCGCAGCGTGCAGCCAGCTCTGGGCTACCCACACTCTCCCACCATAAAACCAATAGAAGTCCACTGTGAAAAAGCAGCACAAACAATTGTTATCTTTTGTCACAGCCATAAATAAAAGCATGGATGTCTCTTTGCTTTCATTTTGTGTCGCCATAAAAATTGTCGTGGTGGCACCAAGGTGATGTCTGTTTCCGGCCTGAGTGAGAGTTGCTTGCATCGTTGCTTGCTTGCAGAGCTGCTTGCATGACATGAGCTGAAGCATGCGAGATGCAGAGCCAAGGTTCAGCTGACTCTATCCCCTGATGCCCTAGGCCTTCCTTGCTCTCCTGGGTTGTGCAAGGTATTGTTAGTAACAGTGCCTATTAGTAGGTAGAGCCTTTAGGAATGTATTGCACAGTGTGGACGCTACAGAGAGGAAAGGTGTGAGTGAGAGTTAAATACAGTACCTTTCTGGCTCAGGATACTGTGAATTCTGTTAGCATCTCTCAAATGTCCCTGCTGGTTTTATCTGTGTACCTATTTTTCATCCTGTTATCCATGTCCTTTCTCAGTTTGCTCCTCATTAATGACTCTGACCTAAAAAGTAAAAAATAATGGCAGATTTCTCAGGAATTGAACTGGGTCTTTAAGAATGCTTTCATTGCTCAAACTGACCTGAATTTATAGCTTCTTCAATCCAAGTGTCATCCTCATATTTCCAGAGACTTTGGTCCTTCATCCTAAATTTAATTTTGAGGGTTGATCTCTATGACAGGTAAATATATGCTGCTTCTCTGTCTAAAACCTCTGTATGCAGGGGACCCATGAAAAGTGCCACACTGGGATCGTACTCACTAGTGGAACAGAATGGGAATGTAAAATAATCATAAGAGCAAGTGTTCGTGTGGCAGCTGTAATTCAGGAGGATTTGTTGCCAATCTGCAAAGTAAAACCTGGCTCTCACTTGCTTTGCAGGTTTCCAATCTTTCAACAGAGATGTAAGAAAAGAAAACATTTCCAATCAAAACTTTTTCCCCCTGGGTGTCAGTACTTTACTGTGGCATTAGTGGCTACGAATGCACAGGGAACTCAAAGTGTCTAGAAAGTGCTTTTCCAAAAGTGAAGCTAGCAAAGCTCAAACTTCCCATCTTTTCTCTGTGTTTCTAAGATTTAGGGTCAAATACTCCTCTGGCTGGAAGCAGTACATAGAAGCATCCAGGGGAATGTGTCTCTACAGGTGGCAAAGCCATTCTTCATAGCTTCCACTGTCCACAGCACTTGCAGGTGTGTAGATGTAATATTGATAATGCAGAAACTTTGCAGAGAAAAAAAATCACAGCCCTTCAGCCATGTACAGATAAAGTGCTCCTCAGACTTGCTGGTGGTCATGAGTTGAAGGCAGGACGAGGGAAGAATAATTTAGCAAAGAGGTGGAACAGGGCACTTGTGTGGGGAGCCTGGAAAGGGAAAGTAGTGGAATAATACCAAAAGCAGGACTTTGGAAAAAGAAGGGTCTAGCAGGGTACTCATAAAGAAGGCATGGGGATGTGAAAGCAGTAGGATGCTGAGCTATGAAAAATAGTACTTCCACCTTCTCAACAAGTAATATTTGGGCTGGCTTTGCAAAAGAAGACCTTCAAGTCCTAAAACTCTGGAGCAATTTAGAAGTCCATGCTTTACAGGGGAAGTCTTTCACAGCAGTTGTACTATGAATGCTATTGCAAATGGCTGCTGAGCAAAGACCAGAGCTGGGAAGAGGGAGGCCCTTCCGGAAATGTGGCCCTAAGAATTCAGTGGTAGCCACAGGGACAATAACAAGGCTTATTCTCTACTACTGCAGTGATGACATATCATTCAACATCGATTGTGTCAGCACCAATACTGAGACACGAGTGCCTAGAGCAGCAGTTCTCAACTGGAGGTCCACAGACCATTCCCCGCCCCCCCCGGCGGGGGGAGGGGAGTGGAGCATGAGCGGGATTCAGGGGATCCACCAAAATAAACCAGAGAGCATACAAAAAATAAATAACGTTTTGCATTGTGCTGTTAGGACACTTTAGCTTTCTTCTTTATATTTTTATTAGAAAGTGTGTTAATTTCCCTACATGACATACTGCAACCTGTTGGCTGCAGTGTATCTAAGCATGCACAGAAATTAACATTCACATTCTCAGGTTATTTAACATGTCCTCTGTGTGAAGGAGCTATTTCAGTGGGAGCACAAAAAGTTGCACAGTACAGAAAAAAATTGTTATATGTAAATAATAGATATCAGTTCTAGATATTTTAATTTGACTGTCAGCATCAAAATAACAAAATCCAAGGAGCCATGCAACCAAATTTCCTTCAACAAGTTCAATCACAGTAAGAGCTGAAGAACACCGGGGAAGTAGTACAAGTATAAAACATAAACAACTACTTGAATTTTGGTTTTATTTGTTCTGCAAGTGGAGATATACCTCAACGCAGTGTGTAATTTGTACACAAGTACAGTCCAATGAATGTTTGAAACCCTCCAAGTTACAGAGACATTTATTTATAAAGCATGAAATCTGTAAGGACAAGCAACTTTCATTTTTTGAGTGAAAGACCCATGAACTATTGGTACTAAAGCAGTAATGAAATCTACAACTACCATGGATAAAAAGCTTAATGTAAAGACATCCTACATAGTGGTGCAGAAAATTGCTAAAGCAAAAGAAATAGCATACGATTGCCGAGCTTTCTATAATGCTGTGTGCTGCTGGAATCACAAAGGAAATGGTGGAAGAGGAGTAGGTCAAGGTACTTGCAAAATTACTAATTTCAAATGACAGTGTCAAATGACAGATCACTTCTATGTCTGAAGACATATTTTTACAGTGCATTGATCAGCTGCATGAAGATGACTTTGCTGTACAATTAGAAGAATCCACACACTTTTTGAAATCCCACTTACTTGCTTATGTTCAGTATGTGTAGAATAAAGAAATAAAGAAAGGCTTTTTATTTTGTAAAGAGCTGGAGATGTTACTGAAGTACAATGACATTTTTCAAACTTTTAGATGATTTCATGGTTTCTGCAGAAATCAGCTGGACAGATTTCATCGGGCTCTGCCCCGATGGAACTGCAGCAATGCCTGGAAAGGATTCTGGTGTTGTGCAGAAAATAAAAGCTGTTGCATCTTACACTGTTCAGACAAACTTTTTTACATAGAGAGGCACTTGCTGCTAAAGATCTTGAACCAGGTCTTCACAGTGTACTCAACACAGCAGTAACACTTGTTAATTTAATTAAATCCGGAGCAACAAACTCCAGGTATTTTGCTGCACTTTGTGAGGAAGTGGGGCAGAACACCATTCCCTGCTCGTGCATACGGAGGTGATATGATTATCTTGAGGCAGAATGCTCACCTATACATTGAATCTCAAAGATGAGCCATGACAAAAGTGAAAATAAAGTACGGAGCCAGGATGAACACTGACCATGGTATGCACATGTGCTTGTTGAAGATACCTCCACATCTTGACAAAATTGTTGCTCAGCACCAGCAACAAGTTTCACACTAAGTAAAAGAAAAGTAGTCATTAAATATGTGCAAAATTAGGAAAACGGAAGCTTCAAATGGTGAATATTTATTCAGGTGCAACAAATATAAATAATTGATATAATATATCCATTCAGGTGAAACATCATGATAATGTATTTTATGTCAATTATAATAATTGTAATTTATTTTATGTCAGTCGTCACGTTCGTACCTATATTATAATTGTATTTTTATATTATGCACTACATGTATAAGTTTGACTGTATAGCACAGCTCTTAATCTACTGGACATGCAGAAAACCAGTTGATGTGGCACAGGGGGGCTGTAGAGTTTTTATAGCGTGCTAGGAGGGGCTCAGGAAAAAAAAGGTTGAGAACTCCTGGCCTAGAGGGCAAATGTCGCTGGTAGGTGTTGTAAGGCTTTGGGGACCTCTTTGTCAGGGTGAAACTCAGTGCTGATGCCACCTAGATGGTCTGGGCACTGCCCCTTTCTTGCCTGGTATGTCTTTGATGTTATTGTTGGAGAGGCAGTTCCCTCTTGTGTCCCAGAGGGGTCTCAACCCTGGGTGGGTCTTCATGGGGCTCCAAACCTCCCCTTTACCCCACCCTTACCATGTCCTTGGCCTGGGTAGGTGCTGCTCCCCACAGGTCTTCCCTACACTGCCCACCTTGAAAGGGCTGGGTCTTCCTAGCCATTAACCTTCAGGGGTCCACCCCTTGTCTTTGGGCTTGTTTCCCCTCTTTAAGAAATAAACCTGCCCCATCTGGGGTCAACTGCAACTTAATTGAAAACGCTGGCTGCTGCTGGTGGAGCTCCCAAGGTCATCTCCTTCTCTCTCTCTCTGGGCCCCTTTATCCCCTCAGGGAACCTGTACGTCCCCTCTCCTCTAGTAGGTGTGGGTGCTGGGGACCACACCGTGCCCCATTTCTACCAGTTCTCGTGTCCCCGCCCTGGAGCCCGGCTGACCTGAGGTCCCGTCATCCTGGTCCTTCTAGCCGGCGTCACCTCTCCCCCTTCTGGGGTTTCATGGTCTTCCACGCTCTGCCCACTCTGGGGCTGTCTGACGATGGCTGCAGGCTTGAGGGTCCATTGTCAGCTGTGGTTCCTGAGCTCCTGGCCGGAGCCCTGCAACTCCCCAGCGACTTCCCTTTTTGTTGCTGCCCCTCTGCAGGGCTCCCTTCCCCTTGTTGGTCCCCGAGGCTGCCTTCTGCCTCACTGGTCAGGGTCCTCCAGTGAATGGCTGGTTCCTTCCCTGGGCAGCTGGAACTGGAGCCTTCCGGCTTCAGAGCTAGTGTCTCCCAACTGGTGTTTTGCTTCTCTCTCCCTGACACTGCTTCAGCTGGTTCCCCAGCTGCATTTTGGGCAGCCTGCACTGCTCAGAAGCCACAGCCCAAGCCTTTGCTGATACACAGGCTTAGGAAGCTGGGGAGCTGCCGAGCTTGCACCTGTGCCAGCATCCATGCCTGTGTCTTGTCCCAGCTGCTGCTCATCCTGGCTCCTAAGGTAAGTGCCAGATCATGTTGATCAGGGGTTTGGGCCAGGCTGGGGGGGCATTTCTGCCTCCCCTCTCACAGTAAATGTCAGCTTACTCGCACTGAATCTAGGCAAGTTGAAGGAAGAGGGTGGTCAGATACCATAGTGATGGATGGTAGTATGGAACCCTAATACAGAGAGGGAGGGCTAGAGAGAGAGATCTCAAAGGTCACTTTACCATTGGTTCTGAAATATAGAAAAAAAACCCTTTTTCATTAAAAGAGACAATTACATCTCTGTTACGTAGAATCATAGCATCATTTAAATTAAGGGCTGGATGGGACTGTGAAAGATCATTGAGTCCAAACTCACTGCTCTGGGCAGGAATACTGCTGAGATCAAATGATCCCAGCAAGGTGTCTGTCCTGTTTCCTCTTGAAGATGTCCAAGTTTGGGGACTGCAACAGACTGCAGAATCTATTCCAGATGCTGGTCACCTTCACTGTAAAGAAGTACTTACTTCCTAACATTCAACTCAAAACCATCCTCTAACAGTTTGTGGCCATTGCTCATTGTCCTCCCCTGGGGTGACCCAGTGAACAGTTTTTCTCCCAGCTCTGGACATTCACCCTTTACATACCTATAGATGGCCACCAAGTACCTCCTCAGTCTTCTCTTCCCCAGGCTAACCAGTCCCGGATCCCGTAGTCTTTCCTTATAAGGCTTGTCCTCCTTCTTGTGGCTCTTCTCTGGATCCTTTACAGATTCTCCATGCCTTTTTTTAAGTGTGGCACCCAGAAATGGACACACTGCTCCAGCTAGGTTCTCACCCATACTGAGTGCAGAGGAAGTACCGCTTCCTTAGCTCTACTTGCAATGCATCACCAAATGCATCCCAGTATGCTATTAGCTCTGTTGACTACAGTGTTGCACTGGGGGTTCATGTACATCCTGTGATCAGTCATAACCCCAAGGTCCCTTTCAGCCATCATGCTGGCCAGGACATCTCCTCCCAATCCATCATCTTGTCTCTGCATACTTCTCCTCAGATGAAGCACTCTGCATTTATCCTTATTGAACTGCATCTGGTACCACTCTTCCCATCTTTCCAGCTTGTCCAGGTCCACTTGGATCCCCATCCTATCCCCTAGCATGACCACTTTTCCCCATAACTTAGTATTATCCATAAATTTGGCCAGCGTGCTTTCCATATCCTCATCTAAATCATTGATAAAGATGTTGAACAGCACAGGACCAAGAATTGAACCCTGTGGGACAGCACTGGCCACCTCCCACCAAGATGATACAGACCCGTCCACTAGCACTCTTTGGGCTCAATCCCTTGGCCAGTTCCCAACCCACCTAACCAGGGACTCTGCCAACCCACAATCCCCTAGTTTTCTTTTTATAAGAGTGTCATGGGAGATCATATCAAAAGATTTTTAAAATCCAAGTATATAACATCAGCCATGTCTCCCACATCTCAGCGGTAGCAGTATAAAATAACCCTATAGAATCACGAAGGGTATGGAACAAGTGACCAGAAAACTATTATTCACCACGTCCCAAAATACTAGAACTAGAGGGCACCCACTGAAATTAGAAGACTGATTTAAAACTAACAAAAGAAACTTCTTTATCTTGTATTTAACTCATGGAATTCATTGACATAGGAGGTGTCAGAGGCAGATAGCATACCCAGGTTAAAAAAGGGACTAGCCAAATTCATAGGTGATAGTTCTATTAATAGCTGTTGAACAGAATATTTGGAGATGGTTCCTCTGGTATTGCTAAAACAATAATGGTAGATGCCAGGGAAGGTATTGACATTGCTAGGGTATAGATCACTAGAGAGATCTGATTTGGTGCTTTCCCTGTATAGCCTCTACTTGTGCCACTGCCTGAGACAGATTACTGTGCTAGATGGACCATTGGCCTGACCCATTATGGCACTTCTTATATTCTTAAGGATAATCTTGCTCTCTCTGGGTTCACAGGCCTCAATAGCCTGCAGCTGCCTTAGCTACAGCGTGCCCTCTCCTTTTGTCTTGTGCAATCTCCTTTCACCTTGTGAGATCTTCACCTATCCCTTATATTTGTCCAGGGCTTTAGTTTTAGTTTCATAATATTAGCTTTTATCATGAAATGAGATTGTTGGCTTCATACCCAACCTCCATGCAGGAGGACCAGAGTACTCCTGTTATTTGGTCTTTACCCTTCAATTTGGCATGGGAGATGCTTCTGGTAGCTGCTCCATGCTACTGCTGCACAGCTCTTGTAGTTACTGAGACGCGCAAGCCACTGTACTACATCAAATTGGGAATTCCTCTGGAGTGGGATCTTATGTGTCATAAAATAGTTAAACTTTGATGGGCCCAAAATCCCCATCAGTACTGGTGTCTTGTTCTCAAGGTGCTGTACAAAACTTGGCATAAAGGTCCATGATAACTGAAGAGAAAGGGAAGGATATTACATGAAAATGAAATGAAGATAGAGAAGAGATGATCTGGCTTTGCTTGTCTTTCTTGGAAATTATTTCCTGTGGAATAGATCAGTGATTTTCAGCCTGTTTTGTGGGTCCCTGGGAGCCTGTAGACTATGTCTAAGGGGTCTGGAAAAGATGACTGTGATCAGTCAAAAGTATTTGAACACCCACACTTATAATTCAAAGGGGTCTGCACCTCCACTTGAAATTCCAAAGGGGTCTGCACATCCATTTGAAACTTTTTAGGGGTCTGCAAATGAAACAAGATTGAGAATTACTGGCATAGAATATCCTCAAGAATTTCCATAGTATTACAAGAGTGTTCATGAATTACCAGCCTAGCTCAGATACAACTCAGGATCTATCTTATATATTCTGTCACTCCTAAAACTAACTTAGATATATTGCTTTTCAGAAAATAATCCCTTAAATTGAAGCTGGGATGTTTATTTCCTTTGCTCAGGTGTGTGATTTCCCAGTTATTTGTTCTGAATCTCAGATTGCTGCCTTCAGTTTGCTGTCCTAATCTCTAAAGGTCAGGCTGAAATTTTGTTCCATCTTCCTTTATGGCGCTGCTCTACAAATATTAGCTCTGCTGGCAAATTTGATCATAATTTATGCATTCTCCTTGATCGTCCATGCAATGACTATTAAGTAATATTGGTGTTTAATAATGGCCCTTTCAGTCCTCAATTATTTGCATTGGAGCTAGTTTCAGGGTATGCATTTAGAGGAAAACCTTTAACATAGAAATCTTCCTTGTGCCTGAAAAGTTTTATTTCTAACTGTTTCATGTAATGCTGTAAATTATTCAATCATTTAAGGAGACCAGAGACTATACTTTCTTTTTTTGTTGGTTAACCATGTACATTCAACAACATCCAATACAGCATCAGCTTCACTCTTTTTCCTATATACTCAGGGAATGGGTAGGGTAGGGTGATACCTTGGAGACTAGTTTGTTCAGAGAGACATGACCTTTCACAGGCAACAGCCTACTTCATTGTTGCCTGTGTATCTCTGAACGAGTTAGTCTCTACCATGCTACCCTGCCCTACCTTCTGCCTGATGCTAGATTAACATAGTTTGACACCTTAGTCATATATACTTAGTTCTCCTAGTTTATGCACCCGGTAACAGGGGAGAAGCAATATCTTAAAAACTAAAGGAAACTGGTAGTTGTAAAATCACAAAAAGTGTCAGAGGAATTCAGAGTTAGTTATATTATTTCTTATTTATTTTCTGTATTATAGTAGCAGTGGGGCACCCTAGTTATATACCAAGACGATGTTACACTGGTGTTGTACAAGCTCAACACAAAGAAGTAGCCCCTGCCTGTAGAAAATTGCAACCTAAGTAAGTGTACTATTTAAAATCTACTCTTAATTCATTTCTTAAAGCTGATGAGATTTCAGTAATGGTGTCCCTTTAAATTTCATCCATATACTTTAGAAATCATAGCTTGCTGAAGACATCAATATTTTTGCAACTATTCAAATGCAGCTGAGAACCAGTCTAAGCAGCCTGCATAGATATGAGTCCATTGTTTCATTTGAAATAGGGTGAAAATTAAATATGAAAGCCAGCACCTATCTGCACCTGCTAATCTATTCACAAAAATATTATCTACTACATGAATATGCATTTGTTATATCCCTGCTGATAGGCTAATGGTTTAATATTGTTCAAGCCTTTAGCTCTTTTATGATTTTTTCAGCTTTGTCTGTCTCTGTGTGCAGTTTATTAGTCTGAAATTAAAAAAATAAAAATTCCAATTAGACAGTTGAACCGTAGTTGACGTGAGGAGATTTTGGAATTTATTTTAAAGACAATGTGAAAGTTAGGCCTAATTGGGATTTTACACTAGTTTTACACTTTAATGCTGTTGATTTAAGTGATGTTAAATGGTATCCCCTCAGATTTTTCTCCATTGTAATGAACTCAGAAAAAAATGTGCTGTGTTGTACTTTAGTGTGATCGGAAGTTGTTTCTGTGCCTTCCCAGTTAATACTGCATACCACTGAAGTCACTGTGATGTACCTGCATAGTGAATCACTGAGAAAGAAACAAGTGCAAGTTTCTTTCTAACTTCTACCACTGGTCCACAGAGCAGGTTTAGGACAGTGCAGATGGGGGAAGGGAAGTTTTCCTTGATGAATGAAGTCCTGCTGGTGTGTTGCACTGCCTTATTTCCTACAGGGGTGGTAGTTGCTCGGTACTAGAAGTACTGGGTGCACATAGACTTCAAGGTGAGGCCCAGGGATTCTCTTGGAGCAGGTATCCTCATGAGTAATACCCATTGTTAAAACCTTGTAGAGAATTTCTGTTTCTGTTAAAGGCAGGCTGAAACTGCACCTAAGGAGAAGTAGAGAGATCTTTTACTCCTCAGAAATCTTTCTGCTATTCCTGTGGCTTTATCAAAAGATACGTGTGCCACTAGCAGAGCTGTGCAGTGAATGCCTGTAGTTTCACAGACAACATCAAAATCTGGCTTCGTTCCTCATTGCATAAACTATCCAGCCAGCGAACAGATCAGACTGGATTCTGTGATGGTCCTGAAAGACATTTCGAAAGGGGAGCTGGATACAGAATTGTGCCCTTCCCTCTCCCCACCCCAGGAGTCCTGCCCTGAGTGGAAGAAGACACTAGAAGAAGGAACCTGAGAGCTACCACTGCTCTCCCTGCACAGCCACTCCCTACAACATGGGGCAGGAGCAGGTTAGGAGTGGCTCTTGTTGGGTAGAAAATAAAATTTAGAGCTTTGCTTTTAGGAACTGGCTTGTAGGTAAATATTGCATTAGACCAATGGTCCTGGGGGATTGCAAGGGTTAATTGGTTTCTGTTTGTGACAAAGTTTCACGTTCTCAGCTTTCAAGGCCCACTGTGTTGGAAGCTAGCAAACAAATAGCCCTGGAAATTGAAGACAAAAAACACACCGTTGCCTGAAAACTCATAAAAATGATAGGCTTGCTACTATGGGACCATGTCACAGTGACCAGCTACAAAGCCCGAGATTTCTGGTTCATAGTATCATAGTACTTAGGGTTGGAAAGGACCTAAGCAGATCATCAGGTCCGACTTCCTGCCCCAGGCAGGTATGGGTGCCAGGACCATATCACCCCAGTCAAATATCTGTTCAGCCTCCTCTTAAAGACGTCCAAGGGAGGAGAGAGCACCACCTCACTTGGGAGCCCTAACTGTCAAGTAATGTCTCCTGATGTCCAGCCTGAATCTTCTCTCTAACAATTTGTGGCTGTTATTCCTAGTAGCCCTGGGTGGTGCCTGGGGGAACAGAGCGTCCCCCAATTCCCACTGGTCTCCCCTGGTGAGTTTGTAAACAGCCACCGTAATTTGCTTTTGGTGGACAGACCAAATTAGAAGGTCAGGCTTGCCCAAATTAAGACACCAGTAGATGACCAAGTTAAGATGTGTGCATGTGAGGTGTTTGTGGAAACAAAGGAATTACGCTGACAGAAGAGCATGGGGACGGTATGATGACCGCAGAGAGACCAGTCGATGCTTGGAAATAGAGTCATCAGAGGAGAAAGAATGAGAGAGGATGGATTTCAGAGCAGGAAAGAGTCCCTGGGGAAGGAATGTGAGGCCACCATGGATGGAGGGTGCACTACAAGACTGCTAGATAAGTAGAATTGGTGGAGTTATTTCGTTTGCTTTGCCTGCGTTACTCCTATCTGCTATCATTGTGTAAATCAATAGAATTTGCCAGTTATCAAATGGAAGAAGTTGTGGTTGGTATGAGGGTTTGAGTCTGCCCAGAACAAGGTATCTGGGTAATAAATCCAGTGCCAGCAGCTCTGGGGATAGCAGTGGCAGTGGCAGCATATAGATTCCTCCTTCCAGTACCTGCTCACAGACAATGGGGGACGCCTGTTGGGAGGGATGGCAAGGAACAGGTGCTAGAAGGAAGGACCTGTGTCCTGCTGCTGCCTTTGTACCCTGCCAATCCCATCACATTGAACAGACACCATCTGTAGCTGAAGCAGAGCAGGAATGCTTCTGGGGCTCCCCCTATACCTGGATCCGCTGGGGACAGTGGTGGAAGAGAGGGTGCATTTATATCCCCACACTCTCTCTGAACCTGGCCTGCCTCACCAAACCAGAAGAAGAAGAAGAAAGAAGAGGATGCACTGTGAAAGTTGTGGGACCACATCTTATCTTCCTAGCTGACGTGGGATTTCTTGGCTGAGATTGTTAGCTAGAAAGAGCTGTTGCACAAGCCCTCCAAAGTGACCCTGCTAAACGCCATATAAGCCATTATATAAGATGGCCATGTTTGATAAGATGGATCTTATGTTCTTTTCAGTCTGCAACAAGTGCATCGATAAGCATCTCCTCGCCCCCCCCCCCCGTGTTATGTTGCTCTGAGCCTTTTAGTTTGGGTGGGATATAAATCTAATAAATAAAGAAATCAACAGACTAGTGCAAATCATTGAGGTCTATGAACTACCACTTAGAATAGTCACTTTGGGCACTTTTACATATGCTTTGGGAGTGAGGGAGAGGGTCCCACTTTAATTAGAGTGGGTCTGGGAGCTGCTTCAATTAAAGTGCCACAGCATCTTATGTGTCAGCATTGCTGCAGTTCAAAATGGTGGCAGGGGTGTTTGTACTAAAGCTCATTCAACAAGCTTTAGTTCAAGTGCCCCTGCTGCCATTTTAAAGCATGGGGATGCTCATACATGAGATGTGGAAAGCTGCTGGAGTATGGTAATTACCATGCTCCAGCAGATTCGAGTAATTGAATGTGCTCTGATGAGCTGTAATTGCAATGCGTCAGAGCAGCCTCCACACTTGTGTACAGGCACCCAGGAGAATGAAGCCACTGTCAAGGGAGCTCAAGATATGTGCATGTGTGTGTGTATATCTGTATCTCTTCCATGCTGTGCTCCCTACCTTGGTGGTGGGTGGCTAATCCCTAGTGCTGACTTAGATCAGCAGAGCCAGTCCAGCCTGGGGGCTCAGAGCCGGGCCAGGCTACGGGCCACAGCAGTACTCTCTGGCCTTGCACTATATAGTCATTAGGAATTATATTTGAGAAGTCACTGAATTGATTTTCCTCTCCATTATGTCAGTCAGAAGTAGCCATTTTGGACTCCATGGAGTACCACATGGTTGGATGTGAAGACCCTTAGGATCCAGTTCAGTTAAGGTTGGTAGGATGATATCCTCTCTGAATTGGCCCTGTCTAGGAGGAGTCAACTCTCATGGTTGGCTTGCTCTGGGTGGGTCTGTGGTAACCTGGAGGCTATGGTGGACTATGGACAGCCTTGATAGAGGGAGAGGCAGGAGGCAGATTTCCCTGGAGCAGGGAATTCAGTTTGCAGGGTTCTTTGTTCTTCATCATTGTGGCCCTGACCCTCTTTCCACCCTGTTGAGACTCAGGTAAAAATCAGCAGCCACAGCAGGAAGGAGCCACCAGAGAGACAAGGCACCCAAACTGGTACACTGTGGTGCATTCAGCCCATCGTTGTGGTCCCAAGAGGTGAGGGAACAAGCACCTAGAGATGGAGGTGGAGGGCTGGCTGACCATGGCAGACATGTGCCTCTCCTCTCCTCAGAAGCTGTCATAGTCAAGTTTCCTCAGGCACTGACGTGCTGAATTATGTGGAAGCATCACCTGGGAGAGTGCCTGGGCAGCAAGCCAAGCCGATCTCAGCCTATGTTCCATGTACACATAGCTGCAAGCTTACTGATCCTGTAAAGAGCAATGGCACAGATACCATTGATACATATATCTTTCCTTTTAGTCAAGGGCCAAAAAATGGTGGTGGACAAGGTGCTGGCATCAGCAAGGATAGATCAGGGGAGACCTAAGCAAGAGATCAACATAGACATACAGAAGATATACTACATAGAGGAATATGAGGACACCATTAGCCACCCTGAAGAGTGAAGGAGCACTGACAAGCTGCAGGTGTCCAAGAGAATTAAGAAGGAAGCTGAAGAGCCCCAGCAGGACAAAAAGACAATGACCAGATTACAGGGGGACTGTAGAAATCCGTGAGAAATTCACAGCCAACTCCTAGCAGCTGCTAGACCTCAAACTGTGCTATAACACTGACTCTATTATATGGCAGCAACAATTTTGACAGTTCTTTATCCTGTATGACCCCCAAGTCACCTGGGACAGATGCCACAATGCAGAAACTAATGATTATGGAAAACCAGTGAGAGAGTAAACCTGTTAACAAACAAGGAAGAAAGGAATGGATCACTGTGGGCAGGAAGTTCATCCAAAGTATTCACCATGAGGGCTGGTCAAGGATGCCCGTGTCATTTGAGGGCTCCACTGAGCCACATGGACAATGTATACACCCTGAGCTGGGACTTTGGCAATGAAGGGCAAGAGAGTGGGCCTGGACAGCATGGGCAAACTGCCCAAGCTTGACTTTGATCTTTTTGATAACCAAAGTCACAGGCTGGAGGAGGAAGCCATGAGGGCATAGCATTTGAGCCCAAGCTTCTGTGTACTGAAGCTGGAACCAGACAGGCTGGAGATGCTCCTATGGTGTTCAGCTTATTTCAGATAAGGGATACTTCCTTACCAAGGCCCATCCTGAGCAGACTGAGGGCTCACACAGCCTGATGAAACTCCAGAATGGACAGGGGTTTCTCAATTTCCAACATCCCTAACTTGGTAGGAGCTTCAGAATAGCATGGAGGTGGGGAGGGGGTTGCTAGGCGGCAGTCCCCAGAGGAGGATGTTCCAGTGCAGAGGCCCCTCACTTTTCTTGGCTCCTCTTTGCTTCAGGTCAGCTGCCTGGGAGCTTCCTCTCTGGACCTGGTTGGGACCTGGAGGTGGTGATTGCATCCTCCCATGAAGGGACAGGAAGGCTGTCTATCCAGCATCTGGATAGGACCTGGATGTGGGTGGCTATGGAAGGATGTGAGAGGCAATGGGGTGTGTGGGTAGGTGTGAGTGGAACATGGGAGAACTGTGTGGAGGGGGGCTGCCCAGGAGGGGTGGGTCCTCTGCCCTCTGGATGGTATAGCCTCCCCAACAGATCCCTCTCTCTCTCTCTCTTATCCCACGGTCGTCATCTGTGTAGGAACAACTGATGCGGCCAGGAGTAGTCCGGATTATATCATGAGTGACTACAGGGCTCTGGGAGCCAAGCTTAGAAAGTCAAGGGGCAGGTGCTCTTCTCATTGATGCTTCTGGTCAGGAGTCGCCGTCAGCATCAAGACGCCTGCATTAGAGAAGTCAACCCATGGCTCTAGAGTTGGTGCCATTGTGTGGGTTTTGGCTTCTTTGACCATGATTCATGCTTCCATGAAAGGGGCATCCTGGGATGTGATGGTCTTCATCTCTTTGAAAGGTAAGAGTCTGTTCTCTTACAGGTTGGCTGATCTCCTACGTAGAGTTTTAAACTAGATTTGTTGTGGGGTGGGGATGCAGAAGACAAAGAGAACCTAGGATCAGCGAGTCGTGAGCCATGCATTGGATCAGCCTACGTAAATACTATGGGGCCCAACAGGCATCAGGACCAGGGGGTACCAAGGGCACCCATTGTGTGGCTTAAATGTCTCTACACTAATGCTGGGCACATGGGGAACAAGTAGGGGGAACTCACACTCCTGCTTGCAAACAATAACTTCGACCTGGTTGGGCCAACTGAAACCTGGTGGGACCCTACTCATAATTGGGCAGTAAACATTGAGGGCTGTAGGCTGTACAGATGTGATAGAGTGGGGAAAAAGAAGGGGGTGGGGGGTGTTGCTCTCTATGGTAAGGAGCAATAAACATTTTCTATAGGACCCCTATCTGGTGATAGATAGGAGGGACAAGGCTGAACTCTTCAGTGAGCTTTTTGCCTCTATATTCCTGAACATGGATCAAGACAAATCTTCCAGTTGCATTATAGATAGGCACAGGAGGAACATCAGGCCACTGACAATCAGCACCGACCAGTAAAGGGACACTTGGAGGGGCTGACTGTGTTTAAGGGCTGATCTCCATCCAAGGGTGCTGAATTAATTGGCCAGTGTCACAGCTCTTTGAGCACTCATGGTGGTAAGGTCAGTTCCCAGAGGACTGGAAAAGGGCCAGTGTGATCCCTATTTTCAAGAAGGGGAGGAAGGAGAATCAAGGTAATTATAGGCTGGTTTGTCTCACCTCTATCCTTGGGAAAACCTTTGACCAAATTATCAAGGATCACATTTGTGGGAGCCTAGCAGGAAAAATAATGTTGAAGGGCAACCAGCATGGGTTTATAGCAGGGAGATCCTGTGTGACTAACCTTGTTTCTTTTTATGACCAGGTCACAAAATACTTAGATACAGGAGTTCAGGTAGATGTCAGCTACTTGGATTTTAAGAAGGCCCTTGATACAGTATTCTCACAGATAAACTGACTGGCTGTGACATAGATAATTACATGGTCAGGTGGGTGGCAAATTGGCTTAAGGGTTGTACCCAGAGAGTGGTAGTGGATGGGTCAGTATCAACCTGGAAAGATGTGGGCAGTGGGTTCTCCTAAGGTTTGGTCCTTGGACCTGTGCTATTCAGTGTCTTCATCAGCGACTTGGATGAAGAGAGCACTCTGTTTAAATTTGTGGCTTACAGGAAATTATGGGGTAAACACACTAGTGGGAAGGGATTAAATCCAAGTGAACCTGGAGAGGTTGGAAAAGGGGGCAAAAAACTATAGGATGCAGTTCAACAAAGACAAGTGCAAAGTGCTGCATTTAGGGAGAAGGAATCATCAACACACATAATTGCTAGGGGATGACCTTCTCAGCAGCACAACAGCAGAAAGGGATCTCAGAGTCACAGCTTATGCCAAGATGAGTGTGAGCCATCGAGGTGACGAAGTAATCAGTAAAGGTAACTGCACTCTATCCTGCATGCAGGTGCATCATGAACAGGTCCAGGGTGGTGATACTTCCCCTCTATGTGGCATTAGTCAGGACGCAGTTGGAGTACGGCAGCCAGTTCTGGGTGCCACACTTCAAGAGGGATGTGAATAACCTTGAGAGGGTTCAGAGGAGGTGAACTCATATGGTTAGGGGCCTGCAGGTAAGGCCATATGAGGAGAGACTAAGGGACATGCATCAATACAGCCTCTGCAAGAGAAGGCTGAGAGGGGATCTTGTGGCTCTTTACAAATTTATTGGGGGACCACAGCAAGGAATAGGAGATGCTCTGTTTACCAGGGCACCCCTTGGAATCACCAGGAACAATGGCCAAAAACTGACAGACAGCAGATTTAGGTTCACATCAGGAAGAACATCTTTACTGTAAGGGGTGCCAGAATCTGGAACGGGCTTCCAAGGGAGATGGCGCTCTCTCCTGTCTTGGGGGTCTTTAAGAGGGGACTGAACAAGTTCCTGATCATATGACTCGAGTGCTCTTTTCTGCCCAGGGCAGGGGGTCGGACCCAATAATCTCTTGAGGTCACTTCTGACCCTAACTACGAAACTATGAAACAGAGGACACAGCCCCCCACCGGGGCTGCACCCCCCCCAGCAGGGGTCACATGGCCCCCACAGGGGCTATCCCACTGCAGGGCCCATGTGCCCCTGCCTGGCCTCACACCCTGCTTGCTCCCCCAGCCCCCCAGATTACTGCCCCACTTGGCCCCAATCCCTGCCAGCTCCTGCAGACCCCCCCCCCAATGGCTGCCCCACCTGGCACCAGCATCACAGCACTTAAAAAAAAAAAGTTGTGCACTCACTGGCTGTAGCAGCAGCTGTTGAGGCCTCTGGGGCCTTGTAGCAGAGTCCCTCTACCCCCCCCACCTTCATACCCTGAGCAGCCACACACTGTCAGACTGTGCAGGGTGCCACATGGCACCCTGCCAAGCTGCACTGCACCCGTGTGATATGACAGTGGCAGTGTGGCTGACCACGGTCCCCTCCCTACTCCTTCAACCCCCCACCTGCTACTTAGAGGCATGAAGCCTGGGTCCAGCTTCCTGTGGCTGGCACACTGCCTGCTCTGCATGGGCAGGCAGCACGCTTCAGCAGCAGAGTGAGGGCCAGCCATAGAGATGCTCTGGCTGGCTGCCAGAGCGGCTCTCTGGAGGACCTGAGCCTTTGTTGCCTCAGGGCACAGTTGGGGACTGTGCTACATCCTGAGTTTTTCACCTGGGGTATTTTTTGACCACTGGATATCCAGGGGTCCAATTTTGCCCCTGTGCTGCAAATTTGCAGCATGGAAAACATTTTTTTGTTCCCGCACATGCCTCTTGCAGTGTCTCAAAAGGCTTTGAGATGCTGTAAGAGTCATGTGAGCACTCATCTGGATGCACCCAGTGTGTCTTACTGTTCCAACTTCAGCCCAGATGAGAAAATTGAAAGGCCCTCTCATCATTCTGTCTAATCTTTCTGTGTCCTTTAGGATTACCATATACTGTTATCAGCTGGGAAATATATGTGTGAGGTTTTTTTTTAGTGGAGCTGCTGCTTGGCGAAAGATATGCAAATAGCTTAGAATTGATAAAATTTGCATTTGTATTTGTCTGAGGTGGTTTTCTTCTTTTCATGCTGGAATGGACATGGAAAGGATCTACCCATTCTTCATCTCACCCTCCCTCTTTCCAGACTCAGCTCTTTTATCCCAGTACCTGGAAAGGGTAGAGTCTCAAACAAGAACCTGTAGGGGAAAAAAAAAAAATCCTAGAAGCACTGCTTTCAGCGCAACTGTACTTTTTCCTCTGGACTGTACAATGTTAGTGACCACAGGAGGCAATTGTCAAGTAATTCCATTCCCTCAATATGTCCTTCTTTTGGAACCTGGCGTTTTAATCACGTTACGCTATATGTTGTTTTCATATTCCACTCTGTAACAGGCCTATAAATGTGTAATTCATGCTTGGCTCTCATGCCAGCTCTCTATCTGGGGAGGAAGAAGGAAGAGGCCTAGGATGGAGGGGCCACCTGAATCATGTGTGAATTTAGCACCATATAAATGAAAAAGTGCTCATGGCACAGACAAAGAGTCTTCCTTATATGAAAGTGAAAACAAACAAACAATTTAATTGGCCACAAACATGTTACCGAGGATATAAAAGAACAACAAACTTCTGCTCATTATCATCAGCAACAGCAGTAACACAAACAAACGGGAAGAGGTTTTCTTAAATAACAAGCCAGTTACTTATGTACTTCAACCTTTCAGCTACTGAAGGGCCCCCGTACGATTTATAGCACTCTGAACCCTTCATGACCTTCTTGACCTGCTGTCTTCTCGCCCGCTCTCCACCGATTACATCTTCCTAACGACTCTCCCACGTTGTAACCATCGTAATTCAATAAATTTTATCTACGCTACACAGCAGAACTCTAAGTAAGTAATTTACAACCATTATGCTTATTTTACCGTCAGCTGGGTATGCGGGTAATGAAGCTGAGCCGCGCACGACCTTGTGCCTAGCTGCTTCACTAAAAAAAAAAAAAAAAATCTCAGCCACAACATATCACTTGAATCACCCTGCTGTACCACTTGAATCATGCCCTTCAGCCCCCTGGATCACCCCAGTTGCCCTCAAATCAAATCACCCCGTGGATTGCCTCATCACCCTGCCATTGGCTCCTAGATTGTCTCCTTGCCTCTGATTGGCTCCTTCATCCCCAGGTCAGCACCCTGCTGCTTCAATCAGCCCAAGAGTTTGCTCCTGGGTTCCCTGCAGCCTGTGTTCCCCCTGTGTGCCCAGATCCAGCCCCCACTGGACCCTGTAGATGTCCTGCAGCTCTTCACCCCCTTCCCTCCCCTTCCGTTGTGGCAGCCTCCAGTTAACTGGGGCAGTAGGGTGGTGATATGGGGCTTAAGGGAGATGGAGAGGTTGATCAGGGAAGTGATTCAGGAGGTGCAGGTTCATCAGGAGTGGAGGGGTGAATGGGGTGTCAGGGTGGTGAGTTGGGCAGTAGGGAAGGGGCTGGGGTGCCAGGGGAGTGATTTAGGGGCTGGCACAGCTGCATACGTAGGTGCTCCCCACTCCCTCTGCTCCCATCCACTCCTGCCCCACTCCCTCCTTCCTCACACCTGTGGCCCCCTTCACTCTTCCTCTCACCCCCTCCTCACTCACCTGCTGCTCAGCTGTCTCCAGCTGTCAGTTAAAAGTCATAGAGTACTGGATGATAGCTTGTCATTTGGGAGATGTGATTCCTGGGATAGTGGAGGACCACAAATCAGTAGTTTTATCTCAGGTGAACAGTCAGAAGTTAACTTAACTTGAGGAGAGTCTGCACACCCGAGGTCCTGTGCAGGCAGCGAGAGTCAAGAGGCCTCAGCGGAGGAGGCGTCGCGTCATCGTGATTGGTGACTCCATCCTG
>JAGPOW010003395.1:32856638-32874206 GCA_030014935.1 Caiman crocodilus
GGAAGTGGTTCTTGCTCCTACCTTGGGCGTCTTTAAGAGTAGATTGGATAGGTACTTGGCTGGGGTCCTGTGACCCTGGCACTTGTTCCTGCCATTGGTGGGGGTCAGACTAGATGGCCTGCTCTAGGCTCCTTCTGACCCTAGATACTATGATACTATGAAAGTCAAGTCCTTTTCTCCCCTCCCCACAGAAACTTTTTGAACATTTGGTTGATGTTATCACAAAAGAATTAGGGGATTACTACTGCTAGGTTACATACCAGGCAAATTAGATAAGGTAAGACTTTTTTTTTAAATATTAAAATGCCCTGCATGTTAGGGTATTGCCAAACTGTTCCATTTGTTCAGCTCCTGTAATATAATATTGAGCATCTTCTGAAAATTTGGTAGAAAATAGCATTGATATTTTTTTACAGTTTAATATCCATATACAACAAGCGCTCTGATTCTCATTGAAACTACCTTTTGCTAAAAGTACCCTTTGTGGTATAATGATTGAGGCCATACTCTCATATTTGGTCCAATTAATTGTATAACCACTGCTGAAACTGTTGATTTCATGATAAGAGGACAGGAGCTGATCTCTCAGCCTGTAACAGAAATATTAGTGCATCACCTGCACACAACACAATTTGGTGTTTACCTACCCACACTTGTTCCTCTTCTATCGCCTTTACTCCTTATAGCTACAGCTTGGGGTTCCAGTGTTGAATCAAATGGAAGTAAGGATAATGGGTAACCACACTGAGCTGAGCCCCTCTTTGCAAGAGCAATGAATCAGATAACGTATAATTTTTAAATCTTGAAGTGGGAGTTGCATAAACAACTATATCCACCTTTGCCAAAATCAAACAACTATATCAATTCTTTGCCAAATCCCATTTTTTATATTATACAAAAAGGTACCCCTGAGAAACACAATGAAAGGCTTTCTCTGAATCAAGTGCTAAAAAAAGCCATACGGAGCTTGGAACGTTGTACTGCTGCTAGTGTAAAAGTGTCCTGACGTACATTTGTCTGAGCCATGACTATTTAATATAAATCCTACTTGCTTTTTAAGAAATAACTTAAGCAGTACCTACTCTAACCTGTCTGATAGAGTTTTGATTAGAATTTCTGTGTCTCCATTCATTTAAGAAGTTGGCTTATAATTTGGACAACTCATAGACTCTTGCATGATTTAGGTATTACAGAAATAATAGAAATAGTAAAGTGCCTCATAGTGTACCTTGTTTACACACAGCTTTTATAAAGCTCTGCAGGAAATCCATCTCTGCCTGGAGATTTATTATTGTTCATGTCCTTTAAGGCTAAAGTTATTTCATCTAATGATAAAGGAGCCTCTAAAATTTCCTTCTCCATCTCTGAAATTCATTGTATGGGTATTAAATCCAGAAACATCTATTTCCTCACTAGTAACAATCAGATTCTCGCTGTACAAATTAGAACAGAATTGATTGAACTGTTGGTTAATTTGTCTCTGTGTCTCACGCATGTTCCCTAGAGAATCTCTTATGGCTGGTATTTTATTATGGTTGGATTTCTCTTTTGACTACAGGACAGCAAACTTTTTGCATGTTCCCCTGAGTACCAATAATCTTGGCATAATCGGTATAGAGCATGCTCGTCCTTCTGGGACAGTAATTTATTCACTTTTTATCTTACACTGGTAAGATCACATAGTTTATCAGGTAAAGGACTTTTGACATAACCCTCATCCAAAGACTTAATTTTTCCTACTGAAGTATTTATTTCTGTATCTCATTTTTCCTTTTTTTGTTGCAGCATCAGCATTACATGCTCGTGTTAGAAGATTTTAGTAGTTTTCCATAATATCAAAATAGAAGAAGTAGTAAGTCGATGAAGCCCCATAAAGCTTTTTAACTCCACAAGAATGAATGCCTGAAATCTGTAATTATTCAAGAGTAGGAGCAGAGCTATGAAGGGGGGTAGAGGGGTGCATGGATGTGGCCAACACACCCCTTGGGTTGCACGACACAGTCTGAGATCACCAGCTTGTCGGCATGACTCCTGCTGGAGCCCCTGTTTTGGCCCAGCTCCAGAGCCCAGGGAGGCGAACACCACTGCTGCTTACCTGTGGCAATCCTATTGCCTGCTGTGGCAGGAGAAAAGGGATGGCGAGTGGTGGCAATATTCACTCCCTGGGTTCTGGATCTGCACTACCAGGCTGGTGAGCTCAAAGTTCACTGCTTATGCACTGCAGAGCCAAAGAGGGGTATGACTGCACCCCCTTGCACTGCCCCTCCCATCTTCTCCTGTTTCTATAGTCAAAGTTTTCTACAACTGGCAATTTGCCAATTTCTTTAAATCAAATGCACAGCTTTTAACTGTATACTGCCATAGTCTGTAACACCAACATACTCTCTCAGGTATCTAGATATCATATATCTCATATATGCTCGTAAAAGCATATGCACTCCCACATGCACTCCTGAAAAGACCATGAGAAGGAGAAGAAAGAAAAATAATAAATATACAACACAAGAAATTCTATCAGTAAATTTAAAATATGTCATATTATGTCTGCCAGGAAGTCTTGGGCAGGTGTAACTCAAAGCTCTCCACTATTCCTGAACAATAAATAGATGAATGTCACTGAAGTGACAAGCAATGCTTGACAATCTGAAAAAAACAGAAACTCACATTTATTCTTTCTCTTATGTCTCTTCCCACCTTCTTTTAACTAAAATTAATATATTTTAAAAAGACTTTGGGTTATCTAGAATGATAGCTACATAAAAAATACACGTAACATTTCAACGTATTTAAAGCAGTTAATTGCACAATAAATGTAATAGTTGCTAGGGGCCCTAAATCCACAGCACCTCCTGCAGTCCTGAGGGCATTCGCACACAAGCAGGGAAGCTGCTCTGACCACTGGCATTGCAGCATGTCAGAACAGACTCGATTAATCGAGTCTGTGGAAGCTCCAACAGACTCCAGTGTCACATGTATCGGCGTCCCTGCACTGAAAAATGGCAGTGGCGCTCTTTGAACTAAAGCTAGTTCAACGAGTTTTAGTTCAAAGTGTCCTGCCACCATTTTTCAGTGCGGAGACGCTGATATATGTGACTCTCTGAGCACTTGCAATTAGTGCAGCTCTTGGAGCTGTGCTAATTAAAGCACCCCTGCTTCTTGAAGCACGTGTATAAACACCCCTGATTTTTACAGTTCTATAGCAAATTTGACTTCTATGGCAAATTGGACTTCCTTTTGAAATCATGGCAGCAAGAGAAACACAATGATAGAAAATGAGGTTCTATACGGTGGAAATATGCTTGCCAAAAAAAAAAAAAGTAGCAAATATTTGAATATTTCTACTGTAGTATTAATCTACGGCCATATGTAACCAAAATATAAGATTTTATCCAAGTTTGGCCTACAGTATGCTGGCTAGCTTCTCTTACTGCATGTCAGAGCTGGTGCAAGCAAATCTGGAGTCTCTTGCAAAGCTATTCCATTGATGCCACCGTTAAATGTTAAATCCAAGATTTCAATATGCAGCTTTCTCTTATATTCCATTCCACACTTCCGTGATGTGCCAGTTCAGCAGAAGAGGTTGAACAAAAGATTGCAGAAGTGTATGTGGATGTATGTGCATCGGCTTGATGACTATGGGGGGGAAGGAAGAAAGAAACTTTAGCATCCATCTATGGGTTAATGGTAGTCTTACGTAGAGTTTAGATTACGGTTGTATGGGATGGTTTGGATAGAGATGTGATGACTGGACTAGATGATCTCTGGAGGTTCCTTCCAGCCCTTCTTCTCTATAACTCTGCTTCTCTATTTGAAGTTCATAATAGGAACAGAGACATCCCCATTCCTGGAAGAATTTACGGTGGCTATTACTATTAGAAAAAGGCAAATTGTTTTGGATAAACAATTTGATCGCCCCCCAAAACTGTTTTGGTTATATCAAAACCATGTTCTATTGCCAAATTTAGATGCATGTCATTAAAAAGCTGAAAAAAAATCATTGCCATTTTTTTTTATTTTGACATTTGAGAGAGAAAAAAAATGCTCCTTTTCAAAACGCTGCTTCATCTAGAAATGTAGTCTGATTGAATCTAAGAAGGATTAAAAATAAAATAGTGAACAGAAATGTTCACTGGATCTCTCATGATTTATTTTTTGGTTTTCTGTTGCAGAAGGGAAGTTTTCCCTTGATTTTTGGTTCAGCCACTGAACATGGAAAAATTTGTTAAACATCTAGGGAAAAAAAAATCCATTGCATAGAAGATTTCATTCTTTCTATTGTATAGCAATGAGCCATAGGGCACACATATCATATTAATTCTTTTGGGCGCTCATGAGCTGGTAGCATAACATCTTGCTGCCTATACGCACTAGAGTGATCCAACTCCTATAGCCCAGATATTTCAGCCTTCATTTGCGTTTGACAGGTCACAATTACTATGATGCAATTTTGCCCGTCAATGAAAGTGTTTGTGTGAGTTTCTTCAGAATATGGTTGTCACCCCAAAACTGGGCAAAATGTATTTATTTCTATGCTTCCTTGCCCCCACCCCGCCATCAAGGTTACCTGTCAACTTTTGGTGCTGTTGAATCCCAGAATTCAGAGCAAAACATTCATTTGCTTTTGAGTGGGAGGCTGAAATTTGAATGCTTAGTTCCCATCAAGAACGGAGTATCAAATGTTAATATTGTAAAAAAGTGTGGCGTAAGAGCCTTATATTAATTGACTCTTAGTGTTACCCAAGTTCCTAAATCACTTCAGTGCATCTGAACATTTTTCCCCAGATCCCATAGGCAGCTTTGAAAGTCTCAGCCGGAAATCTGCCTGGCTCAGTATTGCGTGAGAGCCCTCACCCGAGAGAAATGCATCCATTAGATTCTTTTCACCTGGCTGGTTTCGTTGCAATGTGTTTCTAGGAACTTAAATTTATTGTCTCCTTTAAGGGTTGTTTCCTTTTAGTGAGGGTTGACCACACTACTATTAAAATTCTTCACTAATGTATTCAGATGCTACTGTTTGTCTCCATAGAGCCAAAGCTGTAAATCATTTTTGTGGGTTGGTAAATGAAGTGCCCCTTCTTTACTTTGTTTAGTGATAAAAAAGAAGAGAAAGATCAGTTTTTTAGAATTGTCTACAGCACTTCAAATCTTCCACCCTGTGTGAAATACAGTGATCCCATAGCCACTTAAAAATGTTGCAATTATGTCTTGTTGGAAAATGCCAAAAAGAGCTTTAGAAATAAATTGAAACTTCAAATTAACTTAAGTTTTGCAGGGTACTAAACAGAAAAGGTTTCCTGTTTTTGGAAAATTTCCAGAAAACACCTTTTCCCCCAAAATTAAAAAATTTTTTTTTCCCTTTCTTTTATTCGATAGTTTGTCAACTTTTGCAGAGCCACAAGTTTCCCTTTTTCTTTTCGTTGCTTTGCATGCTCTCAAAACTTGGGGAAGTTTGTAACTGTTGGCAAAAGGAGAAAAAAGGAATCCCCAGACACTGTGCATGCTATTTTAGTCTGTGGTAAAAAAGGAGAGATGAGGAGGATACAATTAAAATAAACACAGACAAATTAAACTTCTGATATTCAAGATGTCACACATTTTAATTTCAATGAAAACTGGGAAGAAAAAAGTGTTTGAACTACTTAGTGAAGTTTTCAGTTCCTAAAAGGCCATATTTTGTCAGGAAAGTTTTAAGCACAAACAAGTTACATTCTCTAGTTGCAGTGTTTGCTTCTTTACAAATGAGTACTTGTGGAAAAAGCATTTTTTTCTGAATAGGAGATGGCAATCATGTTCCTTTTGTTTGCTTCAGGCATCCCCTGGAAAAAAAAATAGCAGTCCCTGTGAGAACACAGCATCTGACCTTGGTTACTAAGGCAACCAGTCCTGCATGGTATCAGCTCTGGGATCAGGGATCAGCCATGTTTGTTCATCCTTTCAAACTCAGGCCGCCAGGGTGACCTTGAAATATGGCAGATCTCAAAGGATACATTTTTATTCATAAGAAGCCTATAGCATTCTTATCAGCTATGTTTTCTTTAAAAAAAAAAAATCTTCAACAAGCAAGCAATGCAGCAATGGGTCCTGACTGCTTTCCTCATGTTATTTAGCATTGTGCATATTAGATGGCACAATGCTTCAAGGGCTCATGGATGTCTGAAATGTCATAGGTTATTCAGTGTCTTCTCACAGCCAGCCTGGACTATTTCTGCAGCCTGGAAAAGATGTAGTCGTGCACCCATTCTACCCTTAATCCTGGCAGGTCCTGCTAAATTAAACCAGTGGAGGTTGTGGCATCTTCAGGGCAGTAGTCGTCTCACCAGTGAGGACCACTCAAGGGCATTGTTTTCTAGCCCTCGCTCTCTGTCTGCCCTGATCTGGAACAGCCCAACATCAAAGTTGTGCAATTGGCTTAGAGCGCTAGATATTACTGCCCAATGTCTGCCGAGGATTTGGGGGGGATCTTCAGGTGCTGTTTTAAGACAGCACCAAGTTTCCTGTGTGCTACCTGGTTTTTGGTTGTAGTCGTGTTGGTCTAAGGACATGGGCAGGCAAGGTTCTTTGGGTAGATGGGATATCTTTTATTAGACCAACTGAGTCTAATAAAAGCTGGTATAACAAAAGATATCCCATCTACCCAAATAACCTTGCCTGCTTTTGTGCTATCCACCCCGCTGATGCACACAACAACTGTTAGTAGGCAAGGAATGGGTTTTGTGGTACCGTCTCCTTTTACACTAAGTCCTGTCTTGGTTTGCTCCAATGCTTTCGTTAGTTGTGTCTTACAGTGATGCAGTGATCCTCTCTAGGTTCTGCTTCCAGACATTTCATAATTCACGATGAAGAAACTAGCAACTTGGCATCAGTTGCTATCTGGCAAATCGAGGGATCTGACAGGCTCCTGCTCTCTGTGCATGACAGCTCGTGTCATGTAAAATGAATCCAATCATCTGTCTGCATATCGATTTATTACAACCTCATGCACTGACTTTAGGGTGCCATGAATCCCACCCTCCATTTCGCTGTGGGATAAGACTGTTTGACCCCTTATTCTCGTCAAAGCAATTCATTATTAAACTTGGTTTCATATAATAATAATGCAAAAAGCATGTGCCTGGTGCTTTATTAACTTGAAGAATTATGCTTTCAGCAATGTATCAGAAAATATTTTATCTAAGATGTATTGGCTGTTAAATTTGCATTTGAATTTCATTACCCATCACTTCACATGCAGAAACAACCCCAGAGAAAGCAGGGACCACATTTATCATGTTATACCACTTTGTCACTAGAAAGAAACCAGAAGAGCATTCCTATTTAGTTAATCCATATTCTCTCTATCAAATCATTGCTTTGATTGATACCTTCATTAATTGCCTTGCAATTATTTTTGCTGGATGTGCCCTTAGAAGCCACTTTACACACAAAATGGAACCTATAAAGGGTAGCAGTTCAGCATTTTAGAGTACTAAGAGCCCAGTACTTCCCTTTTCCTTCCCCTTTTCTGCCTTATCTATTTTGTAAACTTTTTGTAGCTGGGACTCCAATGAATGTCTGGTGTTGAGGGAGTGCTTTAAAGCTTACTGCACTGTAGTATGATTATTAATCATTCTACCACGTACTAATCATCTCTAGAGAGCTTCCGAACACCTTCACATCCCATTGATGTCAATGGTTCTTGCAAGTTCTTTATATTACTTAGCACCAGGCTGTTGGCTATTTCTGGGGAGATTGACTTTGTTTCTCTTTTGGTGACACCACGTGATCCATACTTGTCTAAAGGACAAATCAAAAAGACACGTAGATCCTCTTGCAAGCATGTTTTACTGCTAAGGGCCCATATGCGAGGAGGCCTGCTAATTCAAAAGCACCGCATGTGGTTGTAAGGGTATATGGAGGTGTGCTGAACCTGTTGCAGGATCAGGGTCTACATCAGCAAAACCTTTTTGTGCTCTCTCTCTCCAGGAACGGGAATAAAGATGAAGACCTGAAAATAAAAAGGCCTGGAAGTGCTTAGACATTTGGATGCTTTACAAAAGGAGACAAATAACATTTTTCTGTGTTTATGAGGTCCAAAGAGTCAGATTGAAGTAAATGGGAAATTATATATTAGGGAATATTTAGAAAGACAAGAGCCTCTAGGCCTCAATAACCAGTGAAACTCCCTCCTGTATATTCAGATGTAATGGCAGTTACCCAGGTTGAAGCAACCGGGAGGTGCTGTAAAATTTTCCTGCAGGCAGTTTGAGCTAGCCTAATGTATTTCAAAGCTTGCAGAATAAGCTAAAAATAAAAAAGTGCTGTAACTCAATTCTTAATATCTCATTAAGTTTTATGAGCACGGGGGGATGGAAAAGGAAAAAAGAATAGGAAAGAAGAGGCAGCACTGTGGGCTCTTTGCACAAAGCCTACAAAACAGCAATAAACAGCCAGCTTGCCATTAGCCTCAGAGACAGTTTATAATACTTTTGTGATGCGTCTCTTCTGCTTCATGGAAGCATTAAATCAGTGAAAGGTGGCAGTGGCGGTGTTCCTTTCTCTCCCCTCCCCAGAGGCATGGACCACAGCAATCAGAAAAAAATGACATTGCACATGAAAACACAATGCCACTTAAAACAGCACAACTCTGCCTGGGGGTGGGATAATGGGGAGGGAGTGGAGTTCAACCAGAAATTGCAGGGAAACCTGGTTGAGTCCTGTTTCAAAATAAGCATTTGCTTAAGCTTGAAGAAATCACTCACTGTATGTTAATTACTGTAAATGGTGAGGATTAAAACTGATACAAGCAATACATCTCATTCCAAAATAATTAGCTGTAATGATATGTTTGTGCAGCACACAGAAAAAGCATTTTAATAGGGATCAGCCCACTCTGTGTGTATATACGTGATTGCATATCCAGATGATGCCCTCATACAATGTCTTACAGATGGTAGGCAATCAGTTCTACTCGGGTTTTCAGAGGATTTATGCACCTTCAGTCCTTCCTGATATCAGCCGGTTGTGTTGGCACTCAGGATCTCAGACAGTCTGGACATTAGTCTCATTCTCTTTGCCTGTCAGATAACTAGGACTATTCTCATTCTATTTATTGGGAAATGAAAGAGGGGAGATTGCATGACTTGGTCAATAATGCTGAGGGAGTCACGGGGGAGAAATAGGATTTGAATTTAGGTACTTCTATCCCTGGGGTCAAGACCTAATCGCCAGACCATACATCTAACCACTGGACCTCAAACACTTGGCTCATTCCATATTGTACGCACTCAGGGATCAATTCTGCTTAACCTATGAATAAGTGACACCGACTCCCTTTGCGATAGTGACCAAGTTATTTAGTCTGTCACAATTTAGTTGATCAATACATGAAGAAGAGACTAAAAAAAAAAAAAAGACTTGTCCTCTAGCGTGCAGCTACAGCAATTTTAGCATGTTTAAATGTGTTCACAGGAGTGTTTTTTCCCTTAGGTTACAAATCTGATTTTCGATACGCAGGCAGGAGCCAAAGTTTTATCAGTATTAGCCCTAACCTGCATCGGGACTAAACATGGGAAACATATAAACTCAGCACGGATGATGAGGTGGGGGAGGAAATGCCTATTTCATACAACTGTCTGTTTAAACTGTTCCCTCCTAAACCATAGTAACTTGCATCATCCTAAGTAACTTGGATTCTGATGAAAGCCTAAGCGTGAGAGTACATGATTGCTGCAGCTTTTTCACTAGCATCCAACTTGGACGGTCCAAGGGGTCCTGACAGGTGCTGACTAAATAAGCCTTTAATGTGACCCAGTTGTATCTTCCTTTAGCTTAGCCCTGATTCACAGGGCTGGTGTAGGTCTGCAGGGTCTACAGTTAGTATTGCCTTTCTGCTTCATGCTTCAAATAGAAATACCTCCACAGGCTGTAAAACACATAGAGTTTCAGTAACAAATGCCACGTCCACTTGTTATATTTATGCAAGCTCCGTTGGAAAGATGACACGCACGCATGCCTGAAGTTGTCTATCCTGAGGAGCTGTATTAGTGTTCATCTTGTCATTTGCTTTGTCCCCTCAATTGACCCCAGGTGGAAACCCTATCTGCTGCAGCTGGGGAGGCAGATGGATGCTTCTCAAATGGCCGCTGAAGCTCTCCTAGAAGTAGGAGTTAGGAGAAGCTGCATGAAAAATGAAGGGGAGAGGAAGAAGATTTACTCCCAGTTTTCTGCCTCTCTCCTGCACCATGGAGTCTTGGACTAGATCCCTTGCTAGAGTGCTGTTGACACTACTTGGTCTAGTTTTGTGGGGGGCTGCTCCAGCTCTGGCCTTTGGTGGGGCTTTTGTCATCCTGACCTACAGGAACTACAGGTGGTTCTTTCAGAATGGTTTCCTGCTTCTGCCGGGCTGGCTGGCTGTCGGGGCTGCTTTTCTCTTGCTGCCTGCTGGTGCCTTGGCCATCGGCATCCCGGCGAGGAATTCGCGCTATCAACAGGGGACTTTCATGTACTTGCTTGTTGTGCTTTTCTGTTTGGAAGCTTCTGTAGCTATGCTGGCACACATCTATCCTGACAGGCTGGGGTCTGAACTGACGGGCAGCATGGGGCACCTTTTCCATCAGTACGACGGGACGCGCTCCCATCATCCTAGCAACAGGGCTGTGGATGCAATTCAGAAACAGCTGCAGTGCTGTGGGGTGTACAACTACTCTGACTGGGAGAAGGCAACGCTTCCGGCATCATGTCATCTCCAAGCTAGAAGCATGTGCGTCCCCGAAAGCTGTTGTAAAGAGCCTCTGCACTGCAGTGGGGACGTGAACCAGTCAGCACAGCTCTTTCAAGAGGGATGTCTCAAGAAACTGAACTCCCGGCTGCATTTTGTCACACGCTTCGTATTTTGGTGCTGCGCCGTCCTTGCATGTTTGCAGGTCCTGGCTGCTGTTAGTAATGGGATACTCATGAAACATCGGCCCTTCCAAGACTTACGAATTCTGGATTCTGCTGTGTTTTCATAGACTTTAGAACTGGGAAGTTATTTGACCTGTCCCTCATGCCCTGAGGACATGGGGCAGCATAAATGCCATTTTCTTTATTTACCTAGGCAATCCACCATCCAATTTGGCTGCTAGATTTCCTAAAAGCATAATTCCCTGGTTTAAAGAACTATGTTAGACTCTTAGGATTTTTGTTCTTCTCTTCCTTTTTATAAAACTAAGTATTAATAAGCACTATTTGATAATCCAATTGATCAGATAGTTAAATTGGGAGAAGAGAAGTTTGTTGGCATGTGTGCCGACCTGAAATGGAGGAGGGTGGAAGTGGATAAGCATGGATTAAAAGGGGAGGAAAATGGTGCGTCTGTACATGATGGTGAAATTAAATGCACGGATAAGCGCTCACAAAGTCATGTCTCAAATATGGAGTAAATCTGAAATTCTCCTGACTTGGACAGGATCATAGCTCTTACTTCTTAAGCTTCAGTTCAGTCCAACAGATAATTTTCTCTAGCATTCAACCCCATGTGCCATATTAGCACATCCCTTCATAGAGGGAAAGGGATCAAAACAGGGGGCTATAGCTTTACTGTAAACTAATCCCCCCCCCCCAACACATACCAGGCATTTTTGGAATAATATTGGGATACAAACTTGCTTGCATAAACACATCATTATGTAGATGTTGCTTATCAAAGATAGTTCACGAATGGTAAATCACCTTAATTATAAAATACCAAGAGAGTGGAAATTAAAGAAGTGGAAAATCTAGTTAATGACATTTGAGTAACTATTATGCAGAAGATGGAAGAGATGTAGCTGGAGAGAGCCAACTTGAATTGTTGTGGGGAGGGTTAATTTAATAAACTCTGAAATATTCCCTAATCACTTATTAAATAGAAAGCACGTTTTGAACCTTTTTGTGGAAAAACAAAAGAAGAATTTATCCCATAATTCTAAAAAGCAAATTGGGATTTTATGCAAACTCAACCTATAAAAGCAATAAATTCCTTTGAATAATAGATAGACATAATCATTATAGCTTTTCAAATAGGATGATAAGTTGTACCTGGTTTTAGAGCGCTGTGTTTTAAAAAGCCCCTGACTTTTACGGTGAAAAGTTCAGAGAATTTAAGTCAACTAATACAGCTACACGCATATAAATACAGGTGCAAAATCTTAAACATGGCAAGGAGCAAACTTGACTTATAGGTACAGGCCCACCTATACAAAGGAGACATTTATTAATGAATAAAAATAGGAATACAGTTCCTATTTCTGGGAAAGAGGAAACTTGCAAAGACACTAGAGGCAAATGGATGAGTTCAAGATACATGGCTCTTTTAGTTTACTTCAGTTCATAAACATTTTCTGATTCAGTGGTTTACTATTGTGTTTCAAAGGCAAAGTGGGGAAGAGGCCATAACAATCAAGAAAACAGACAATCCAGTGAAGAAATGATAAATAAAAATATATTACAGGATTAGAGTAAGAGGGAATACAGTGGCTCCTCCTCACCATCTCCCTATTTTATTTGGAAAAGCTCATCTTTCTCCTAGATTATTTTTTCTTCATGCATCTTCTCCAGTTTGGGTCCTGAAGGCTCCTAAAACTGGGTGTCTGAAAAGGCAGGAGCTGTTCTGCAGTGACCCCCATTTCACCTGTCAGCAATTTGGACTGATACAAATGACAAAAAAGGTGCATACGTGAGAGAGAGCCAATTCATCTAGGTGAGGAGATTGCAGCAGGAACATGGATAAGGTATGTTTTCCCCTTCAAAATAACTGTCTCAGGCTGCATGTTTTTACATGGCCACTGCAGGATTTAAGCTTTTATAAAACCTCAGTGCAAGGGAGGAAGAGAACGGTGTTTCCTTTGTGCAAACCCAAGGGTTTCCCACTGTAAAGAAATAGTAATGGTGCTCAGATACTACTCTAGTTCTTATGTCCTTCTCTGCTTTGCACTACTTATTCAGAGATCTGACCACACTTCTCACACAGCATGCCAGTGAGCAGCACTGCTAAACCCTAGCAAATGCTACAGATGCAAGATATCAAAGAGAAATGGGAGGGAAAGAACTGAGCTCAATTAGAAAGTATCCGATGATCTCGCACACCTGGAACCCATCAGGTCTCTGTTAAAATAACTTAAACCTTCACTAGGTCTACTTCAGCATTCAGGAGAAGTTGTGGGTTGAACCTCTCTATAACACTCAGAATTGGGATAAGTATTAAAAGGAGGCTTCTGGCACACTGTTCCTTACAGCTTTCCCAAAATGAGGAAAATCAGAGTTAAGCTAGAGCGACAGCTCACAGCAAAAATACTTTTCCTGGTTTATATTTCATCTTTCCTGAGGCAAAATAACCTTTTCCCAGAGTGCGTTTGGGGCTCTGACCTCTTGAAGTTGGGAAGACAAAGCAGCGGCAGCCCTATGGTGGGATTATGCTGGGCTCCGTAGTTGTCCTTTGCTTCTTGGTTCTTCTGTCAGTCCAGCTGGTGAGCAGCGAGAGCCCTTGTTAAGCTTTTCTCCTCTTCTTTTTCTGAGATAATGGAGCATTCTTGCAAGGGT
The DNA here is from genome assembly GCA_030014935.1 of Caiman crocodilus. NCBI lineage: Eukaryota > Metazoa > Chordata > Crocodylia > Alligatoridae > Caiman > Caiman crocodilus. Next base: position 32,870,175 of record JAGPOW010003395.1, read on the forward strand.
GACCAGCCCCTTTAAACTGAACGACGTTGGGTTTTGTTCCTACCTCAGATGCGTCAGCAGTAGAATTCACCGTAGGCCTTGCATATTCCAGTATCTCTTCCAGTTGGGGGTGAAAAGGGAATTTCCAGGAACAAAAAATGCAAGAGGATTGTGGATGCAGGGGCTGGTTGAAGGCATTGTGCTTTGCATGGAGCTGGTTGATAATTTAAGATGAGCCCAACCTGCTACAGAAGTAGTTAAAGGCCCAAAGTGCTGTAGTTAAAACAGAAGTTACCAGAGGTCAGACTACAGGTGTAGGCAATGTGTTTGGCCTTGAAATCAATGAACTTCTAAGGCCTTAAAATTTGAACTGAGTGGTTTGCCTTAGTGAGGAAAATTTCTTTACAGCAGATGCAATCTGGTAGGTAAGTATTGCCTGAAGACCAGTTTCCAAGGGGAGAAGACTTTACTAGTATCTGGCAGCGGGCACTTCAAAGGTCAGGAAGAAACCCCATTTTGTATGAGTATCCCCTGGGTAAATGGATCTTGTGAAGCAGCAGACTGGCTGCTGAGATCCTTTCACTAAGGAGGCAGCATGACAGCCAGGAAGTTGACAAATGTTTGCTGTTTAGTTGCTGGCTGAAACAGTGGGGATGAAGGGTTTTGTCTCTGCTGCTATGAGTATGTTTAGGGTGTCAGAAACCTGATCGTCTCCCGAGTCCCTGTCTGCTGTGTTTCCTCCCCCTTCCAAGGTGATAACCTTTTCAGAAATTCTGTACTACTTTGGCATTTACTGTGGGTCACTATGGAAACATAACTTTGGTTTCCATTCAGATAACAGCACTTCTGTCCAGGGATTCGGAAAGCGTGATGCACTACTTGGCTTCATTGCCTCACTGGTGGGTCAAAAGCACCACGTGTTGTGCCGTGTGTAACTATCTGTGATGTCAGTATTTGGCGGATGAGGAGACAAGTTGAAGAGATGCCTTTTGACTACTCTGATTACTTAAGTTTTGTAACAGTTATGCAGACTTAAGTCTTGTTTGGTATTTCATGTGGAATTTCTCATCCTAGGCTTAAAGGCACCAGCACTGCCAATGTGTATGCAACATGCATGGTGGAACTGCTCACTCAAGTAAAGGTACTCGGGAACGTCACCGTTGGTTTCCTGGTCCTAAGGTATGTGACTATTTGCTACTTCTGCAACATTTGCATAAGTATAACTTAAAGCCCAAGCCTTTAGGAAGCAAACAAAACAATATGATAATATTTCTATTTTGGTTCTACAGCTAAGTGAATCATAAGTTGTCTGACAAAGTTAGGGGAGTGTGAGTGGGTAGGAGGAGGTTGTCTTTTATTTCTAAAGAAGGGAAGTTTATTTTACTGCTTAAACCTATGCCGTAAGCATAAGGAGATGAATGTAGATTCCTTAAATGCAATAGCAAAACTTCCCAACTACACCGAGGTGTGGCGGGGATTTTAACATGTTTTTGAGCACTGTACAATGTCTGAACGTTACAGAAATACATTTACATTTTTTTTTTTCTGTTGACCAATTATCTGCATGTTTTTGAACAGCATGCTCCTTAGCTGATATTATGGAAAAATTAGTATTTAGGTTGAGGAAAAAATTATTACAAGCAATTATCCTTTCTGTTAGAATAAAGCATCACCACTTAGAAAACTTGCCCAGTGGTAATGAAAAATTAGATAATAAAAAAGCCCTTAACTTATTCAGTGTGTGTGTCCCCCTCTGTGTTCACTACCCTTACATTTTATATATAAATGTAGTCAAGAAAACTTTAGTGTATAATCCATTTGGACATTCTCGCTCTCTCTTTCAATGGGAGGCTAAAACAATCTTGTTTAATCTTCAATTGAAATACATCAGAGCAAAGTTATCTGTCTTCTGGAGTTAGGCAAGTGATTAAAAAAGATGATGATGATGGAAAAAAAATGCTTATGGGTCCTTTTGTGCCTTGAATACAAGTTCGTTGGTGATAAAGCCAAAACTGGTCACTAGGTAATAGTGGTACAATTTGTTTCCAAAATGTACCTTTTTAATTAAAGGAACTTTATGTGGTCACTTGGAAAATGTGGGATGCCTGTGAGACTTGCATACAGGACATGTCTCATTTGTTTCTTTACCCTTTAAACTATGCCAACAAGTGTCTTTTCTGATAGCTATCAGCAGATGCAGTCAGCATGCCTTTTTAGTAGGTCTGAAACTGTTAATTTCTTCTTAAGGCTTATATGCTACCACCTAAGAAGATTAGCCAAAATTCAGCTTTGTTTGTTACTGAATTTATAACATTTGCATCTGAAGTAATAAAGAGGCCTTTGATAATTCTTCATTGGTTCATGACGGGGAAATAAAAGCATAGCCTAATCACAGACTGAAAACATCCCTTTGAAAGGAGGAAGTCACTTCTTTGAAGGATGAACTCTGTTGTCATTTTTTAAAGTTTGCTAAGTATATATTAACATGTATCAAGATACTGGCTCTTTGAACAAGGCTTACAATATTATTCTGGCTGATGAACGAGGCTTATTCGTATTATTATGGTAGCGCCACCATCTCGTAACTAAGCTCCAGATCTTGTATAAGGGTTTTGGCTTTGGCTATGTGACAAAGTTAATTTTGAAATAAAGTAAAATGTGGAGTTCATTTGACAGCTATTGTGGAATTCCCTTTTTGTCTGGCCTCATTTCAGAAATGTTAGCTTATACAAGGACAGCTGCTTTACTTAGTTTTCCCATGTAGGCCATCCTTAGCTTTAGTGGCATCAACAGAGCTATTATACTTTATGCTGAGAATCTAGCTCTAAATTTACAATTTGCCTTTGATACTGGTAAGAGAGCTTTTTGTGGTATAGTGTATTTAAATAGTAGTTTTTATTTTCAGTTCTGAGGGCAAGAATGGTAGCTTGCAACTTGGGAGATCTGAATTTGTTCCCAGACCTGCCAGATTTCCTGCAAGACTTTGGATAAGTTTGTGTTTTTTGGACAAGAGCCAGATTTGGGAGGGTTCTGGAGGCTTCGAAAACCCCACCAGTTGTCTACCCACCCACATCACGTACCTAAATAACTTTGAAAATCCAGACTTTCTCTCTCTGTGCTCAATTATACATATATTCAGAACGAGGGTAAGTATATTAACCTACTTCACAGAATCATTCTGGAAATAAATAGGTTAAGCCCAGCCCCCTCCTGTGACTTTCCCCATTGATCAGTATTAATAACTTTTAAACGTGATTTCCCTGGAAGTTGATGGGTGCCTTTAAAGCCAAAGCACTTGCTCATGGGCTTGATGTTAAATAAAAAAAAATTGAAAGTCTTTGCCTCTAGTGTTGTTAGCAGGTCACTTTTCAATATTTCTTGGCAAAGTCTGCTCTTCCTTATGCCTGTGCACGTCCATGGAGTTTCACTGGATTGCAAAGCTGCTGAATGGAGGACTGGTCCCTAACGTATGTGTGATACAACCCAAGTATGCGTGTGGGTATATTGGCGGGGTTTGTGCATGTATTGTTGGGTTTTTTTTTATGTGGGCAAGATGGGCAGTGTGTTGTGGCCGTAGGCTCTGCAACTGCAAGCTGGGGCCTGTATTTGGGGCAAATATGTAAAACGCTCTCCCCTCCTTGGCCAGGGGAAGCAGAGGATTCTTCAGGCCAATTGGTTGGGAGAGGGACTGGACAAGGCCAGGGGGATGTCATGCGGAGGGATACAAGGTGAACCAGGCTGATTGCAAGGGGGAGAAGCTGCTAGGGGCTGCCGAAGAGTGACGTCTCCTCCAAGAGGAGAAGGAGTTTGCAGATAGCAAAAAAGGAAGTTCAGGGAGAGAGGGGGGGATTGTCCCAGTGTCCAGGAACTCCTCTCTCCTCCTTCCTCTCTGTTCTTTTGAGGTTTTAAGGGATTAATGTGGGGCGGGGGGGGGGGGGGGGAAGAGTACTATTGGTTACTTGGGTTTGTGGGCCCGGACACGGGCATTTTAAAAAGGGTTTAAACATTGGATTTTACAACTCGTTCAGTTTTGGGCCATGGGTTGGTTTATGC
>JAGPOW010003395.1:32874306-32951611 GCA_030014935.1 Caiman crocodilus
CCCCCCCCCCCCCCCCCCCCCCCCCCCCCCCCCCCCCCCCCCCCCCACCCCCCCCCCCCCCCCCCCCCCCCCCCCCCCCCAAGAGTACTATTGGTTCCTTGGGTTTGTGGGCCAGGACTCGGGCAGTTTAAACAGGGTTGAAACATGGGAGTTTCTACTTCTGTCAGTTTTGGGCCAGGGGTTGGAGTCTGCAACTTCCTGCTCCCAGCTGTGACCCAAGCTACCTGCAGCCCTGGCCCAGAGGATGGGCCTGGTATTTCCCCTGGATCTTTTGGCGAGCCTTTTGCTATTGCTGAGCTGTGTGGTTGGGTTGGCTGTAGCCATTAATCAACGGCTCTTTTTGGAGTTTTTCCTGCAGTTTCATTTAGCAGGCAATAGAAATCAGCCCAGAACTTTTGGGGTGCATCTGATACCCCCCCCACACACCCTTTCCACAAGAGCACCGAGCGGCCCCTTGCACTGCAGAAGGATCGACGCTCTCTAGCACCTTCACCTGGCATACTGTAACCTGTAGATTGTCTTGTAGTTAGTAGTGTTTTAAATAGCATTTGGTGTTTTCCTGTTTTCTGTAATAAATGTCTTTTGTATATACGCTGCTTGGGAGGAAGGGGTTTTTGTTTGTGGGATACCCCAGTAATTCATTTAGTGTTTCCCAGGTGGTTTGGGTAGGGGCTTGAGCCAAGGTAAAATATATCTAGTACTCCAAAACTGAACCCAGCCCTTGTTGCTGCTGACTGGTGCTCAGCAGAAGGGTTGCATATACATTTTACAATCTAGTAAATTCTAGTAGATGACAGAAAAGCAGGCTATTTTGTGGTGTGAGATGTAAAGAGTGCCAGTTAAGGTACTTATTCAATCATGTCAAATGATTGGCATTCATTTATTAAATGAAGTAAATGGAAATTAAATTACAGCAAGTAAGTGATTACATTAGGTAAAGTGATTTTTTTTTTTTTTTTAAATTGGGTAATATGATCTCCATTCATTTATTATATTAAGTTCAGAATGTCAGATATTAGTGCTGTTATTAAATCTGTGGAAGAGCTTATTGAAAGAATCTAGTTAAAACATGAATCTAATTAAAACCTTCTGCCCTGTCCTTCCCTCCCTCCCTCCCTCTCCAGGCAGTTCATTGCTTATGGCCTTCTTCCTCTGTGGGCACCAAAAATACTAAGCTATGCCAGTGGAATCTGTTTCTTCTGTCTACACACCTATACCAGCCTCCAAGCTTGGCTTCATATCTCCCTGTGTCTTGCATCTTCCCACTTATTATATCATCTTCGTGGGGGAGTGAAGCATGTCTCCCTTTCTTGGTCTCATTTGATAAGTCCTGTTCATATGGGTGGAACTATTAGCAGTTCTGCGTCTTGGGGCCAGGGTATTCGGGCTGAGAGACGTGTTGTCCCAGACCACATGGGTTGTCTGTGGTAGATCAGATGAGTTCTTAGGCTAGTGCCAGTCCTACTCCAGAAGCATCCCTAACTCCTTGATTTATGGAAGGGTGACTTGTGGTTTAATTGTCTTATCCAAAAGAACCGCAGGATGTACATTGCTCTCACCCTTCCAATTTATGACAAGTTAAGTTCTAGACAATCTTGCTAGGCTGGAAACCCATTGTTCCAAGTAATTTGAAAGCCAATACTTATGCCATGAAGTCACTTTCTGTTTACAGTGACATCCAAAACCAGGGAGTCATCCCCTGACACTGCCAGTAACTGCTGGCAGCCACTGTCTGTTGATAAATGGCATCATTTGATTTGTGACAGTGGCAGAATAGAGGAACAATGTATGAGATTGCCTGTGAACTACTCTCTATTCTGCTTTGAAAATGGATTTAATAACCAGGGGATGAAAACGTAGCTGTTTAAATATTTAAACACAATACTACCTGCTTAAGCAGTAAGAAATGACAGATGATGTCTTTCAGGGCCATCACTTCTTGCTCAGGGTGCCGCTGGAAATTTTCAGCCAGAGTTTTGAAGGTGGGAATGCGAGTTCGCACCTATCAGCTTTCCGCATTAGAAACTCACGGTGGGGTTTCTGTGTTTGAGTCTGTGTTTGGAAATTGTGGCTGGAGTTTTCAAAACCACCTATGGGACTAAGGAGTACAGGTCCCTCTAAATGCCATATATTTAAACCCTGTCTTTATGGAGTATGTGCTCTGTCTCTAAGGGAAGCCTTTCTTTCTGTCTTGATACTAGAGTGTCTGAATTGCCTTGCAGTCAGTAATGGATTTTGCTTCCCAGTGCCCCAGTTCCTTCCCTGCTTTGCAGCACTAAGGCACGAGGTAGGCTAGGAGATTTGCCTCAAGTCATATCACAAATCTGACTAAGGAAGACATTTTTGCAGGTCTCCTGGATCCAGATTTCTTCTGTGCTATAAGGCTTTCCTGGCAGAACTGCCTATGCTGGGAAAGGCCTTGTCTTGACACAGATTAGCTATTAGAAGAGGATCTCTGCTGGCTGCTTTTCCCTTGCTCTGAAAGCTGAGAGTCAGCCTGACACAACAGCACACCCCTTCCTTCCTCATCTCTAGTTGGGGGTTATGCCAGCATAATTATGATGGCAGCAGTAGTCTCACAATGCAAGTAAACTCCCCCACTCCGGTATCCACGCCACCCCCTTGCAAAATGAAAGGAAATGTAGATTTACCAATGGAAGTAATTCAGAGGAGTGGAGGAGATGTTGCCATCAACGTTCTCCACAGGGAAAGTGACTTTACATGCCTTTAGGAGAGTCCCATCAAACAGCAGTTTGGAAAATGTGCTGAATCTTGCCCCATCCTGGAATTGTCACTCATACACTTGCGTGTTAAGAGTTTATCACCAGCCTTGAAAAATGTTTGTTTTTTTTCCTTAAAGCCTCAGCTGCTGCACTTGTAGGAAAAGGTGAGATTCTTATGTCTGGTTCTAATCATTATGGTTGCAGAGAAAAGCCTAAGGGCACAAACTGTTTTACTAAGTCAGACCAAAGACTTGTCTAGCCCAGAATTCTGCCTTTAACCATGACAAGTAGTGCATGCTTTGTAGGAAGAGCGGAAAAATGGAATAGGTACAGTAATTGGGCTCCTATCAGCCATCTTGGTTGCCAGCAATCATAGATTGATGGATGACTATCCCGATGTGCAGGAAGATTAACAAGTATGGCAGAAGACCAACTTGGCTTTGCAGGGAACCCTTCAGTAAACTAAATTACAAAAAGAAAGCTTATAAGAAGTGGAAACTTGCAGGAATAACTAGGGAAGAATAGAAGAGTATCATTTGGGCATGCAGGAATGAAGTCAGGAAGGCCAAAGTGCAATTGGAGTTGCAGCTAGCAAGGAATACGAAGGGTCACAAGAAGGGTTTTTACAAGTATGTTGGTAGCAAAAGGAGAATTGGGGAAAGTGGGGATCCCTTACTGAATGGGGGAGGCAACGTTGTGACAGAGGAAGCAGCAAAGGCTGAAGTCTCAGTGCCTTTTTTTTTTGCCTCTGTCTTCACAGTTAAGGTCAGCTTCCAGACTACTGCCCTGGGAAGCACAGTTTGGGGATGAGGTGAGCAGCCCTCAGTGGTGAAGGAACAGATTAGGGATTACTTAGAAAAGCTGGATGTGTACAAGTCCAGGGGGCTGGATGGGATGCACCTGAGGGTGCTGAGGGAGTTGGCTGATGTGATTGCAGAGCTATTGGCCATCATCTTTGAAAACTCGGGGAGATCAGGAGAGGTCCTGGATGATTGGAAAAGGGCAAGCCTAATACCCATATGTAAGGAAGGGAATCCAAGGAGCTACAGACGACTTGGCTTCATCTCAGTCTCTGGAAAAATCGTAGAGCACATCCTCAAGGAATCCATTTGTAAGCTCTTGGAGGAGAAAAGGGTGATTAGGAACAATCAGTAAGGATTCACCAAGGGCAAGTCACGTCTGACCAACCTCATTGCCTTCTATGATGAGGTGACTGACTCTATGGATGTGGCGTACCTTGATTTTTAGTAAGGCTTTTGATATGGTCTCCCACAACGTTCTCTCAGGCAAGCTAAGGAAGTACAGGCTGAATGAATGGACTATTAGAAAATTGGTTGGCGCATTGGGTTCAGAGAGTAGTAATTAATGGCTCAATGTCTAGTTGGCAGCTGGCATCAAGTGGAGTCCCCAAGTGGTCAGTCCTGGGGCTGTTTTTGTCCAATGTCTTCATCAATGACTTGGAAGATGGCACAGAATGCACCCTCAGCTAGTTTGCGTATGATGCCAACCCGGGGAGAGTAGCACATATGCTGGAGGTTAGGGCTAGGATTCAGAGTAGCCTAGACAAATTGGATGCCTGGGCCAAATGAAAGCTCATGATGTTCAACAGGACAAGTGCAAAGTCCTGCACTTGGGACAGAACAATCCCAAGCACTAGGACAGGCTGGGGACTGACTGGCTGGGCAGCAGCTTTGCAGAAAAGGACTTGGGGGCCACAGTGGACAATGAGATGATTATTGGGCATCGGTGTGCCTTTATTGCCAAGAAGGCTAATGGCATGCTGAGCTGCACTAGTAAGTTTCTTGCCAATAGGTCAAGGGAAGTAATTATTTCCCTCTATTCAGCACTGGTGAACACAGTACTCCACTTGTAGCCTCAGTTTTGGGGCCCCCTGCTGAAAAAAGGATGTGGGAAAATTGAAGAGAGTCCAGCAGAAGGTGACAAAAAGGGTGAGGGGACTGGGGCACAAGACTTATAAGGAAAGGCTGGGGATATTGGGCTTATTTAGTCTAGAGGAGACTGAGAGAAGACTTAATAGCATCTTTCAAGTACCTGAGCGTGGGTTTGAAAGAGGATGGAGCTGAGCTGTTGTTCCTTGTTCTGTCATCTGCTGCTACTGAGAAAAGTCTCAAGTTGTAGGAAGGGAAGTTTAGGTTAGCTATTAGGAAGAATTTTCTCACTAGGAGGATAGTAAAATGCTGGAACAGGTTACCCACAGAGGTGCTTGAGCCTTCATCCTTGGAGGTTTTCAAAATCCAGCTAGACGCAGCTTATGCTGGGATGATCTAGTTGGGGCTGATTCTGGTTTGAGCGGGGGTTGGACTATGACCACCTGAGGTCCCTGCCAACCTCAACTTTCTATGGTTCTGTATCCTGGGTCTAAGCTTACGTCCCCCACCTCTTGTATCTAATTTACTTTTTAATTCAGTCGTGCTGTTGGCTTCCACACCGTTCTGTGGGACTGAGCTCCTCAAATTAGTTATGCGTTGTGTTCTAGAAAACCCCCACGCCTTCCCTTTGCTGACATTAAATGTGGTAAGTTCTTTGGGTACCCCCTAGCTCTCGCGTTATCACGTGTACACTTGGGTCTCCCTTTACGTAAGGGTTGTGTTCCAAAAAAAAGCCTCGCATAAAGCAAATTCACAAAAAGTGAATCCATTATTGCATGCAATTAATAGGGATATGTACCAGCCTCACTTTACCGCCCCTCCAAACCATGACACATTTGGACAGTTCACACAGTAGAATAACTGCTCTGCAGTTATGTCACGTGGGGCTGCATGGAGAAGGTGCTCACTCTGCATGGCCTTGGCGAAGAGGAGGCTCTCCATGCTGGGTTGCACTGCCAGGCTGTGGAGGCACCGGGGGCAGGGAAGGGTGGCTGCTTGCCCTGCGCTGTCCTGGGGATGTGCCTTCTGTGCCTGCTGCTGTTTGAGGGGTACAGCTCCATGCCACAGGAGGTGTGTGGCCAGAGCAGCAGGGTATGGAGCGCTGGAAACAGGCAGGGAGAGGAGCCAAGCCAGACCCTGGATTGGGGCCAGGGCCCACTGCACGTGTGCTTCTGCCCCTTCCCCTTGGAAGTGTGTGCAGCAGTGGGGAACCGGTCCTCCCCTCCCATGATGAGCCCTCCATGCTGGGGCCTTGCAGCTGCACACTGCAGCCCTGGGCTGCAAGCACAGCCTGGCTGGACAGCAGCCCCAGCTCCCTCCTTCCAGGAGCCTCAATCCCCGTCTTCCCTCCTGCCCCCACTTGCCTCAAAGGCAGCTCCAGCAGGTTACTTGAGGCCACGTGCATGTACTATACATGCACATGGCACCCTGCCCCCCCTGCATCTCACCGCCTTCCTTCCACTTCCTCCCAGCTCCCCATTCCTGGCCAACTTCGCATAAGAATGGATTTTTCTCGCACAAAGCGAAATTTTGGTATAAATAAGGTTGTTGCATGTAAGCGAATTTGCACAAAAGGTATTCCCATAAAGAGAGACCCGAGTGTACTTTAAGCACTCAAAAACCAGGAGGTAAATAAACCCTTTTTCTCCCTTCAAATTTTCATATTTTTGAGCCAATATGTTTGATTTGGGGGACTTGCTTGGGAATAGTTTGTATCCTCTCTTTGTTCCTTTATAACCATAGACAGGATTGCCCTCTTTATTATTATGTATCCATAGTGATGAAATAGTGACCTTGTGTGATGGATCTATAAATTCTGAAACAAGAAAAGACTCCCCTCCGCCTGCAAATAAATGTATCCCAAGGGCAAATTATTTTCTGTTGGTCTTTATTCTGAGCTAAGACAGCCTGAGAGGTGGACTCGTGTGTGTGCACACGGAGAGGAGGAGGAGGAGGAAATAAATAAGGCCATTTAGAAAGAAGTAAGAACATGTGGAAACATCCACTGTTGGCCCAATAAAAGATATTCCCCCCCCCTCCCCCCCCCCCGAAATCCTTGCCTCTTATGGCTTAATGGCTGGGCTATCACATCTACAACATAATGCTTGCATTAAAATAATATAAACAAATTGAAAATGAGATGTATATTTTAATTGTGATTCTTCCAGTGGTGGTGATGATGCATTTGTTGTTGTTTTGATGTTTGCCCAACGCCTGTAATTTTGTCATTTCTTTCTCAATTTGATTGACAGCAGCAGGGATCGTATCCCCTGCTGAGGCCACAATGCTTGCCAAGTTACAAGGAGATAGGTGCAAGGGTTTCTGGGAAACTGCACCTCGAACTGTTCAGAGCAAAACTCATGTCGCTTGTACGTGTGAAGGCACAGAGAAAGTTCAGTTCAAACAATGCTTTTTATGCCGTTTTTCCATCCCTGCCCCAGAGCAGTGGGATTGGAAGGGACCTCCGGGAAGGATCGCAGTCACTGGTCAGCTACATAGTCAATATCAGAGCAATCCTTTTCCCCCTCTTTGCCTTCCTTCTCCTTACTACTTCCCTCTCCTTGATTAGTTGCAACCAAGCCTGGTTTCAAAACTTTTGAAACATTTTGAGTGCCCTCATTTCATTTTGATTTTGGCCTTTCAAGCTCAAAATGCATCGAAACAGCTTTGAAATGGAACGCCCGTTGAAATTTTGCACAGCCCTAGTACTAAGTAGTATACTGCATGGTGTTTGTAAACTTCTATTCACCATCGTCTTAGGCTAACAGGAAGAATCATGTACACTATAATGGGAGAAATAGTAAAAATGAAACCTAAGTGCAAATGCTGTCTGTGAAGGCTGGCCATGAAAAATGACTGCTATTAGAGAAATGTATTTTTATTCAAATTTATCGCTGTTATTATCTTGTGGCCTAATCAGACAATTGGAAGATGGACACAGCAATTGAAGAATCTAAATGAATTTTATGAAGTGTGAATTCATTTGGCACAATATATATTCAGGATATATTTTTAATATAATAAATACCAGCTGTACTTTGGGCTAATACAATTTCTAGTCACAATCCCTTCTTTTGCAGAGTCGTAGTCCTGACTTTGCATCCCAGCAATTGGAAGGTAATTTACATCTGTGGGGAAAAATGGCCTCCAAATCACAGCAGCGAAACAAGAGCATGTCTTCGTAAATTTTTATGGCCAAAAAGGGCCCTTAAAGTTTGTCATTAGACCTCCTGCATAATGCAGATCTGACAGATATGGGTTTTGCTGGTTTTACTTGCTTACCTTGGTTCGTAGTAGCATGATCTTTTTGGTAAAGCATGAAAGTTAATCTGTAGACCTTTTACCTGCTCATGTTTTCTATATCGCCATATGGAGATAGCTGCCCCTGATCTCAGTGTTAGGAAAAGTGGGCAGCCAGGGATCTGACAGGCATTTGTAGAATCGTAGAAGTCGGGTCAGAAGGGACCTTACAGATTTTCATGTCTGACCCCCTGCCTGGGCAGGAGGAGAACTGGGCTCAATTGACCCCAGTCAGGTAGGCATCGGGCTGCTGCTTAAAGACCCCCAGGGTAGGAGCCAGCACCACTTCCCTTGGAAGTTGGTTCCAGGTCCTAGCTGCCCTGACTGTGTGAAGTAGTTCTTACAGATGTCTAATCTGAACCTACTCTCCAGCAACTTGTGGCCATTATTCCTTGTTATCCCGGGGGGCGCTTGGGAAACAAGGTCTCCCCGAAGCCCTTCTGGTCCCCCCCCTAGTTGTCATAAAAGTTTTTACTTAAGATGGTGACCCCTCCCAGATCATCCGTTATTAGGAGACCATTTGTTCTGTTCTATGATGTTAATGATATTCTTGTTCTGATTGTTGACAAGATTTGTTATTCGTTAATGTAATGTTGTGTTATGTTAAGTGACAGGACCATAGCACGGAGAATGAGGAGGTATACGAGGAAGATGGGGTTAATAGATTGACCTGTCTATGTTTGATTGACAGACTTGCTAGCTGGTTCTAGGACCACCTAGAACCGTCCACCGAGGCAGTTTTGACTGACAAGAGAAGGAGATATAAGGAGCTGCTTGAGGTTAGAGTTGGGGGAGTTGGAGATGGAGGAGAGAGTTGGGGGTGTTAGTGTGCGAACTTGTCCCACGAGTGAGAGGTACGATTTAGGCTACTAGTCTTCATAGCAGCTGGAGGCTAGCGTGCCTATGCCTGTGTGCAAGGCCAGGGGGTTTCCCCTGCTTGTGCAGATACCTCAGTATCGAGACTAGCCGTGCGCCTCAGTACTGAAGGGCACCTAAGGGAGTTAGGGGGATTTAATCAAGAGCTGCAGTACGCCAGCAACTAGCTGTAGCCATAACGAGAGAGATCAATCCGAGCCGCCTGCTGCTTCCTCCGCATCGGTCGTCACTCCACCCGCCTTGGACCCCATCATCCCCGTGGACCTCCACTTTGTAAATAAGTTGAAGCATCGGTTTGTGAGTAAAGTTCCTTTTATTTTCTTTAGTACACTTCGGGAGTCTCCACTTTCTCTCGCACGACCCTCCAAGGATCCACAGCGCACCTGGGTTGGCCCGGCTACCCAGCGCAAGGGCCTCCCTCGGTGCGCCAATTTGACTCGGCCCGGAGCCTGCCGTTAGGCACGAGTCGCACTAGTGAGTTTATAGATGGTGACCAGGTCCCCCCTCAGCCTTCTCTTGTGAAGGCTGAACAGGTTCAGGTCCCGTAGCCTCTCCTCATAGGGTCTGCCCTGCTGTTCCTGGATCATGCGAGTAGCCCTCCTCTGGACCCTCTCAATGTTGTCCCCATCCCTCTTGAAGTGCGGTGCCCAGAGCTGGACACAGTACTCCAGCTGTGGCCTGACCAGTGTCGCGTAGACATTGGTCCTGCATCGGACATGGAGAGCGGTTGCAGCAGCCTCCAGCAAAGCCTTCTCTAATGAAGACTTGCTTTGAAGAAGGGTTCTTATGGAAATCGCAGCCAGGGGAGGCTCTGGTGACCCCACTGTGCTATACTGTCAAAGAACGGGACCAGCTCCATTACAGAAAAGAGGATGTTTTATTTGCTGGGCGGGGGAGGAGTCTCTTCTTGTTTCAGAATTTATAGATCCATCATACAAGGTCAGAAAAGAGCTTACTTGGAGATGGCTCTGGCTTTCCTCCACTATCCTGAGATTTGTGTGGGTCTTTAGGGATTATTTGAGGTTTTTAGGCCAACCCCTGCTTGCTGCCAAGAGGATGCAAGGAATGACCCCTGCCTAGAACAGCTGGGGGGAAATTTTGCAAGGGAATCCTCATGGAACTTTCCTTTTTCTTAATCCTTCCCCTTTGGTATAATACCAAGGAAGATAAAGGAGGAAGCTATGATTCCTAGGACACAATAACCGTCTTACTCTTGATATGTGACTGAACGAATAGCTGAATTATTTTGTCTGTTTTTCCCTGTTATCTACTAAGATGATGATAATCATATAACTGTCTTACAGGCCTATCGGTGAGCCTTAATGAATTTTAGTGAAGGGCTTTTGAGAGAACCTGGGACTGGAAGTGCTTAAAATACTGACCTTGTATTGCATGTACAGAAAAATGCTGTTTCATGAAAGCAAACCGCAGAAAGCATAGCTATTTCCTGTAGCTATGTGGTGATTTTTGAGGAGATTTTAGTTTAGAAAATAAAAACTTTAATTTTTCATTTAAAAATGAAGTAATTCTAAGTGAGCCTATGATCAAGTGAATATAACTTTTGAAAAGTGCAAAGCTGAACAAATCAATTTGATTATCACAATTTTTTTTCTTAATTTCCCCGCCCCCAAAAAACCTTTATAGGAAACTCTAAGATCTTGCAGTTTGTTCCAAGTTGGAACAAAAATTTCAAAACTCTGAAATTTCTCTCAAAACAGAAGTTAAAATTCCTGAGCAGGCCTAGTTATGCTTATTCTTAACTGAAGCGGAGTCTGAGTGGTCGCATTCAACTTGGGGTAGGAATTCTGATGTGACCCTGTAGAGCTGAGCTGAGTATATTCAGAAATAGTGGAGATCAAATTGCCTGAGTTGAGACTTTGGGAGCTGACACAAGTGACATTTTGTTGCACAATTAGCCACTGAAAGCACTTTATAGCCGTGCCCTTACAGAAGTAGGTCTGAAGAGTGCTTTAAAAGAGGCTGATCCTATAACAATCCAAACCCTCAATGAGGGTTTAGATGAAGGTACTTCAAAGAGGGGCACGTTCATTAACTTGTGTCAGTGCATGCTGAGAGCAAGGTTGGGCTGACACAGCCCAGCCCTGCTCTTGGCACTGTTTTTAGAATGGGGGAGGTGAGTAGAGTGAAAAGAGCTTATTCTGGGGGTTGCCCAGCCAGCCCTGGAGTGTGGGGTGGGTGGATTAAGCACCCCCCTGCCTTGGAGGGGGGCAAGCCCCCAGAATGAGCAACATCTCCCTTCTCCACCTCCCATTCCAAAGATGATCCTGGGGCTGGGAAAGGTGTTGCTAGGGCAGAGTGGCTGTAGACTCGCAGCCACTCTAAATTGCAGCTCAGGACCCAACACAGAACATCTGCTGAGTCTGGGGGTTTGAGTTACAGTTCTGCACTTCTGTCTGCACCATTAGGGACCTAGGAGCCCCTACAGACATGACTGAGCTCTGCTCTCATGTGTTAATTAGAATTGGGGGATGTGATAATTAGCAAGTGTTGAAGTAGGCTGGATTTAATCGAGTCGGCAGGTCTGCTGGGGTGTGCTAATCGGCATGCTCCAGCAGCCTCTGTCGCATGTATTCAGTGTCCTCCCATTTCAAAATGGCAGTGGGAGTGCTTTAACTAAAGCTTGTCAAATGAGCCTCAGTTAAGGCGTCCTCACTGCCATTTTGGAGTGTGAGGTGCTGAATATGTGTGGTGCTGCTCCCCACCCCGCTCCATCCCAGAGCACGTGTACAGAAGCCCGAGGTGTCTGTCACCCCATACTGGTTCACTAGCAGCAACAGCAGACACTTTAAATCAAAAGGGAAGTGCACAGTGCACTGGTATGCATTCTGCTGCATCATTTTGTTAGCAACTTGAAGTGTTCCCAGTTAGTTGGCTGTCTGTTTGCAACAGCTGGTTTTCAGGACTATGAAGGTACTATCAAAGGCTCTATCGCTACGATTTTTAGGACATGTAAGCTTTTTAATATATTTATGCATTGGAAAAACTCCCGAGAGTTAAGGGAGTGTTGATGTTTCCATTTAACGCGTGGGAAGTGAGGTCTGGAGACTGAGGCGATGTCCACTGCTTCCTTGCTGTTCCTCAGCATGCCCTGTCCACTTATTCCTGCTCACAGGCACCAAGCCCAAAAATTCAGATTTCTTGTGATATCTTCAATGGACCCTGCCAAATGGCTGGAAATGGAGGTCTCATGAGCAGTGGCAGAGCAATGCCTCTGGGGGACCGTTGTCACCACATTTCTAGTTTGGACGTGGATGGTTGGGGAGTGTCAGGGATGTGCATATGAGGCACTGTAGCTCTGCCCTAATTGAAATCCTGAGGTCTCCTTGGTAGTCTGTTACAGCAGGCTTCAGAAGTGTCAGGGAAGTGCTTTAATCATTGATCTATCCTTTCTCCATTAAATCTGATCAAATCAAGTCTAATTAAAACTTTACAGAAAATAGCTAGAAGAGCTGGGCAACTGTTTGGACTCACAAAGTGACCGTTTTAGAAATATTAGAGGGACTTAAAAGAATAGCCACAAAATACAAACTGGAGGATGGAAAATAGTTTTGTCATCAGGTTCAAGGACCTTGGTTAACTTGACTTATTGAAAAAAAGGTTGATATGTGACTTGATTGGTTTACCCAGTCAAGGTAGGGCTACTTTGATTTGCAGGTAGAGGGGGAAGGGGGAGAATTTCAGTCTTGCTAAGAAAGACCTAACAAATGCATTGGAAGCTGAGGTCTCCAATTCAACCTTGAAATATGATATGATTTTCTACCTGTTTGGGTAGTGCAACATTGAAACAGCTTACCAGAAAAGGGCAGTGGACTTATCACTTGGGCGCTCTAAATTTTAAACTAAATCCCCCTTCAAAATATATACTTTATTTTCTTCTGTGTACAAGTAGTGGGATGGGAGTCGGGTAAAATGGTCATGGTAAACTGTTTGGGCCTCAGTATCCGAGTCCTGTGGTTAGTTCCCTTCTTTTCAGGGGCCCAAGAGAGAACACCATGCATAAGATACTTGTAACACTTGTGTTTTGCAGGGTGGTGATGATATAATCAGTCTCACGCTTTGGGACTGGAACCAGGTGCCTGCAGGAATCAAGAAGACACTGGTTTTGTTTGTTCCCCTCATGCATAATGGGTTAGATGCTAGGCACGTGTGCTGGGATTTCTGTCTGCAGAAGCATCAGAAACTGGAAATAACCAGACGGAGAATGGATGCTGGGGCAGTATTAGGGTAATTTTGCAAACACTGTGCTAGTTGCCATTATGTTTGTTTTTGACTGGTTAGCTAGGAAAGAAGAGGTGCCTGAAACTGAATCCTTTCATACTTCTCTAGCTGCTGAGTAAGCCATGCCCTGAAGGACCCTGAGAAGATATAGAGGGGCCCTTGTACATGCCACAAAATTGGCCTTTGAAGTGGCTTAAATGACCTTTTGCACCATTTTAAAGGCATTGCTGTTTGCACACTCAGCGGTATTCTTCATTAAGTGACTTAGTAACATAGCAAGATAAAACACCTCTGAGGTGTTTTAGTTTGCTACCCAACAAAGTGCAACAGTGCATGGGGCGCTGGAAGCTGATGTGCTCGAGGCTTGGCTGGCTTCGAGCGTCCCGTGCACCATCCTCTGCTGCCACCTTCTGCCACTATGCGACCCAGTAGCATCCCTTGCAGGGAGACAAGTTCAAATGAAGGAAAAAAACCCCAAAAAACAGTGAAGAGCTTGAGTCCTTCCCCCCTGGAGCCTGCTTGAGCTGTGCGGGGGCCTGGTGCTTCTCTTTACCAGTGCAGCAGCCCCCAGGGCTGCCGGCAGGTGGGTACTGCCTGGGGGCACCACCACTGCTGTGAAAGGAAGCATGGCCCCCTGCAGCTATGGAGGGAAGGACCGAGCCCCCATGCACATCAGGAACCACTCAGCCCACTGGCAGCTTGTCCCTGCCTCCCCCCCACCCCCCAAATCAGAGAGGCAGGTAAGAATTGTGCCCCCACCCTTGTATGCACCTTGGGGGTTTAGTTTGGTTTAATTTCCCTGAATGGAAACAGCTGGGTTTTTAAAAACCTGCCATTTCAATTTCGGGAGAACTAAACCTATTTAAGTCCCTGTAGCATGTGCAAGCAGCTCAGAAAAACTTCATTGAAGGGTCTGGCATGTCTTATGTCTTGTTCAGGTGCTCAGGGTCATGCTATTTGCCAAGTTTCAGATCAGGAAGACTTTTTCTCCCAGGTTTAGTTATTAGGAACCTCAGGGAGGGTTTCACCTTGCCCTGCAGTCTAAGGCTGGACTCCTCTACTAGGATCATCAGGACATCTTTCACCTGGAGAGTCCCCCTGCCTTTACAAGGGGATTGGCTTTTGTAGTTCTTTGTCTGTGGCATGTAGTTTAGTCTCTTGCAATGCTTTGATGTAACTAAAATCTTTGTTTTGTATACGTGTAAAACACATGGACAATGGTATGACAGAAGGTCACATCAGATGACCAAATGCTCCCAACTTACTTTTTACCAGCTATTCTCATTCCATTCCCCCCTCTCGCCTGTCTCTCGTCCTTTGACTACAGTCGCTTTCATTCCCCTCCACCCACTTGTCTCTCATTGACCACTTCAATTCACATTTTAACTGACTGATTTTCCTGCATACATACTGGCTTCTGGCTGCTTTACTACTCCATCCAGAAAGAGCACAGACCATCTGCAGATGCTTTCTTAGCCTGATGAAGGGTTTTTTTTTGTTTTTTGTTTTTTTTTTATGCCCAAAAGCTTGTTAAGAAAAAAATTTCCAACTATTTGAGTTGGTCGAAATAAAAGAAATAGGATTTACCCAAAGAACCATGTCTGCGTATGTCCTCAGCCCAACACGGCTACAACCTACACAGCTACAATCTCACTGAACTCCTGGAACAATTTTGTTAACAGGGATGGAGCAGAAGTGATTTTTAATGGTATAAGGATTGTAAAAAAATCCCTTGTGCAGTCAAGACTTTAGAATAGTGCCTAAACAAAATGCCTTTAGACAAAACTCCTTTAAACCCACAAAATAATTGAAGCAAATAGATATACTTGTGAACATTTTTTTTTAAAACTGTCACATTGTGTTTTAATAACAGCTTTAGTGTACAATTGGCTCAAATCCAAGCCAGGTAGTGGGACACAGACTAGAGGTAATTTGTCGACAGTACTGTATTTCTCTTTAGACCGGCTGGTGGCTACTGTAAATAATCGTATGTGCTTATGTACCACACATACGTGTACCACACGCACAGGCATACCCTGATTTTCTAACTGATGGGACACATAGAAGATTAGATAGACCAGCAAAGAGAGGCTCTCAATTTTAATTTGTCCTCTTTTTTTTTTTTTCTCCCTTTTTGTTGAGGAAAGAGGAATTTTTGCATGTTTCTTCATTAAAATTGACTTTTCATCTTGCATTAGGCAAAACTCCAGGGAAACAACCTTTCCCCACCCTTAATTAATCCAGAGAGTGAACACAAGGATGACTAGACAGATGGGATATAATTTGAGTATGGAAAAATTGTCATCATCCCTCTTTAATTAGTGTTATAGGATGGCTCTCTTCAGATATAAGTAGATATGACAAAGATGTGTTTCACATATTCAAGAGGGTAATTAAACTGCCACATGCTCAAACCAATATACATACAGGCCTGATTAAAAAGTTGAATCTCTAGAAACAATGATGGATGAGCTTTTAAAGCGCATGGGTATTGGAGATGCAGTGAGGAAGGAGGGGTGTGGAATAAATTGCTTCCGTGTGTGGTTCCCTCAAAATATGGAACTTATTAAAGACAATGTAGGGGCGGGGGTAGAACAATGTAAGAACTGGGAACGCAGCAGGACCAATTCATGCAGTGTAGTTTATTACAATGTTTAAATTGTAAATGAAGAGCCCAGCATATAGGCAAGAGAGGTGAGCTTGTGGTGCTAGCAAGCAGGTGAACCAGCAGTACCAGGTGGGTACTCTTTTTATGAGATCTAGTCCGACGTAACTATATATGAAATCCTTCCCCTGGTAGGCAATAGGGTTACTCCCTGAGCTTGGACTGGTAGCTTGATGTGAGTTACTGAAATCATAAGAACCACGCTCTGATCTCCCTGACTTGCAAGGCCAGTAGCAGCGTTAGGGGAGGGCAAACCAGGCAACTGCCCAGGGCGCCATACTTTAGGGGGCCTACATTTTTTTCAGGGGTAAAGTTTTTGCAAGGAAGTGGCTCTATTTGCATTTTAACACTTGGCTATTTATCCATTTTCCCCAAAGAATATTAAACTCCACAATACAACTGTAGTGGGTTTATTATGTACCTGGGTACATACTTCTAAGGGGTCCCAAATGACTCTCTAGCCCAAGGCTCCAATAACCCTAAGACCACCACTGGTAAGGCATAGGTAGTGAAAATTTTAATTTATTTTACATGCATGCAGTTGACTGATGCTAGTGGTGTCCTTATGTACTCTGGAGTTTTGACCTTAGTTGTAATTCAGCTGGGAATGATTATTTTATAAAGTAGCCTGATAAGCACAGGTTACAATTACGGAAGGAGAGCATATTTTGGGATTCAGAGTGCATTCTGTCACGGATTAAATTGCCTTCCGCTCTAGGCTATCCAAAAGGAATGGAGTACTGAGGGTGCAAAGTCTTTTGAATGTGAGATGAGATGTGGCTTTTTTTTTTTTTGAGGTATGTCATATGGCTGCTAAAAGAGAGGGGGCCTAATATATGAAGTGGTTTCAATAAATACTCGGCAACTATGTAAAATATGGATGAACTCGCCTCTCAGCATTGTCAGGAGGGGCCGTGGCAATGTATAGATTTTAATTCTTGTTCAGTTTGCCTTATGAGCAAGAACTTTGTCTTGCTGCAAATCTGAGAGAGGAGTCTTGGGGAACAAGACCCTACTTCATAGACTTCAATCCTGTGACTTCTCAGACGGCTGGCCCTCCTTCCTTTTCCCTATGCTAACCTGTATTTCTTGTGTGGCTGGTAGAAAGTAGGGCTACGTAGAATTTGTATTCCCTTCGTAGTCATATGGGAAGGAACAAGAACTTCAATACTTTGGCTTTTTTGAAGGAGGATGCTGCTGTTAAGGAGCTTGTGCTCCCTCCACTTATTGGAAAACAGGTTTAGTTCTGTGCTATCATGCATGACTACTGTACCTTGTTTAAAATGCAGTGATGCCTCAACTGAAAGTATTCCCTCAATGCAGTTTATATAGTTTTGCCTATAACAACAGTCTGAGCGTGGATAGGCACTGTGTTTCCACGTATGCTTTTTGTATAGCTGCAAAGTAGTGGGGTATCCCGAGGTGTACAGCTCAGAATTTATTGGGGGCCTCTCACAAGGTATGGTTTTCAGTATAGTTGCCACTAGTGGTATCCATTCAGCATATTGTGAGGAAGGGAACTGGACCACCCATGCAGGCACATACAGATTGGTGTTGGGATGGAGGACTTGCTGCTTTTTGTTTTTTATATCCATTTTCATTTAACAAAGTGGTTTCATAAAGAGTTATGGTTGGCCACTGGGATTGTCCTTGTTAGCCATTTGAAGCCTCTGGGCCCCTGGTGTAGAAGCCACAGAGTTGATTTAAATCCCAAATGAATTGCCCCTGTGTTAGGTCAAACTCTGGGCTAAGGTAGCCAATAGCTTTAGAAGGCTTGGTTCTTAGGACAAGCTTGACAGAGCAGGGAATGACAAGAAAAGGGCACTATTTTAATTGCATGTATTTCTAACCAAAAATGTCAAGTGCATCAACCTGCATGTGACACGAAACAAATTAGATTTATAGGAAAAAAAGGTATGCAGTTGAAATGGAAGAGAGGCCAATTCACCTCTTAAGGAAACAGAGTACTAGATAGGGTAGTTAGCGCTGATAGTTTGGAATCAGGTAGAAAATAAGGTACAGTTGCACTTTATAGACTAACTCATTCAGAGTTGATCTGTAAGGTGACCCTCTTGCTTTTTCCTTTTATCTGACTTCAGAATAACATGGCAAGTACCCTGTCTAGCATGCTACTGTTTCTTTAGCTGGCCTCTCTTCTAGGTCACTCATATATCTTCTTCTGTAAATCTACTTCAGAGTTAGTCTATAAGGTGGAACTCTGCCCTGCCTTCAACAGAGTACTAGGTCTATGCATTTTTTTTTTTTTTTTTTTTTAGTCCTCCTCACCCACTCAAATGAAAAATGAAGCGGGCTCAAGCAATGAGTGAGACTAATAATCCTGCTTGTATCCAAACAGAGTGTGAGCAGCTTCCATGGCAGCTCTTTTGCATAGTTGTGCCAATACCACCTGCTTCCAAACCTGTACCATCCCTGTTTCTGCTGTAATGAGCATCTTGATCAGTAAGTTGTCAATCATACCAAATGGCTTGGTGGTTTGTCAAAACATTGACAGATACACACTAGAGAATTGGATAAAGCTTCTGGCCTAATTTTTTGAAATATAACTTAATATAGGATTTGAACCCACCTCTCTAGAGATCCACATGCTGAATGATGTGCCTGTTTTATTGAGCAAATCTCTTTTCTGATGGTGATACAAAAGGCTTCACGACCCACTAACTTGTTAGAAGATTGAGCCCCTGGGAAACAGCCTGCTGATATATATCCTTGTTTGCTATTTCCAGAACAAGATATATCATCACATTCTGTTGGCATGAATTTTTTTGGCACTTGGCACATGGGAGGAGAACAGAAATCAGTGTCCATTAAAGCTTGGATCTAGATTTAAAAAAAAATTAAGCAGTGTAGTAACTCCTTGCCACCTGCCTGAAATAGAACTGGCAACTTCACACATTGAACTGGCAGAATTTCTCTTTTATTTATTTGCTGGTACTTTTGATTATGATTTATCATTCCCCATATAAATAATCCCCCTATTATATTCACTGAGTCGTTTCATTTTTCAAGAGATAGAAATCATTCATTTCCTGCCAATAGAACCTCATGAAACAATATATGACAATTACAGCCAGCCCAGCCAGTGATTATGAGATTAATTATTGTCTGGGTGTGATGGTGTTCAATAGCTTTAGGTTTTTAGCTACAGTTATGTGGGGCTGATTTTTTTTTTTTTTTCCTGAGGCCGAAGACATTTGTGCAGAGAATCATTGAAATGGCCTTGCGTGCTGAAATTGGTTTGTTTTCTTTACCGGGGGGGTTGGTCCTCACGGAGGCCTATACTTTAGTGGCCAGAACTTGTAGGGAAATGATCAGGAAAGCTAAGGTGGCAACTGAGTTTAGGTTAGCCATGGGAGTCCAGGACAATAAGAGGTCCTTCTTTAGGCAGTAGAAGGAAAACAAATGTTAAGCAGGGGTCCCACACTCCCACCTTGGGGAAGCTGGTAACTGACATTCAGAAAAAAACTGAATACCCACTTTGCTGCAGTATTTCACTGGACCATGGGGAAAGTCAAGCCAGATAAGGCTCGTAGGGGATATACCAGGACTGTCAGCCTCCCCACTGGATGCTGAGTGGGTGCAATACCAACTAGAAAAGCTAGACACTTATAAGTCAGTGGGGCTGGATGAACTCCCATCCGGGAGTGCTGAAGGAGCTGGCTGAGGTCATCGTGGAAACCCTGGCAAAGCTTTCGGAATTCGTGGTGCACAGGGGAGATCCCTGAGGAATGGAAGAGGGCCCACCTTGTGCCCATCTTTAAGAAGGGGAAGAGGGAGGACCTGGACAACTATATGCTAGTCAGCCTAACCTGTCCCAGGGAAAATCCTGGAAAACCTCATCAAAGAATCTGTGTGTGATGTACTCACAGAAGATAAGATTCTGAATGACAGCCAGCATGGCTTTGTCACGGGTAGGTTTTGTCTTGCCAGTCTCATCTCCTTCTATGACTAGGTCTCTCGCCACCTGGACAAGGGAGATGAGGTAGATGTTATATACCTAGACTTGCAAAAGGCTTTTGATCTAGTATCCCTCAATATCCTTGTAGGAAAACTAGAAGATTGTGGGCTCAGCTGCTTGATGGTTCAATGGGGGTGGGGGGGACTGACTATAGGGTAGGACTCAGAGACTTCTCATGAACGGATCTGTGTCCACTTGGTACAAAGTGGCCAGTGGTGTCCCTCAGGGCTCTGTGCTTGGACCGATGCTTTTCAACATCTTTATCAATGATCTGGATGGGGGAGTGAAAAGCTTGCTGGCCAAGGTCATGGAGGACATGAAGTTATGGGGCAGTGTGGCCATGCCAGAAGATAGATTGCTGATACAGATGGACCTGGACAGGCAGGAGAGTTGGGCAGACTGGAGCCAGATGAAGTTTAACACTTACGAGGGTAAGGTGCTCCATCAGGGGGCAAACAACCCTCAATATACATATAGGATTGGAGATGACAGCCTGACCTGCACCATGGCTGAAAGGGACACTAGGGGTAATGAGTGACCATTGCGTGAATACGAGCCATCAGTGTGATGCAGTGGCCAGTAGGGCAAATAACACACTGGTATGCAGGTACCAATGCATCTCATTTAAAACTAAGGAAGTGATACTCCTGTTGTATTCAGCACTGGTCAAACCACAGTTGGAGTACTGCATCCAGTTCTGGGCACTGCACTTCAATAAGGATGTGGAGCAACTTGAGAGGTGTTAGGTTTTTGTTGCATCTCAGCTCTGTGTTCTTGGAAACCCTGGCACAGGATACAGTCTGTCTGACTCGCAAAGAATTCCCCCTCCCTTCCCTCCTCTACCTAAACAAAACTGATTAAGATGCAGTGAGAGATGCATCTAAGACCCTCCAGATAAGGGTGACAAGAGTGAACCAACTGCCCTAGGTCTCATTTGCATCTGAGATGGAACCAGATGACCATTCATTTACATGAGATGGAGAACAGAAAGCCTGAAGCAGAGACTGCAGTGAATTCTGGGATCAGAGAAGCAGGGGAGTACTGCATGATGGGGAATCTGTGCTCCAAATGTTAATCAACCCATGTTCACACGCATCCAGCTCAGCATTTATCGGACAAGTTCTAATCTGGGTTTACTAAGGACTTTTCCCCCCCAGACACACACACACCTCTAAGTTTAATAGGCATCTCGGGCTATACATTCCCTGGTCCCATTGTGGGAGGCCTATTTAAACTTTATTGACTAAAACTCGGTTGCTGGGTTAGGGAATGCTGAGGCAAGAGCCTGAGTCAGGAGGGTATGGGCAACATTTGAACCATGGTAAAGGGGTTCATCACAGCGTCCAGCCCATTGGAGCCCTAATCGCAGGTGTTATCATGCTTTTTCCAGGACGACTGGCGGAAGTCCTCCTGCCCAAAGGTTATGAACACTCCAATAATTGCCTTAAGTCTGTTAAAAGACTATAGTAAGATCTGGAAAAGTCATGCTAAGCTGAGGCTTGTTAACAAGTGAAAATCCCAAATCCTGATGCTGCAAGCTATCTATTGTTCCTGAAGAAACCATGAGATATCCCATCAGTATATCTGCTATCCATAGGAATTTCAAGCTGGCTCCCAAGTGTCTGGGTACTCCCTAATCTTATGTGTTTCCTGATTATCATTTAGTTTCTTGAGATGTTCCAAACCAGATAACCCCTTGTCAAGAGAAAAGACAATGATCTATACTATTGAGGATGCTTCGAAGCAACTGAACTGAGGGTATAAAAATCTGTAAAAAGCAGCAGTTTGTGTGCTTCAAGAAGAAAAAAACTCGTGTGCTGACACCATCCCCTGTTGTTCTTGGGATGCTGGAAGAACAGATCATCTCTCTCTTCAAAGATTGTGCTACGGACTTTGTCTGTCACCTTTGCAGCCCAAGTACCTTGGACTGGTGAGATCCCAGCACTCTCTCTCTCTTTTCACTCTAGACATACATTTCTGAACCTGAACTGTATTAGTTAAGCTTGAGCTAGGTTTCTGCAAATGCTTAGTGAAATCAGGGTAGTATTGTAATTGTGTGTTTGGTTTTTTTTTTTTTTTTTTTCCTTTTGCATGTCTATTACTTCTAGTACCATTTATATATTTCATATGCTTAGCAATAAATAACTTTTTATAGTCAAACTGGTAGTAACCGGGTATATTTTTTCCTTCTCTACTTCTCTTTCCTCCCATGCTCTGCAGCAACGCTTCTTTTACTTAAGCTAAAGATCCCTGTGTACTGTGGGGTCTGCTCATCAAAAGGCTAAAGATCAGGATGTGCTGAGTTTGAAACACATAAGGAATCAGTTTGTACAGCTTGATTGACCCAGCTTGACTCAGACGTGCCGTTATGAACTGAATGCTGGCCCATGAGGGTGTCAGCTGGACACCCAGATGGATTTAGAGGGGTTCTGTTTACTGGTGTGCTTGTCTGACTGCAGTTTATTGTTGCTCTGATGAACTGATTCTTGGCATATGAGGGTGTCAGCCTGTCCATGCTGATCAACCCAGCTGGGTCAGGTGTGTCACCTTAATTTGTGTGTATGACTGATTTGGCGACTGGAGGAACCCAGCCCCATTGAAACTGAGTCCTGCAAGATAGCTCCATTGGGAGTGAGGACTTGCAGAAGGGAGATGTGTTTCTATACAGAGCTGTATAAGTAACACAAGCAGCACACTGAGACAGAATTACCAAGACCATAGAAATGTATCCCTAATAAATGAGCACACCCCAAGTAATGGGCAAATTTGGTAACAGAGGGACTAGAAAAGAGCCACCTGTATGATCGGGGACTTGCAAGGCAAGCCATATGAGGAAAGGCTGAGGGACCTGGGCCTTTTTAGCTTAAAGAAGAGAAGGTTGAGAGGGGACTTGATAGCGGTTGACCGCTATATCAGAGGAGTGCATCAGGAGCTTGGTGAACAGCTGTTCACTAGGGCACCCCGGGGAAGACCAGGACCAATTGGTACAAACTCTTGGAAGGTCGCTTCAGGCTTAATACCAGGAAAAACTCCTTTACAGTCAGGGTGTCCAGACTGTGGAATAAAATGCCTCCAGAGGTGGTGCTGTCACCTACCCTGGAGGTTTACTGGGGAATTTACAAGCTTGAGTATTTCGAGCTTTCCCCAGTTGGAAGTTACAATCTGTTTCTTCACAGGTAGTTGGATGTTTTGTGAGGTGACTAAGCCCATATGACTGCAGTGCTTCGTCTTGAATTTTTGAAAGAACTACCAATTGTTTGTCCATGCATGGGGCCTGTTCCTTCTATTCGGCAGATATTTAGGGAGAAGTTGCTATGGACTTTCCAAACTTTTCTTTTGAATTAGCACTGACTAAATACTGGTCTGTTTTGGAGTATGTTGTGAGAATGCTGTAGGGGCACATTTTATTTATCCGTGAAGCTGCTGCAGTTTGTAGTCATCCTGGCCTCTCTTGTAAACTGCAGATTTGTAGCCAGAGGCCGATCCAGGGTGGGATGCAATGGTACAGTCGCACTCCCCTTTGAATGCGCGCTGCATAGGCAGTGACCTTTTTGAGTTCAGCTGCTGCCAGAGCTCCATGCACATTGGGAGCGCCTAGCTCACTGCCTGGTCACTGTGGAGTCTGGCTGGAGCCCCCGTTTCCAGTTAGCTTTGGAGCCCAGGGGAGAAGCCCATTTCTGTTCATTCTCCCTCCTTTCCCCTTTTTTACTGAATTCTGCAGCGGGAGAAAAGAGGCACGAGAGGTATGCAGCAGGTGTTCAGACCCTGAGTGTTGGAACTGAGCAGAAGCAGAAGCTGAGTGCTGCTGCCCCTGCTCATGCTTTCTTGTCCCATACTGCTGAATTTGGTGTGGGGAGAGAGGGGGAGGGAGGGCAAATGGTAGTGGCACTCACCCTTCGGATTCTGGAGCTGTGTAAAAGCAGGGTCTCTGGCCAGGCTCCACACTAGCCAGCAGGTAAGCTCAGAGATCACTGGCACCTAGGATCATGGTGAGAGAGGGAGCACCCACACCCTTTTGGCTGTGTGCCACATACACAGTGGGCTGTCTTTGCTGTACGTGTGCCACACAGCTGAAAGGTGGTATAGTAGCACCCCCACATGCCATGATCCTGGATCCACCCATAATTGTGGCAAATTACTAAGAAAATGCTCTCTTGCATTTACTAATCTGACAAGTGACATTAATAGCTCTCTTGTTGATGAGGAATAGAGTTGTCATGGAAGGATTGCTCCGGGGGGAAGAGAAAGTCTCTCTGGTAACTTGGGCCCCATGGAAAGCTTTGAAGAAAAATTTGGAGCCTGTACTTAGAAGAGGAGCCAGTGAAGTGATTGGAGCCACTCCAATGATATGAAGTCTGTATCCACTCCTATTGAACAGATTTTCTAAGTAAGGATGATAATAGTCTAAGTTCAACAAATGTCTAGTCACAGAAAATTACAGTACTTGAGCCCTAGAGGTCATAAATGCATGGTACTACTCTGTGGCAAGCTGAATGCAGACTGATGCGGGGGATTGTGGAGAGGAGAGGTAGGGAAGAGGAGGGGTGAGTGGGCTATCTTTTTGCTAGCCTTAGAGCTGAAAAAGGATGATTTAATGACCTCAATATATGTGTATGATGAAAAGAGTAGAGGCAAGCACACAGACAGATGATCTTTTAAAGCCATCAAGTCATTCCGTATCCTTCACTCTCTGTTAGCATTCACTCAGTCTTTCCAAGTCTTGGCTTCTGTAATGCAAGGGAAAGAGAAATGCATGCAGCCATCTGGTAGGTTGTAACCTGTCTCCCCTTCATTGGCTGTATGAACTCCATTATTGTACTCCTAGCCTTCTAGTCCTCTGTCAGGGGTATGGATCTAAGGGGTCTTCTAGAGCTCTGTGATTTGTGCCCCAGGTTCCAGTAGTCGTTCTTCAATTAGTTGCTGATCCTGGCAGAAGCCCTTGGAGATCTGCTCTGGAGGTGAAGGCAGATTTTGGTCTGGGGGGGAAAAAAAAGCTTCAGTGGTTTCTCTTGTACTGATGTATAGATGCTGAACAGTGTGGGAGAAAAGCTGAGACGCATTAGGTTACCGATTGGTACAGGTTGTAGAGGTGGAGGAGCAAGGGGCCATCATATCTCACTAATTGAATCCCGAACAAAATGATGTTAACAAGATTTCTCCTTGGCCCCTGCTAAATGCTCGAGGTGGCTCAGTAGATTTCTATAGCTAGCCCTTATTAGATGCTGGAGATGGACAGAACACCTCAGGGAGACAGCGTGGTGTCTATCCTGTTGTTTTTGTTTGATTTGAGCATTGAAAGACGGTTTTCAATGGCTACTTAAATTGTTCAGTCAGGGGCCTATGTATTTTTTGTGTTATAACTGGAGCACTGGTATTAATCGTATACAATACACTTGTGTCTATGAGTGGGAGATACCGTGAGAACGGGAAGGATTTAATGCCGCATGGGAATAAGAAGGGATGCTACTTCTGAGTTCTGTTGTCTTTTGATCAAATGCTTTGAATTGTGTCTTCCAGAGATGCCAGGCAGTACAACCAAAATCACCATGTTTACCATTTCCAACCATCAGTAATTTTATTATGAGCTATCATTATTCTTAAAGAGAACATTGAATGCTCTAAATATGGAAGTTTTACATTTTTTTTTCTTTAATCTATATTATTGCAGACCAAAAAGTTATGAGCCATTTAGATTATTATTAAGTTGTGCTAATTCCATAACTTGCCTTATCACAAAAAGGAAAAAAAAAAATCTTTTTCTGTGCTGGAGACCCACAGTACATGGTACGTGCTGTAGATATCAGAAAGAGTTGGCTGTATTTACTGAGATACTAGTGCCGATGCAGGTGCAATCACTGTTTTTAATGCTATTTATTTGTGTGTACCAGATTTATTTTTACCACTCTGTCATATGCAGGTGGCAATGCCAGTCCAGAAAAAGAAAATTATGACGAGATTTAGCAGGAGAAAGAATGAACCAGCTATAACCCTCTCTCTGTAAAATAAATCTATTAGACTTAATTGACATTCATCAGTAGATATATATATATCAGTGGTGGGTGACATGCAAGGACTTTGTCAAAATAGGCATTTACTAAAATTCGTTCATTTAAGCTAAGATTTTTAGCTTCTTCTGAGGATTTCATTTTTAATTTCTTCGACACCGCAATGAGTTATATGGTTTTAAAAACCTTAGCCTCTTTGCAACACTAATAGTATGCAATTTCTGCCTGTGCCTCTGCATGCACATATATTTTAAACAGATTGAGTGCCACCAGATCAATATATGCTGCAGGGCAAACCACCACAAAGTCGCTCAATATAATCATTTACATCCTCGGTTTCATTCTCCAGAACTGTATTGTAACTTTCTAAATCGCATGTTGCAGAATCTCAAAGAAGTCATGAAGCGCGCATATATATAAGATAAATAAATACATGGTTTTTGGGGTCTGACCTCACAGCTGAAGGAACACTATCAAATTGAAATTGAGTCTATCAAAAATGATTTAAAAGTAGTTTCAGGTAGTACACCTGCCCCCAGGTCCCTCAGCCTACTTTTTGAGGTTTGCAATCAAATTTTCCCATGTTCTTAAAAGTGTTTTCCCTTTCCCTGTTGCTATGTCACAAAATCTGCACAAATGGGAAGGGGTGACAACTAAGTAAGACGGACTATTTCAGGGCATCTTTTAGTTCAAACTGTTGTGCCTTTGGGGTTCCCAGTGTCCCAGGTATCAGACTTCAGGATTGGAACCGAAGTAGCTTTTCAGGAGAAACGGTGAAATTGAACATTTGAAAACACTTTATGCAGACAAGGCAAGCAAACTGAAATAAGGGAGACAAATAATGATTCTCATCTCATAAAATGACAGTGACCTTGAGTGTTGCTTCTAACAACAGTAGATGGAAAGTGTTCAGACAGGAATGACTTTTTAAACTGTGTATTTTTTCCCTTAAAGGCAAATACTGCTAACATTGTGCAATACTGAATACTTTCTGCCCTTTTAAAATGGGGCTGGATGAAATATTCCATGTAAATATGTATCGGGCTAAATGCTGTTTCAGAGTAACTAAAAGTATTTGTGAACTGGGGCCAAATTTGGCAAATAATTGATTATTCATAGATTTCAAATTCTTCTTGCGCCAATTACAGATGTTCCATTGTTCATCATTTGGATTACCACTGTATATTTAGGGAAATTATGATGGACTCCAAAAGTTGAACAGATTTCATCATTTTTCTTAAAAATGGGTTATCTCCATCCAGTAAAGGGAGAGAAAAAAGACTTGTCATTGAAATAATCAGTCGCGCAACATCGGTGCATATACACTGACGGATGGATTACAAACAGCCTAGCTTCTGAAAGCTTTGTCGGCAGCTAGCTACGTACAGAGCCTGGACTTGCCAGGTTCAGTCTTGGGTGGGTAGAAGATGCAACCAAAGAGCATATACTTTAGTCACGTTGGTATAGGCATGCCAGCTTGTTGCAGCTCTTATTCCAAATCATTGCAACTTGGTTATAATCATATCACCGTTTAAAATGACTGTCACAGAACCATCCATGAGGCATCCTCAGAGCCCCAGGTTTCTCCTCATTGCCCCACTGCTTGCCTCAAGGGACAGACTAATGTTTTCCTTAGGATAATTCCTTATCCCTGTAAGCCTCAGTCCATTACCCTTATCTCAGACCTCATAGCTACAGCAGGGATCTAATCCAGCTGTAGGTAGATTGAAACACATTGCAGCAGACTTGATTAATCAAAAGTGTTAAAGTATTAATCACCGTGGCCACAGGAGTGCTTTATGTAAACCTCTTCAAATGAGCTTCATACAAAGCATCCTTCAGCCATTTTGAAATACTAAGGGGCTTAATACATGTGATGGTGAGCCATTTTAATTAGACTGGCAGTCCAGGAACATCTCTAATTAAAACACCTTCCCCCCAACCCCTCAGCACGTGAATAGGCAGCTCCAGAAATTATTCTTTATCATAGGTAGTCAGTAAGGAGACTAACAAAAGGATTTATTATGTAGAAGAAAAGAAGTGTGCAAGAAAAAAAGACCATAAGTTTGAAAACAGAAGAAAGACGAGTAAAGTTTCTCATTTGACTACCACCTAGTCCTTCAGAGGGATCCCCCACTACTTTCAAAGCTCAGCTTTCCTGCTGATCCTGACGGTCCTAACTGCTGGGGACCTCCTGGACTCCTGCAAAGCTTGAGAAAATCTGAAGACCCCTGGCCACCTTAGATACCTAAAAATGCTTCCAAGCCAGGCCCTATCAGGATAGTCCCAATTCCTCATGAGTCTCCAACTCTAGAAATTTCTTTCTCACCAGGGACCATGCTGACTGGCTTGATGGACCATTTCACTCAAATGCCTTTGCTATTTTTAGGTGTTTTTTCTATTATAGCTGACAATGACTTGGATGCCCATCCCACCAATGACTCTTTCTTCTACTCTTGGCTATGACTATTGTCCTTGCTCCTGAACACAATGGGAAATGATACTTAGCAGTTTAACTTGCTACCTTTTCCTTAAATATGCACTCTTTTTTTGACTAAACCATATTCAAAAGCATAAAGATTATACATAGTGTAAAATAATCCATACAGAGATAAATGACATAAATAGATGCAGCATAACATGGCTTTTCAATGAGACCACACATACTGTCAGTACAAGAAACAAGAAAATTTGCACAATACTCCACAAAACCTCCATGATTTGCTGGGGTTCATGACCATAGACACATACATATACATATATATATATATATATAAGGGACATATTAGTAGAAATCCCTAGTGCCCGAGGGATGGCTTAGTGTATGCAATGTGGGATTTTTTTTTTTTTTGTCAGTACTTTAACCTCAGTATGTGGGTATTTTAAAGGAAATTCTATATTTAACATAGTAGTGGGCTTTAGGAGACTATAAGGAGTTAAATCTTTTAAAGTCAAATACTTTATTTTATAACCTGAGTTTATACAAAGGACAACATAAATTGCCTCAGGAAACCAATTCCAGATTTTCTGGAGCTACTTCAAGTCTGTTTTTTGGTAATCGGGATTCTATCCAATTCACTTGTTGTAGGAAAGCATGTTATTTATTACTGTGTGTATCACATTTTGGTTATTTGGATTATCACTGGATACATAATCTATGGTGAACAGGAAAGATACCCTTATTGATTGGTAGTGACAACAGGCGTTTCAGCAAAGAAAGGGTGAATACTAAGTGAGCAGATTAAAATATAGTGAAGGCCATACTGCATTTGGCTCTTATGCAAGAACAGAAGAGAGTTTGTCACCTTGACCTTGGGGCTGTTGTTAGAGTCCTACTTCTCTTTTTTTCACAGCCGTCAAACACCTCACTTTCTTCCTCTTAAGGAACCTCTTAAGAGGTTAGCCAATACAGAGGCATAACATTTGCTGAGGCAGGAAGGGGGAGAAAGCACAGTTCTCTATACAGGTTTCCCTCAATTTATTTGGGTTCTTTATACGCAAATTTGCTCTTACGCACTGAGCATATTTAGACCCATAATTCATTATATGCGAGGTAAATTTGCTCTGATGTGATCAGCATAGATGCCCTCCCGAAGCAGGTAAGTCTGTGGGAGGAGGGGAAAGGGGCATGGCCCCACTCACCCCAGCCCTGGCCTCCCTCCCTCTCTCACTGCCATGGGAACCTATGCCTATTCATTACGTTGTAAAGTGGGTTCACCTTATGCAATTTTAATTGATGTGCTGTTCTCTGGGAATGCATGTACCACATAAATCCAGGGAAACCTGTAATAACTAAGTATAGACATTCAAAAATCCTTAGACAGAATCGATCTAAATTATGCGGTTTTCTGCAAGTAGCATAGTTGGGATCAGTAGTGAAGAGAACACATTTGCCATTTGGGGAGGGGGGCACGTCTTAGACTGGGTTCCACCATTTTTATATTGGTCTGTGCTGAGCTCCTGTTCTGTTATTGGCATAGACCAGTTCCTGAGTACTTATGTCGGTAAGAGTGTAATGTTTGTACGTGGCTAGCATATCTTCAGAGTTTTTCCTAAAAGACCCATACTGGCCTTTGGAGGGCTTTCAATGGATTTTAATTGAATACTAGGTGTGAGATTGGAAAGGACTACTTTTTGGTAGATCTGGTTGAAATTTTCTAGCAATACTTTTCTAAAGGAGAGAGAATTTTCACTTCACTTTTGAGGCCTTCAGCCATTAGAAGGCCAGCCCTCCCAAGACCAGGATAAATAGTGGTGTTTTGTTCACCGCTTAGGCTCTGGAGTCGTGTGGTGTGAAATGGAAGCAGGTGTTTTTTGTGACATGACAGCTTTGTGCTGAAACCAGTTTGAGTGTGGGGAGAGTCGCAACCCCTCACTCATTCATCACAATCTCAGCCAGGAGGATTTGCAAGTTATCCGCTTCTTCCTTTAATAGAAAAAGTCCTTTTCAAGCAGACCCAGTCCTGGTTTTATCGTCCATTTCCCCTCGTCCTTCTGCGTGATACTGACTTGAAAGAAGGCATTACAATGAATCCTGGGCTTTGAAGCCCAGTGTGTCCACAAGCATACCAAAAGGCAATTGACTTTCTGAAGTATGTCTAAAGCTATGGGATATGCAAAGCTGGGCTGGAAATCTCCAAAGAGCAGAATAAAAATGCTGCTTATGTGATCCATTTACATGTTCAACCCCACGTGGAATCAGGAAGTGCCCAAGCACATGGAAAATACCATTTTGTTTTTGATATCTCAACGTCTGAAAACCCAAAACAACAAATAAGTGAAAGAGGAAGGTCAGGGGGTATGTTCATCAAAACTACTTGGATGTATCCTTTTATAAAGCCTTTCTCAGCAAACGGCTTCATGTCCATTGTAACGGGGTCCTGATTGAAACTGCTCGAAGCAATCATTGCCTGATGGGGGAGGAGATGCCCTATGCTCACCAAGAGCCAATGGGACTCGGCACCTAGAGATATGAGAAGGAAGAGGTGTGAGAGAGAGGCGCCGCTAAGGACCCTTGCTAGGAAGGATCCCAGGTGCAAAGGTCGATGCAGGCCAAGGACCCATGATCCCATCCTTGCTACATACCTGCAGCCCATGGCAGCAGGGGCGAGTCGGAGGGGAAGGGAGCCGCAGCACGGGAGAAACCATGGCTTTGTGCCGGGACGCAGCGGAGCAACTTGGGAGCCGAAGTGGGGGGGAGGCCACCCGCCCAGCCCCTGAAGAGATGGGGACCCTGCACCCTGAACTTGAAGGAAAAAGGGGAGTTGGGATAGAGAGCAGATGAATGCCTGGCTCCACGCGTCGGCACAGAGTGACAAACACTGGCAGGAGAAACTGGGCATTGCCCGTAACAGCCCGCTAACAAGATAATCAGCGACGGGAAATTGAGATGCTCTGACCCACTTACTGTCCCAACTAAGTTGGCGGGGGTCGTCTTTGGAGTGCAGGGAGATCCCAGAGATGCCTCTGACAAACTGCTGCCCCTCTGGGTTTTCCTGTAAGAGACGAGTAATAAAGCGCCTCAATTGTAGTTCGATCAAGTGTGGTCCTTCTGCGGGGGGTGAACCAGGGTAACATCTCTTCCCTCCCTATTGCTTTAAGATCAAAATCGTGGCAGGTGAGAGCCAAGGGGGTGAGGTGGTACCCTGCGCAGACACACTACCACCCATCATTATTTTATTCTTGCTTATTTCCTCATACTTAATATCAGTCATATATCTCTTGATAAATGGAAGCTGCCCGTCTGTTTCTTTTCAGTTTATAGAAGGCCTTATTTGTTCCTTTTTTTCCATTTGCTGGTGATAGTTATTTAAACAACAGCAAAGAGTAGAGGAAATGGCCTTTGCTGACGTGAAGAGTGATGTAGCTCCCTTTGGCAAAGGTGAAGTAATCAATGGAACAGTTTCCAAAGCTCATGTGTAAAGTTTGTACGCTGCATATCTGGGTGCTACGGTGGAAAGTTTATGGTGCGTTTAACTGCAAGGCTATTTCATTTCACATCTTCTTTTGTTAGTTGTCAGACAGGACAGGTAGGTACAAGGCCTTCAGATTCTGGTTGTGTCTGAGGAAAACCACTTAAATTTTCACAGAAAAAGGAGGGGGAATTGATTTTGATTTAGCACAATGTCCAGTAAAAGAGAATATATGCACTTATTCTGAAATGAAGCTTATATCTGGGGAAAAAAAATGAGACATGGAAAAATCCACTCATGTTTACTACTTTTAAAACTGTTCTGCACCATCTTGTTATAGCTGTTGAAAGCAGAGCCATAATCAGTCCTAGTGCAATTAGGTGCAACTACACAAGTCTGATAACGACAGGGAAGTCAAGGGAGCACCAGTCATACATCAGAGCCAAGCTTAATTAACAAATAAACTTCATAGGAATCTGTGCTGAGATTTAGTAAGAAATTTTGCCATGTAAATCACAGTGCTAGTCAGGGGCCTGAAACATTTAGGCCCATGGTCACTTGCATTCATTCGAAAGGGTGTACTGTGATGCTATTATCAACTGGCAGCATTGTAAACTCTCTATGCACTGATTTTGGAGCTAGGTACAAAAGAACAGAGGATGGGGAACAAGATCTGAAATCTTTGTTACATCCAGCACCCATCAAAATCAGTGTGCCTTTGCAATGATTTGTATGTGCATTGAGTTAGGACCCACACGTGTGATTTATAATAATACTATCTATCTGTTAGCGTTCTGATCTCTAGCAATGTGCTGTTTCTTATGAGGAACATGGTAAAACTGGCATCAGATGCTGTGACTGGTCTTTGTCACTGACATGCAACTGAACGCAAGCTATGAAAATCGAAGCTGAATAAGTCATCCCTTCAAATCCAGGTTGGTAACGAGGAATTTCTGTTAATGCATTAGTATCCCAAGTAAAATGAGTTCAGCATTGTCATTCCAAATTCTGGATTCCACATCCCCAAAACTATCTTGCCATGATAGGCAGCCTGATGGGTCGTCTCAGGAGAGAGGACTGTGGGCCATATCATGCTGCACTCTCTCAAAAAGGTCTTTTGGGTTCCCTGTGCTCTTCTAAGGGAGAGCAGAAGGTATACTTTGCAAACTACCTGACTGATTTAACGCTTTACATGGTTTACGCATGTGGGCAGGACAGTATGCAGAAGCTAGCATGGTTGCTCTGTAGTAGCTAGAAGACTTGCATCTTCCAGATCTGTTACATTTTTATAACAAATATACCATGAGGGTGCAGTTTCTAATGGCAAGCCCACCATGGCAGCCCCAATGGTGCTGGTGGTGGACAAGAAACAGCTTTCCCCAACCATTCTGACATTGTCTGACCCACCGCTTTGGCTTGGTAAATTTGCCTCCTGAAGTTTAATGGATAGCTGGGAAGCAAGTTTAATTTAGGAGGATTTTTGGCTGCTATTTCATTTCCCCAGATGAAAAAGGTCTCCTTGGACCTTTATCCCTATACTGTATAGGGAAGATTTGCATATCTGACCTTTTCATGTAGAACACGTATTTCCTCATTGACTTTCACTGCAGACCTTCTGCATTCCATTTTCCGTCTCTTTCCGTACCTGCTGGGGACTTGAGGTATACGTTTAATGCCAAAGCAATTCAGTTATTTCCTGCTTTCTCAACTCCTACTTTTTCATACTGCACGCACTCACTCTCCAATGGCCTATTGTCATTACTGATCATGTCATCTGTCTCATTTAGATTGTGAACTCGTTTTTTACTTACAAATAATAATAAAGCTGGCCAACTCATCTGTCCAGTTAAGCAAAATGAGTGCATCTTGAGAGCATGCTTCCTGAACTGAACAGACTTGTCTCCAAGGTTTAAATAGCAATCACCTACAATGATTTACAGAGGGTGCAAAGATATCCTAATTCACACTAATTAAATGAATACTAAATGTTACAGTATTTGACTTTGTGAATACTTACTAAGAGTCAGCAGGGTGGGGGAACCAGTTTAATGCTGGTTAGAGCTAGTACCACACATGTACCGTGGATGGCCATAAATGAGGATGGTTGAATAATTCATTGCAAACAATATTCATAGTGGATTTGGCCTTGTTTTTTCCATTCACAAGTGATTTCCCTTATCCAGTCACAGGACCTAATAAATATAAAGTGACTGCTGTGCATATGAGGAGACTCACTCCCTTCATGAGAGAAGGGCATTAAGTTCAGCATTTTAAAAAATTATTATTGGTATGTATTTGCCAAATAGTGCAAGACAAATTATGGGTAATTCATGCATGATGTGCTTTGACTATTTCCTATTTATTATTTAAGGTCTGTAATTGGTCACTTAAATCTTTTTTTTTTTCTTTCTCCCTTCCAAAAGGATGACTAGAATGCTTTAAGAGTGAACAGTTACATTTTGTTCACAACTAAAACTATGTAAAAAAAAGTATTTTTATTATAACATTAAGATTGGAAGGAATCAACATTAAAAGGGAAAAATAATTGCAATCATTTTTATAAATAAATGTATGTTTTCCTCCTGCTGTGTTTGAAATGCAAATATAACAACATTAAAAATCTGAAAATGAATCTGACGGGCAAAAGTGAGTTTTCTCATGTTTGATACTCTTAAATTTCTAGAACTTCTCGGGTTTTGGAAAAATTACTGAGTAGGAAAAAGGAGAAGTGAAATGCTAGAACCGTCTTACTCTATAGAAAAGTAATGGCCTGTACTTTGACATATAGCTTTTGCTGGTAGGGAAAGGAAAAGGATGAAGATGCATCCAAAATTTTTCAGCTTAAAAAAACAACTCTGTTTTGAGTGTTAGTTTTGACATTTTTCAAATTAAATTATTTAAAAAGAGACATTCAAATGAAATGCTTTTATGCTGTAACTAGCCAATTGTCCATCAAGAATGACGGGGGCGGGGAGGGGTGAGGAAGTGTTGCCACCTAACGTTTCCCCACCCCCTGTCCCTGTGTCCCTACCATCATGGCGGCACTCCACTGCTGCCAGCTCCTATTGGAACTCTTGTTCCCACTCTGGGTGGCTGTTTGTCAGCCAATTGGAGTGCAAAAAAAGCGTTACAGAAGGGCGGACGGACAGACAGATGGGACTTAAGCTTTTATAATATTAGAATTTCTCTTTATCTGATAGAGCGTAGAGTCATTGTGCGGTAATTCCCAATATTGTGGCCCACTTGAGCAATTTGACATCTAGGGATGCTCTGAGAACAAGTGCTTCTGAATTCACAGGATATTATTTTGATGATTTGAAGTCCTTATTGTGCTTACACATTGCATAAACTTTGTCTATTCAGTGGCTCATGTGTAACATCAAACTATCTTTTTGCTGAGTCTGGGTGCACATTTTAACTATTCATATATACTTTGTGGGTGTCATGACAACTTGGGCAGAAGTTCTTGCTTTTAAAATGAATCTGGTGACAATTATTTTAACCAGATAACTTGTGCTATATGTTGATTTGTTCCAATTGTGCCCTAGATTGGATGTCACCGCTTGCACAAAAACTGTCTGGGGTGTAATTGTCTTATCCATCCCTTTGCTTTTCATACATGCCATGACTTGATCTGTGTGTGCTTCTGATTATTTCCCACAACTCGCCCGTTATTTGCAGATTTGTAACTAAGACTATTCGTCTCTCTTTCTGGGTAGTTAACTGTGTTAGTATTGTAAAGGCAAACAGGAATCAGGGTAGCTATGTACTTCCTAGACCAACTGAATCAGAGATGTACAAGCATCTGTGAACAAGATCACATTTCATCAGATGTTATGACAGGGCATTCAGAGATGGGCAGAAAACAGCAATTTTGTTTAATGAAATGTTTTGATTTTAATAATGGTACAGAATAAAAATGAGTCTCTTCATAATTATTCATGGAACAATGCGAAACAAACCCTGGAGTTGTTGGTGAATAGCAAACTCATTTGGGATACGAGACCCAACTTTCAAGTACTCCATCTGCATTAGGCAGAGACTTGAGCTTGAGTTGCCTTCCTCAGTTGGATATGCTAACTTCTGTGCTATGGGATACTCTGGTGTGGGCTTTCCTCTGTTTTGACCAGAAATTTCACTCTGAGAGACCTTCAGGACATACTCTTAATTGTATGATTTATTGATAACATTTTAACCAATGAAAATTTCATTTGCTTTCTTGCACACTTTAAAGTGGTATTCTGGTCTGCTGATGGTTTTAGCAGTTTTATTGTGGCTGGAAACAGATGTTATGTTTGTTCCAGGAGAAAACGTTTTCTCCCAGCATGAAGCGGAGTCATGCAGATGTCCTTGTACATTGTCACGGGACAAACCCATCAAAATTTTGTTGGATAAGAAATGCAAAGAGTTTATCCCAAGTTATTGTAAAGTACAGGTGTCCTGCAACATCCTGGGACAAACAGCCCATTTGATCATCCAAAGATCCCACAATGCAGCACTTCAACCCCAATCCAAACTCCTCTTGAACTCTGTGCAGTCACTCTGGCTATGATCATAGAACTCTACTGCCCAGAGGTGACAGGGTCTGAGACAGTCCCCACCTATTAATTACTCTGCATGAGTTGGTAGCCATTTCATACTTGGCACCCACCCAAAATCAGCACTGGACCTGCACCCACTGAACCAACTGCAAACATCACCAAACACTGGGGACCTCCTATCTAGCCAGCCATCAGGGAGATCATATTGGGAAAGTTTGGATTTCTGTTCTCCAACTGATCCATCCATAATCCTTCCACCATGGTCCCTTAATCTGCATGTGGTGTCATGAACCGCATAGCAGAAACTGGACAAGGGAGGAGATTCTGTTGTCTGGGGCAAGTTTAAGAACCAGTGGGCGCTCTGGTAAAGCTACTGAAAAGAGGTGGTTTATGAATGCAGGGCTTTCTAGCTGGAAGCCACAAGGGATTAAATAGTATCCCTGGTTTCCTGCCCAGCTGGTGCTCCCCATGTAGCTCCAGCTGCAATAGCAGCCAGAGTCTTTGGGTCCTCTCTCCATCCTTTGTCTGCCATTTCCTGCCTTTGGGCCAGGCAGGTGAGTTAGGGGATGGGCCAGTGTGGTGTGTTGTACAGGGAGTTGAGGGTGAGTCTGGGGCTGCATGAAGAAGTTGCGGGGGTAGCACTGGGGTCATAAGGTACAGCACTAAGGGGTGAGAGGTTGTTTGTATGGCCATACAGTACATTGGGATCAGGGGAGCACATGCATGGCTTATATCCTGACAGCCTGTGCCTTGGTAGTGTGGTCCTCTGGGGCATGTAGGCCCCAAAGACTTAGACTTAGAAGTTGAACAGTGCTGTATAAACCTATTATGAAGAATATGGTAACCTGGGGACATAACCTTGACAGGATCCAGTACCAGTCCATGTGCAAGATACTCTCACAGGTACAACCTGGATGTGATGGGTCAGAGTTTAGAAGCCGAGGGTGAATGGTACTGGAAATCCAGAAGCCAAAGCTAAAAGTCCCAATACTGGCTGTCACTCTGAGTCCAAGCCATCATCCCAGGGGTTAAGGTGAGTCTGTGATCAAAGCCAGGCAAGAAGTCAGGAACTGGAGAGCTCAGAATACATAAGAGGGTAATC
The DNA here is from genome assembly GCA_030014935.1 of Caiman crocodilus. Classification (NCBI taxonomy): domain Eukaryota; kingdom Metazoa; phylum Chordata; order Crocodylia; family Alligatoridae; genus Caiman; species Caiman crocodilus. Next base: position 32,911,535 of record JAGPOW010003395.1, read on the forward strand.
AGGAATAAGGTATTGATGTCAAAGTCAGCAAGCAAGGCGCAAGGGTCAAAGGGTGGAGTGAGTCAGGAGCAAAGCAGGAGTGTCCAGAGCAGAGGGTCTGAGGCAGAAGGACAACAATTGCAAGACAGTTTTTGTACTTGGAGGCTCGCTGAGCAAGGCCCCAGAGGAAGTATAAAACCCTCCCATCAATGATGTTTGTGCATGCCATTTATTCTTTATGCTATTAAGGCAAAAACAGTTGGAACAATGAATTCCTGTTCATTCCATCCAGGAAGAGCATGTACCAACTGCTGAAACATCTTTAGCCTGACGAAGGGTTTTTGAACTTGAAAGTTTGCTTAATAACTATTCTCCAACTATTTGGGTTGGTCTAATAAAACATCAAATTCACCCAAGGAACCTTGTCTGCCTATGTCCTTAGACCAACATGGTTACAACCTATATTCCTGTTCATTGGAGTATAGTTTGTAGTCATATTGCTCTAAGGCAGTGTTTCCCAACATTTTCTAGCCCAAGGCACACTTTGAATTATTTATTTATTTATTTATTTATTTATTTATTTTTGTGGCACACCTGTTAAGACATTCCCCAGCCTCGTACCTATTGTAGATCATTGCCATGGCAAAATTCTGCGACACACCTGTTAATTTCTGATGGCACACTTTGTGCTGCAGTACATTGAGTAGGAAACATTGGTCTAAGGATGTAGGCAGACAAGTAAATCTGATATCTTTTATTAGACTAACTCAAATAGTTGGAAACTTTGCAAACTTTCAGATACAAATACCCTTTGTCAGGCTGAGGACGCATCTGTAGTTGGTGTGCTCTTCCTGGATGTAATGAATAGTAAAGAAGCCAGAGGCTAGTATGCATGCAAGAAAGGCAGTTAGTGAAGATATAAATTTAGGAGTCGGTGGGTGAGAGACAGGCTGGGAAGGGGAATGAATATAGCTGGTAAATAGTGCAGAGGTCCCTGCGGAGTTGGATGTTAGGCAGGTTATGATGCATCATAAATCCAATATCTATACTTAGTTCATGATATTTTTTTGTATCCAGTAGGTTGATGATGTGAAGTTTGTAGGGTTGTCTGTGAAAGGTGTTTTGTAAATTCCCTTTGAGGATTAGTACTGAGAGATTGGAGAGAGAGTGGTTTTCTTGTGAGAAATATTTGAAAAGAGAAATGGCATGAAAAGTACCAAAAAAATGTGCCATCTACCTGTCCCAGTACAAGCTGTCCTTCTCTCCTATCTGCCTGCCCAAGAGCTTGCTCCCACCCAGCACTGATGAAAAGAGCATGGTAGGGAGCTCAAGCTGTTCCTCCTTCCCTGTCTAGCTCCCTTTCCACTCCCTCCATTGGTCTTCTCAGCTTGCTTGAGAGCTTGCTTCAACATCCTGGAGATGACCAAAAAAGCAGAGTCTAGAGTTGCTGACAACCTTGCATAGCCTAAATTTTTACTCCCTTGCCCTCTTCCACATCTGAAGGACCATGGCTCAGCACCTGGAAGTTACCCATGCCTCCACAAAGCCCTTGTAGTGTCAATGCAGGTTGACACAACCATTCTGTAGCCAACATTCCCACCCTTGTAACATGCCTACCTTGCACACTCACTCACCCTGAGGGCCCCTGCCCATGCTAGATATGACCACACAAGAGCAGAAGTTCAGTTGAATGTTTAAGTGTATCTTCACCTCCAGTGTGGAGTCTGTCAAAATCATCTCCCACTGCATGTTGTGTATGCATTACCAGGCAACAGGTCTCTGAGAATTCACAGGCATTATGCCTGCTCCCACACTGGGACCACGTTGGCTCTTTTCCAGTCATCTGGGGCCTCACCCAAGTGCCACGAATTTTCAAACATTTCTGCCAAGGGGGATGCAATGATGTCTGCCAGCTCCTTCAAGACTCTAGGGTGGAATCTGTCTGGGCCCATGAACTTGTGAATCTCCAATTTCTCAAGGTGGCGGGGGGTCATTCTCCATTGTGTCATGAGATGCACCTTGAGCACTGCCTCTCCAGCCCTTGATTTGCTAAAGCTGAAATAGTTTGCCATGGACCAGAAGCTGTTCAGATTCACAAGCTTTCACTTGCAGTCTCACAACTGATGGCCATGTACTTCTCCACAAATAAGGGACCTGTTGTATGTGTGGGGCAAATTCAGTGCAGACCACCAGGAAGGTGCTACTGGGCATGTGGAAGTTCACATGCCACTCCTGCTCATCCTGTGTGGTTGCAATGATCTGCTCCTACCAGTTGCTGCTTTGTTTCCCTGGCCCCGAAAATTGTGTTGTACCATTTGGAACCACTCCCACATCTGCCTAGGTGCACTGGGCTTACCTGCAGCCAAACCATAGTTGGTACGGCAGGTGTGACCATGGATTAAATGTCCATTGTCATGGACTGTCCATTTGTTTGGTAAGGAACACATTTATGAATTTCTTTTCTGCAAGCACTCCTTTCTTGCTGTTTGAGAAAGTGGAAGTAGAGGTGTGCTTAGTGGCCATTCAAGCCCTCTGCTGTGTCACCTTTTCCACTCAATCTCATGTACAAGTTCACAATACTAGGCTGGCAAGATACTCAAGGTGATGACCATCACGGCAGGTGGTGGTGGATGCTGCAGGGCACAGTTGGGGCCACAGCACAAATAAGCTAGAAATACAGGCAGGTAGTCAGGGGCAGGAATTAGATCAAATAGATCATCCCAGCCAAAGCTTTGTCCAGCCAGGTTTTGAAAACCTTGAAGAAGGGAGTTTCTACCACCACTCCTCTGGTTAACCTGTTACAGTGTTTTACTACCTCCCTAGTGAGATAATTTTTCCTAATATATAACTTAAACTTCCCTTGCTGCAACTTGAGAACTTTGCTCCTTGTCCTGTTATCTGCCACCACTAAGAACAGTCTAGCTCCATCCTCTCTTCCACCTGCCTTCAGGTAGTCGAAAGCTGCTACTTAGTCCCCTCCCACTCTCCTCTTCTCTAGATGAAATAAGCCTGGTTCCCTCAGTCTTTCCTCCATAAGTCATGTGCCCCAGCCCCTTACCATTTCTGTTGCCCTCTGCTGGACTTTTCAATTTGTCCACATCTTTTCTGTAGTGTGTGTGTGTGTGTGTGGGGGGGGGGCAAAACTGAACACAGCATACTCCAGGTATGATCTCACTGGTGCTGAATAAAGGGCAATAATCACTTCCCTTGACCTACTGGCAACATACTTAGCAATGCAGCCCAGTATGCCATTAGTTTTCTTGGCAAGAAGGGCACACTGCTGGCTCATATTCAGCTTAATGTCCACTAATCCACAATGTCCTTTTCTCCACATCTGCTGCCCAGCCAGTCAGTCCCCTGCCTGTAGTGGTGCATGGGATTGTTCTGTCCTAAGTGCAGGACTTTGCACTTGTCCTTGTTGAGATTCCTCATGAGATTCCTTTTGGCTCAATCCTCCAATTTGTCTAGCATATGTACTACTTCCCCTATCTTGGTGTTATCTACCACTTGCTGAGGGTGTGCTTCCAGGTCATAGATGAAAAATTTGAAAGAAACCACCCCAGGACTGATCCCTTGCGCACTCTACATGATATCATCTGCCAACTGGACATAGAGCCATTGATTACTACTCTGATCCTGATGCTCCAGCCAGTTTTCAGTCCACCTTGCAGTCCATTTACCCAGCCCATGCTTCCTTAGCTTGCTTGTGAGAACATTGTGGGACACCATATCAAAAACCTTGCTAAAATCAAGGTAGATGACATCCACCAGTCTCCTTGTCATAGAAGGCAATTAGGTTGGTCAGGCATAAGTTGCCCATGGTGAATCCATCCTGACGGTTCCTAATCACCGTCTCCTTCTCCAAGTGCTTAGAAATGGATTCCTTGAACATCATCTCCATTATTTTCCAGGGACTGAGGTGAGGCTGACTGTAGTTCCCTGGATCTTCCTTTTTCTGTTTCTTAAATCCAAAATGACAGCCCTGAATTCACATTGGTTAATATTTCAGCTTCCAGTAGGGTTGCCAAATTAATTCTAATGAGCTGAGGAGATCAACTGTAACATTTCCATTATGGTAGCCATATTGGATTCCAAGATGGCTGACACATTATCATATGTCTATATAGACTCATTGTAATTAAAAAACCTAGTAAACAATACTCTACTACTAAAACCTCATGAATTCTATCACTAAAAATGTCATAGCAGGCCTAGAGTACTGAAAATGTAACTCAGTCTAGCCTACTTTTCAAGTTATACTGAATAAAACCATATATATATTTTTTTTTTTGTAATTTCAGAATGTGGATAAGCTATTAATAATACATAACTCAATGGCAAGGAAACATAGGCATATTTTCAGCTCAAGGCAATAGGAAAATGTAATAGTTTAATCCAATGTTAATATAATGGTAATACAAAGTTATATATAACATTCAACTGCATGTACCTGATGTATTTTCATCACTTGAAAATCTGATCTTGTTGAGAGAGACATACAAATTGTACAAATTTGTGTTTCTCTAATTGAATGGTGGGGCCTGTTACAATGTCAGGTGTAAGTTTTCAGCTTAGCTCTAACTGACTGACACTTATTTAGCTACCAAAGACCACAGACTCAGATAAATGCTTAAACAACTAGGCTAGGGACAGACATTAAAAAAACAAACCCGATCCTGAATTGATTCAGTCTTTGCAGATTAATCTAATCACTGAACCGGTTTCTAACTATACAGACATCCCCTCTGGCTAATGAAATTCAGGCCCATGCCTGCCGTGTCTTCAGGTAGAAGCCTGGGGGCACTAGAGCAGCCATCCCTTCCCTTCTACAGTGCTGAGCTGAGGTGGGGCATGGCCAGGCACCAGCAGGATGCTCTGGTTAGGGAGGGCCTCCTTACCAGCACAGCAAGGAGCTGATAACACAATGTTTATCAACCCATTAAGGAAACAAAAGCCTCTCTCATTAGTTCAAGTTCTTCTTAAACTACTTTTTCCAAGGAGGGAATGGAGGATCGTCACTAATTGACCTGTTGATTTGCTCCCAAAAGCCCTAAGTGGACATTGTCCTGTCTGCCTTACACAAACCTCTCAGCACTAGCTAGCATACCACATGCTGGCTATGGTCCATGCTGTGGGAAGCGGGGGTCCCTGTTTGAGCAGGGAGTGGGGTGTGGTGGGGGGAAGCCATGGAGGCCCTGCTGTGCCTGCTGTTTCTGCTGGAGCTCCAGCCAGGAGTGGAGGGGCAGGGCCAGGCCTTCTCTTGAGCAGAGGGCCCTGCCCAGGGTTGAAAAACATCGGGGATGCTGGGGGACTCTGGTTTAAGTTAAACCAGGAAGGGGTCTGGGACAGAAATTGTATCAATTGGTTTGACCTAAATCAGTTGAGTCTGATATTGCATTCAAGCAGGTTTATCTCAAATCAGTTTCAGGCTTTTTGAAACTGGTTTATGGGCACTGAATGTCTGCTCTGTTACAAGTTTAAACCAATTTCTAATCACGTATACTGGTTTATATGTAATGTCTATCCATAGTCCTAGACTATATCAGAACAATCGTAAAAGGAGATACAAGATAACAGGTGAATACAAGGAACAATAATACAATTATGTACAATCGATTCTGCAGGACTATACACAGACTAAATATCAAAATAGAGGTCTGCTGTCAGATTTGTAACAGCGACAGTGTTGCTAATTGTTACAGGCACAGTACAGTTTAACATCAACATTAGGCCTAGATTCACTCTTTGATCAGTAGTAAAACCCTCAAAACCTCTCCCCCATCTAGGACTTTCTTCAGTTCCAAGGCTCAGTCCCTAAACCCGGGGAGCGGTAATACTTTTCTCTCAATAGGCAAGTGGTCTTAATGACAAGCTAACTATGGAATACATGGGGTTGAGATTATGACCAGTTGCATCTAGTAATCACACCTTGAACAACAGTTTCCACACTTATCACCCAACTCCGTTTACTACCGCCACACTCAACCAAGATTCTCTCACAACACGCACCATTTTACGACTGCTTTCAGCAACACTCACCCACACGCAGGCAGCTCCTCCAAATCGGCTCTATTTAACCATTTTGAACGCTCCACTTCTGCCACCCTTCTGTTCAACGAATCACTCGGACAGGAAGATTATCAGTCGCACACTAATCATTTCAGTGACCAATCGAAGGGTCAGTTACCTCAGGTAAGTACTTGGCACTTTACCCAATATTGGCAACATTTGCCTGCAACAAATGGGTTACATAAGGCAGGGTTGACTGCACATGCCCATATGCTTCAAAAGGAAGTCATGGTGCTACAAGGTTCAAAAGTTCACTGTATATATCATAATATGGACACTGAAATTGGTGCCAACAATTTCATCTTGGATCTCTCTTCCAGATTTCTTCATCACTTGAATACATTTCTGTATCCTTGTAATTATTATATGGATTGCAGCATGCTGGGTGCATCTACATGAAACACTTACCGCAAAGTTGGTTAATTTAGCTCCCCAGTATAGCATTACCACCACTTGTGTAAATGGTGTTAGGCTGGAGTAAACCAATTAACTCTGCTGTAGGATACTACTGCTGAACATGAGTTCTGTTCTGTGGTGGAGTTACTCTGCCTCAATGCACATGTAGCCCTGGGAATACCCAATTATTTACTCCCCTCTCCAATTGAGGGGAATGTTAGCAGGGCAGGTGTGCTGTGGAGGGAACTGCATATTACACGCAGTTCCCTCCTTCCCCTGTAGAGCCATGCCATAAAACTTAACTTTTATAAAATATAAAATTTGTACATAGTTATCATCTATATTTTATTTGTAAATACATTTATGAGTCACTGCCAGACTATATACAGATTACTGCAGATACTATATGCAGAGGTGTACGATCAGAAGGGTCAAGGCAGGGGCCTCCTTAAATGATCATGCAATCTTATGCTGTAAGAAAATACTAATCTATAAAGCATGCAAGTTAACAAAATATAACATGCAGGGTTCACAAAATATGAGATGCAGGGGATTGGGTACACAAACAAGACAGACACCAGAAATGTAAGCCATGTTCTCTTAGCGCAATAGGACCCTAAAGATAAGAAGGAAAAGATCCTTGTGCTCCTCAGGCCCTCTGGAATCCCAGTGTGGATAGCCCTCAGCTGACGGGGGAGATGCTTCCTACCTTGTGAGAATCCAACTCACAACTCTGAGGCCTGGTGAGGCTATCCTCATCTCCCTGGGTGAGGCATCTCCTCCCTTGTTGGGTGGAGGGGGTGTGCCGTCAACTGTTTTGGGCTCTCCTGGCCACCAGCCCTCTTGGAGCCCAGAGCTCCGTGCACCGGTAGCTTTACCTTATGCCAGGGGTTGGAGATCCAAGCCACCTTGTGCGGTGCCAGGGTCTTGGTCCACTCCCAGACCCTCTGTGCACCAGTCATGCACTGAATGCTGGTTACATGCCAGGGGTTGGAGACCTGAACTTTCTTGTGCAGCTTCCAGGGTCTCGGTCCACTCTTGGATCCTCTGTGCACTGGCCACGTACTGACTGCCTGGCCTCATGCCAGGGGTTGGAGACGAGCTGTCTTGAGCAGCTCCCAGGGTCTTGGTCCCTCTCAGACTCGCTGTGCACCAGCTGGTGCACTGTTTGCCATGCTTCTTCACAGTGAGGGGGCTGGGGGACACAGCCATTTGCTGCTGCTCGTCTGGGGAAGAGTCTCTGGGCCCTTCAGTGGCAACAGCTCCACCCTGCCGGCCAGCTCTGCCAGCTCTTTGCCCTCGTCTGCATCCCTCAGCACAGCAGCCCCATTAGCTGGCCATGCTACCTTTTTATTCCCTCCAGGGATTCTGCCCCCGGATTGGAAAGGGATCAATAGCAGCGAGGGGAGGGTTAGTCCTCACCCAGGTCTGGCTCTTCGCTTTGCCCCTGGGTAGGAGCAGAGCACACCTCTCCCCTGCCATCACCTGATTGGGAACGTCCCACCAATCGCCCACAGCCCTTCTGAGCTGGCAAATCAGGTGGGTGCCGGCAAGCTGACACACATGTATAAACCAGGGCTGGTTGGGGCACAAAGGTGCTACAATGCAGGTCTAGCCAGCAGGCAGCCCTGCCTGAAGCACCCTTGTGCCCCATCCAGGTCCTCCACAGCACAATGAGCTGGGGGAGGAGGGAGGATCAGCCCCAGGATGGCAGGCTGACTCCCCAGGCTCCCGGATAGCCAGGGTTGCAACACCTCAGTTCAATGTCCCACAGCCCTGGAGTTAGTTAATGCTCTGGAATTTATTGCATCACATTAATATTGTGTGTCCATGCACTTCCTGTGTCATAATACTCAGTTGGGAGTGCATGACACACTAACTTGCTTGTATAAGCATGCTGGTCCCTGGTATTCTGTTTTGCACTTGCAACTTATTACCAGCAGAATATCTTTGCATAATCAAGTGTGTTTTAACTTCAAGGAACGTGCCTACAGCCTAAGGACTGTAAGTAAAGCGTTTTTTTGCTTCCAACAACCACGCTCCATCAGCGGCCCCGTTCCGCCAGCGTTTCTCGGCCCCCACACACTTGAACTATTATGCTGGCAGATGCAGCAAAACAACAAACTGCTACACAAGTGTACAAATCCTCGTCAACATCAGACTTACTTCCTAGACCCGCCAGTAGATGTGGATGTTGAATGAATGCTTTCCAAACAATTTTCTTAGTGTGACCACTGAACTGTCTCCTGGTGTCACAACTAGTGACGCCGTGGAATCCAATTAGAGCTGCAGGAACTAGCTCAGGCAATTCTAGCACATTATCATAGACTGGCTTGAATCTTAGTAGTTTGCCTTTTCATCCAAACCTTGGCACAAAATTATGCCATAAAAGAACTGGTATGTCTGTCGTTGCAGAAGAATCGTAGAGATGAGTATTGCTGAGCAATTGCATATTTGCCATATAAGAGCATTTCTGTGTCCGCCTCTTCCAGCTGCGAATATAGCTGCAGAACATCACATGAGCTGGAGTGCTCTGCTTTTCCATCAGCAAAACCACCAACAGTGAGTACTTGTTCACTTCAGAAACACTGGCATGATTCTTTAAGAAACGCTTCACTTAAAAAATTAAATAGGTTTTCTTTGTTTGCTGGTAAGGTTATGAAACTCGTCTATGATACTAATAATGGAAGAGATCTGCTGCTAATGATTCTGTGGATCTGCCTAGTGGTTTGAGTCCTTAATATTCTTGTGCCTCCCTTTATGGGTGGTGATATATATCAATCAAAAACAATGTTGACCCAACTGCACATTTTGGAATAGTTGGCAAAAACAGGTTGCACAAAAGCAGCCAAATCTCCAAATGTTCATGCAGTTTTTGGCTTTCCTGTTTGCTGTACAAATGCCATGCCGTTGATAATAGCAGCTGACTTCTTAAAAGTAGCATCTGGCAAAACAGTTACTGCTTTATCTCCAATCAAGATGCATGATAAGGCTGCTTTGTCAGCCACGGTGAGCCATTTGTCAGGTGTAAAAAATGACAAAGAGTATCCAGACAGTTCATGCTGTAGGAGAGAGTGCACATTGAACCTTCTACCTGCCGCAATTGCTGCGGACAGCTTTTGCTGGATCTCCTTTGCGTTCTGCATCTTTCATTTTACTACGCTATTCCAGACTTAACTTTACACCGTTGAAGGTTTGCAGTTTTGATTTGGGTATGTTTGCATACAAACTCGTGGTAGCATCTGCTTTAAGATGTTTCTAGATAATGGTGTTCGCAATTTCTCTTCCTTTGCTGTGTGCATTCAGAAGGTCTAATGCAATATCTTGCAGCACAAGATCTTCCATAGAAATACATAACAGCTCATCATTAGAAACCTTTCAACAAGTGGAACCTTTTGAACTGCTCTTGTAGCAACTTGACATTGCTGTAATCTTGTTCAGTCATGTCTTTGTCTCTTGTTATGAATGAAAAATGTTATCACGCTAATCCCAAACGTTTGATTTTTCCACCTCAATTAGGTGACTTCTTTCATGTAGTTCAGCTCCCATTGTTGTCTAGCTGGTTCACTGTATGTTGTTTACTATGCCACCAGCAATTTTGCACACCTTGTTGATGTGCTCTATTGCTTGCTTGGTTAAAATGTTTACAAATGAGAGATCAGTTGTCTTGACCCCAAATCTTCTTTCCACAAACTTGGCACACGACATAGGAATAAAGTTTGCTAAATCCTTCATATGTTCAAAATGTACTGGCCTCATCTTGTAATTGGTATGAACCTGCACAGCTATCAGCGGAAGCGTTTCTTCAAGGCCACATAAGTCCTCGTGTCCGTTTCCTTCACATTCACCTCTGATGATGCACAAGAGAGTATTGACTGCTTCCAAATAGTTCCTCCAGTATTTGAATGTACCTCGATGGGAGTGTTCTTCCACAAATTCTTGAAGTAGTGACAATCATTGGCAGGTGCGCTAAAAGTTCTTTTACCACATTCCTTCCCACAGTTGCAGTCATTGTTTCCGAATGCAACAGCTACGCTATTGGAAAGTTGGTCAATGATATCATAATCTAATTCTTTGCTTGAACTGGACAACCACAGAATGATTTTTTTTAATAAACAATGTCATATTGCTTTGCATGTTATTGTGTGTTAGATCTATGACATCAATTTGACATTGTAACACCTGCTGCTATGCACAATACTTGTATGTTGCACTGGCCTACTCAAACAACAACACTTGACTCGGTCTCTTCTTATTAGAACCTTTCTGGCAGAACATGCACATTCTCCAGTGGAGTGCTGGAGTAGATGATCTATTTGATACCCTAGTGTGCTCTTAACTAGATGTTGTTGATAGGGTTTCCCTTTCATCTGCTACCGTCTGTGACTTTTAACAGTCTCTCAATATGTCCTTTTGTGTATAAAAGATCTGTAGCAAGAATGGTGCCAAATGAGGCCTTGAGAATGAATCTGCTCTGCAACAACACAACATGATAGCCTGTTAAGAATACTGCCATAACAAGTGCTGAATTCGGCAACTGTCCTACTTTGAACGTTGTCTATTTGTGCAACTCCAGCAAGTGTACTTTGGCTAATCATTGTCTATGAACTTATTTTGAGGCATATGATTCATCTTAGAGATACTGAGTCATACCTCCTATGCTTCACGGGACCTGGTGATGCTGTGGGCTTCGTTGTAACATTTGCTTAAGGGCAATAAGGGTGAGCCTCTTCATGTCAGGGTAATATGAAAAAGAACAGAGTTGATGTAGCAATTCTGCAAATTTTGGGGTATCTACTACTGAACAAAACTGTAAATTTGTGGTGGCTGTCTTGGAATCCAAAATGGCTCCAGTGATGGGAAAGTTATGATTGATCTTCTCAGTTCACAGTACACTGGTTTGTCATTGGAATTAATTTTCTAGCTGGGAGCCGAAGTATTGTCTAAAATGTGAATTCATGGCAACCATTTTGGATTCCATTATGGTGGCTACATGCACGACTTGCCAGATTGGCAACATGACTTTTCTAATACAGGTAGACCACCTCTACCTGAAACATAGTATTGCTGCTTGCCTGTGGGGTGACACCTTTACCATACATTTTTTACCCAATCATGCTCTTCTGAGGCAGCCTAAAATCCATTATGAGCCCTTACCACTCATACTCTATGTCCTCTGTTTCAATGTTGTCAGTTTGCAATAAAAGTGGCCAAGTTAAATAATATTTGGTCATTTCCTGCTTTCCCCACCCCCAATGAAAAACCCGGTCCTCAGATTTTGTTATTGCATGAGAATAACAACATTTCCTTCCCTTAAGAAAAAATAGGGTGCCTATACACGAGCATGGAGGGTGCTCTGACACGCTGGAATTCCAGCACATTGACGCAGACTTAATTCATCAAGTGTAAAGCATGGCAATGGCTGCATACCAGCAGCCTTCTGCATCTCGTGTATTAGTGTCCCAGGGTTAAAAATCATGGTGAAGGCACTTTTAAGCTAAAGCTTGTCAAACAACCTTTAGTTCAGATGTCTCTGCTGCCATTTTTAAGCACAGGGATGGTGATACAGGAGATGCAGTGGCGCTTTAATTAGAGTGGCTGACGGAACCTCTCTAATTAAAGCACCCCTTTCCCACACTCCCAGAGGGTGCGTGTGTAAAAGTGCCCGTAGTTTTTAGCTTCCATACCCTTTGGGAAGCTTGAAAACAGGTACCCTAGCAGTTTTGCAGCTAGAAGATAAATGGAAAAGAGTATTATTACACATTCTCATGATATTCTTAAAGTTTCAGAGTTAGCAGTATTGCTGTAAGAAGAGATTTTAAACAGGGCTTGTGCCATTTTATATTCTCTAGCTGTGTTTGTTGTAGTCCAATTTGAACTCCTTGAATTATCACTCCCCCGCCGGCAACCCCAGGGCTCTGGTGAATTTCTGTCAGATGCTGCCCTGTCCAGAATCATTTTCTCCATGTCAATAAAAAGCATAGTCTTCAGCCAAGAACTTTTAACTCTGACACATGCTGATGGGTTCACTCAGGCCTAGTAATTTGTTATGAAACTTATAATGTGTAAATAGTGGGTGAATTTCTGGGCTGACTTGATCTTCTGACCTCCTTGCAAAATGACACCCTTCCCCTCAGTAAAAAAAGACATACAGAAAACATGGCTTGAAACTCAATAGCTAGGCTTTTGTGTAGGTCTTTCCTAATCAAAGGACAGTGTTTTATCCTTAGTTGCCAGTATGTGTTATTGGTGTACATCAGATGATTTTGCTGCTCGGTGAAGGACAGCCAAAACTAGCTAATTGGTAAATGATCAATTTAAACAAAGGTGCCTACATACAGAGCCAAGAAAGAGGATTTTTTCCTAGCTGTGATTCGGAATTTATTGCGCTGGCATCAATCCTGTCCATTTAGGTAATGGTTATTTGCTTTAAAGCATTTGGTGGACAGAATAAGACAAATGGTTTATGAAGAACACGTTATTTCCCCATGTTTGCAAACTGCTCACCAGCCCATATCTGGCATTATTATACATTGAGGAGAGATTGGCAGTTTATTAATTTGAAATAGTAATAACTTAGCAGAACTGATTGTTTTCTGAAGTGCACAGAGGGCTTTGTTGGTTAATTATGTTTCTATGGTAACATCTTGCATTAGCAAGGACAGGAGTTTGGGTTAAGCAAGGGAATTAGTAAGAATGCAATAAAGCAGCTTTATAATTAAAGAGATTGGTTTTCATACTTGGGGAGAAGAAAAAGATAAAGGAAAAAGACCACCTAGCTTTGCAGTTCTTTAGAGACAGACCTAATAGTAAGAAAGGTAAGCAGAGCCAGAGCCAGTCTTAGTAGTAAGAGGAAAGCATTAGGAGCTACATTTTGCTTCTCTCCATTGCAAATTCAGTGGACTCTTTTCTCATTCTTGCACCACTGTGTATGAACATGGCAGCTGAAATACTGACTTTACTGAGTTGTGTATGTTACTGAGGTGATATGCTTTCAGTACAAAAGCTACTTATTATGCAACAACTCTGATTTGGGGTTTATAGTGTTGTGTGAATTCATGTATTGTATTATAGATGGTGACATGGAAAGTTCATTAATGTGGAAGTCCCCAAAATACATTCCTACTCCTATGGGTATGTGCTGTTTTCAAGAACTGGACTAGCTGGGTTGAGGGTTGTAATCCCTTCAGAGCTATTGCAGAGGCTGAACAGGAAAAAAACGCACCTTATTTTCCCCTCCACTATAGTTATCTTCCAGTCAATAAATTAATCTTCTTAATCTGGTAGTGACATGTACCATGAATATTTTCCCACTGAAATTGGATAGACCCCTAATTATGAAATATTAGCTCAAAGTTGGAACATGATAACTTGCTGCACTTCTAGAAATATTTACCCAATAGTTCAATATTTTTAATCATGACACTAGCAAAGCTGGCATGCCTCACTACCCAGCAAACTCTTTATGCCATTTCCTATCAAATTCAGATGAAGTCCTAATCTATAAAGGTACTTTCATGGGGTTAGGTTGTGATACTCTTGTATCATTCTTGTATCACTCGTGTGATGCTACTTGTTTTTAGTGACTTGAGAGAAAACAGTCTAAACATAGAATAAACAAAAACCAGAGAATATAAATCAAAGCAAAATGAAATCTTTAATTTCCCTTCACTTAAAATGAGAAAACAGCATAAATGTCAATCCTTCAAAATGCTAGGTCAGGTATATGTCTTTAACAATGTATTCCCATGGAAGCTGTGAGCTTACGGGACTTATTTTCAATGCTGCTTTAATAGACAGAGTTGCTTAAAGTGTTTTTTCAAACCCACCTAGACAGTTAGGCACCCCTGAAAACCTAAATGTAAGACCAATTTTAGGTGCTTTTGAATAACTACATCCCTAGGCTCCTAAATATATTTGACAACCTGTACTATCATAGGACCAGTAATGTTAGAATTAGAAAATGTCACTGAAGGATGGTTTGGATAAGAATTAGCCCCCAACTTTGCAACAACTTCAGGTGAATTTGAATGGATCTTTTGAGGTTTTGCAAGTTAGTTACATTTTTATTTAAATTATTTTATAACTATGCATTTCTGGACAGGAGAGGAAGTAAAAAAACACAAATACTACCATGAAAGCTTCTGTGCATGCATTTCCACAGGTTCCAGTGATATTCTGGTTGGAATTAGCTCTATGTAAATTCCATTAATGTTGGGGTGCTGGTGGGGAATATTTTGTCAAATGTTTTTTTTTTTTTAATTATGAATTTGGTTGAATAGTAGTTTGACGGCAATTATAAAGCTAGGTGTATGTCAGGATACCTGATGTGCCTGTGCACCTCACTCACCAAAATATATATCTCATGCTTGAGGCACAGTATTTGATGCATGTACAGTTTAATAGGAAACCTGCTAGTGTCTAAGTGTGCAGCATGCTTGTCTGTAGAGGCCCACCTTGTACCATGAAATGCACTACTATGACCTCACAATCTTAGCTTCCTTACCCTTTTAATTACTGTTTTACCACATGTGGATGAGATGTGTTACTCTAGTAGCTGTTTTGTGTCAGAGCAGTTAGATTTGCATAGTACTGCAGAATAGTGCTTAGTTTGGTTTATTTGGATGCCATGAGAAAAGCAGAGCTCAGATGTGTGTAGACTCTCTGCAGATCAGTCCGCTTGGAGTTGAATAAAATAGCTCAACTAAGCAGGAAATTATATGAACATGTTACATAAATGAGAAGCTGTTCCTTAATTGCATAGAGAAAATACCAGTTTTAATGACCTTGGCAAGAATCATTGTATTAATAAAAATTATGCCTCATGAAATTACTTTTACATGTTACCTTATTATGAGTGTATTTATTTTTTTTATATGATGCAGTTTTTGGTGGGTCTATTTAATGGAATTTGGGACTTAATAATTGAAATGCTTCATTTATAAACATTTATAGTGGTAATGGTAATTGCTACTGATTTAGTTTTTTAGAACTGCTGCAGCCATCACAACACAAGTGTGTCATAATATTAAGTATTCGGTGTAATGTTTTTCCAATTAGGCTTACAAATATAATCCAGGTCATACTCCAGCGCACCCGCTATGAATGTGCCCCAAAACTCAATCAAAGCATTAGAAATTGTGTCTAATGGAAAACTTTAAATTTTGCTATGGAGAAATCTTACCTGAATAGTGGATAAAGAGACACTATATCAGAGCTAATACTGAGCAGATATAGGTGGGAAAGGCATAAATAATTATTCTGATCTAAACAATGTCTTGAATTGAAAGCTATTGCAGTGAAGGTAGTTTTATTATCAACGTGTTATGTATAGGAAAAGCAGGGAAGGCATCCAGATCTTGGGTCCAATGTTAAACTGGGCTCCACTTGTCAGTGTAAGAATCAAATACAACTCTCCTGACACTAAAGTAATGGTGACTCAGGGCCTGGAAACATGACACACACCGGTGTAAGTTTTACATTGGTTTTGATGCGTTTGATATGAATTACACTGAGATATGGAGTGGTGGTTACTTGGAAGTAGCTGCTTGTAATGGGCACTAATAGAGTGTCTTTTGAAAAGAACTGCCCTGAGATAGCTGTGGATACATGGCATTCACACCAGTATAGTTGTAGGCCTCATATTTCCAGGAGTGTTTCTGCACCACTGCAGGATTCTACATGGTGTGCCCATATGTTGCAAATCTGTTGCGTGTCCACGCCGTCTATTATTATTACTGACCTTGATCTGTGGGAAATGTTGAATTACTCTGCCCCTTTTTTTTGCAATGGTTTGCTCCCTGCTGTGTGTCCCTAGTAAATCAGTCTCTCACCTGCTTCAGCGCTCTCCTCCATGGCCACCTGCTCAAAATGAAGGAACGCACTCTCTTCCCATTCCCGGCAGAGGGGCATGGCGTCTGACCGTGGGAATGGTGTGCTGCAGAAGCTGTGCCATATACCTGTTGTAACTAGTTGCTGTGACGTGAAGTGGCATATCTTATATAACGTTAAGTGGTTGTAATTCTGCTTCTGAAGGAAGCAGATCTCTTTCTAACTTACTGACTTTGAGTGATCTTTAACGAACACATAGTACAGGGGCAGGCAAAATATGGCCTGTGGGCCACCTCCAGCCCACCAGGTGATTTCATTTGGCTTCTGGGGACTGTATCTGGCCTAGCCTCAGGCTATCCCTGCTTTGCTCGCGTGGGGCTAAACTCGCTCACTCCCACAGAGGCAGTATTTGCTGCATTCCCACCCTTGCCTCTGGGACAGCGCTGGCCCTGTAGGAAGCAGTGGTTATGGGAGAAAGTGGCGGCAGAAAGTAAGTGGTGGGCAGGCAAAGGAGGGGCAATGGTATGTAGGATGAGAGAAAGTAGGGACATGGCAGGGAAAGGGCAACAGCGGGCGGGGGAAATGGTGGTGGCAGTGGCATCGGGGTGAAGTAGCGGTGTCAGCGATGGGTGGTAACTGGGCAAGAAAGTGGGCCCAGGGTGGGGTGTCAGGAGCCCAGGGAAACGGTGGCGTGGTTCCATTGCATGGGGCTCACATGCAGGTTTTGAGTTCTTCGCCTGAGCTGCATGCCTCTGAAGGGAGCCTGTGCAATGGAGCTGTCAGCGCTGCTTACTGCTTCGTGCAGGTCAGGAGAAATGGTGGGGGGGTCCATGGTATGGAGCCAGGCTGGCCCAGTCCCATGACCTGTACCACCAGCTTCATCGTGCAAGGCTCAGGCATATGAGCCCTATGCAAAGGAGCAGGGAGCCAACCACGTGCAGTCCTGGGGGGTGCTGGGGCCAGGTGCCACCAGGGGCTCTAACTGCCATGGACTGTAAGTGCACCAAACGCCCAGACCCACACCCACAGACACACTTCCAGCCAGCCTCCCCCTCCATGCATCCCACACGCCCTCCCGTACATCCCCACACTCGCATCCCCCCACACTCCTACACACGCGCGCGTACACCCCCTCTCACATACATCCACAGCCCTGCCGTACTGCTCCCATACCCCTCTAAAGTCTTCAAAGTATTCTTGCCTCTCTTTCATGTATCTTAAAGGTTGTAATCTCAGTTTAGCCAAACTCACCAACTTGCATTAAATCAAAATTGTTCTAAGCCTGTAAAGTCAGACGGTTCTTTAATACGACACTGAGGGCTAGGCTGACTTCGAGCCTTTCGTGGGCCCTGCAGCGTGAGGGATGAAGAATAGCTACGGGTCTTTTCTCCTGTTTAGCAAGTTGTTCGGTGATCACTCGGAACCAAGGAGCCTAACAAAGATTAACTTCTTTTAGCACTGAGCCTCTTTGCAGCAAAACTACCAGTCCTAACTGGCTAAAGTCAGACACTTACACGTACAGACTTGCACATCTTTCTGGCTGAGGTACAAATACCAACAACCAGCTGGCATCAACATAATTCAATGTTAAATATTTAGAACAACCTTTTAACTATGTGAGTTAGATATGTTCAGTTAGGCTCTCAGGTGCCCTGGCCTGAAGGTCTCCCATGCAACATAAATTGTTACCAAACTTTTTTGAGTTCTTTAGTTTTGCTTCTGTCATGCCCTGAGGCTCAGACATCACGTGGGGCTTCTTGCGGCACAGCTCCTTGCACACTCGTGGCACTGAGGGAAGCCCTGGGTAATGGAGCTGGCTTTCTCTTCTTCTACCTGCTGTGCCTTTCCCTCTGCTTCCTGATGGAGTCCCAGGACTAGGGCATCTGTCAAGGGGTAGAGCTACCCTTGTGGTCCACAACAGCTCACCAAAGCTCATTAAGCATCCCTCTAGCTGAAATGATTGTCAACCCCGGTTCTACGGCATCATTTTTTAATATGTTATTTAAGGAAAGATTTTTTTTTTTTTTTGACCTAGGTGATATACAGGGCATTTGTAGAGAATGAAATATTAATATATCACAATTACTTTGAAGGCCAGGCTTTTGGAGACGTGCTCTATACACATTTACTTGTTCAAAAGCTGGATTCAATTTTCAAATGCTCACCAACACATACAATAAACAGGCAGAGCTGAGGTAGCCTTTTCTGGACTTTTGATTACTTTTTTTCCTTTGGAAAGTAAGTTCAACTCTTATCAACCTTTGGTTCTGGCATGTATTAAATAATAGAAGTCGTAGAAGATTAGGGCTAAAAGGGGCTTTTTTCAGAAGTCATCTAATCAGCTTCCTTCCACGTTTTAAAAATCTCCAATGAAAGAAATTCAGCAACTTCCGCAAGGAGTTTTTCAATGTGTGTATATATAGGTATGCTCCCCTTACCCTCCCTCACTGAAATCTAGCCTTATGCTTGGTTACTGCATGTTAAGCCAGTTTCCATAAAGCACGTGAGAAATAATAGCTTTATAACCATGCTTTAAATATTAGGATACCCTTTATATCCCACCTTTTGTCTTCTCTTTTCTAGACTAACCAAACTTCCTTCATCCTTTCCTCATAGATCATGTTTTATAGACAATATATTGTTTCTCCACTCTACACATCCTCTTAATGGTCTATACCAGGGATGCTCAAACCCTAGTCCATAGAGTGGATCCAGCCCATAGCGCCCTTGTCAGCCAGCCTGCAGGGGTTCCTGCGGTTCTGGAAATTTGGTGGTGGAGGAACAGTGGCGGCAATTGCTTCTCCCTTGCTGCCAAACTTTCAGGCTCGTGGAAAGCTCTGCAGGCCGGATGGCACATGAGATTGGCACATGGAGGTGGCCTACTGCCTGATCTGGGTACACATGGGCTAGCTGGAGGCAGTGCAGGGCCCATGGACTGGCCCTGCCTCATTCATCCAGTTTGCAGCACCAGAAGGTCGGTCGCCACTGGTTTACACCTTTCTTAAAGGTGTGGTGTCCAAAACTGCTTGCTCTACCAGAGGACACACCTCGTCAATAGGAGTGGAATAGAATAAAAATCTCCCTGCCTTCCGCATGACAATCCTGTTAACATGTCCCAGAATGAGGTTACCCTTACTTTGTAGTATGTCTTGTTGATCCTTATGCAGTTTCTGATCCATGATATTGCCTAGATCCTTTTCTGCTTTATTGCTGCTTAGCTAATTGCTGCACATTTCTTGTGTATTTTTCTCCATCTTTCTGATCCTATATCTAACTTTTAGAATAAGAATTCAAAGCTACCTTGTCCTTCAAAGGCCTTGAAAACCCTCAAAGTTTGGAGTCGTGCACAAATGTTGTAATTGTGCTTTCTGTTCCATCTTCCAGTCATTAATAAA
The DNA here is from genome assembly GCA_030014935.1 of Caiman crocodilus. Taxonomy (NCBI): domain Eukaryota; kingdom Metazoa; phylum Chordata; order Crocodylia; family Alligatoridae; genus Caiman; species Caiman crocodilus. The sequence goes on from JAGPOW010003395.1 coordinate 32,931,205, forward strand.
ACATTGAACAGATCTTTGTCAAGGACCCCATCTGAAATTCCCTTCCAATCTAACAGTGCATCATGATAGGTGAGGTTTTGTTTTTTTTCCCAACTAGTTGTAAGCTGGTGCTTTTTACTTAGACCATAATCGCTTGGTTTGCTTATGTGAAATGGTATCAAATACTTAGTTAGGTCAAGATAAAATACATTTTCTGCTCCCCTCCTTGTCCAGTCATCTGGTGACCCTGCCAGAAAGAAATTTAGGTTGGTTCAGAACTCTTCTGGACAAATTCATGTTGACTGTTTTTAATCACTTTATTATCCTCCAGGTACTTTCAAATTGAGTGTTTAATCATTTGTTCTAATGTCTTTCCAGGAGTTGCACCGATTGGTCTATAAATCCCCAGGTCCTCCATTTCCCTCTTTTTACAGATAGGTACTGTTTTTGTCCTTCACTCCTCTGGGACCTCCCTTGTCTGCCATAAGTTCTTAAAGACAAGTGCTGATGGTTCAGAGATTGCTTTTGTTAGTCCCTTGAGTACTCTAGAGTGAATCTCATCAGGCCCTGCTGATGTGAATAGATCTTCCTTACCAAAATACTTTTAACCTGTTCTTTCCCTATTCTGGCCAGGGCTTCCATCTCTTTTGTTAAAATGAACTGCATGTAGTAGTTAGTAATAATTTAATTTTTTTTGAAGAGTGAAGCAATGAAGGCATGAAATATTTCATCTTTCCCTGTGCCATCCACTCTTTCATCTCTTTCCTGTAATAGATTCATACTCCCATTTGTCTCCCCCTAATCCCTAAATGTCTGTGGATCTTTTTTCCTTTTGTTTTTCTGTTCTTTACTAATTGTGACTAATTTTGAAAATCTGCTTTTCTGATTTTTATTTAGTATGCTTGTGCAAATTTTTATATTCATTCATAATCATGGGTGGTTGTTTCTACTTTCTGCATAATTCTGTTTTGAATTTCAGATAATTAAAGATCTCCTGATGCAGCCATGTAGGTTTCTTACTGTGCTTTCTACCTTCCATAGCAAAGTTTTTTGACATTTTGCCTTTAATTTAGTCTCTTCTAGAAAACCCCAGCTCTCTGAACTGCTTTATCCCTTACAACATCTTCTGCAGAAACCCTTCCAACCAGTTACCCTGAGTTTGCTGAAGCCTGATACGCTTGAAGTCCTCTCACGAGTGGTCACTCAGACTAGATATTGTTGGCCTAATATAATCCTTTTTGAATGTTGCTAACATAGCTTTAAGGGTGAGGTCTTATGAATTTTAATCTTTTTATCTTTCACATGAAAGCATAGTTCTTGTCTTCCATCTCATGAATTCCCCCTTGTACAGCATGATTGCCATCTCCATTACTCTCAGCAGGTCTGAAGCCAGGAAAGATGATTTCTGTTTCTTGAAAGCTTGAAGTACAGAAGTGTCCGCCCCAGAAAAGGGGACCTTTAGCTCCAGGGAAAGAATTGTGACACTGTTTTGCTTTGGGATCAATGTAACTATGTACTTCTTCCTGCTTAGTTCAACATTACAACAACGCTCCCTGTGTGAAGTGAACCTTGATTACATAGGTATAAAAGATTAATGATATAATTTATTTAAAATGTAATTATACTGATGGAAGTAATATGTTAAATGTCTGACATACTAGCATAATGTGCCAATTTAAAGAGTTATAAAATATAAAATAGATGTCCCTAATATATTTTCATGTGTGTTCAGTAAAGTTGCAAATGCTTCATTCATAGAGGATTTTGGAGCCTGATTGTCCTCTATATATGAGAATTTTGCTTGTACCGTGGTTTATTTTTGTTCTTTTTTCCCTGATGTCTGCATGAAAAAGAGCATAAAAATCAAATGGAAAGTAACTGGCCAAAGTCAGTCAAATGAATCGGGTTGCATATTTTCATTGAGTAGTTCTCCTGAGAGACTGTACTCATTGCACTAAATTTACCCTAGTCAAAGAGGAAGGAGGATGTGTTGTCTCTGGTGCATGTAACTTATTTTATAGGATGCTCTGTCTGGGTCAGTGAAGTGCTTGATGATTATAAGATTTTTTGTAACAAAGATAGAGGCAAGTAGCAAAACTACTTGACTGGGTATGATCCAGTAGCAAATGGGGTATGACTCAGGGGCTTTGTTAGTCTTGAAGCCTTTTTTCCAAAATTTGTGGCATTCTATATCTCAAATATTAGAGAACATCACTTAATTTACTATGTTATTAACTCTTAAAGACTGAACATGTGCATAGTTTCTCTCCATCTCTTTGGTTTTATTATGAATGAATAAGTCATGAGATTGCATCTCAGCAAAATTTGTAAAGTTGTCAGTCTTTTGGTTGCTCTGTTCCCCATCAGTAAGATAAGGCTGTTGCATTTTCTCTCCCAATGAATCTGTTCAGAATCTGAGATGGAGGGTTGTGGTAAAGATTTCTAGGTCCTCTGGAAGCAACTGTGTCAGCACCTTTTGAGTTTTGGTAGCTGGATACTGTTCTTGAGATGTAATGTGTATATACTAAGAAAGCATCCTAGTTTTCTATTCTTTCAATAAGCTTTGGTAGACTCTCATAAATTTGTAGAGCCCCAGAAACTTAAATTCACAGAATGTATCTCTCATTATGAATAAAAATAGAAAATCTGTCAGGAAATGGATGTGATACACGAGGCTTTTACAGAGTGCAATTTAATTTTACTTGGGTTGTGTGTAGGCAGTCAGTGGGAGTGCAATATCTGATTGGGTCCCAAGGGAGCAATATTATTACATTGGTTAGTTTGCCAAATATAAAGAGGAGGGGTTCCTTCTTCCAAATACTTACGAGCATGAAAGCTGCCCATTCAAAATCTAATCCATGTCACTTACGGTACAGCTGAAATATTTGTTGATACAATGTGTAACAGCTGGTTTACCGCAGGAACTGAGAAGCTATATCTGCTGCATTTTAGAGATCATGAGGTTAATCTGGTTATTACTGACTATTCTTTTCTGCTAACCAGAGCTGACTCCTAGTGCACCTGATAAAAAAACTGTTCCCAAAGGTATGATAGTATTTGTCTCTTAGACGAATGTTAATATTGTCTGTTTAATATTACAAGTGCACCAGGGCCTAATGTATGGCACTTTCAAAGAGGCAAAACAATTCTTTATGTTGGGGAAAGTCTATTGCATCTATTTTTTCCCCCCCCCTTTATCATGAAATACAGCTTTTCTTGCTAGGATTATATTTAAGTATAGGTAACAGGAAGAAAACTGCGTAAGCGTAGTTATTCTTTCTGTATACTTTACCAATTTTACCAAGAATATATGCAATGGTCACGTCTTCTGTGGTCATGACTGCACTTGAGAACATTGCTTTGGTCTTGAAATGTAACTACCCTTTGCCAAGAGGTCCTTTGGTAGTAAAGCAAACATTGCATTACGAGTTTGTGGATATTGAGCATGCAACAGATTAATATAATCTAATATCAAATGAAAAACATCTAATATCAGCCCCAAAACTTGAAGCCCAAGTGAACAGGCAGCGGGAAGACTGTCAGGTGGCTCTATTACCCTCCTGAAGCTTGTGATCCCATGTACCATTCAAAGGAGCATAGCCCCTAATGTTGTGTTTGAGAGAGTGAATCCCAAATGACCCTTAGGGGTAAGCGTGTTGGAAATATAAAGAGATGTGAACTGCAACATTCAATTCGGGTCTAGTTCTGACCTACAAAATGTGGGGTTATTCTGTAAGGGCATGATCCAAACCACAATCAGCTAGTCAAAAGGGGGTGTACAAACATTTGCCGCACCCCTTCTACAATTATGCAGCTTACTTTGAGCCACTTGAGCGTGGACTGGGAGCAGCATGTACAGACATTTGCTGGTTCTGGGAGATGGGCAGAGAACCCAGTGTCAGTAGCTTTGGGTACGGGAGGGTCGGGCAACACTGGGGGAGTCTAACTGGGCCTGGAAGTAGAGGTTTGTGGGATCAGGAGGGATGGCAGGTTTGTGAGGGTGCTTGGTGGGTCTATGGGGTGGGCAGCAGGGTTTCCTGTCTGGGTGTGGAGGGGTTTGGAGGGGAGAATGGGGGCTAAAAGGAGCCCAGTCAGGTTCAGACATGAGGAAAGGTTAGGAAGAGTGCAGCCTCGGGGCTGGGGCAAGCAGCTAGGTTTCCTGGTCCTGGGGCTGCAGTCTAAATGCATGCAGATTTTCACTAGAGCAGGCTAACCCATTCCCAATCTAAGTTAGTTCATCTCCTTAGGTGAACTATCTTAGGACCATTATTTATTTTTTTTTTTTTTACCTGATTTAAACTCCTTCCCTACCCCATTTATGTGCACAGATGGGCATTTAGAACAACCTAACCCTACGTAACTTGATCTAAATGTAAGCTCTGCATGTACCCCAAATTAGAATCTAGATGAGAAACATCGGCCAAGTTTAACAATATCTTAATACCTGATTCCTGAAACAGGTGCATTTATTACAAAGCAGCAAATAACAACTCCAGGACACATAGGCAACTCTTGACTTTCTTCTATGCGAGTGTTGCTTTACCTGCAGCCTGGATCTGGATCCCAAGGGGTCCAGATCCAAGTATAGACATTACACATAAATGGGTCTAAGTTATCAGAGATCAATCTAAACCCATAACATTACAGAAGCTTGGTGCATGTAGACCAATCAAAAGATGGTGGAACCTGGTCTAAGATGGACCTACTTGGATGTGCACTCAAATCTAATTGATTGAGGTTAGACCTGTGAATTGAGCTTTCTGTGCCAGATCCTCTATCAATCCAAGTTAGATCACTGTCCTCTAGCATCCCAGCCTCCTTTGCAGCCCTGCACAAGCCTCCCCCTTGCAGGGAGGTGCACTAGCAATTGGCTCATGCTTGGCTGCCCCAGCCAAGCACTCCTGTCCCTGAGTTCTCCTGGAGAAGATCCAGCACAGATCCTCCTGCCTCTGGACGTCTGAGCTGCAGGCATGAAGTAGGGGAGGAGATGGAGAGAGGGGAAGGGAGGCATCAGTGTCCCCTCCATGAGCCCTGGGAGCTGGGCACCCGTGTCTCTAGGCTGTGACCCTGCACCCTGTCATGAAGCACCCCATGATGTACACACACCCCTTACACAAAGCCCAGGAGAAACTGCACACTTGGTCACAGCCCTATAGAGCCTGACACTGCCTCACGCACACCCAGACAAGGAACCCCATGCCCCTGTGCTTGCATACAGCCCCATGGAGCCCAACCCTGGCTTCCAAGGACCCATCCAGAAACTCTCATGCCCCTGTGCTCAGGTACTGTACAGCCCCATGGAGTCTGACTCCTGTTCCTGCACACCACGTAGCAGAGGCCAGAGACCGGCATCCTGCCTCTCAGACCCCAGCATGGACCCCCTCTTCCCGATCAGGAACCAGTGCAGACAACTTGCCTTTTGTGGGTTAGGGTGGCAGGGGGCAGAACACCAGGACTGGGCCTGTAGAGAGGCAACCTTGTGACTGCCAGAGCTCAGTGACTGCTGCCAGATACCTGGGCCTTGAGCACCTAGGGTGCTGCAAGGCTTTTTTTGGCCTGCAGCTACAAGGGTGGTGGTGGGCGAATGAGTTTGCTGTTTGCTACTGATCTAACCTAGACTTACAGGAAATCTGTAACTTGGATCCATTCTGCCTCAGGCTTTTTGAACATCTATACTTGGCCAGAATGACTGGGTCTTGCTCATGGTGCAGAGAATAAGTGGCAAGCAGCTTTCCCTGGTGTGTCCCCTTCTGTGCTCAGTGTTGTCCTCTTTGCACCCGGAAGCGAGTTCTCTCGCTGTCCCTGTTGTGCTGTTGAAGCCCTCTGATAAAGTCAAGCTTTCCCCTACCCTCTTCCTCTAAACACAGGCCCATCTTAGGCCCATCAGGGGAGTGGTGGCCCACAGCACAGCTAGGTCAAAAGGACCTGGCCTGCTGGTCTGAAAGGTTCAACTACACTGTTTTAGATTGTTGTTATTTTAAAACTTCATGTCAGAGACAATCAACTTAGCACTGCTATGCAGTGTGAAGTATTGCTTACAAGTGTTTTTTGCACCACTCATTGCAACTTTTCTCAGCATTTAATAAGGATTTAAAAACAATAACAAAGCTTCATTCTGTGCACAGAATTACAACGAGGTCTTGTCAATCATAAATGTCAATCATTTATCCTTTGTCCTTTTCCTCTTTCCTTGCTTCCACGTGCCTTCCAAAAGTATACCTTGACTAAATCTCTTAACCTTTTAATATTGCTGTAGATGGTGAGAGAGACAAACTGGTCAAATCCACCGTTGCTTTCCACCCAGTGTAACAACTCACCCCCATCAAAACAATCCTGAATCAGAGTTGTACCATTTTGCTATACATTTTAACTCCTGGGTAAATGATGGAATAAAGCAAAGAAGCATCAGCATAACGCCTTTTTAGTCAGCATCCCATAATACACCTTGCATAGGTATTTCTATTGGAAGTGTGAGGTTCACTTGCTATCGACTAGGAAACTAGGCTTTTTGAACCTTCATTTCTGTCATGAGAAATGTGTGCAACTAACTAAACTTGGAAAAGCTGCAGCGAGAAAGTGTTGACATTCAAGTGAGTACAAAGGGCTTTTGTCATCAGCCGTAGAGTGGAGCAGCAACACTGAGGCAAAATCAATCTGCATGTATAAGAGGGGAAGAATTTTTGCCTGATGACAGACACGTAGGCTTAAGGGGAAACACTTTGGTGTATTAGGAAATGAGCAACCAGCTGTGGCAAAAAGAGTGCTGTTTTGTACCTGAGCTATTTGCCACCTAGGGTTAGCTCATACCATATATTGAGCGGTGCTGATGGACTTTGATGACTTACAATCTTTTAGGTGCCTAACTTTGGTAGGAAGTTATGCTGGACAAATTCTAAGACAGTGTCGCGTGTACCTGAATCTCCTCCTCTTCTGCGTACAGTTCAGAGGAGCAAGTGTAAGAGAAAAGAGGAGGATTTTTGTAAATGCACTGCTGCTAAATCTCTGTGTGGACTGGCTGGACTTTGTGGGGTATGTGGTGCAAGCTGGCAGGCTATGCACGGAAATTACTAGCACTATGCAGAGGCAGAGTCTTATTTATTTTATTTATTTATTTATTTATTTTATAATCCAGGTTTTGGAAGAGACAGAAGATGAGAGAGAGACTGGGGGAGGTCCAGGACATGGATTTGGGACATGGACATAGACATGGACACAGTTGTGTTCCACATAACTGTTAACTAGCTGTTTGTGAGTGCAAGAGACCTGATACACGTATGCACTGCAGCTCTTGCACTTTTTAATGTCAGCTGCAGTCTCTTCCGTCTCTTTTCCATAACATACCTCAACTGGGATCCCATTCCTGTTAGTAGCGGTGTGGAGAGAGAGGACAAGAGCTGTGTCTGAGGCGACACCTTTGTTTCTGCCTTTCCAAAGTCTACTACCCAAAAGCAGATATGCCCAGAAGCAAAACAAGGCAGCTCCATGCCCAGGACAGCAGCCAGCCATCAGTTGTGCTGACAGCCATTTTCATACCTTCTCTGTCTTCCTCTGTGGTGCCCAGAGCTGCTACCTCGGTTGCTTCCCCTCAGTCATGCTACCGGACATACCGTCCAATATTTTAGCTAGCAATTGCAACCAGCTATTTCTTCAGTGGGCAATAATTCTGCACCCCATTAAAGGAGTGCTGGAAAATGTTTGCTCCCAGTGCAGGCAATGCAACCTGGAAAGCTTTTTACCTGTCGAACCCAGCAAGCCCCTAGCATTCTCCTTTAAAATAGCTGACTTCCATTTCACTTCTTTCTACAAGCTTCTTTTCAATGGGCAAGGACCAAGTAGAGTCACGCTTGATTCCAGTAGAGAAGAACTCTTTCCCATCGAAGCTCACCTCCTTCCTGTTTAAAGCACGTGAAATCGTCTTAAATCTGCAAGCGCACGTGGCATCCAGGATGCTGTTCAGTGATAAGGAATCCATTTTCAATTGCCTGAGAGATTGGATAACTGAGCAACATCATGAGTGCCCAGTGGTTAGGGCCCTCAATTGAGATGTAGCAGACTGAGGCTCAAATCCCAGTTTTGAGACGGGCAGAGAAAGAAGCGAACCTAGAAGTTTTCTTATCCCAGCTATTAGCCTGTTAGCTGTTCTGCGTGGGTGAGTTTTCACAGCCAAATACTTCATCCTTTTTAAAACTAAATTGAGTACAAACAAATGGGAAGTGAATTTAATTTCTCTTCCTTTTTTCATTAAAAAACTTGGAAGGGTCTTGACATCATCTTGGTACCGTTTGTATAAGTTTTAAATGTCTTTCTGAGTGCAAGCAACTTGAGAGCAGAATCATTGTAAGACCAAAGGATTTAAAGCGACTATGGGGGAAGAACGTTATTTGAAGAACAAATTGAAGATGTCTGCCACGTGGGGTATATATGAGGGGGGGTGTGCTGGGGGCAGAGCTGATGGGGGTATATATGGGGAGGGTGAGACTGCAAATTATTCCGAGACCCATTATTCTGCTACTTCGTTTTAAAGTGATGGGGTGTAGCTGTAGGAAAAAAAAAATAACATGACATGGTAAAGAATGAATGCTTTCGAACTATGACATTTGAAGCTTTGTCACAGTAATCAGATTTTTGGTATTGGTATTTGAGTATCAAAGTTCTAGTCTCATTTTCCATAAAAATGATCCACCAGGACACTGAAAAGGAGACCTAAGTATATTTTATTAACCAAATGTTGCTTTAGATCAACACTGTACAATACCCTCCTCCCTCTTTATTTGGGTTAGTGATTATGTTTCTTCTCCCATGCATCAAAAAGTGACTAATGGGTCCATCCATTTTATCACTTAGTTAAAAAATTACTTTAAAAGTATTTGAGGGTGGGAAGTGTAGCAAAACTTGTCATTTACAGAGACAAGCTGATCTATTATTGCAGTCAGCTTTCATCTTTAATGTCTCTCCATAGACTTTAATGAGTCTGCGTGATGCTGAAGATAAGTAGTAATTTTTCTGGGCAAAACCAAATCACACACAAGCTACTACCTGTGAAAGAGAGATGTACTAAAAGAAATATTATATGGCCAATTATGCATCATGAAAAATTAAAAAAAAATGGCTGATATGAAGAATAAATGCAGTGTATTGGTCTTAAATATTTGTGAATACCCAAAACCATCAAATACATGGATAGCTGGAAAATTTCTACAAATACGCTAATAAAATTAATTTTCTCACTTAATATTTGGGTTTCAGAAACAAGAACAGCAACATCACATTAGAAGTCCTACCCCTCCACTCCCAATTGTAGACCCTACCTTTTAATAGTGTGAAATGCTAGACAACCTTTTTTATGGAGGTTAAAATAAATTACATACTGCATGGCAAAATTATATTAGAAATGAACCAAAACCCAAAGATCTGGACTCCTCTTGGGGACCTGACTTCCTGCATAAGCACCTTGTCTCTATTTTGGCCTGAACACAAAGTACTGATCGATGTAATGTGACCATCGCTGGTAGTGTAAGAGTGATGTTGTAGCTGTGACGGTCTAATATTATGCAAGAGGCAGGGATGGCTTAGAGTGACGTCTTTTACTGGACCCACTATGTAGTTGGAATACTAAGGGGCATGTCACAATTTGCCTTTAAGTCATCATAATGATACTTATCATAATGATGGTTAAAATGGGATCCTTCACAAGTTAAATTTGGTATCTTTCATGTTTCAGGGGTGTTTATTGTAGCCGTGTTGGTCTAAGGACCTAGGCAGACAAGGTTTTTTTTGGTAATTTATTCCACCCAGAACACAAAACAACAGCGGACTCTCCCTATGCCTGAAGAAGGTTGATTGTGCCTGAAAGCTTGAAAAGAACAAATTTTCCAGCTACTTAGTTAGTTTAATAAACTGTATCGCATTTACCCCAAAACCTTGTTCACCAGTTAAAGGGTGTTCAGACATCATAAGTACTCACTGTGTTTTAAAGATAAACCCCTCAGAACAAGATTTATCTTTGAAAGCTTTTACCCATGCCATTCCAGGGTTTGTTTGAATAGTCAGAGGAGGTAAAACACTTTACTTTCTTTACTCCAGAACCCCATAGCTCCCAGCCACTCTGCTTTCTACCCTTCAAACCTGTAGTGGTCTCCTGTCCCCTCCACTTGCATGCTGAGAGCAGCCACTCTGAGTGCCTTAATTGCAGAGACCATGGAGCTGGGGGAAGCATGTTTCCCACAGCAGCACTCTCTTCTTGACTGGTGGCTCCATACTCAGTAAGGAGCCCTTAGGGCTCATTTCAATGGAGACCATGCTGGGCAGCTCCGTTGCTCTCTGTAGGGCCCCTGCATTAATTCTAGCAAGACCAGCGAGCTGTGGAAGCAGGCTTCCCCGGGCTCCTTGGTCTCACTGAAACTTATGTAGCGGCTCCGCTGAGAGTAGAAACACTGGAGGTTAAGCCGCAGCAGCTTTGCTTTGAGCTCTCCCATGTCTTTGATGTGGTGGCACCGTGGTGACAGCTTACAACCATGATTCACAAGATAAACCTAGAGATTTCAGATGAGAATGCATGGTGTTAAAAGCATTCTGCCCTGTTGGGGTTTCTATGTGTTCTTTGCAAAAGAAGAGTTGCTTTATTGTTTTTCTATAGTATAGAAAATGAGTGAAAACTAAGCATTGGCGTTTACTGCCTCAAGTCTATCAAGGGGTGCCTCAAGTAGCACCTTGTCAAGGGTATTAGAAAGCATCCAGGTCGCTGGAGGCAGGGGATAGAGTCCAGCTGCTGCTGGGAAGGCTGGGTCCTGCCGGGACAGATGGCAAGGACAGCCGAGACGGACAGGAAGTACCTAGCAAAGCCATGCTTAGTTCTTACGTGGAACTCATCATCCGTGTATTTCGAAGCATTCTGCAAAGGACGCTCAGAATCATTTCAGATTGGGACGTAGACAAAGAGACGTCCCAACAGGATACGGCAAGCTAGTGGCAGGGCCGAGGCCAGAACTCGGCTCTCGTGGATTAGAGCATGAGCTAGACAAAACTGGGCCCTGTTTGCACATGAAGAAGATCAAGGATGGAATAAGGGCACAGAGACCTCTTTCATTCCCTCCAGGTCACAGGTGATGAATTTTTTTTTTTTGGGGGTGGGGAATGCCCTGTTTTTGCCTATGCTATACCTACTGTGTGGATAAATTCAGGACTTTATTCTCTAGGGCACCTTTAACCAGCACTGAATCAACCAAAAAAAAAAAAAAACCCATTCTCCTTGCTGAGCCTCCCTTCACCTCCCCCTGCTCCACTGCCAAGCTACATGCCATGCTCCTCCCCACACTACTCTAAGAAGAGCAGTACAGTCTTGGATCCTGTCCATGCCCTTGTTTGTCAGGCCTCTCATGGCAAGTCTCAGTTTTGCAGGTCTGAGATTGTCATTAAGCCTTAACCTGTGACTGCTCTGAAGCTGCTTTAACTTTATGATGGCATACGATTCCATAGGTTAAAACATTATAAAGGTAATCTGTAACAGCACCATTAGACAAGCTTTCAAATGCAAGACTTTCTTTGTCAGATCAGAACGTCTTGTATTTGAAAGCTTGTCTAACTCTAGCCCGAATAAAAGTTATCACTGTAAGAAATCCTTGCCTGTGACCATCTCTATCAGAGATGTAGAAGAAATGGGATATATACATATATGGATAGTTTGGGGAAGGGATTTAGGATGATGATAAATCATATAAGGGAAGGTTACTGACTAAGGATATAGTACTTAAGAAGCAAAAGTGAAATTTTGCCCCAATAGAAATAAATGGCAATCTTTCCATTTGATTTCAGTTTGACCAGGATTTTTACCCAAATATCCTAACTTTCCTAATGTTTAGATTTGTATAACCATTTCCTTTACTGGCATAATACCTTTGACCCCATTGACTTCAATTAACTCCTGCTGAGAATCTCATTTATCTCCACAAGGTTCTTCTCTGTTTAAGATACACAAATTTCAAACTTTGACCTTTCCCTAATTTATGTAGACATATTTTAATTCCTAATCTCCCATCCACCAACCAGCTAAAGGGATGATTAAAGGGAAAAAAAGGTTTAATTTGAGCTTAAGCTACCACCTTAACTATGTAGCCAACTGCTAGGTCTTTATCATGGGTTTCTTCATTAGCATTTAGTCTTAATGGTTACATCTACACATGCTATTGAAGTGATATGATAAACTCCAGCATAGTTTGTGCCAGAGTCAGCTGCTTCTGGGCACGTTGTCTGCATGTGCGTCTAGGACCACAGCAGTTTGAGCTAGGGCAGAGCAGTCCTGAGCTGGGAGCAGGCTTGGGGAGGGGTAGCGGCGGGGTCAGCCCTGGCGTCTGGGTGGCAGCATTGGTGGCAGAGGGGCTGACTGGGGCACGAGAGAGCCAAATAGTGCGGCGCCATGCAGCAGGCAGCCCTCACACTTTAGCACCTTCCAGCCCCAGCCAGCCCTGTTCACTGTCTACATGTGTGCTTCAATCATTCTGCTGCAAGATAGCGCTGTCCCTGACAGTGCTATTTTACAGTGGAGTTCATTATTTTACTACACTCTAATACTGGTGCACATATAGATGGTGACACTTTTACTGTGCAGCTAATTAGTCAACTCCATGGTAAAGTGCATGTGTAGATGTACCCAATGGGACTTAATATCCACTAAACATCTTACTGCCTGGTTTCTTTGTGGCTGAGCGTGGTGGTTTTCTTTATTAGCCTGCTGGGGTGACGTTCTGCTTTTGAAATGCTGGAAATTTGTGTGAGAAATGCATATGTACAGAATGAGGACCAGATCAACAATGCAACCATCTTGGGCAGTGCTATTATCTGCTTACTTGCATTTGCAGCTTCTTCTCTATGTGACTCTTCTCTTCTCACAATTATAATGCATAGTTACTGGAGAGATTTATTCAGTCTCTATATTATTTCCATTTCATAATATTTCATTAAACTTTATTTGTGTGTCATTAAACTCACACCCTCTCTGCTCCTGCACTGTAGTTATTTTGTCATCATAAATCCTCTGTTAATGGGATTTTATTTCTGTAGTAACAATAAAAAGTAATGAAAAAAATGAAAATTTTGTAACAAATGATTGTAAAGTGCAGAAACTGAGCCAGTGGGCTGGAAAAATGAGATAAGTATTTTTCTTCACTTACACTGCAATATATTAACAATTTATATGCTATCAATTCAAATAGTCTAATTGGATTGGAGGAATTTGGACAATAAGTCTGAAGTATTATCTCCGAGGAGCCATTTTCTATGATTTTTCCTCCATCTTTCATGATTTGCTACAGGGAGATGAGGAGGGAAAACCAAGCTTCTGCCACCTTCTTATGAAGGCTTATTTTGGAAGGGGCACTGCCATGTGCACTACAGTCCAAACAGGCCATCTTTCAAACCTCCCTGCTAACATGTCGCTGGCTTTAATGGATTTGCAGAGGAGCATGCATGCGCAGAGTTCACGAAGGGTCCAGCCTTAAAATACAATTAAAGCTTTTTGTAAACTATAACAATTTCTAAAATGAAAAACATTGTTTGTATTGTTTTACATGCAAATTAGGTAGTAGGAAAAACTTTCTCAGGGAGTTGGATTAGATGACCTCCTGAGGTCCTTTCCAACCCTCGTTTTCTATGATTTTCCAGAAGTGGTTTAAAAAAACCCTACTGCACACTACTGAATTCTGAGTCGATTTGAGAGCCGTTAAAGGGGATCTTTTAGTCCTCATGAAGTTTTTAGAAACAGAGGGACTGCATTTGGGGGTTAAGGGAGATTTCTATGACCACGTTTTACTCTTTCAGGGACAGATTTAAAGACTTTTTTAAGTTTGTTGTCTTAAGGTTAAGAGATGACTTGCTCATAGTGCGCAAGTACTTTCTTAGGGAGAAAATACAAGATACGGAAAAACTCTTCAATCTAGCAAAAAAAATGTAACAAGAAAGAGTGAGAAGTTAGAGAAATTCAAATAAAAATATTTATATTTAATTGGGGGGGCTAATTTATGGTATTTTTAATAGCTCACATAACAATACATGGGGACACACTACTTTTTATCTTGGCAGGATGCCTCTAAGATACCTTGAATATAACCATGTTCTTCAGTGCTTCCTAATTTGTGCATAAACAAGAACTGCAAAAAAGATCTGTTCCCAAGGGTAACATTTGGGTGGGTGGTGAGATGCAAGGATTCAGTGGGGATTACATATATATGAACAGTATAGGTTTCTTCTCAGTTATTAGCATCTTGGCATGTAGGATGTATGCAACAGCATCCCTATGTTTCTTGGAAAGTTTTTGTTTTTTTTAATTTATCTTAATGTGTATTGTGAGGCACTTCATTTTTGTCTGCAGAAAGGTAACTGTATAAATGAAAAACAGCTGTTAGTGAACTTTTCTCATATGAAAGGAGAAAAATATATAGTAATCACTGTCAGAACAACAGACTTATTGACATTAATTTTGCATGACTTTTAATCTACTTGAGGTTATACTTCACTCCTCAGCTCATAAATAAGTCAGGCAGAATTTACTTAAAAATCGAATATTTAAATGTAGAATACCCTATTTCATATTTACATCTCTTTCTGTATTTATGCATAGATTCGTAGCTATTAATATATGATGCAATTCACTAGGTGCAGGACAATAAATGCATATGCACTATTTTGGGAGTGGGACTTAAATGGAGCTTTGTGTTGGCTCTATGTAGAGGAATGAATTTCACCCATAGATCTGATATTAAGTGAGTAGTAGGCTGCTCTGCAGTTCTGAGATGAAGATTAGCTCAGTTATACCCTCCTCATAAGTGATGCATGTATTAATCATTCACTTATTCCCTTTACTATTACTTATTCATTTTGTGCACTCCGATGTATGCTAGTTATATTACAGGAGGGCTGCTATCAATACACAAGTACAAATGTATAGGAATCAACTTTTTGGAAAAACAATATTAATTATAGCATTCTGAATTACAGACCAGTGATAAAATGGGTGGTGGTAGAGGGGGACAGTGAGCTCCAAAACAACAAGCATTTGATTGAGACTCGAGTAGCTGAAATGTTCTGTTGTTGTTCCTGCCACTAATTTGCTTTGCAGTCTCAGGCAAGTCATTTAGGCCAATATTTCCAAATTTGTTCCTTTCATTCATCCATATTTAGGAACCTCAGTGTCCAGGTATTTTTTCTCAGGTGATGGCTCCCAGGTTCCTCATTTTTTAAATGTACCTCAGTTAAATCTGTAAAATCAATTGAGTATTTATATTTGAATGCCAGTAATACTGGCAGATGTGCTATATAAGTTTAAAGTCTCATTAAGCTCCGTCAGTGGCAGATTTCAGAACAGAAAACAAGAAACCCTGCCCTCCAACCAGATTGTGGTGTTCTGTCTGGTGTTACCACAAAGGGCTTCTTTGCCTTGTTGCAGTGGCATGTCACAGAAGCTGGGGGCTTGAATGCGTCTTGGCTCTGCTGTGCCCCTTGGGCACATCTATCCGTGCAGTTAATGGCTGCGTCCACACAAGTGGGGACATTTGGTTCCTTGGGGACAACTAGAGGTGGCACACCTTGTGCCACTGCTAGTTGTTCCTGGGGAATGTCTGTGCCATGTGCCCTCTGGGGAACACCTGTGCCTAGCAGCCTGACCTGGGGTCCTGGGGGCCTCCCAGAGCTGCAGCAGTGGTGATCCTGCTGCTCAGAGCCTGGCTGGCAGCCAGTGTGGCTCCAGCTGGCCAGGCTCTGGTTTTGAGTGGTGCACTGCTCCACTTCCTTTTTGTATGGGTTTTTTTGACCCTGGATATTCAGGAGTCAAGTCCCTTGCAGCATGGAGAACAGCATACTGTCCCCTTGCAGAATGGAGAACAACTGAACGTGAAATATGTGGCACTGCAGATGTGTTTGCGGCACCGCATACCACACGTCTGTAATTGTCTGGATGCAGCCAATGTGTCTAGATTTAGTCCAGTGCAGTTTGTGCCAGAGTAAACTAATGCAGCATCTACTGCGTGCTGTACGGCATCGACACATGTGCCCAGTGACAGGAGCAAATTGAACTCAGATGGAGCAGTTTTTAGGCCAGGGATACTCCTGGCCTGTCCTGACTCACTGCTGCAGCCAAGAGGAGGTCTAGGCTCTGGCCACAGCTGGCCATAGTTGCCTGCAACTAGCAGCAGCTAGTCAGAGCCACCCGACCTATGCTTTAAATGGCTCTTCTTCAGGAATTCCCCTCACAATTGATGGTGGTTGTCTTCCATGTGCCTTTTGGAGATGGCTGATGACCCTATCCAGGATCAACAGACTCTGCTATAGCTTGGACATGTGTCTCTGTGTGGGGTAGCTGATGCTGGATTCTTGAGTTGGTCTGTGACATGATATTTCTGCCACTCTCACTTTTCCATCTCCTGTTGTTGTCATGAGGTTTCTAAGTACTGAGATCGCTGCAGCACTCTTCTTCCATTTGGGGCAGTCTTGGGCGATAGACTCTCGGGAGTTGACATTGATGTTGCATTTTTTTTAAGTTCGTAGTTTCATAGTAGCTAGGGTCAGGAAGGACCTGAACAGATCATCTAGCCTGACCCCTGCCACAGGTAGGAATGAATGCTGGGTTCACAAGACCCCAGACAGGTGATCGTCCAACCTCTTTTTTTAATTTACCCAAGATAGGGGCAAGGACCACTTCCCTGGGAAGTTGGTTCCAGATTTGAGCCACCCTAACTATAAAGTATTGCTTTCTGATCTCTAACCTAAACCTGTTGTCCATCAGCTTATTACCATTGTTCCTCGTCACCCCAGGTGGTGCTGGGGAGAATAGGGTTCTTCCTATTTGCTGATGCTCTCCCCTAATGAGTTTGTAGGCAACCACCAGGTCCCCCCTCAGCCGCCTCTTGCTGAGGCTGAACAGATTCAGGTCCCTCAGCCTCTCCTCGTAGGGCCTGTCCTGCTGCCCTCTGACCAAGCGGGTGGCCATCCTCTGAACCCTCTCCAGGCTGGCCACATCCTTTTTAAAGTGCAGCACCCAGTACTGGACGCAGTACTCCAACTGTGGCCTGACCAAAGTCACATAGAGGGGGAGTATCATCTCTTTGGACCGGCTTGAGATGCATCTTTGGATGCATGAGAAGGTATGGCTGGCCTTGCTGGCTGCGGTCTGGCATTGGCAGCTCATGTTCATCTTGGAGTCACTAATGACTCCAAGATCCCTTTCCGCCTCTTGCTTTCAAGAAGGGAATTGCCCAGCCTGTATGTGTGCTGTGGATTCCTCCTCCCAAGGTGCAGCACCCTGCACTTGTCTATGTTGAAACCCATCCTATTCTCATCTGCCCCCTTTTTGTAGTCTAAATTTAGTTGCAGCCTCTCTTTTCCTTCAAGTGTCTACCTTGCCCCACATCTTGGTGTCATCAGGAAACTTGGACAATGTGCTTTCATCCCCCTCGTCCAAGTTGCTGATGAAGGTGTTGAACAGCGCAGGCTTGAGGACCGAGCCCTGGGGGACCCCGCTGTTCACACCTTGCCAGGTTGAGTACAACCCATTCACCACTACTCTCTGGGTGTGTCCCCCCAGCCAGTTTTTTACCCATCCGACTGTGTAGGCATCAATGCCACAGTCGCTTAATTTATTAATGAGAATGGGGTGAGAGACAGTGTCAAAGGCCTTCGTAAAGTCTAGAAAGACTACGTCCATGGTGACACCATCATCCAAGGATTTAGTTACCTGGTCATAAAAGGCAATCAGGTTGGTTAGGCAGAACCTGCCTTTGATAAACCCACGCAGATTGCCCCTGAGCATGATCTCCCCTGCTGGCCCCCCACAGATATGCTCCTTGGTGATTTTTGCCAAGATCTTCCCGAGGGCTGAGGTGACACTTATGGGACTATAGTTACTTGGGTACTCCTTCCTCCCTTTCTTAAAAATGAGGACCACATTAGCTAGTTTCCAGTCCCCCAGCACCTGGTCAGATGACCACGAATGCTCGTACAGCCGGGCCGAGTTGGCCTTGAGGATGTCCCTGAAGTGCTTTTTTGGCCCTCATCTTGAGTGTATGCCAGTATGCAGGGAGCCAATATGCCACTGTCATCAGTGCGTATGCCCCAAATCTTGACGCTGCTGATGAAACCCAAGGAGGAATTCTATGGCAACCTTGACAGAGTTTCCCAATGCCTGAAGAAGGGTACTTGTGCCTGAAAGCTTGCAAATAACCTTTTAGTTGGTCTAATAAAAGATATTGCATCTACCCAAAGAACCTTGCCTGCATGTGTCGTTAAACCAACATGGCTACAACTAACACCCTTGCAACAAGTGAGGGTGTTTTGTCTCAGAGTCCTTTCTCAAGCCTGTTTGGAACCAGCAGTACTGGGGTCCACCGTGCAGTAGTGTAGACCAGCCAGAGCTCCTCACCCTTCCATCATCATTCAGAAGTATTTCTGTTTGGTCTTGGCAATATTTTTTTTCCAGTCCACAAAAACTATATGAGTGTGGGATAGACAGTGCAGGACTTCAGGTGAATTTCCTTGTAGAACATTTTGGTTTGCCTTGGTAACTGCCCATTTAATGAAATGAACATGTCTGTACCTTCCTAACATTTAGGATAAGCAGGTAGGAAATGGACAATTTTGAAGCAAAAATAATAGGTGAATCATAGCAAAAGGTATCTGAAGCAGGCACTTGTAACCAAGGAACTGCAAGTCATTTGGGTTAAATTATTACTTCAATGTCCTCCGCCCTGCCATATCCTTCACCAAATTGGATTTTGCAAGCTTTGTTCACTGTTGTAAGTAGACAGCCCTGGAGCATTTAAGGTATCACCTATCCAGCAGGGTGAATGCCAAGATAACACTAAGTTCCTATAAAAGTAAAGGTTTTCCATTCCCTTCCTATAAGAACAAAAACACTAATGCAATGAAAGAACTAAACGCCTACAAACACAAGAAACAATAAACACAAGAATCCAGCCAATCAGCAACTTCAAATATATGAGAAAGAGGCATCTTATTGATGCTGTTGGGCAATTGCGGCCAGTGAGCTCAGAGACTTCAAAGGAGAAGAACCAGTTTCTGCAATGAATCAAAAACTTAAAATGCAAAATAAATTTCTGCTCTATCAGTGACCCAGGGATGAAGTTGAATGCATTTGAGATCCGGAGGTGGCAGTTTGCTGCTCTTTGCTAGCTGCCGCCATCAACTATGTAATAAAGTGTTACAGCTTGCCATCATTTCAGCACTTTTACATTTGTTAGTGTAAAAAAAAGTGCATTCTACATTTTATTGGGGAGTGGAAAAACAAAAATGAATGGTGTTTATACCTGATTATTTCCTCACTTCTTTTTCTTTCTCTTTTTGAATGCTGGGTTTTTTAAGGGTGGGGTATTACTTATAGGTTTATACAATCAAGACTATGCTTTGTGACTAGCTCAGTGAATATAGTGGAATAAATTATACAGTAGTTGTTCTTAGGCTTAAAGAATGAATCAGTTTCAGTCCTTTGTATTTAGGCATTTCACTTTCTAGTAGTTGCAAGGGCACACATGCTATAGTCTTTCACCAGTAATGAGACCAAGAGACTGGCAAAAAAGGAGCCACTAAGTAAGAATTAAGGGACCAGGTGAGGGAGGGATGAAGGGAATGCTGCCCCTAATTCCAATCTCAGTTTGCTAATACCCCTCTACAACTATTTTAAAGACTTGGGGGCAGAACAATATGTGCGGGAGAAAGTAGATTCTGAAAGCCATCAGCTCTCTTGTGGCTGTGGTAAGTTACTAGAACAGCACTGTATATGTATACAATGAAACACCCATATGGTTCCCTCACGTTATTGTGTATGCATGTTAAAACTGGCTCTCTTGTGGATGTTTCCCAATGAGGAGTAAAGAAAAGGAAGTTCTGTTTGAGCATGCTCAATTTGCATCCATGTGAGTGTTGTGCTGAAGTCTTCTGGGCCTCATAAAAAAGAGATGTAAATCTTGAATAATGGACTACACTATAAAGGTTTCCTTTACATGCATGATTTGGGATTTCATTGGGAACTATGGGTGAAGTTCTGTACCACTATATACTTTCCAAGTGACATTAAAATGTTGGTCTCTATTTTATCATGGAGCACTATTATGGATGGGTATAAACTGCTCCAGAAAGACAGGTAGAGTAGAAGAGGCAGAGTTCTTCTTTATGTAAAAGAGCTGTATGATTGCTCAGAGCTCCAGTATGAAACTGGAGGTAGGCTTGTTAAAAGTCAGATGGGAGAGCAATGAGGGTGACATCATAGTCTTCTGGAAGGTCTAGATGTCTTTAAGTTGGTGGGCCCCGGATGACCTGCACCCAAGGGTGGTGAGGGAGCTGGCGGGGGTGATTGCTGAGCCCTTGGCTTGGTTATATGAGCGCTCTTGGAGCTCTGGACAGGTGCCGGAGGACTGGAAGGTGGCCAATG
>JAGPOW010003395.1:32951711-33070885 GCA_030014935.1 Caiman crocodilus
CCGGCTTCCTAGGGAAGTTGTTCTTGCTCCTACCTTGGGCATCTTCAAGAGTAGACTAGATAGGTACTTGGCTGGGGTCCTGTGACCCCAGCACTTGTTCCTGCCATTGGTGGGGGTTAGACTAGATGGCCTGCTCTAGGCCCCTTCTAACCCTAGGCGCTATGATGACTATGGTGGGTGTCTGCTATAGACTACCAAGAGGAGGATGAGATAGATGAGGCTTTCTTCAAACAGCTAGCTCAAATTTCCTGACCACAGGCCCTGGTTCTAGTGAGTGGCTCAGTTACCCTGACATCTGCTGGGAGGGCAATAGAGCAGTGCACAAGCAATTCAGGAAGTTTTTGGAGACTGCCGGGGACAACTTCATGGTGCAAGTGCTGCAGAGAACACCTAGGAGCCATGCTTTTCTTGACCTGCTGCTCGTAAACAGGGAAGAATTGGTGGGGAATGTAGCAGTGGATGCAAACCTGGGCAGCAGCAACCATGAAACGATTGAGTTGAGGGTCCTAAGGAAAGGAAGGATGGAAAGCAGCAGACTATGGATGCTGGACTTCATAAAAGAAGATGTTGATTACTCAGGGAACTGATGAGCAGGATCCCCTGGGAGGCCAGTCTGAGGGGCAAAGGAATCCAGGAGAGCTGGCTGTTCCTTTAAAGAAAACTTCCTGAGGGTACAGGTACAAACCATCCTGGTGGGCAGGAAGACTAGCAAGTATGGCAGAAGACTGGCTTGGCTTAGCAGGAACCTCTTCTGTGTTTCAGCTCACTAACAGGAAGCATATAATAAGTGGAAACTTGGACAAACAGTTAGGAAGAAGTATATGAGGATTTCTCAGACATGCAGAGATTAAATCAGGAAGCTCAAAGTGCAGTTGGATTTGCAGGTAGCAAGGGACACAGAGGGTAACAAGAAGGGCTTCTACAAGTATGTCAACAACAAGAAGAGCATCAAGGAAAGTGTGGGTCCTTTACTAAATGGGGAAGGCGACCTAGTGACAGGTGATGCAGAACATGCTGAAGTACTCAATGCTTTATTCATCTCAGTCTTCACAGGCAAGGTCAGCTCCAAAAAAAGAAAAGGGCCAGTGTGAACTCCTGCACTGAGGTAGGAACAACCCCATGCCCCAGTACAGGCTGTGGAATAACAGGCTAAACAGCAGCTCTGCAAAAAAGGACCTGTGTGTTACAGTGGACAATAAATTGAGCATGAGCCAGCAGTGTGCCCTTGAAGGAGGCTAATAGCAAACTGGGCTGCATTAGTAGGAGCATTGCCAGCAGCTCAAGGAAAGTGATTATCCCCCCCAATTCAGACTGGTGAGGCCAGGTCTGGAGTTCTGTGTCCAGTTTTGGACTCCCTGCTACAGAAGGGATGTAGAACAATTGGAGAGACTCCAGCAGAGGCAATGAAAATGGTTAGAGGGCTGGAGCACATGACTTATGAGTAAAGGTTGAGGGAACTGGGTTTATTTCATCTGGAGAAGAGAGGACCGTGTGGGAGGTGGGGGTAAAGGGGCAGATTTAATAGCATCCTTCAAATACCTGAAGGATGATTCTAAAGAGGATGGAGCTAGACTGTTCCCAGTTGTGACAGATGATAGAACAAGGAGCAATGGTCTCAAGTTGCAAGAAGGGACGTTGAGATTACATATTAGGAAGAACTTTCTCATGAAGAGGGTAGTAAAGCACTGGTAAAACTTGCCCAGCGAGGTTGTGGAATCTCTGTCCTTGGAGATATTTAAGACCTGGGTAGACAGCGCCTTAGCTGGAATGATCTAGTTGGGGATGGTCCTGCTTTGAGCAGGGAGTTGGGCTAGATGACCTGCTGTGGTCCCTTCCAACTGTAATTTTCTGTAATTCTGTGATTCATGTGTTAAGGTAAAATGCACATTTTTAAATAGTCGGGTATATTAACCATTGAGACAAATTACCTAGGGTTTTTTTTTTCAGTTCTACATCACTTAAAACGCACACAAACTCCAGATGGCTTTCTAAATAATGCATTGCGCCTTAAAAAGAAGCTATGGGTGTAAGGCAGAAATTGCTTTGCAAGGTTCTGTGGGCAATTCTATGATGCTTTCTTGGTTTAAAAATTTGTGGATTTTTCTAGAAGAAATCCCACTTACCTATATTAGAATCTTTCTGTTTATCTGAATAAGTATGGGTTAATGTCCATCAGACTTAGTGATGTCTTCTGGAACTCAGTGAGTCCACTGCTTTGTTCAGAAACTTAGGGTGTTTTCACATGTGCTTCAGGGGTGGGAGGTGGGGGAGTGCTTTAATTAGAGCCACTCTAATTACAGCACCCATAGCATTTTATGTATCTGTGTCCTCTCACTTCAAAATGGTGGTGGGGGCACTTTAAATAAGGCTTGTTGAATGAGTTTTGTTAAAGCACCCTGCCACCACTTTGAAGTGCACAGACACTGGTACACGAGACATGGAGGCTGCTGGAGTGCATTAATTAGCACTCTCTCACAGACCCAATTAATGTAGTCTGTTCTGATGCTCTCTAGTTACAGCACATCAAAGCATCCCTGCAGGTCTACAGGCACTCTTAGTTTCCAACTGGATCCCGTTAATATTGTTCAAGTGGAAGTGCTATTAGAGGCCCCAGATAATGTGCCTTAACTTATCTCTGAAGCTGTTAAAGCAGGGGTGGACAAAATATGGACCGTGGACCAGATCCAATCAGCCAAGGGATTTTATCCGGCTCATGGGGGGTGGTCCCTGGAGACCCCTGCATTGCTGGCTGGTGACAGCATGGGTCCAGCTTCCAGGGCACAGACACTTAGAAATTTTGGTGAGCAGTTGTGGGCCAGGGAAGGGGTTAGGGTAGTGGCTGACCTGGCCTGCAGCAGCGGACTAAAACTTCCTAAGTGGCCTTCCAGCCCAAATAATTGCCTACCCTTCCTGTTAAAGGCATCAATTTCTACTGCATCTAGGACATCTAACTATTCAACACCAGTGAATGATGGATGTGCAAGATCAGGATACAGTGTAAATTAAGATTTCTCACTTTTATACAGTCAAAAGTAAGGCTATAAATAAAGCAGATCAACTATGTCAGGTTATATCCCAACACAGCTGATATACTTCATTGGGCAACACAAACATCACCTGTTATGCCACAGGGTTGGGCCCCTGCTGCTTGTGGGGCTTCATGACCTGATTCTGGAGGACAACCTCAAATGGGAGAACTGGTTCTCAGTTGCAAATATGTACCCCAGGAATCCTATGGTAGGGGATTCTGTGGGCATGCATATTGTGCTGCTGCACCTTGACCTGGGGTGCATCTCTGCAAATAGGGGAGCCCCTGGGGAAACTTGTGAAGCTGCTTGAGCTGTCTAGCCACCCCAGGCAGGTGTTCCTGGGTTGCTAGGGCTAGGAACAGACATTCAAAAGCCCAAGCCTGAACTAATTCACTCTTTGAAGGTTAGTCTAAGCTGTGCAGTTTAAACTGATTAATAGCTGGACAAACATGCTCTGTTAAACTGCGAAATGCAGGCACATGCCTGTAGTGACTGAAGCCAGCAGCTGGGGGTGCTAGAGCATGCCTGCCAGCCACTGCCAAAGGGGAGGGAAGACGGATGCCCTTCAGGGCTCTCACCTGGAGCGCAGAGGGCATGGCCAGGCACCAGCTGGGGCTAGCACACAAGGGATGGGTGGGGGAAAAGTCCTTTCTCTGAAGCAAGGTATTGAACACAGCAATTTTCAAAGCATACAACAGGGAACTTCCAAAATCGTTGCCTAAGCTAAGATACAGCCCAATAAAACACAGCATACACGACAGTTTAACTTAAAATGTCAACCAGAAAGACCAGATTTAGTCTTAGTAATACTGAGGGCAGTAATACTTAGAGCCAAACATGCAGAAAGGCTTTGGTTATATGTTTTGCTTCATGATATAAATGTAGCTCTCTGCAGTCATCGGTGCAAGTTCTCTTAACTAAATCTTCAGCATGTGTGAGCACTGATGAATGATTGTCAGGTCTTTGCCAACACTTTCCACCTCTCAGTCTGGTCCTGCAAGTCTTAACTCTGCACCAGATCTGTTTGCGTCTGTCCCCTGCTCCAGGACCACTATGCAAGCCACGCAGACTGCAGCCAAAGCCCTGGCATTCTGGAGGAGACAGGGGACAGAGGGAGTGATTAACTCAGTCCCTGCCTGTTTGCAGGCATCCCATGGAGGTATGGCTGGGCCTGGCAAACAGCAGCTGTAGTCTCCAGGTTTTCCAGCAGAGGGGGGTCAGAGGGAGAACTTTGCCTCAAGGGCCTTTTAACAGGGAACCCTAGCCCTGTTACCACAAAGCAGGCTGGTCCCTTTAAGACCAGAACTTTTGGGGCACAGCCTGCTGGCAGGGTAGGGGTTAAAGCCTTACCAGCTAGTCAGGTGACCGGAAGGGGCAGGCCAGAACGGTAAAACCCCTGGGCTGAGCGGGCAAAAGGAGCTTGGTGGCAGAAGGGGTGAGCTCGTGATGGCGCGCTCCCAGGGAAGCTGTGGCAGCTGCACAAGAAGGAGCATAGCAAACAGTGGGAAGCAGAAGAACAGACCCATAGGAAAAATATTACCTGGTCTACTGCCTTCCTTAATTTTATTTTTTGGTTATAGTCCATGGACTTACTGCCTGTTTTTGACTGGTAGACTGGTGGTTTGTGGTTGAGGCTGTAGGGGAGGAGGCGGCCTTGGGGTGCAGTCATAAAAGGCCAGAGGGCCCAGTGCCCTAATGGGTGCAGCCGCATAGGGGTGGTGGCACAGAGCTGGCTGCAGGGCTTGGAAACCAGGTCCCAGTGGATGGATCTTGGCTAGTAGCCTGAGCTATAAGACAGGAGCCAAGCCTGAGGAGGCCAAGGCTTCAACAACTTGGTGCCCAGGGGTGCAGTGTGAAAAGGGGCTGGAAGGCCTGGTGCCCTAGTGAGTGCCAAAAGAGGGCCACAAGCCCAGAGAGTATTAAGGTGCTAGAGCCTCAGAGTCAAACCCTACCTGGTGGGTTTGGGCTTGTAGAAAAGCCTGCAGTGGCTGAGACCCCCCAACATAGAAGTACAATAAGCAGTCTGCCACTTGTAAACACATCTAAACAACGTTTGCATCAAGACGGGGTGGGTGAGTAAAGGCAGGAGACAAGACAGAATACAAAAGTGAAGTATTAAGGAACTTCAAGGGAGGCCCTCATAGGCCACTAGAATGGCACGGGGGAGAGCAACCTGCTACCGGCCACGACAGGCCACCCCTGCCCCTGCTCTGGCTAGGAAGTAGGGGGAGGGGCCAGCTCTGATGCGGAGCAGAGAGTCCCACCAAGCCCAAGGGCATGCTGGGATGCTGGAAGAGTCTGATTTACCTTAAACCAGCAAAGGGTCTGGGTTAGACATTGCATAAACCAGTTTGAGCCACATCAGTTAAATCTGATACTGCATTCAACCAGGTTTATCTCAAAATGTTGTCAGACGTTCTCAAACTGATTTATATGCACTGAACGTCTGTTCTGTTACAGGTTTAAACCTGTATCTGATCACTTGAACTGACTTATGTGCAGTGTCTGTCCCTCGCCCAGGGCCTTGATTCTGAGCGCGCGAGCATAGGAATTCCTGGGATGCACAGGATCAGGCTCCTGAAGCTCGTTGCACCTACCAAGGGCAGCTGGGGCACGTGGTTAGCTCTGGGCTGTCTTCACTCTCCCACTGCAAAGCTACAAGACGTCCACTGCACAAAAACACCATCATTTTATAACATCTATGTCACAGACACAAATTGTGGGTATTTGTGGTAAGGCAAGGGGTATGGACATCCATTTGTTTTGCCTTTATGCTACCATAAGCATTTTTATGGTGGTACAAAGGGACTGCCTGTTTCCAGCCTTTCTACAGCCTGAATTTCAAATCCATACACCAACAGGCACACACACAAGTCTCATTCACATGTCAGCAATGGGCTGTGTGTTTCCTCTTTTCTTAGTGAAGAACAGCAATACAGATACACAACGCCTGGCTCCTTGCAAAAACCACCTATGGATGTACAAAGAAGCAATACAACCATAGAAATAAAATTATGATGAATTTTTAATGCTGTTCCAATTGTCATGCAAATAAACAAGAGTGGGCATGGACAACAATATCTAGCAGCAGGACCCAAAGCCTTTGTAATAGCAGTTATTTTAATCATTATACTAACTTCTCAGTAATGCATTCCATTAGTGCAGAAATTAAATTACCTCTTGTACCTTGTGAACTTTTATGTAGCTGAATAGCGACCATAAAATAGCTACATCATTATACTGGTAAACACAAGCACAAGAATGACAAATTACTAATATATCATAATGCAAATTGTGAGCATTTATAGTTCCCACCAGGTATTTGGGCCTATGGAGTACATTAAAAAGGTTTAATGTAGCAAAATCCAGGAGCTGCAAGAATGTATGGTCAGAGGGGGAGCATTTTTGTGAATTGCTAACTTATAAGGAAATGAAGATGTGTTTCCTGCTGACTTCATACTATTTTTGCAGATGAGAAATTGTGCTGCACCCACTTTGCACCTGCACTTTGTTACAGCTCTGTATAAAGCTGTGTGTAGTCAGCTTCGTAGTTCATATTCCAAGCAAACTGAACAGGCTACCTCAACAGCCTATTAATAAGGCACCAGACATTGCTTCTGCCTGTTGTACATACAACAGATCTCTGTGGTTTATGGTTTACCGTATACCATACAGGAAATTGGTTTATTACTATGAACACTCACATGCTTGCACTTCTGTAAAACCAGCTACCTTTACATTGCCTATCAAAAAGGCTAACAGTTTATGCTGCTTGCTGGCAACTTCACATGTTGAAACTAAAATGTTTTGTTTTATCTTTCTTGAAGTATAAATGTGAATTGTGGAGCTGATCTGCTAACTCATTAGTGTAGTGTTCTGCCAGCATTTTCATTAGCTGGTTAGCAATATATTTTCATATTAAATATTTCTTCTGAAACGTGCCTAGTAATTCATAGTAAAAATGCTTGTTGAAAACTGTCTTGTCCCTCATCCACAGCATTTTCCCCCACACTGTCTTGCTTTTGTGTAGTCTTACTGGTTTTAGATTTCCGCAACATGACCGTAACTGCTTTTGATCTGACTTGGGGACAAGGAAGAAAAGCAAGCAAATAAGCACGTGCTCAAGTGCTAGGGAACAAAGCATACTGAAGAATAAGCTATATAATGTATCCTGCATAAGTATCAATATGTGTATGCTCTAGGCCACAACGTGACAGCAAGAATTTTACTCGCCTTTGACACTGCCTCATTTGTGATGCTTATTGAATCCATAAGTTTGACAAATATACCCTCGTGTCAAAAAACAAATAAATAATCCGTGTCACGTTCAGGTGTGCTGTTGCTGAGTCCTCACTCATATTTTAGATGAGGCTAAAGGCTGTCCCTTTTTGTCTTCCAGCTCACCACGGCTGAATGAGTGCCACAGAAATTAAAACTACTACTAAACAACCAATGTGAGCTGAGGTAAAGATAAAGCCAATGTCCAGAACAAAAAAAGCTGTATGAAGTTTCAGAAGTTCTTAATGTTAAGACACCATTTCCATTAAAATGTTAGCAAAAATATTCCTATTTTTATAACCAGTTCTCACCCTAACTAAATTCCATGGTAAATAGCTAGATTCCTTGCTATCTGTCTTAAATTGTTCCCCAATGAAAAATAAGGGTGTGCTATTGAGTAGAGATTCTCCACTAGAGATTGCTGCATTACTTTGGTGGCTAATGCGTTTTCTTTTTAAATCCACTTTCTTGAAATCAAATATTCAACGTACTTTAAATGTAAGATTGTTATACTCTTTCCTCCCTCTACCCCCCCACTCCTCCCTCTTGTCCAAATATTGAGGGAATGAAATCTTGTTAGTGATATCTATTAGAGGGGAAAGCTAATTGTGTTAAAGTAATTTAATGTGGAATTTGACTACATGGTTTTCTAAACGAATCCATGCCCGGAGGGCCAGTTTATCCCTAATCTAGTGAAGCCTCCCCAGTGTAAGGCAGAAGACGCTTTGTATCTCTATACCTTCTATGTGTAATTAGGAATGGAAAGGAGAGTTCTTGACCTCAGTAGCGTTGCTGGGACTAACAAACCTCAATATGCCACTCAGACCGGGCCTTAAGTCAACTCAGTCAAGAGGGGCCAGCTGGTAGCAGGCAGCTTCTTGCCTTTTCTTTGGCTCGTGAAGCTGAGGGGAGCCTTTCACACTATTCTGTTTGTTCAGTGTTTCACATCGTTGTCCAAGACAAGGTTCCTTTGGTGGTCCTGGCAAGAGTAGTGTGATTTGGTACCACTAGTTGACAAGTGAAAGCAACAATCTAGACTTCTGCCTTAACAATAGGACTGGAAGGAGAATTCAAGACATGGAGGACTAGGCCAAAAGAAATCTCATGAGGTTCAATGAGGACAAGGATAAGTCACTTAGGACAAGAAGAATCCCATGTGCCGTTATAGCCTGGGGACTGATAGGCTAAGCAGCAGCTCTGTGGTGGAGGAGCTGGGGGTTACAGTGGACAGTAAGCTGAATATGAGCCAGAAGTGTGCCCATGTTGCCAAGAAGGCTGCCAGTACACATGGCTACATTAGGAGCGTTGCTAGCAGATTGAGGGAAGTAATTGTTCCCCTCTATTCTGTATTGATAGTGCCACATCTGGAGTACTGTGTCCCGTTCTGGACCACCCACTATAGAAAGGATGTGGTCCACTTGGTCAGAGTCCAGCAGAGGGCAGCATACATGGTTAGGGGGTTGGGGCACGGGACTTCTGAGGAGAGGCTGAGGGAACTGGGTTTATTTAGTCTGCAGAAGAGAAGACTGAGGGGGGATTTGATAGCAGCCTTAAACCTACCTGACACAGAAGATGCAGTGAGACTGTTTTCAGTGGTGAAAGATGACAGAACATGGAATAATGGTCACAAGTTGCAGCAAAGAAGGTTTAGGTTGGATATTAGGAAGAACTGCGTCACTAGGAGGATGGTGAAGTACTAGAAG
The DNA here is from genome assembly GCA_030014935.1 of Caiman crocodilus. Taxonomy (NCBI): domain Eukaryota; kingdom Metazoa; phylum Chordata; order Crocodylia; family Alligatoridae; genus Caiman; species Caiman crocodilus. The sequence goes on from JAGPOW010003395.1 coordinate 32,960,722, forward strand.
AGGTTACCAGAGATGTGGTGGACTCTCCATTCTTGGAAGTTTTTAAGGCCCGGCATGACAAAGCCCTGAATGGAATGATCTAGTTGGAGGCGGTCCTGCTTTGACTCGGTGGTTGGACTAGATGATCTCCTGAGGTCCCTTCCAACCCTAATTATCTACGAGTCTGAGAAAAAGTAATTGTGGAAAACTCAATTGCTGTGTCTCTGCACTTTCCTTCAGTTAAAAAATAGACACGTGTACTGCAAATTTCTATGGCTTTATGCGGGTTTTACAGGCCCAAATTTAATCTTATGTGATGACTCTTTTTATACCAAAAATTCGTTTATACGTATTCATTCTTATGCAATCTGTGTGGTGGAAACCCACAGTCAACTGCTTTGTGCTGTGCACTGTGGGAATGACACGCACCAAAATAGTCTCCTGTGTAGCTCTGTGCTCCTCATTTGTTGTCAGTGACATGTGTTTCTGTAGTTACCATCCCCATTACGATAGTGGACTGTGCTTGTGTGTACTGTCTGCTGTTGGTGAGTACCAAAATTGTCTTGTAAAAGCGGTAGAAATGGGTCTGGGAGCCAGTACGGTTGAGGTCCTGGAACGTATGTCTATTTGTTACATTGTAAAGTGGGTTCCTTTTATGTGAATTCAAGTTAGGCACCATTTTCCAGGAAAGCATGTCCAGCATAAAGCGAGGGAAACCTGTATTGTGGAAGGGGGAGGTTGAAGAGGGAGCTGTCTACCAGTATTTCTTGTTTGTAGGTCACCTAGTGTACCAGTCCTCTAAATCGTTTTGCACGTAGTCAATGAGCTTTGTTAGCACTCACTTTTATTCCATGTAGAGATACTTCACTAATCTAACATTAAATTGGATTTTGAATCCATCGACTACACAGCAAAAGTTAATTTTGGAAAATAATTTAATTACAGTTCCAGGGTACACCTGAGCTTTTTTTGTAATGCATAATGAATGGATATAAATTTTATCTACAAAAGATTTCCGTTGAGCTGCAAAACTTATTTACTGTGTTTGGAGGGTAAGGATGGGTAGAAAGAATAAAATTATTATCTTGCCTGAGCAGAGTGAACAGGGACAATTAAACAAAGACTATTCCTGTGACAATTAAAGTAGAGATTAGTTATCTTTGGTCTGTGAGATACAGGACTATATTTACTGGCATCCTATAACCAACTTGTTTTCAAGTGATTGAAAGGAAACAGAACTGAATTGTAAAAAATATAAAATCGGCTGTTAGTTAAGGCCTTGATTTAGCAGAGTACTTCATGAATGTTGTTTAATCCATCTTTCTTCAACCAAGTATTTCAGTGGTACTTAAGACCTTTGGCTATATGGGAGATGAGGGGGCATTATGGAAAATAAAGTCTGACTAGAGAGTTCATCCCATAGGAGAACATGGGAATATAATGTACATAAACTACAATTTTCAAAAGAATGGAGACGGGGATATGTGAGCAGAAACTTTGTAACTAGTAGGGCTGCGTGGAATTTCACTGGTGGTTTTGTTTCGATGAATTTTGAGCTCAAAACAGTGAAATCAACATGAACCAAAAGCCTTCAAAATAGCTTCAAAATGAAACAAGGGCACTTGAAACGTTTCAAAAGGTTTTGAATTTCAAACCTGGGCTTGGCTTCGGTGCCAGTCCCAGGCAGCAGTAGCAGCCTCCTGTCATCTGGCATGGATCCGGGGACTGCACCCACCAGGAGGATTCTGGCACAGCCCCCAGCCCTTCCTGCGGGTGCCGGCCCCTGGATCTGCACGCTGGATGACAGATTGGTGCTGCCGCTCATCCCAAGCAGCGGGAGCCACCTCCTGTGATCCAGCAGGCAGATCAGGGCCTCTGCACCCCTGGGACAAGTCAGCAGAGTCCCGCAGCCCTCCTGGGAGTGCAGGAGGGCCCCAGTCGGCCTGCTGGATCATAGGAGGCAGCTCCTGCCACCTGGGATGGTGCTAGGTACAGCCTGTAAAAGATTGGTGCTGCCACCCATCCCAGGTGGCAGGAGCAGCCCCCTGTGATAGGGCAGGCAGATCAGGGGCCCCTGCACCCATAGGAGGAGCCCAGCACAGCCTTGCAGCCCTTCTGGGAGTGCAGGGGCCCCCGATCGGCCTGTTGGATCACTGGAGGCTGCTCCTGTTGCTTGGTACAGGCACTGGGTGCAGCCCACACCTAGCGCTAGGAGGTTTAGTGCTGTCACTGGCCCCAGCCAGCAGCAGCAGCCTCCTGTCATCTGGCTGGCAGATCAGGGGCCCACCCACACCCATGGGAGGGATGCGGGGCCTGTTCTGGTCTCCTTCCAGTGGTGCAGGCCCCCAGTCTGTCTGCTGGATCACAGGAGGTTGCTCTTGGGGCCAGCAACAGTACCAGTCTTCTAGGTGATGGGCGCGGGCTGCACCCAGTGCTGGTCCCAGGCAGCAGCAGCGGTGTCCTGTCATCTGGCAGGCAGAGCGGGGACCACATCCCTGGAGGAGTCTGGTGCAGCCCTACAGCCCTGCTGGATGACAGGAGTCTGCTCCTGTTGGCAAGTGAGAGTTTTGCTTGTCCGCATCTTAATGTGAAGTTTCCCAGAAACCCCTGCACCTATCTCCTTGAAACCTAGCAGGCTTCAGGCCCTCAGAAGAAGGGGCTTCTATCCCTGCGAATGGAATCCACATTAGGCTACAAATGACAAAGTTATAGGCAGTTTTGTGCTTCCCCATTATCGCCTATGGGTGAAACATTGAAACAGCATCGAAACAGCAAAACGGTTTCAATGTAATTAAGTGGAACAGTGCTTTCAAAACAAAACGAAACTCAAAACAAAACCACTGTCCTGCTGAAACGTCACAGCTGAACAGTGCTGTTTTGCACAGCCCTAGTAACTAGGTATACTAGGGATTTTCCTGGATTTCCAACTGATCTGGATGGCTTAATAACATAAGTTTTTTGTTCTCATCCTTGCTGGGCTAAAGGTTTTTGGGTCTTGCCTTCTTGATGTGGTTAATGCAGAATCCCTCCGAGTGTTTACTTCATTGTGCTTCCTGTTAGATCACTTCATGTTCTCATCTGTTCTGGCTGCTGATTTGGAGTTTAATGTAAAATGCTGGTGTAAGGTGATATGATACTATGAAGCTTTGAAATAGTAACCACCATTTCTAAGACTCCTTCCTCTTAATTTGATAATGCAAAATTCGAAGTCAGGCAAGGTAGGCAAACTCACAAATTAATAGTATCATGGTAAGTAGGCTAAAAAGAGGTATTTTTGAATAAATGATCTTTCCTTGACTTGCGAAGCTGTGTTTCATGCTAGCCCAACAGAGACAAATGAGTAAATGAGGCATGAATAGGGCTTATTTTCTAAGGGTTGTATAGGTTTATCTTGTTTGTGAAAAAGAGGGCTAGATTAGGATTTTACAGAAGAGGAGTTTGCTTCCAACTGCCTGAATGGGAAACAATGTTCATAAAATAGCTTTAGTGATTTGTTTTAATTTTTTTCATTGTATATTAGTTATGCTTTTGGGGGGGGGGGGGTTGATTTTTTTTATGAATACAGAAAAACAGCATTGCATCCATGTGAATTACCTTCACCTCCGTGTTATGTTAGCACAACTAAAATAGCACTTACAGAGTCAACACTGACGGCTTTAATGTTGGGCATTTCAAAAACACTTTGTCCTGGTGGGGTTGTAGGTAAGAACTGAAGAAGTATTTTGTTTTTATTTCCAATTTACTCCCTAAAAATTAACACATGTTCCATACGTTGTGTTTTTCCTTAATAATTGTGTAATTCCTTAAGAATTAAAACACAAGGAGCCTAAATAAGTTTTTCTGGGGCCCTTGCCAACAACTGGAACTCTTGGTCCCTGCCAAGGCAAGAATGTAAAATGGTTAAGCTGATAGGTACTAGTTTAATAGTGAAGATTAGGGGTAATGTTTTCTGAAGTGCCAAAGTGAATTTGATTCAACTGAAAATCGGTGTGACTTGAGCTCTTAAGTGTCCAAGTCCCTTCGGTGCTTGTGAGAATTTTACCCTACATCTGGTTTCAAGTCCCACGGGAGGAGGAAGGGGAATAAGTTTCCACACTATAGTACCTTGCTGTCCATCTCCAAAGAACAGCTAAGCATTAGTAACACCAGAAAAAGAATGCAACAGCTGCCTGGGAAGCACTTTTGTCTGTTCCTTTTGCTTATCTCAACACATTTTATTCCACTTTATAGCATTGCTTGGGATTATCTGTCTGATCTTACAAGAAATTAAATCAGAAATGCTGGTGTAATAAACCTACTAGGTTTTAGTTTGTAAATATTTTCACAAATGATTGTGCTAGAAGAATACATTCTAGGGAATATGGGAATAAGTTTTTGCTTTTTTTCTTGCTGGCATTGTGCTTCTGAATGATAAGCATGCAGTCTAAAGGCATGTGACGTGAAAAGCAGATTGTAAGTTCTGTTTGTAAAGAATACAGGCCTGCGTACAAAACCTCACTTTGAAAATCTAATTAAAAATGAAACCTCTTTAAAAATATATAGTGAAACTTATTCTGTGCTGAAAATAAAAAGGATGTTGCTACTTGAACAAACTTGTTCTTGCTCCTGGAACACAGTGATAATTGAAGTGAGTGTTTTATACTGCAAAAAGAAATGATGAACTGGTGGAAGTGGATTCTTAGAATGTCCCGCAAAGCAAAACCTTTCTTGGCAACGGGAGATGCTTCTAACATTGCTTTCTGCAAAATAAGGTACAGCCTTATCTTGCATAAATTGCCATAGTTTCATTAACTTCATTGTCTCTTTTCATCAGCTTTGTAAAGATGATCCTAAGGGCTACTATGCCCTGTTGGCTTTAATTTGAAGAGAAATCATTCTTTGATTATAACTTTTGTAATGTGTCACTCATAGTGGGTTGTCATCAACAGGGACCGAACCTTGGACCTCTAAATGAAAATTCTGAATCTTTAATTCCTGAACTAAGGTCCAGCCAGCTAATCTTATTTTAAATTGTGGCCCAGTTATACGTTCAATCAATTAATGGTGTGATAAAACAAGGAATAAGCCACAAAGTTATTCCACAAAAAGTGTGTAATTACATTGGGGCTGCTTCTTCTCCTAGTTTCATAGTAGGTAGGGTTGGAAGGGACCTGAGCAGATCATCAAGTCTGACCTTCTGCCATGGGCAGGAAAGAAAGCTGGGGTCAAACAACCCCGGCAAGGTTATTATCTAGCCTCCTTTTGAAAACCCCCAGGGTAAGAGTGAGCACTCCTTCTCTTGAAAGTTGGTTCCAGATCCTAGCTGCCCTGACTGTAAAGTAGTGACTCCTGATATCTAGCCTGAATCTACTCTCAGTCAGTTTATGGTCGTTATTTCTTGTTACTCCCGGTAGTGCTTGGGGGAACAGGGGCTCTCCCATTGCCTGCAGGTCCCCCTTGGCAAGTTAATAGGCGGCCACCAGATCCCCTCTCAGCCTTTTCTTATGGAGGCTGAACAGGTTCATGTCCCGTAGCCTCTCCTCGTACGGCCTGCCCTGCTGCCCCGTGACCGTGGGAGTGGCCCTCTTCTGTAACCTCTCGATGCTGTCCTCATCCCTCCTGAAGTTTGGCACCCAGAATTGGATGAAGTACTCCAACTGTGGCCTGACCAATGTCATATAGAGGGGGAGGATCACCTCCTTGGACCTGCTCGTGTTGCATCTGTGGATGCATAACCAAGTATGGTTAGCCTTGCTGGCTGCGTCCTCACATTGGCGGCTCATGTTCATCTTGGAATGAATAGTGATTCCAAAATCCTTCTCTGCCTCTGTGCTGATGAGAAGGGAGTTCTCCAGCTTGTAGGTGTGCTGCTGGTTCTTCCTCCCCACGTGCAACAACTTGTACTTGTCCGTTTTGAAACCAATCCTATTTTCATCTGCCCAGCCCTGTAACCTGTCTAGATCTAGTTGTAGCCTGTCCCTCTCCTTTAGCATGCCCACTTCTCCCCATATCTTAGTATCATCCATGAACTTGAACAAGGTGCTTTTCTCCCCCTTGTTCAAGTTGCTGATGAAGATATTGAACAGTATGGGCCCGAGGACCGAGCCCTGGGTGACCGCACTGGCCATATCCCTCCAGACTGAAAATGACCCGTCCACCACCATATTCTGGGTGTGGCCCACCAGCCAATTTGTGACCCATCTGACTGTGTAAACATCAACACCACAGTTGCCTAATTTTTTAATGAGAATGGGGTGAGAGACAGTGTCGAAGTCTTTCTGGACTTTAGGAAAGCCTATGTCCACCACAACACCTGGGTCCAAAGATTTTGTGATCTGGTTGTAGAAGGCAGTCCGATAGGACCTGCCATTAGTTGGTTGCCCCTAAGCATAATCTCCCCTGCTGGTCCCTTGCAGATGTGCTCCTGGATAATTTTCTCAAAGAGCTTTCCCAGGACCGAGGTAAGACTAATGGGCCTATAGTTTCCTGGGGCCTGCTTCTTCCATTTTTTGAAAATGGGGACCACATTAGCCCTTTTCCAATCCTTTGTCATGTCTCCAGAGTACCATGAGTGCTCATAAAGCTGTGCCAGGGGTCCCACAATGTCCTCTGCCAATTCCCTCAGCACTCTGGCGTACAGATGATCAGGATCTGCTGATTGAACACTTCTAGTCCCACCAGAAGTTCTCTGACTAGGGTCTCACTGACCCTGGGGCTGGCTGCACCTCCCTTGGGTCTGTCTGGGATCCCAGGGGTGGGGAATGACCTGGTCCCTGCTCAGGAAAATGGAGGCAAAGAATTCCTCCTGCTTGTTCCACATACTACGAGCATTAGTGTAGAGGCATTTAAGGCCTCCTGAGGGTATATGCACTGTCCCCCTAATCCCAGGACTATCTAGACCCCTGTTTCTTACCTGGGTACTTCTTGTGCTCATCATCTGCTTTGGCTGGGCTGTTCTTGTGGGTGTCTCTTGGTTCAGTGTTCCATGGCTCCCTCCATCCTCATCCTTCCCTTCCCCTGACGAGCCTAATTTAAAGCCCGCCAGAGGAGATCAGCCAACCTGAAAGAGAGCACACATTTACCTTTGGGGGAGAGATGAAGCCCATCCCACCCAAGCATGTCTCTTGTTCTGAAGTATGGATCATGGTCCAAAAAGCTGAAGCCTGCCTTGCATTTCCTAAGCCGCAAGTTGACATCCCTGATGCAGGTCTCATGGCGTCGTCCATGTCTGCTCACTGGAAGGACAGGTGAGAGACCACCTGTGCCCCTGTCTCCTTCAGCTTGCCCCCCAGAGCTTGGTAGTCCTCCATCAGGCGATCTGGGCTGCTCCTGGCTGCATCATTAGTGCCTAAGTGGATTAGGACCATGGGGCAGTAATTAGTGGGCTGGATAAGGGCTGGGATCATTTCCATCACATCTTGAATCCACACTGCAGGCAGACAAGAGACTTCACATTTCATGGGATCCTGGTGAGAGATGGGACCCTCTGTTCCTCTCAGGATGGAGTCGCCTATGGTGAGCACCCGGCATATCTTCTTCTGGGTCAACTTGACTCCTTCAGCTTGTTCTGTGCGTGGAGTGGTCTCCTCTCCAGAGGTTTCCTCCTCTCCTTTCTCTTCCTCCCATGTCACCAGGGCCTCATGCTATTAATTGAACATGTGGCCAGTGGTTGGGAACTGTCAGGGCTCCCAGCCACAGTCATGTACCATGCACTGCTGTGCCTGTGAGTCCTGCAGCTGATGGGACTCCCAGTTGTGGTAATACCCTACACATTGCCATGGCTATGAGTCCTGTCATGCATCAACATGTGAGCTTCTACCACTGCTGGGAGTCCTGGCAGCTGCAGGACTTACAGCCACAGGAGCTTGCTACTTGCTGGTGTAGGGGGAGCCTGGGATCACAATCCTGGGCTCCCGTTGCACTAGCACTACAGGGTGATTGGATCGGATGCTGGATCCCACATTCATGCCTCCTACCATACATATCTAGAGGGGCCTGAGTAAATCAAAAGCTGTTAGAGAAGAGTGAGTGACATTCAGAAATATGGACGTGGGTTGGCCATGAGAGGGAGACAAGAAGCCATACTATGTAAGGAAGGCTATGTTAGACCCTTTTCTATATAGCAAACTATATTATATTGGTAAACCCTTTACCTGGACACTAGCTTTACTCTTGGACAACTGACATAAGCAGGACTTGGGAAAGGTGCTTTCATAAGATGTTTTATCCATACATGGGGTCCTATTATCATATTATTAACCTATACTTAAAAAATGTCCTGTCTAGCCCACACTTTACAAATGCTAAAGAGCCTAATCCTATAGTGCGGGAAACATGCTGTTGCAGAGGGAATTCCCTGCCAGCAGCAAAAGCGGAGGGAGCTTCTACGAAGGAATTGCCCAGAGACATTGCAGCTGTTCGATTATGCTGCACTTAGGGCTAAGGGGGCTTCAGGAGCTCAACAGGTACCCTTGCCTACAAGGCACTTAGTACTGGGGTAGAAGTTTGACTCTTTTAAAGGGGCAGAGTACACCCTGACCTTTTTGTGTTATGTTATATCCCAGGCTTATATTTTGGTTGCTGTCTTTATAACACTGGAGGATCAGGCTGAGGCTATTGGGGAAGGAGGAGGCCTCATTGGGCACCTACTTCAGTGTGGGGATCCCAGTACCAGTGTGGGCACAGTGTTTAGGGGTGAACAGACCCCAGCACCAGTGCCGGAGCAGTGACAAGGGAGAGAGTGGACCCCAGCACTGGGGAGTGCAGTGACACATGCGTATAGAATAATGTACACCCCCTACATATCCCTAGCATTGATCTGAATGTGATTCTAGGGTACTTGAAAATCTGACAGAATCAGGGCTTTATTATACTTAGTGTGTGCTACTCTTTTAAAATGTGAAATATTCAAAATTGTGTAAACAGTACTTAAAGAATGATAATGAGCAACAAGCTTTGAGCAGGGTGTTGGACTAGATGATCTCCTAAGGACCCTAATTTTCTATGATTTTACGATCAAAATGAGATAGAGTCATTTGTGAGATTAATGAAACAGGGTTATCCTTGGCAATGGAAATAAAGGAGAGAATGGAAAAAAGTTCTTGCTGTCAGATTTGTTTTATTGTCAAGGTACCATTGTCCAGATTCATCCGTAAATAGTGATTGATTGATGTATTGGCTGACTGACTGACTGACTCTTGATAATGCAGCTTTTGTAAACAACTCAATAAATTTGTTTTGTGAATTGCCTTCTGAATTTTGACAAACCAGTTAAAATCCGGAGATGACAAATGCGTCGTGTCTTATGCTCACTGTCCTAGGATGTAACATTTTCCTAGCAAAGTATCTTTCAAGCGTGGTCTGAAAAAAAGAGTAGTTCATCCCCTCCCTTCCTTTTGTCGTGTTGTGGTCTCTAACACATGGTCTTGGCCTGCCCCTCACGGCAGCCCACCCTAGTTGGCCACCTTCCCTGAAGAATACAAGGGCAGACGCAGGTGGCCAGGACACTCCATCTGGGCCTAGACACATACCCACTCCCTGTCATCAGAGTGGCCAGCAAAGGTTAGCTGACCTCTAATTAGTTATGACTCTATAAACTCATTGAGGGCTGTGTGATTGCATGGTTGGCTTATGATGCTATACTCTATAAAGATTTAGTTTGCATAAACTCCATCGAGGACATAAATTTGCTTGAAAAGACATTTGTTACTGGTAGCTTCCTAGCTTCTCCTGACCCTAATGTGACCTCCCAGACCTGGCTGCCCGTGGCCTGGCATGATGCCTTTAATCTATTGCTGTTTCTTGACAGATATTAAATATTTGTTAATATTTTGTTTCTGATATAACCATTATTAGATTGTTCTCTCTTTATTCCATAAGTAATTATATCAATTTCTGTGGGGTTTTTTCCATTTATGTAAAGCTTATTCTCCATACCAAACTGCACCAGTTTTGATTTAGTTAAACCAGTACAAGCTCCCAGCAGGAGGACACTATTACGCAGGCTTAAATCTAGTTTAAATAGATTTCTCTCTCACTTAAACTGAATCAATATAAAACAGATTTATGTTAGTTTAATAGTGTCCACACAGAGGTTTTCTACCAGTTTAATGAAATCATTTTTAAAACTGATTTACTGTAGTTAAACTACTACAACTGCATGTGGAGGCAGTGTTAAGGATAGCTGCATCCAAGCCTTAAAAATCTCTCTTAAAATACCTAAGGAAAAATCAGAATCTTGCCTCCATGGGACATGCAATATTTCAAAATTTTGTTTTGAACCTAAACTGTGATGACATGCAAAGATAGTTTGCAGTATGGGAAGTTCCAAAACCATGGCCATGTATGTATCAATGCAGCTCATTTAAATGTTTTCAGTCAAATGAAATGCCTTAATATTTCTAATGTGCAACATTTTAAGTCGATTTGATGTTAAACCACATCTTCTCAGTGTTTTGGGTGTTTCAGATTCCTTTTCTTCCCCCAAACAGGGTTCCTTATTCAGGTATTTGCCCTGATGTCTGATAGTCATGCAAGTCCAATGATGCACTGGACAACTTGGTCAGAAAGGGAACCACTTGCCTCCTCTCAGTGTCTGGGGTGTAATTACTGGAAAGAGCCACTGCTCCTTATGTGGATTGAGCATGGGCCTGTTTGAAAATGTTCCACCAAAACTTTCCCCGTCCTCCTGGAATGTCTTCCATTATGCAAGGTATTAAGAAATGACCATGATGCACTGCATCAGTTAAGAAATTCAGGAACCTGTGAGGCATCATGGAAGATGTCATTTGGCCAAGAAATGCAGAGGCGTATCAGGGCATGAAGAACCTAAACTCACAAATATGGTGAGAGAGGTTCCATTATGAAGCAAAATATTTGATTCTCAGCTGAAATGTCTCTTTCCTCCCTCTCTCCTGAGAGGATATGAATTTCATACAATTTCAGTTTAAAGTCATGCATACTTTCTTTAATGACCATATGATTTTGATTCCTAGTAGCACTATAGACCTCTTATAGCTAAGAGTGGGGGAAGCTAGATTTTATTTCAACTTTGCTGATACACAGGAAGATGTACTAATCATAAAACTCTATAAACTCATTGAGGGCAGTGTGATTGCACGGTCGACCTATGATGCCATACTCTATAAAGAGTTGGCTTGCATAAACTCCATTGAGGACATGCATTTGCTTGAAAGGACTTTTGTTATTGGTAATATGTGAAAATACTGATCTAGCTTACATTTCAGAACCGAAGGTGAGTTTTAATAGACAGAGAGTGGAGAAAAATTATGAACAGGAATATTTAAAATGGAAATTTCTGGCATATAAACAGCTGGCATTTCCACAACGTCATTTGAGTCATTTGCAGCGTAGAGCATGCATTTTGTTTGATTCACTGGTCAGAAGGCTACTGTTCAGCATAGCAAAACTTAAGTATAAGCTGCAGACGCACTCACAAATGGTTTCAACTGACTTCATCTTGGAGTTCCTCTTGCATCTAAAAATATCAATGGTATTCAGCTCTTGAATGGTTATTATATCACTATCTGTAAGAATGCATATAAGTTATTTATTGTTAAACTTATCAGCAGGGGAATTTCAAAGCCTTTAACAAGATTTTTGTTGCATTGACTTTCACAGTTAAACACAAAATGCTTCTTGGGTACAAGCTTAAATGTAAAGAAGGCAAGAATTCATGCTGAAGTGCAGAGAATTTAAGCAGCTCATGATGATGTCAAAGAGAATTAAAGCTCTGCCCTATAGTCAACAAAGGACAAGCAAAGTGATTTAAAAACAAGCAAAAATTCCTTCAATCGAGATGCGATTTCTGTAACCTTAAAGTGGTGATTGCCATTCTCTTATTTCTTTCGAATTGAGTCCTGGAGCTCACCACTGACAAGCGAGATTTCTTTGCTTTCTGCCTTTCTCTCAGACTTACTCCATTTTCCAAAAAACTGTCAAAAAACCAAAGCCAAATGAAAACAACTCTTTCATTTCCCTTGTACTACTCTCTTCCTCATTCCACCCCACAAAACCACCTTGATCTCATAGGAGGTATATTTCTGAATAGTAGATCTCACTCCCCTCATTCTAGCAGAGGTAAGAACTAGATCACTAAGACCCCTTTTGGGTGTGTGTAAGATTTTTCTTAAAGAAAATATATTAAAAGAACATTGTAGCAAGCTTACCTTTCAGAGCTTGGGTTGAACCTCAGGAGTGAGATCCTGCTTTTTTGATCAGTGGAGCCCCTCCAACAATCTGGAGGCAGCAAGAGAAATAACATCACACCCCTTACTGAGGGAAGGGGGAGAAGAACTCCCCCCAGACCTGACTGAAGACTGCAAACTGTTAGGTCCAGAAGACTTCAGGGGCAGAGCCCTGGTGTGTATAGAAGGAACTGCATGCCCAGCATGAGGGGCAGATACATCGGGGGCAGAGAAGAGCAAGGCTTAGACGAGCTGAGGAGAGCTGCTCAGCAGGTTGAAGCAGTAGCTCAGGAAGAGCCCCTGCAGACTTGCATCGGCAGGGAGCGGGGAATGGCTCCAGCGGTTAGGTTCTCAGTGTGCAGTATGGCGTCCAGACCCTGGGAGCTGTGTGAGCTGACTCGGGCCTGCCACCTCTGACGTGCAGCCAGAAACACAGTGCACAGGCCAGTGCATGGTGCAGGATCTTTGAAGCTCCTGGGGCAGCTCCAGTCCCCAACCCCAAGAATGAGGCTGAGAGCTTGGTGCAGGAGGCAGTGTAAGGAGGGTGAGAGACCGTGGGAGCTGCTTGAGGTGGCTCGGGTCTACAGCTGCTGACACAGGGTAGCAGCTCAGTGCAGATGGCACAGCCGACGATCTGGGAACAGATTGAGCCCCGGTGCTGCACAAGGCTGTCCAGGCTTCCGACCCCTAGCACAAGGCAAAGCGCCCACTGCATACAGCGGTGCATTTGGCCCTAAGCCAGGATGGTGGCAGCAGAGTCAGGTGGCAGGAAAACCCGGTGGGGACAGAGCTTGACCTAGAGAATGAGAAGCAACCCTCCAGCACTGCGGAGTAGTAGTAAGTTACCCTGGAGAGAAGGTCCCTGCAAGGGAGGGCTCCCTCCCCCCCCCGAGGGTTGCGAAGGGGCACCATGTGGGCCGCTCGTGGGTGATAGCGGGGGAGCTTAGGAGTCTTGGGGGTCTTCCTTTCCTTTTTTCTTTCCCCCCACCTCCTTTCCTGTAGTGGTACCTTGGGAGTGGGCCCCTGCCCTGGAGAGCACCCAAGTATGTTTAAGGACTGCTGATTTATATTTGTGGACTCTGCCTTACTGTTTATGTGAATAATTTGAAGTAATAGTTTGTATATGACTAGAGTTATAAAGTTGCCCAATCAATATCCTTTGGTCTAGTTTTGTTCTATTGTTCACCTGTATTTTAAATAACTGGGTGTGATATGTGCACGTTGTCTCGGCCGGCCGACCGGTCAGAGCCGACCGAGGGGAATGGTGGTCAACTTAACTAAACAGACGTCAGGCGGGTTGGCGATGGAGAGGCGGGACAGCGTATTGGTTTTAAAACAGATTTTACTTATGCCGCTGGTGGCCGCGATGCAGGCTGTAGGCTCGCTTGCAAAGTTACAAATCGAGTTACCGCAACGAGTTCGTACACAAAATGAATGTGCAGGGAAGGGGTACGTCGGGAAGTCGCAGATGGGGAGCCATTGGTGGGTGATCAGTCCATCAAATTCACCCTGCCACGTGCTCAGAGCTTTGCGAGGTCTTTCCTGCAACATGGTCAGTGTGCTCTGCTCCGATTTGGGTGGAAACTGAGCAGACTTTTATACCTTTAGAGTAGCCAATGAAAATTTGCCAAGTAGGAATACTTAATTAGGCGGAACGTACCAAATTTAGAACAATGCCAATCATATGGAGGGGTGGTCTTAATGCCAATCATACAGAGGGTGGTTTGTTGTGTCAGGGACACTCACTTGATTTGGGTTGTGACATGTAATAGGGTTTGTTGTTTTGTAAACTTGTGTGCGTGTCCTTACCCTTTAATGGTTTTGTTGTGATAATAAACTTGTACATAGTTAAGTAATTGATTAACTGCACCTGACTCTATAGGGGATGGAGGCAGCCACTGGGTTGTTGTGTCCCTCCACAGCACACTGCCCTGCCAATAATTTCCTCATTTGGAGAGGGAAGTACAAACTCATGTCCATCTGGACTACAACATGATTATCAAGGTTAAGAAGTACTTAAGACTTAGTGCTAGAAATGCCTGTGAGGCCATGATTGTGCTCTACATGCACTATAATATTCTCTCATTTTATGATAGCAAGTAGCTTGTCTCTTCCTCTGAATCTGCTGGTAAGTGTCACAAGATGTATGCCATATGTACCTAATAAACTTACAGTAGCTGGCAGTGGTACTCTGCAGCTGTGCTGCTCTAGGCATGCAGGTTCCTACAATGAAAGCAGTATCTGCAGACCATTTTCAAGGGGGTTAGCACCACTGAGGGATACAACTAACTGTTTCGTAGTGCTTAGGGTCGTAAGGGACCTAAACAGATCACCAGGTCCAACCCCCTGCCCTAGGCAGGAACAAGTGCCGGGGTCATAACATCCTAGCCAAATATCTGTCCAGCCTCCTTTTGGAGACCCCCGAGGTAGGAGAGCACACCACCTCCCTTGGGGAGTCCATTCCAGAACCTGGCAGCCCTAACTGTAAAGTAGTGTCTCCTGAAGTCCAGCCTGAACCTTTTTTCTAACAATATGTGGCTATTATTCCTCGTAACCCCAGGTGGTGCCTGGGAGAATGGAGCCTCACCCAATTCCCGCTGGTCCCCTCTGGTGAGTTTGTAAACAGTCAGCAGATCCCCTCTCAGGGGGATCCACCCTCTTCTCTTGGGGGGAGGCTGAATAGATTCAGGCCCTTTAGCCTCTCTTCTTAGGGCCTGACCCACGCCACTTTATCATGCGAGTAGCCCTCCTCTGGACCCTCTCCATGCTAGCCACATCCTTCTTGAAGTGTGGTGCCCAGACCTGGATGCAATGCTCCAACTGTGGTCTGACCAATGCAGCATAGAGGGGAAGGATCACCTCCTTAGATCTGCTTGTGATGCATCTGTAGATGCATGACAAGGTGTGGTTACCCTTATTGACCACTTCCTTACATTGGTGGCTCATGTTCATCCTGGAGTCAACAATGACTCCAAGATCCCTTTCTGCCACTGTTTTGACAAGAAGGGTATTCCCCAGCCTATAGGTGTGTTGCTGGTTCCTTCTCCCTAGATGCAGTACTCTGCACTTGTCTGCATTGAATTCCATCCCATTCTCATTTGCCCACCTCTGTAACCTGTCTAGATCTAGCTGGATTTTGTCCCTCCCCTCCAGCGTGCCTACCTTGCCCCATATTTTGGTGGTGTCAGTGAATTTCTTCAGTGTGCTTTCCACACCCACATCCAGATCACTGATGAAGATGTTGAACAGTGCAGACCCCAGACCTGAGCCCTGGGGGACTCCACTGCCCACATCCCTCAAAAATGACCCATCCACCACCACTCTCTGGGTGTGATCATCTAGCCAATTTGCCACCCATCTGACTGTATAGGTATGAATGCCACGGTCACCTACTTTTTTTCTTAAAGAGAATGTGGTGGAAAATAGTGTCAAAGGCCTTCTTAAAGTCCAGGGAGATGACATCCATCTCAATGCCCTCATCTAGTGACTTTTTGATCTGATCATAAAAGAAAACCAAGTTAGTTGGGCAGGATCTGCCCTCAGTGAACCCATGTTGGTTGTCCCTGAGCATTATCTCCCCTGCTGGGTCCTTGCAGATGTTCTCCTTGATAATTTTGTCAAAGGTCTTCCCAAGGACTGAGGTAAGACTGACTGACCTATAATTGCTCTTTTCTCTCCTTGTAAATGGGGACCACACTGGCCCTTCTCCAGTCTTCTGGTACCTGCCCAGAGCCCCGTGAGCACTCATACAGCTGTGCCATGGGCCCCGCTATTACCCCTGCCAATTCCCTATTCTGCCCTGCCATGTTAACTAGCTTACCTGTGATGCTCTGAAGACATCACCGTACTGCTTCTGGGTAAAGAGGTGGTCAACCTGTGCTGTGCTCAGGAGTACTACTATGTGGAATGGCACACTTATTTTGTAGACAAATTTATAGGCGGAGTACTACTATGTGGAATGGCACACTTATTTTGTAGACAAATTTATAGGCCAGGCACAGACATTACACTTTTATCTGTATAAGTGATCAGAAACTGTTTTATACCTGTGATGGAAGAGACGTTCAGTGCACAGACTGGTTTAAAATGGTGGAACCCAGTCTAAGATTCCCCTACCCACCAAACAGTGTTGTGTTCACAACCAGTCTAAATGATGTCACAGAAAACCATGTAACTTGGATCAATTCTGCCTCAAGCATTTTGAATGCCTGTACCTAGCCAAAAGCCAATGACAGGCCCCCACTTTTAATTTCTGGCACTTTTACGTAAAGTGCCATGAATTAGAGCACCCCCCACAAGCCAACAGATATTTGCCAGCTGGCAGGAAATCTTCCCTCCCCACTTCCCTTCCCTTCCTTCAGAGAGCCCTGGAGGTGGGGGGGCTTGGCGGATGCAGCTCAGCTCCGGTCATGCCACAGATTTAAACACAAGTTTCCTAAGGTGCTCCAAAGGAGAGCACCTTCATCTGATCCCTCATTTGATGAGGGTTAATTTGTCACACCATTGGCCACTTTAAAAGAGCAGCTCTGTAGCCATGCAAGTGTTGTGGCACAGCCAAAGAGCACTTCCAGGGGGACCAATCATGTGACAAATGTAACTTCTGTCTGTGCCCAAAGGGTTCAGTTACCACTAAGGTAATCTTTCATCTGTGCTACATGTAAGGATACAGAATAGGATTTCCAAAAGTGTGTTAACTTCAGTGGAGTTGTGTCCTTAGCTAGTGAAGTAGTTTTGAAAATATTGCTTACTTTAAAGAAAAGGTCAAGAGCAGAACAAAGATCCCTGCATAACTCCATGATATGGCTTAATTAGCCCCTACACAAGAGAACGTGTCCTGTAATCTTATAATCCCATTAGAGGGTAATAATTAAGAAATGTAATTAAGTAATGATGTGTATCATTATTGTAACTTGGAAAGCCAAGGTGATAGTTGTTTGTGATGATCTTCTTCATTCCTAATTTGATTCTTTCAGGGATGCAAGAAAGCATAAAAATAATGAAACCAAAAGATGACAGCATGTGACTCTACTACATTCTTGAAGACAGAAGCAGAACATTAATCACTTTTCACAATTAACAAACTCACTGCTGCATTGCAGGCCACTCACCTGATAATCTCAACATCTACATGGTAGGCTGGTTTTAATAATTGCTGTTATTTGAGGAATACCTTGGGTAATGACATACTTTACAAACAGTTCTGACTAGAGGTAACACAGGATTTCAGTGTGGTTGATGTTTTGCCAGAGAGATTTCTACATGCTGTCCCCGAGCAAAATTCAGCAAAACCCTTTTTTATTTTGAATAGGGGTCCAGGTCATCAGAAAAGAGACAGACAGTGGTCCAGAATAAGCATCTAAGTGGTGCTTAGCTACATCTAATACAATCTTAGTCTGTCCTACTCATGTTCCTAAAAGACCGTTAACACCAAAATTGGGCTGATCCTTTTCTTCCTCCATGTGGCTTTGTGTTATTTAATGTTAATGCTTAAACAAAACATGTGTTACAAAAGTCAATGCAGTGGGTGGTTGGTCTTTTTTTTTCAAGGATTCAAGTAGGGTGGAAACAGATGTCACATTTTGTTGCCTTTCTGCCACCATAAACATTTTCATAGTGTCATAAAGACCAAATAAAAAGACATCCATGCCCCTCATAATACCACAGATAATGGCCATAATGAAAGTAGTATCAATTTTTTGCATTTAGCAGACATCTGTTTATTATGTGGCATGAGACTGCCAGCATCCTGGAGCTGCTTATGCTCTCCACTCACCCCAGGCAGGTGGTCTGGGGGTTTAAGGGACCCAGTCCTGCATGACCTCAGAATTCCTATGCAGGATCAAGACCCTCAAACCCTGGGAGCACCTGCTCAGCTTTTCCTGGTTACCCAGACGCATTCCCAGGATCTCCAGGTGCATGACAAACAGGTCCAGGGAAGTGATACTTCCCCTCTATGTGACATTGGTCTGGTTGCAGTTAGAGTACTGTGTCCGTTTTTGGGCACTGCACTTCAAGAAGGGTGTGAACAACTGCAAGAAGGTTTAGAGGAGAGCCACTCGTGGTTAGGGGCCTGAAGGCAAAGCTCTATGAGGAGAGATTGAGGGACCTGGATCTCTTCATCCTCCACAAGAGAAGGCTGGGAGGTGATTCTGTGGCTGCCTACAAATTCATCGTAGGGAGCAAGGAATAAAAGATGCTCTGTTCACCAGGGCACCCCTTGGAGTAACTAGGAACAATGGCCACAAACTGACAGACAGCAGAATTGGGTTAGACATCAGGAACAACTTCCTTATTGTAATGGTTGCCAGCATCTGGAATGGGCTTCCAAGCACCTCTCCCTTACCTTGGGGGCATTTAAAGAGGAGGCTGGACACGCACCTGGCTGGGGTCATCTATCCCCAGTGAACTTTCCTGCCCAGGGCCGGGGGTTGGACTCAATGATCTACGGAGGTCCCTCCCAACTCAAATATCTATGAATCTGTGCCTCAGTAAGTGGGGAAAGCCAGACAGGAGCTCTTTTACCAAAAGGGTTCTTTTTGCCAGAAACTCCCAAGGATCGATGCAGCCCATCGGATTTGGTATCAAATGAACTTTAATAGTAACCCCTAATGACTATTACAGGATTCCTCTCCATAAGGAGACCTGGCAGGTGGCTCCTTTAGACATTACAGCAGTGACCTTCGGTGGTACTGGCCTTAAGTCCTCCTCTGGGTTTGTGCGATGTTGTTCCTGGCTTTCCAGCTATTCGCACTGAATCCATAGCTGCCCGTCTCCACAGAATAATACCACAAACACATACCATTTTCTTTTGTTTGTCCATTACTTTTTTAACCTTCTCATCCCAAATTGTATTGAACAAATCCTCAGGTTCTATACCTTATCGTCTTAGATAAGGTACTCCAATCCTACTCAGTTCTTAGTTTTGTTTTCTTTTAGGGGAAACTGTTGCATCTGGTTCACCCATTGTACCAATCACAGCACTCACTTCTTCCATGGCCTTACAAGGTATTATGTACAGTTTTATTGCTTAGTTCCAGGAAGGCCTAGACTCTGGCTAAGAACTTGAGCATAACTCAATTTGCCCGCAACCACAAACTACAAGCTCCCAGGGCTCAAGGGGCACAATCCTGTATGGGGATTCCTGGGGTATGCAGCACAGGGACCCTCAAACCCCAGGAAACATGTTGTCCATTGTTCGGCAGGATAATAGGCAATGTGGGTTTTTTTGTTTGTTTTTTCCAATGAAGCGTATCAGCTGTGCTGGAACACATCCCACCATAGCTGATTTTCTTTTTGGTGACATCCATTTCTGTCCTTAAAGACTCAGGCACCTGTCACCAAATGCTATTTCCCCTTTCTTTACGCCAGTTCCATATGTAATGTCGCTGCATAGTTGCGGTTTTTGGTACTTCCTTATATCTTGGAAATCTGGTGAAATAGTATTACTCTGCATCCGTATGTGCTGGAAGTCAAATGATGGCAGCAGCAGTGGGATTCTCCTACCTTTTATCCTGGTATCTCTAGTTGGATCATGTGCCCAGGTAGCCGGAGAACTAAGTTCTTGGCTCGTGCTGTGAGACCCCTCCATTCCAGTGCATTATTTATCCCAATGAGCTATACTCTGCTTATGTTGTTTTCTCTTTCCTGGCACCACATACCTTGCCCACCTCACTGAAAGGTAGGTCATCATCAAGAGGAACACTAGAGAGTGCTCTGGGTAAAGCTTACCTAAGGCTTGGTGATTAGGGGCGTTTTCTGGGAAGTAGAAGACACGGGCCCCCTCCGGGTGAGAGGAGGCCTAGAACTCGGGTCTTCTATTCCCAGGTGGATAGAAAAGGATTTGGCTGTAAGAAGGAAACCCTAGTTATGTTGAATTGTGAGCATTCCCACAAGTGCTTTCTCATGAAAACTTTACTCTGTAGTGTATTTAATCTAAGTTTAATGTCTTCCAGAAGGAAAGTTTCTCTTGCTTATTTGTGTATGGCAAAACTTAGCATGACTCATTTTCATTGCAAAGCACAGATTTTATTATTTTAGTTTAAGAAAAGGTCAATGCTTTGATTTGTATATAAAGCACATCAACTCTTTTCAAATGCTTTTTAACTTTCAGTGAAATTTTCATTGAAAGTTGTTGTGAAAAGTTTTGTCATTTTTTTTTTTTTTTACTATGTATAATGGGAATATTTCTTTGGATGCATACCTGACCCAAAGCCCAGCCTGGAATAAATTTATTTAAGAGACTTAAACTAAATTTTATGGGTTTTTTGTTTTTTCATTTTACTGATTGATTGGTTTTCAGGCAAGTGGAGCCATGTGGCTTTAAATTGGTTATTTAAGTAGTTCTACAATGCAAAATTAAAACAAACCAAACAATTCATAACATTAAAATCTTATAATCTCTTGTGAGCAGATTTATGTTATGTTTCCAGTCTACGTGGACTTTTACTGACACTCCCTTTCTGAATGATTTGGAAGTTAGGTAAATCTAACAAGTAACTAGAGGAACCTTATTTTGATTTTTTTAATTAATAATTTAAAAAAATGAGTTCACATAATTTAAAGCTCTTATGTCATCATAGAAGGCAATCAGTCTGACTTACCCTTGGTAAATCCATGCTCACTATTAACTATTTTCTTCTCTTCTTCCAAGTGCTTAGAAATGGATTTCTTGAGGACCTGCTCCATGATTTTTCCAGGGAATTGGATAAGGGAGACAGGTCTGTCTAGTTCCCCAGATCCTACCTCTTCCCTTTCTTAAAGATAAGCACTATATTTGCCATTTTCCAATAGTCTGGGGCCTCTCCTAGTCACCATTAGTCATGTGAGCCATCCTATCAGGTCTCTGTTATTGCAGTCACATTGTATTTCTGTGACTGAGCAAGGATTTCCAATTCTTCCTACTTGCTTCCCAGGCTCTGTGCATTCATGTACAGATACCTGAGGTAACTAGGCAGTTCTTCTACTTTCTCAAGAATAATGAGAAAGCCTCCCCATATTGCCCTTTCCTGCCTGTGCTTCCTCCAGGTCACCCAATTTCCTCTTATCTCAGGGGTTTGGTCTCCGTACCCTTGCAAACCTGGTTTGAAGCCCTCCTCATTAATTTAGTGAGCCTGCCTATGAAGATGCCCTTTGTCAGGTGGATACCATCTTTTCCTAGCAATCTTTCTTGGAACACCATCCTGTGATCAAAGAAGCCTAAGCCCTGATGGTGACACCATCTGCTGAGCTAAACATTGATCTGCAGGATGTGTTTGTTCACTCCTGCCTGAGTCCTTCCCTTTCCTCAAACCAGAAGGATTGAGGAAAACACCACCTGAGTCCCTGTGCCAATCATCCTTGAATGCAGAGCTGCATTGTCACATTTGATTTGTTCAGGGTCGTCTCTGGCAGTATCGTAGGTGCCCACGTGGATGAGCAGCATGGGATTAGTAATCAGAGGAACAGATGAGTTTCAGTCATTTCTCCATGGCATCTAAGATCCGGACTTCAGGCAAGGAGCAGACCTCTTGAGACAATAGGTCAGACTGGCACATGGATGTCTCCAACCATCTCCAGCTGTTACTTCCTCTTAGTGGCAGTGGCGGTTGGAGACTCCCAATCTTCCCAACCTTGTGGAGGCCTAGATTAGCCTCTTCCACCAATGGAGTGTGCTCCTCCTCCTCTGTTGCTAGAGCTCCATATATGTTTTCCAGACAAATTGATTCAAGTGGAGATCAAGACTTCTGTTTGCTGCCAGAGTTTGCCATCTTCCAGCTACCACCTTCCTGAGAGTTCATGTTGTCGCCTTTCTGTAGCGCTGCTTCTGGCAGTCCTTTCTGTACAGTCCTAGAGGTCTCCTCCAGCTTTGAATCAATGACGTTCTCATGGTGGAGGATGCTTCAAAGCCTTGCCACCTTCTCCTGTAGCTCTTTTGTCTATCCCTGAGGAATCCCTCCAGGAGGCCTTGCTCATATCACAAACCCTCCCCTACCTGGCTGTCACTGGAAGGAACCTGCAAGGCAGTCTCCACGGCACTAAACCAGGACCTGGGTGGAAGTCTTGAAGGTGAGTCACCCTGCCTGGAGAGACACCTCACAGGTGCAAGCAGAGAGAGGTGGCAGTGGCAGTGGCTCTGGCGTTATTACATCTTTCAGCCAGTTCTCTGGGTCTGTTAATCCACTGCCTCTCTCTTCCTGCCCCTCTTTTCAAGCTGACCTTCCCTAGCAAGCTCCTCTATAAGCTGGCCTGTTCACTCCGATTTGGTCCTGAAAGGTTCCCTTTTTCCTGCTGAACTTCTTCCTTTTACCATGCTTACTAGTGAAGGAAAGTGAGAGAGAGTTTCCAGGTACAGTACCTAGTGAATTCCCACTTTGGGCTTTAATTAAACAAAGGGCTTGCATATTGGTTTAACTCCTAAATTTTAGCTACCTAAGCTAAATATATGTAGGTTAACTACCTTTAATTAAAGAAAGAACTTACCTTAAGGGCTTCCCTTCAAAGAAGGGTTGCCAAACTGGCTTGTTAACTGTCCTGTTTGCTGCCTCCGTTCATCCCTGCAGTCTCCTTTTATATTCTTCTTGCCTTGGCCTAGACTGGCTGCACCCGCTTAGGGCTTTTGTCAGACACGGGCAGCAATTTCCCATCAAGCTGTACTCCCAGCTGCTCAGAACACACACCCAAACACACAGTCCACCAAACAAACACTCAGCAAGCCAAACCCAGGCAGCCTTGGCTCACTGACCTTCCGTACCTGGTTCCCTTCCTCCACTTGTTCCCATCAAACTGCTCCTTTTGCTGCCCCGTTCACTCGCACATTGATTAGAAAAATGAAACTATTCTTTATTCACCTCTTTTTTGTAACAGCAATTTTACTTTGCTCTTTTGAATGTGTTATCCACCAAGAATAGTATAATAAACAATAAAAACTTTCTTCAGACAACTCTCCAAGATTTCAGGAAAAAAATTGCCTAGGAGGGGACTGAGGGGGATTAAAACCACACTGCATTTTACATAAGACTATCAAATCTGGGCAGGACTTCTATTTTACATGTATATTTTACCGGTAAAGAATTAGTAACACTGAAAATTAACATCTGTTGATTTTTTTTTTTTTTTAATACAGTTTTGTTCTGGTTTTGTCCATAAATTTTCACTATAGACATTTGTTGCATCTTGCAATATTTCCATCACTGTGGTTTGACCTTTAAAAGCTTTTAGAATGCTATTTGAAGGATATTGGAACCAGCTGATAAACAGAAGATAGATAGGCCAATCTTACCCTGCAGTGCACAATGCATCACCTCTGTTTAACCTGACTTAGTTTAGATGGCGCTTTTTTATTTAAAATCTACCATCAATGATGTAAAACATTTTTATGAAAGATTCTTTAAAAACAAAAATCTGATATCAGAAAATGCCACTCCTCTGAGCTCACATCCTCATTATGATTTACCTGTCAGCATTTTTGGTATAGTAGTTCTAAAACTGTCAAAATCTCATGAATTAAAATGCGTAGGTATGAAATATTTATTCATTTCACATAAATGCATCTAGCCAAGTGGTAATTGGAACACATGATATGCTTGGGTGGCACTCACTACAGCTCTTCAGTGATCACACAGAAGCGTTAGGATAGGTGCAAGTTTAAGTTGGTTAGCACATGCACTAGGACAATACATACAAATATTTGCCATGCATGAATAAGACCAGGAGTAAACATTTGTTAAGGTTCAAATATCCAGGGACAGGTGTGGTAATGTTTGTGCGCGCGCAAAATAAAACGGCTCTTAAAATAAAGCAGATTAATAACTGAAATGAGGATGGGGGGTTTTAGGGAAATGATGCTTTCTTGGATAAATTGTTACCATTTAAGATATAGGATTGTCTGGTCATACAGCTGTGTAATTTATTCTCCCTTTTCAATGACAAATCATAATTTAAGATGCCATATAAATACATGATGCTTTAAAAAATGCATAGAAAGCCAAATGTCCAGATTCGACAGTGAGTCATTGTCTAGAGGGAGTCTGATCTTTAGATAATTCTGTAGCCCATTGAAAGTGTGTATTTCACCAAATTAGATTCCTTCTACCTCTTGCTGAGTTGTAAGACTTGGATCTTCTTGGTAAAATGCAACTTGTGTCCCCCTTTCATGTTGCCTCTGACTCGGTTCTACTGAGAGATACAGAAGTCTAAAGAGTGTAGGTAAATGCTATTCACACATTGCGGGACCATCAGAGAGGAGTGTAGCAAGAAACCGGAAAGTGGAGGCAGTAAGTTGGCCATGGCCACACAAGAAATTGGTTTCAGAGCTGGGGATTAGAAAAGAGTACTCTCGTGCTTATTTTTGTGCTGCTTCTAGTTGCTCAGTCAACTCCTGTTTTTATAGAGCTTAATCAACTTTTTGGCCAAAAGCAAGTTAGCTATGCTGGGCAGGAGGGAAATGTCTGTTATCTGGCAGGTTAAGTGCTACTTATACCAGCAAGTTTATTATTATTATTCCAAGTGACACCATGCTTGTATAATTACAAATCCATTTGGGCTACCCTTCTCTACCATCCCCTAAAGCATGTAAAGGAACCCCCTATCAATCATAGTAAAATTGCAAATCTATTTTTATAATGAAAAATGCTAGATGTTTAAGACTAGATCTTGCAAACTGTTACTGAGGTGAGACACTGAGATTCATGCAGGTTCTCATTTGAATAAATTCTGCTTGCATAAGTAAAAGTGCAGAATTGACCCTTTCCTTTTAACACAGGAAAAATGAGGAGTTGACGAAAACTTTGATTTTTTTACGGCATCCTCAAGAACTGATCATCTGGATCAGTGCTGCAGGCTCCAAACACTAGTGGTGACTGTGCACATTGTGGATCAGGCATTTTGGTGTTCTCTACTGATATATCTACACATCATGATGAGTGTCCCATAGAGAGATCCAACCAATTCTAAAGGAGCTAGTAGAAGTTCCTGAAGTAGCCTAGTTAGGTTAGCACAACTTTGCTCAGGCTTCTGAAGGCTGTAACTCGGTTATCTTTCTCACAGAAACTAAGTTAGTTTATGGGGTGGTACATCTTTATACAGAATTACACTTTATCATCCATACCCCTGGTACTATGTAATGCTAACAAAATTCAGGAAGCCTCATGGTGGTGGTGGTGGTGGGGGTTAACAAATTGTATAAAGTTTCTTTGAATTACCTTACAGAATTTTTCATTTTGTGAGCCTATAGTTTTTCCTACCCAGTTACTTGTCAATGCACACGCAGAATGGTAGAAATAATGAAAAATGCAGCATCCTTAAATATTATACTTATAGAACAGTGAATCTGAAATAGTGAGCCTTCTCCATGTAGATGTTTCCTCACCAGCAGTCATGTTTTTGCCCTATCTTTCCTGGCCCCTCTCAGGCCTTCGATGTCCTTGCACTGTTTTATTGATTCCTGAGTTAGGTCGGGATAGTCCATTAAAATGGTGATGGGAGAGAGGGGAGAGGTTGATGGAAAACGTGGTTTTATGCAAACAGAGGTTTTTTTGCTGGTATTTCCCATTCTCAGATCCAGAAAAAAAAAGTTAAGAACATAATTCGTTTTACATTGCATCTGTCTGAATTGAAATGCTTTAGTCTCTTCAACAAAATCAAATAGGATGTGTAGCAGGCTGGCTAGCAGGAGCTTATAGCAGCCTGCACACTCTCAGCTGTAGGAGCTGGCAGGTTGGCAAGACCTACATCCCAACTGCATAAGGTCTGACTGCAGCCTGCGTAGGAGGCCTGAGCAGCTGACACAGATTAGCAGCTAGCCACAGAACGTTAAAGGGCCCTAGGGAACGGAAGCAAGAGAGTCCTAGGATTGTAACTAAGAGAAGGAGAGGATGCTTTACAATCAGTGGCAGAACTGAGCCAAGGATTCCCCCAAGGTCTGGCAAGAGACACAGGCTGCAAGGCTGGAGGCAGCAGCATCCCAAGACCAGTCGAAAGAATTCACATGAGAGAGAGAGAGAGAGAGAAGTAAGACTACATTGCGGTGCTGAGGGAGTAGCACAAAGCTGGCAGTGCCTTCTTGGGGCCTGGGGAAAGACCTCAAGCCTGCAAGTTGCTCTGTATGGACTCTGTGAGGATATTCTGAGGACTGGTTTACACGATTCCCACGTGGCAAGGGTGCCTGGGAATAAACATATGGTGTGAGAAACGAGAGTTGACTGTTTGAGTTAAGCAATAGGGCTGTGCAAAGCTTCAGTCCCTGATTCAGTTTGGTGGAGATTCATCCCCAGTGCACTCCCCAGCAGACCCAGAAGTGGATCAGAAGTACTTCTGGGTTTGCCACCAAGCGCTGGTGGGAAGCTTTGTCCACCCCACCATAACAGCATTCATGAGCTGCGCCTGGTACCTTGAGGTATGTAGAAAAAACATTTTAAAGCTATGTCTATGGCCAAAGGGCTTATTCTCCAAATCCACATCAAATTTTCAGATTTGGCCAAATCGAATCAGCGACAGTGATCCGAATCAATAAATTGAATGGCTGTCCCCGATTCGGGCTAAACCAGAATTGACTGTCCCGTTTCACACATCCCTACTAAGTCATAACCCCAAACTTGCTACAGGGTGCTTATGGTCAGGCTGACATTAAAGGACACTTACCAGACCAGCTACAGTGCCTCGTCGGATTGGTAGTTCAGGTTTCTCATGGCTTTATTCTCCCCTATCTTCTGGACTCTCTGTTTAGACTGTCTCTCAGGATATACTGCAGTCTCCAAGCAGCTGAGCCACTGCAATGCATCACAACAATTTCATAAGGATACTGCTTCATAGCTGACTAGCTTATAGGAGGGAGTGGAAGTATAAGGCATAGCAGCACGTTTTCAGTTGGAAACTGCTCTAAACCAACCTGCTCCTTCATATTTCCTCAAGGAAATTGGTCAGAAATTTTAATCACATGGAAAAAAAATTCAATGTTGACTTTTGACTTGATTTGGGATTTAAAAAGAGGCAGGTAATCAGAAATTCACTTGGAAGTGAGGTTGTAATTTTCAATAATCTTTAAACAGAAAAAAGGTTAATGTTGTGTGGCTTTGTGTGTTTTAGCCTTTATTACTTCACCTCACCATAGAAATCTCATAAGTGCTCCTTCTGGGTGCTATTAAGGGATATAAGTTTTGTAGCTCACTGTTGGCTGGGTTAGGGCTAGCGCTGACTCAAGGGACCAGCGCAGATGCTGTTCAGCAGTGTAATTGATCTTCCTTTTGATTTCAGGCTACTTTTTTGCTGATGAGCTAGGAAAATATCTGGGCAGTCCAGGTTTTTGGGAGGTCTGTTTTTCCTGTCCTTGCTGAAGCTGACGCACTGCTCGAGTTTAGGGATGTTGGGTACTGCGAGGTATTCTTTTACTATCGATATAAATCTAGTAGACAAGGAGATGTGTAGTGAAATGAGGAGTTGTTTTTGTGAAGACGAGAATGAGGATTCTCTCCTAGGCTCCTTCCATCTCTGAGCTGCGCAATGAGTTTTCTCCATGATTATCCATATCCTTTTCAGTACCTTTCTGAACACTTTCAGCTTCATATTCCAATGCAAAGTTTCAATGCTAGATGCCCAAATACAGTGTTGATATTTTTATATGTGAAGTCCAATGTTCTAAACGACAGCTAGAAAAGGAATTTAGGAGACATACTCTGACTTCCTTACAGGATTGTGATTTCACTTGTAAGAGGGGAAGTATTTTAATGGGCGCACACTTCTTTTCTGCAATATTTCTCCAAAAGTGAATATGGGTAATCGTATTATAACACAAAAGCCCTAACTCATCCAAGTCCCTCTTGATACCTTTCATGCTTGGTGTCTTGGGTCTTTATACCAGCAATCACCAGGCAAACCCAGCATTGCTTCCTACGGACCTACAAATACTTAGGGGGACCCGCTAGATTCGAGGTGGTTGCCCGCCAATTTTCATGGGCAGAATGTGGGGCCTGGCAGTCATTTCACAGGTGGACCATGGTGGGTCCCCCAAGTCTCTGGGCTGAGTGACCTCACTCCTTATTGTTGATTGGCTGCAAGGACTGTCTGTCATGCAGCCCCACCCCTCACCACCAGCTGGTGGAGGGGCAGAGGCAGCACCCTGAAAGCTAAACCAGGATTTTATTTTCAGTAATTTTTCTTCCCCGCCCCCTGTGGATTTTTTTGGCAAAGCTGGATTTTGCACAATCCATAGAAATCTGGATTTCAGAAGATGCCTACATATAGCAGGCCTGCCATAACTGCATCCAAACTCCTTGTGAATCCTTCTGAATTAGTCTTTAAAACTAATGAGAGAGTATTTTCCTATTTAGAGTTGGGTGATATCTTTATGCAATTTAGAAGAATTGGTTTGCTTTAAAAAAAATGCAGTTTAGGTCGAGTTGGTCACTAAAATAAGAGACTTTGGAAAACATGGAAGAAATACTTTAGAAAATTTTGAAACATTCCATTTTGACACTTTCAGAACTTGATGTTTTTTGTTTGAAGACTCAGATTATTTTAGCTCCACTTATTTGATTCTCTAGTACATCAGAGAGGCAGTTATATTTTCAAAAATGTCTAACCTCCAGTCATTCTAACCTTCCCAAAATGGCCACTACAATCATTGCTTTTCTTTCTGTGCTGCTCTTTGGATACTTACTTTGACAATCCTGCTGAAATGGAAAAAAAAACCAAAAACAACTTACCTATGGTGAGAAGCCTGGAAAAATAATTACCATTAACCATCTCGGAGACAGCAGTTCATTTGCTGCAATGTATAATCATATCACCTGCTGTTCTGCTCTTGCAGTCCTTGAGCTGTTTTTGTTACATAAGGGAGGAATAAAAAGCAATATAAAGCATAGTCCATTCTGATTAGTAAACTGTTGTCTCAGCACCAGTGAGACAAGATCAATATTTGAGTCCACAGATAGGCTAGCCGCTTTATAACCTCTTAAAAATGAGACAATGTAGCTTCAAAATAAGCTTGAAATAAAAAAAAAAAAAAAAAGTGCTGTTACTGCTGCCTTGTTTCGGGAGTCTACCTGCAGCTTACGTTGTCTGCATTTGTCTTCTCCTCACGGCAATGGAGGAGTTACTGCTGGGACTTCTTGTTAAGTTTGGGCTTTACCCTTTCTCTCTCTGCTTCCCTCAGGATTAGTTTACTTTCATAGATTTTGTTGACAGGCTTTGAAGCTAAATGGAGACCCTTAGTTAACAAATGCATTAACTTACCACATAAGCACTCAGACATTAGTACTTATTTCTTGCTTTTGCTTTTATTTTAGGTCATTTGGTATGGGAAAGTGTGACAGGGTCAGGTAGAGGTGTGGCACCTGCAGTGGGTAGATTTGCCTGTCCATGTTCCCTGACTTCCTCTATCTCTCACCTGCTATATATTGCTGTTAAATAAATGGGAGGCTGTTTCTGAAAGCTATGGTGGCCTACTCATTGGTATCTTTGACCTTATTTTTTCACCCGACAGGTGTATTCCCTAGTTAAGAGGGCTTAAGTCACCATAAGGGTTAGAACTGTAATCTCTAGCTGCCTCCATATGCCTCTTAGATGATTCTCAGTGGTTCCTTCATAGCAGACCTCCCTCTGTATCCAAAACAACACCAGGCCTTTGGGGCCGCCAAACCCTTGTCCAGGCTTCCTCCTGCCCAGATCCAGCCCTTCTTTATCCAGCTGAGACCCTGCAACCCAGGCCTATGACCTTAGACCAGGGGTCGGTAACCCCTGGCATGTGTGCCAAACATGGCACGCAAGGCCAATTTACTTGGCACACCACAGCCAGCCCCGGCTATGGGTAGCTGCTGCCAGTGATGGAGCCCAGGCTGTTCTCAGCAGGGCTTGCAGCATCCCATCTGCCTGAATGAAGCTGGCAGCAGCTACCCAGAGCCAGGGCCAGCTGCAGCCGGGAGACTGCAGACAGCTGTGCTGGGCTCCAGAGCCCAGGCATCAGCTCTGTACCAGCACGGGCATGCGCACCTCAGGTCAGGCAGTGGGGGAGAGGCCTGCGGCAGTGCAACCCCGGTCTCTTCCCCGCTCCCAGCACAGAACTGGTGACGTCTCCAGAGTCTGGCACAGCTGTTTGTAGGCAGCCTGGGCTCTGGGCAGCGGTAACAAGCAGCGGGCGGGCTGCAAACAGCTATCCCGGGCTCCTCCACTCTGGCATCAGTTCCACGCTAGTGGTGACTGCAAGCCCTGCTGGGAGCAGCCTGGGCTCCAGCAGCTACCCAGAGCCAGGGTAGCTGCTGACAGCTACAGAGCCCAGGCTGGGGGGCAAAGGGCACATGCAGGGCATTCTGCCATGTACCCCCCACCATCATTTTGTTTTTCTAGCATGCCGGCACTCTGGCACCTTCCAAGGTATGCATTGCAGTGTTTTTCGGTACTCGGCCAAAAAACGTTGCCTACCCCTGCCTTAGACCCTTGCTTCTTAGGTTTTAACCCCAGTAGAAAAATGCCTCACAGGCACCCCACCCATGGCCTCCTCCACTCCTGCGTCCACAAACCAATCTTCTAGTTTTTAGCATTGTCAAAGCATAAATACAAGTAAACTGTATTCCAAATAAGTCAGCTCACTTTGGCTCCTTGTCTCCCCAAATACCCTAAGCTCCCCTTGGTGTTTTCCTTGCAGCCCTAGGAAACTACTTAGGCATCAGTCTGTCCATTTCCTGAAGCCCTTTCTTTCAAGAGATACTTTCTCTACTCCCTGCTGGTCAGACTTCTCCACTTGTTCTCAAGCCCCGGCTTTGTGCCACAGAGCTCCACCCCTTCCTGTGAGCTGGTCACGCATGGGGATTTCTGCTTTGCTTGATAATCCACCTCTCTGTCCATCCCTGCATGCTCTCTTGTAGCTTAGCCCAGCTACTTCTGTTTGATCTAACGAGTGTTTCTAAACCAAAGATGGGATTTTTTTTTTTTTTTAAATCAGAGAGAACCAGGATCCCTGCTAATGAGCTTAGGCTGTTCTTCCCTCTGTAGCCTCTCAGGGTCCTTAATAGGCCTCAGCTTTGGGGTCTGTATTCTTGTTGGGGTTGGCTGTTGTAGCTGTTGGCCTCTGTGAGTTGCAGAAGTCCTGCATGCTCTCTCTCTCTCTCTCTCTCTCTCTCTCTCTCTCGTTGTAGTTAATAGGCTTGGGATTCTCTATTACAGAAGTCTTTTTTTCTCTTTTTGCAAAAAATGTTTCTGAAAAGGATTGGTTAAAGGACAACAAGATATAGAATGTGAAAAAGTAGATATGCTTATGACAGATCCGATAAAGAGGATCTTTTACATTTTGTCCATCCTTCCTGATGTTTGTCTCTGTCTGATGAACTGAAGAACAATCAGAACTGAAACTTTGAACATCTCAAATGCATCTCGAGAGGAAAAAAGAAAACCACTAGTGTTTTTTTTTTCCTAGATTGACTGTAATTGATGGGAAAGGAGTTGGAGAAAGAACGATGATCTAATTCTCTCAGACAAAGGGGAAAAATAACTGAAACGGATAACAGCCTCATCAGAATGTGGCTTTAAAAGAAAGTAGTACTTTCCTCTATAGAAAAAGGATATATTAGAAAATGCTTCCAAGATCCCAAATTCGAGGGTATGGGTACAGAAACAAATCCTGCAAAATAAGTCAGTGCGTGAACTCACAACATATTGAGCACTTTGTGGTAACTGGATGCATGCATGCTATTGCCTGCAGAAAATGTGAGGTAGCTTAGCACTTAAACAGAACAGGAGAAATTGTGCTGCATTAAGCATGAGGTAAGAGTGCATGCAGAGGCAGTTACTGTGCATTAGCAAGAGCATTGTAATTTCCCTGCTTAATGTACTTTAAGAATAGCTTTCTAGCTGAAGGTGTAAAGAAGGAGAGAAGGTTCATGTAGAATGGCATAATTTGTCCCTTGTATTGTAACAGTGCCTTGGAGTATGCTGGCACTAAATTTATGACCCAGATACTTTATTCCAAGTGGACTCAAACCCTCAGACTGACCATGCCTTCTTCCATTTGATAACAGGCAAAATTTATTGATACACAGTGAAAGCAGATAAGAGTAAGACAGGCAAAGCCAACAAAATGTACCCCACCCTGATTTTTACTTATTTACCCGTCCTAGGGTTCACAGAAGAAAGGTATACCTGGCCAGCATGCAAGCTTCACTCTGTGGTTCTTTCTTCATTGTCAGCAGTCTTGAAAGTCAAGGGATGAGCCCCGACCCTCAATGGGTTGAGTGAGATGGGCAAGTGTTGCACCCCCTACCCATCGTGGACTCAGGGGTGACCTTTTACTGCTCTGAAATGCCTTCTTTTGTATTCTTTTCTCTCTATTAACTCTTCATTCCCAGTTACCATCGATTTCCATGTGATGATCATGCCGTCCACATTCTGTCAGCTTATTCCTTTGTTCCAACAAACTGATCATATGCACACATCTTAATTTGGGCAAACCCTGGCCTCCTTATTTGGTCATTTCACCAAAACCAGAAATCGCAGGGGTTTTGCAGCTGGGCACTGTGACTTGGCTCCAATACAGCAAAGTCCCTTGTCTTTGTTATGGGAGCAGTGTGTTGCATGTCTTCAGGTTCCCAGCCTGTTTGTCTGCTGGCTTCAGACATAGTGGGCATTGAAGGAAACTTTGTCACAAACAGGCTTTTAGGAACCAGTTAACCCTTGTCATTCTTTTTGACCATTGTTCTAATGCATATCTACTCTACCTACAACCCAATTCCTAAAAGCAAGCCTTTAAATATCATTTTCTAGCTATCAGAGTAGCCTCCCCATTATATACTGTGCTGTATATACACATAACAGATGGATAGTTTTTTGTTATATCTTCTCTTACACACTCATGAGTCTATTTTTACCTTCAAACTTTATTTTCCTCTTAAGCACTTCTGTACCATGATATATACCAATTCTCATCTGGGCTGTCACTAGTAGATGGCTCAGTGGAAGGAAGACCTCATTTTGTTTTCTTTAAATCCTTTTGCTGTCAATGAGGTTTAAAAAAAAAAAAAAGATCCAACCTATTTTCAGTGTCACAGGCTTTTATAAAAACAATGTGAATATTAATGTAGATAAGTTTCCTAGCTTGTTAGGCCTACAAAGATTATATGGGAACTTGTCCCATATCTTAAGTCTTATCTGAAGCTTGCTGACCATGCACTTTGTTTGGAACCAAGAATTTCAATAGCACCTTTGGTCTCAAAGTACAAGGAACTCCTTACTGTTTTGTTATGCATCCCCAAAACCTCTGCATCCTTATTCAGGAGAAAGTCTTATGAATTTGTTCAGCTCAGCAGTTTGAAAGTTCATAAGGCAAGAGGCAATTCGCAGCATGAATATATTGTAAGAGGCAATTCAAAGGGAATTTGTGTAATTATAATTGATCTTTTCAAGAATACTTGAGTCAGAAGCCACATTACTAAAATGATGACATCACTATTGTAACAGGAGTGCAAGAATATAATTGAAAAATTCTAGATGACTGAAATTAGAAGAACTGAACTGTCTCTTGAAGGGCATTCTGTTCTCTAGTGCACTGTTGCATAGTGAAAGGAACAGGTGTCCCATTAACATGTCATAATAGGCCAATAAAATAGTAAAGACTTCAATCCTACATACTCTTAGAAAAGGACTCAATTTGTGGAAGCAAGGAAAATGATTCTCAACTGGGTGGACGTTGAATGCTTGGGCGTCTTGAGATCATTACAACAGTGCTATTGGGTGCTATGAAATATTAGTGTTGTTAGATGTGCAACTAGGATTTACAAGATGAATCCAGAAACTTCATATATGATTTCATAGTTTTAAAAGCATTCCGACCTGATTCTGTTTTGGTCTTTCTGAGTTCTTTGCAACAGAAGAATTGCTCCACTTTTTTTTGTAGGAAAATAACAAGTGAAAACTA
This sequence comes from Caiman crocodilus, assembly GCA_030014935.1. Lineage (NCBI taxonomy): Eukaryota > Metazoa > Chordata > Crocodylia > Alligatoridae > Caiman > Caiman crocodilus. The sequence continues at coordinate 32,994,760 of JAGPOW010003395.1, forward strand.
AGAGCTTGCATTTTCCAAGGGGTGCCTTGAGTCTAAAAAGGTTGAGAACCACTGAGAAAGGGTATGTAGAAAAGAGCTGAAAGTATTGTCACACCCACCCATACTTGGTGTTGTGTGTGGTAAAATGTGTACTATTGGTTGTTGTGTGTGATGTGGGCAACTTGGTCCCTGCTCTGGCCATGTGCTTAGACTGGATGTCCAGGCTGCAACTGTATGTGCCTGGGCCTTTTTTGCTGTTTCATAGCTATTGTGTTGCAGCCTAGCTGTGTGGCTGAACCCTAGCCATGTGATTGGCTGGCAGATTTGGGCCAGAGTGAAGCCTGGTACAGCTTGAGCCAGAATGAGACCTGGCACTTCTACTTGCTGATACATGCCTCAGTGTAGTATAGGCCTGGCTGGCATCTTGCTGCCCAGTTCAGGCCCAGTGAGAAAGTCCTGGGTCTCCTTTTGTCCCTTTTGCACTTTGTCCCAACCAGGCAGTGTAGTTGGGTGCTAGTTGTAGGCCCAAACCTAGAGAGGCCGGAGCGCTTTGAGTTCTTTTGTGCCCAGCAGAGCTGGGATTGGGACTAGGGATTTCGGGGTGCAGTATGCCGATGAAAGCTGCAGTTAACCTCTCAGAACCACGATGTGGAACTGGAGGTCAGTGCTCTACCACTTCTACAGGAGCAATGGAGCCTTTTGCAACACAGAAGGACCCATGCCTTTCAGTAGCTCCCCATGGCACAGTGAACCCAAGGAGCAGCTCAGGACTCTGGTGTGGGCTTCCCTATCCAGCCCATTGCTGAAGGGCAGGTATAGGGGTGCAGGCCCCGGAACTACCTCAGACTGCCTGGGCATGGGTAAAGCCTCCCCAAGAGGGTGCCATCTGCAGACTTTATAGTTAGTAGTGTTTTAAAACAGTATTTAGTGTTTTTGTTTCTCGTTTCTTTTTACATTCTCTAATAAATTTGGATTTTTGTGTTTACACTGTTTGTGAGGAGTGGGTTTTGTCTATATGGGAAACCCAAGCATTTAGTGTTCCCCAATTTCTGGATGGGGGCTCGAGTCACTGGTATAATATGAGGTGTCCTGAAATGTGAACCTGGCCCTTTCTGCTGCTGACCAGTGCCTGGCAGAAGGGTTACAATATGAATTTCCAAAAGAGCAGTTGTAGTTACTATGTCATGTCAAAGTTACCATATCCAGATTGGAGCATTATAGGACCCTTTCAATTACTGAACCTATTTTCAGTAACACCGTCCCAGGTGCTTTCTTTCCTGAGGGTTACATAAATCTTGTGTGTATTTTGGAAAGGGGCTTGCCAAAGCACTCAAAGCCTTGTTACATGTTGTACTTTGAGCTGTGTGGGAAGGAATTGGGGGGTGATTAACCCCTGGATCCGAGCAGGCCGGGGACAAAAGGGTTCTGGAACGCTATTTACCCTGCTTCTCCTTTTCCCATCCAAAAAGAGTCCGAGGACAATATAAGAAATAAATGCTTTACTTACAAACTGGAACACAATGTAGGCATGCTCTGTAAAGTTTCACTGTGAAACACTTAAATGATTCATATGCACGTCTGCGCTGGCAGTTCCCCTTACAATAATCTCCAACAACCAAAATGGCAGGGAACTCGAGAGCTCTTCAGGCATCTATCTGATGCCATTTATCTGATGGGGGAGTCTGGGGGGAAAGGGAGCCGTGGATGCAGGACCTCCGGTGAGAGTGATCAGGCCTCACTGATGGCATGTGGGTCTCGCCTTCCCTTTTCCCTTGGCTTTGTTTTTATACTGCCCCAACAAGCAATTAGATCGGGTCTTTCTTTCGCGCGCTTTTCAAGCTGCATGAGCTGGGGATTTTGCTGCATGCGTGCTTCGCGTGGCTAATGGGGCTGCACCTGCTGTTTCCCCGTGCAGCGAGCACAGTTTGCTGGCGTTTGGTCACCTTTATCTACCACATGCCCCCTTGACCAAATGCCAAGTTTGGATGTGCTCAAGCTCAAGAATTTCCCTATTTACACTTAAGTTTCATATAATCAAACATGCAAAACACAACATTATTCAGTCAAATGCATAAAGTTCAGTAACTTCGATGGCATCAAATCTGTCTGCTCCAGCCGCGGTCCGTCGCAGATAGGTTCATCCACGGTGGCGGGCGTTGATGCTTCACACCACGTCATGCGCTGGCAGCTTCGTACCATCTTGGGCTAGAAAACAAACTTAAGATTCATTAACAACTGTGCTAGGTCGGCTTAGCCAATTATGGTGAGCCAAGACGGTGTGTGTGGGTGAGACTGAGAAACTAAACAGGTATTTGGATACTCGCTGGGTTCAAGCACGACACCAGGAACTGGACTTGGACGCTTGCTAGCGGCTGTGGGAACAGCTAGCCATACTGCTTCCTGCACCAAGTAACATGGCTTCCAAGGTGGGTGTGGCACCGGGGCACGCTCATCCCACAAGGCCTTGGTAGCGTTCATGGCGATTAGTACGTCATTATTGTACTTGGTCCACTTCTTAAATGACCCATTTTCTTTCAGTCTCAATTGTTCTTCATACAGTCCTATCCGTCGCTCCACAATGCCGTTGGACTGTGGATGATCAGGCAAATGATGATGCCATTGAATGTCATGTTCTGCTGCAAACCTTTCTAAACCTTTACAGTTAAAAGGTGGTCCTCCATCAGAGCGTGTAATGTGAGGAACTTGCCAATGAGCAAAAGCGAGCTGTAGGCATCCTTGAATCACGGAGGTAGTAGTTTTCCTCGTGGGAAGGATGGGGATCTGACGGGTTCCCAGATCCACAATTGCTAGTCCTTTGTTTGGTGGCTTTGCCCCTGGGAGTGGTCCGAGCAGGTCCTCTTGCCACACGTTGCCTGGGGCATAATGCTCTGGGTCATAAGTGCTTCTCTGGTGCCTGTGATGCACCGGTTTTTCCTGCGCGCAGGCAGAACAAGCTTGAATTATTTTTGTCCACTGTTCTATACTTGGCCCTTTTTTACCTTGTTCTCTCCAATGGGCCTGTGCTCTCTTTGCTCCAGGGTGTCCCCAGTATTCATGGAGCCATGTTAGCAATGGGTTTGTGTCGATAATATCAATGACATGAGACTGAGGCGTGTCTTCTTGGTCCATGGGTCCTTGATGGGCTAGTAACTGATCCACAATGGCATGCACGGGGTCCGTGTCGGGTCGATGGGATCAAGTGTGCTTGATCAAGGGACAGATGGAGAATTTTAGTAAGATTGCCTTAACATCGTCCCAGAGAGCTCTTGTACCTGTGCCATTCCGGTGACAATTCTGTATATATATTCTGAGTCTATGACTATGATGGGCACTGGGAGCATTCTGTCGTGGTGCTGATGAGCGTGTTTGAGGGCTAACTGAAAGCCTCATAATTCAGATGCTTGGACTGACTCTCCTGGATATGCTGCTTGGAGCTTATAGTCGTGGCAAGGGTCACAATAATATTTGTACCCTCCACCGTCACAGGATGTGCCATTTGAGGCTATCCGCGCTGGAGATGTAGTTCCATACAACCATGGTACAGCAAAATTGCCCTCCCTGATGGTTGAGGTCATTTCTCCGTCGGCAACCTGCCATGCTGACCGATGCTACTGATGACGGAGGACTAGGGCGCTCCAAGTTTTTTCGCTGTCCCCTGATACTCTGGATGAGTTTTTCCAGGATCAAGTAATTTCAGTATGGTCCCACCGGGTGAGATAAGCCATGATCTGGATTCACTGTGAGGTGCTCTTCCAGCTGAGCTGCGAGCATGACTTCCCCTAGACAGCCATACCGGTGCTGATAGTTCTGGAGTGTGCAGTGACCGGTGTACGCAAGGTTTCCTGTTTCAGCATCACTTGCCGTGGACCAGATATGCTCCTACTTGAATTGTTAGGAGGTTACCGACAGGAGGTGCAATTAAGCACATCTCTTTTACCTCTGTCATAACCTTTTCTAATTCAGCTTGATCATGTTCACTCCATGGGGTTCTGCGTCGCGTCTTTTTGCAAATCTGATGCTGTAACCTTCGGAGGACTCAAGTGTGGTGGCGTCATGAAATAATGAAACCAGTTCAGCTGGCCCAGCGGGCCTTGGAAATCTGTCTGTGTAATTGACCAAGGCAGGGATGACTCGGGGTTGGCATTATGTGCTGTCCCCAACTGCCACCATCCCGTGAATCGTGTCCCCAAAAATTTGATATCTGAGGATGGCTCGCTCATGGACTTGGTCAGACTCACTGTCCATCCTTGGTCACTCAGATGGTCCTTTAGGTTCATGGTAACGGCACGAACTACGGCTCCATCATGTCCTATAATAACAATGTCGGCGACATAAGCCCAGATGCGAACATCTACAGTCTCCGGGTGGAGGCGAATGAAACTCTCGATTCTCATTCATCACCGCTGTTGCCAGTGCATTGTGATAACCCTGTGGGCAAACTTTCCAAGAAAACATTTGTCCACCCACACACACATTAAGAATCCCATGTGGATCATGTATAGGGATCGAATAGAACATGTCCTTCAGGTCTAGAGTGGTAGCGAACCATTCTCCACCCCTTTGCATCTCATTTATGCCGTCGAGAATGTCCGAGACAGTCTGTGCAGCGGGCATTTGGAGTGGTTTACAGTGCTGATTTGCCTTTTGGTAGTCCACTACTAGATGTGCTTCCACTGGTTTCCCTGGTTTTGGAATGCCCCATCCAGCCGATAGATAAGCAGAGGATTTTACGGGCTGGATACATTCTCGCTTGCACAAGTCAGCCAAGAGGTTTTGAATCTGATGCTGCAGGTCGGTACACGTTGGAATTGGCTTATATCACCAGGGCACAGGGTTTACTAGCACTGTCTTTCACTTTGTGTAACAGTCAATGGGAGTGCTAAGTATATGACATCTTTCAAGGCCAATGCTCTAATCGCAGGAATACCTAAAATGTTTATGCCCCCTAAGATTCCATGAAGGGCCTTTGTATTAATCCAGAAGTTGACTATGGGTGTGGATGTTGTAGCATTTAGCCCTTGTACAAAAAGGACTCTGGATGTTTTGACATGGGGTGTCTCAAGTCTCAATACGTTGAGACCTGAGACACCCCATGTCAAAACATGGGCTCCCGTGTCTAGCAAAAAGCGTGTAGGTGTAGGGGTGGAATCTGCAGTTAGACTTGCATCATAAGTTGCGTACGGGCGTTTGTCATCAATAGGCCGGCCGTCGTTGCCCGTGTTAACGGCCGCTACTCGTTTTTTCCATTGTCTGCTTCTTGTCCCCCAGGCCTAAAGCCTAGAATCTGTGCCAGTCTCTTTTGTCCCTCATCTCCTAACCTGCGAAGTTGGCTCCTTGTCAGGCCGCTCCTGTTTAGTAGGAACGCGAACATGGCGTGCTCTTCAAATGTACGGTCTGATGGTCGCCCATGCAGCAAGCGACCAATCTGAGGCTTATTAGGCGTTACTTTCCATGTTCCGATTGCTTGCACTGCTGCTGGTGGGGTGAGCTTGGTTTCCATTCTCCATGCTGTAGTCAGCTTCCCCAAGCAGGCTACTTGAGACATTTCCTATCGGTCCCCCTGTCAGTGGATGCAACAACAAACGGAACATAGGTGTGTTAATACCTCCATAAATTTCAACACAAGCCTCTACTGCTGTCGTGGACACAGGGACTTTTCTGGGATCGTTGTACCATCAGTGCGGCCAAATACTGTTTGCATGTTGCAGAGTTAGACCTAGTGGGTAACGCCCTGCATCCCAGGTTAGATAACTGGCTCCTGCTATTGCATACAAAAGCTGTGCAGGTGATGAATCACTGGGTGGATCCGCATGCCAGGCATGGGCCTGGGTCAGCAGTGCTGGAACCACAGCAGCACACAGGGGAATTGGCCAGATCCTGTTACGCAATACTTGAGTTGTCATTACACGCTCCTCCCCCCCCACGCAGGCTGGTGCATCAACATGGTATATTCTTCAGGGTCCACTAAATCTGATTCGTGTTCTAATATTAGCCGTCCCAGCCATATCACCAATGTTTCACCCAGTGTCAGTCGGGTATCCTTTGCTAGTTCCTGGATCTCCCCCCAGTACGTGTACAGAGGGTAGTGAGAGCGCAGGTGCCATCAGTGACTCTTTACCAAGGCTATGGGATTCAAATGCAGGATGGGCGCGTCTGCATCAATGGCAAGAACGGAGTACGGCCCCGGCAGGGTGCCGTACGGGGATGGCTCCTTAGGCGGGACCGACGGGGCTTTGCTGACGTCAGAGCTTCTTCCCCAAGGCTTCTTGGTCATGCCTCTTTCTTCTCCCACGACACCATCTTTGAGCGGTGGCTCGGTCTGTAAAACACTCTGCTGCGTGGCTGCCTTAGTTAACACATCTATCATATTGGCTTGGTTCGCTGTGTGCCGCAGTAAAGTAGTTAGAGTGGAACAGGACATTGATCATTTTCCCTTTATTCCACTTTTGCTCGGTCCACCCCGTCACGTCCCGTCCGTCGACCTCGAGAGCCTCACGGAGTGCCGTTAAGATTTCGCTCCTGGCGCCTCCCGGCTTGGGATCAGGGCATCTAAATTTGTCGGGAGAAATCTTGCAACTGGTCCCCTCCTTTAGGTACTGAACACACCTGTCGTACTCCTTCTCAGGGTTGTACTCGTCTGTACTCTTAGGCTTAATGTGGCTAAGCGATGCCTCCGATTTTACATCGGGCAGATGATAAAGAACCGCAGGGCTAGAGAGTAGACATCCCAGAGCTGCGGGGCTAAGGCCGGACATGACCCACTCTTTAAGATGCTCCTTGCTGTCCTTAGTTGGGTGAATGGAAACATAGCCTCCCATCTTCCTGCCTTGCCCTTCTTGATGATATGCTACATGATCCTGCAGAGTATCTGCATCCGTGGTTGGGGGCCGACAATGATTTCTCCATGGGCAGTGCTTAACTAATTCGTCAGGGTCTCCCTTGTTCCCCCTTTGCTCCGAGGATCCTGTTCGTGATGCCATGCGAGAAGGAATTGGGGGGGTGATTAACCCCTGGATCCAAGCAGGCCGGGGACAAAAGAGTTCTGGAACGCTATTTACCCTGCTTCTCCTTTTCCCATCCAAAAAAAGTCTGAGGACAATATAAGAAATAAATGCTTTACTTACAAACTGGAACACAATGTAGGCACGCTCTGTAAAGTTTCACCACAAAGCACTTAAATGCTTCGTATGCACGTCCGCACCAGCAGTTCCCCTTACAATAATCATCAACAACCAAAGCCGTAGGGAACTTGAGAGCTCTTCAGGCATGTATCTGGTGCAATTTATCCGATGGGGGTGTCTGGGGGAAAAGGGAGCCGTGGACGCAGGACCTCCGGTGAGGGTGATCAGGTCTTGCCAATGTTGTGTGGGTCCCGCGTTCCCTTTTCCTGGTCTTTGTTTTTATACTGCCCCAACAAGTAATTAGATCAGGTCTTTCTTTCACGCTTTTCAAGCTGCATGAAAAGATTTTGCTGCATGTGTGCTTCGTGCGGCTAATTGGGCTGCACCCGCAGTTTCCCTGCGCAGCAAGCACAGTTTGCTGGCATTTGGTCACCTTTATCTACCACAAGCTGCACACATGTTGATTGGCTTAAATGCTGTAATTTGGAGCAGTCACACCTTTAGTCTAAAATAATGCTTTATAACCCGTGGTCCACAGACTGTCTAAAGGGTCTGAGAAAGATGACTATGATCAATGAAAAGTATGTTACAGAGGTTGAAAACCATTAATCTAGAAATCTTCTCTGACTGTCTCCCACCTGTACAGCTGTGACGTGCCTATAGAGTCCTGGTAACCAAGGACGTCCTTTTCGGACTGCCTTCTCGGTTTCTTTATGCTTTGCTTGTCCCTCACCTGCTGCAGCAACGGTGTTCTAGACTGCGGGGAAGAGAGGGAGGGAAGAGGGTCCTTTGTGGCTGATGGCCTCCCTGGGGGGCTGCATGGGGAGGTTGCTGCCCAGCTAGCACACACTCTTTGGGCTTGCTGTCACAGGCATCTGGGCATGTCTCCCAACCACATGTGTCCCTCAGGCAGTTCCCAATACCCAGGCAACTTCAGCCTGAGGGAGACTCAGCTGCATCCCTGCTCATCTCTCCCCACTCACCCCCCCCAGGCTTTCCTTGGTGCACCTGAGCCTGGTGAGGGCAGCCAAGCAACATGTGGGTTAAATGGATAAACACCCTGGGCTTCAGGACTGGGGGAGGCCCAGATGGTGGCCTCAGGAAGCCAGGAGTGATGGCAGGCATAAGGCCAGGGACTGTGGTGGCAGCAAGTGATGCGGCCAGTTCTTGGCACCCCCTATTCCTCGGATTGGCTTTTCTCTGCAGCTGGGAGTGAAGTCTGCTCTAAACCAGCTCCCATGTCCATACGTGTAGCAGCAGAGCTCTGTATCTGCAGCCCAGATCTACATGCAGCTGCCCTACCCCAGAGAAGCAGCTCCCCCAGCAGCAGGCTGCCTCTCCATGCATGAATTGGATGCATGAAGCAGGGCACTGGAAACCATGGGGTTGGAGCTTGAGGCTTGCCAAAGCCCAGCTGGATCTGGGAACAATTTGGAATTGGCCACTCTTCTTTGTTCCTCAGGGTTTGGCAAGTGAGGGTTAATGGGGCAATGGGTCCAGCAGTGGCTGCTTGCCCAGACAGGCTCGGTGTTGGTGGGAAAATGTGCCCCAGGATGCCATTCCTGGACCAGAGAGGCTGGAAGCTGGAGTGAATAGAAAAGCTGTGGCTCCAGTTACTGGGCTATTCCACCCCACAGAACAGGAGAGTGGGCAGAGGGGCTGCTGTATCCTGGGATACTGGAGGATTTCAAGTTGAGTGGGCTGTGGCCACAAGTTAATGGCACAGGAGCTGGTTGTGGGCATCAGAGATAATCCTGCCCTAGTCTAGCATAACATTGAGCCACATAGGGAATGCTTTAAACCACTTAAAAGTGTTGAACATGCAAACAATGCAGGTGTTAAGAGCTCCAGGAGCTGCCCAAAAATAATATATAACAAGAATGATTCAGATTTCTCTGCCAGGCTTTTTACTAGGTAGATCATGGTGGGCAAAGTGGTGGACCTGGCCAACAGGTGGACTCCATTTCTGTCAGACACAAGTATACAAATGCTCATGACAGTCCCCAGACAGTTTTAAAACAGCTCAAGATATTTCTAATTAATAAAGCTTTAGCAATGCTCAAGCCACTAACCGAACACAGCCACAAAAGGAGAAGTAGGCCGTGGTTCCCCAATTGGACAGGACGTGCCGCAGTGCTTTGCAAGTTGCAATCGGGCAAGAAATGCCGCAGTGCTTTGCAAGCCACAATTGGTCAAAAATCACCGCAGTATTATACAATGCCGCTTACGTGTAACCCCATATATAAAGGTGACGCATTGCAGAATGGGGAGAGAGACTCTTCGGGTGACAAACCAGTCACCTCCTTGTCTCACACCAAGGGCCCTCGAGCGGTCTTCGGCGCCTCGCCCGTACGCAATATCACTGACTCAGCGGTTCTGTACTCGCTTCTCGCAATAAACTACACCCTGCTTCAACCAGCGGCAGAGTTAGTACCTTTCTTCGTAACCAATATGTGTAATTAACCTAGCCAGCTTATCATCGCCTTGCACCAAGTTAGAGAAAAGTGCAACAATTTCCAGTGTAGAGGAACAAAAAAGAGGCCTACTGGAGTTCTAGACCATATCCGCCAGCCTTGTGTGTGTTATGCCAGCCAGCATGCGTTACTCTCCCAGAACCATTTTCCTTATTACAAACTCAAGAAAGCTGTTTTTATCTGATCATTTTCCTGTCCTGATTAGTCCAGACTGAGCTTTCCACATCAAACCTCATCTGGTGTTTTCCAAGGTCAAATCAAGGCAATTAACATCTGCTTTTTGTAGTTAATTATTATCAGGGCAGCCCCTACTTATTTCCAGGTGTCAGCACCCTCTGAGTCTCTGGAACTCATTTAATTCCCAGAGCAGGTAAGAAAGACATTGAACAGGAAAGTGTTGCAGCCTAAGTAGGCATATAGCAAAGGAAGGGGGAAAAGCTGCAGCAAAACCCCAGGTTTTCTTTTTTTTTAAATTTTATTTTAAAATGCATTCCCCTTCTTCCCTGACCATTTCTGACTTTTACTCTCCCTCTTTCTTCCCTAGATACATATCTGTAACCCGAGATGTAGGATAAAATAAAATGTTGAAGTTTAGGTAGTAAGTTTTATTTTTCTCTCCCCACTTTGAAAATAAGTGCACTGCTATTTTGATATAGATATCTGCTATTTTATAAGTGATAATGATTATGTTTTATATTAATTTTTGTTTTGGGGATTTTTTTTTTTTTTTTTACTGCTTTATATTTTGTGATTGCTGTTTTAGGCCTATATATGTAAGTTAGCATAAGTCATGTCAAGCCTCCATCTTATCCCCATGTCCAGTTGTGTAACCCATGACTCACACCTACACCTCCTGTATAGCTTGGTTTCTGAATGAATGGGGATGAATGAGGGTGCTTGAGAAACAATGGCAGTAGGTCTAAAAATAGCTCCCTCTGAATGACTGAACAATCAACACCAGTACCTGGACCAATGACCCAGCCCTTGGAACCACCCTCAGCATTTAAGAAACAAAAAATGAGGCAACCATCAGTGTGCCAAGGCTGCACATGCTCAGTAAGAACACCTGGAGTCTTCTGGAACAGGACTGACCTTGCCTGGACAGGCCCTCCCCATAGGAGATCCGAGGTAGTCTGCTCCATAAAAAGGGGTTGTGAAGACTGACTTCTTGAGACACCCTCTCCATCTGGACCAGCACCATGCCACACCACCTATCCACCCAGAGGCCCTGCTGGTAACACCCCTCTGGACAACACCTGCTGGACAAGGACCCCCTTCTAGCCTGGATAGGTAGCTATCATCCCCCACCTCCTCTTCAACCAAGCACTTGGACTCTGCTTCTCTTCCCTACTTGGACTCTAGCCCTTCCACTGAGTCTTTCTCCTGCTGCCGTGTGTGTGTGTGTGTGTGTGTGTGTGTGTGTGTGTGTGTGTGTGTGTGTGTGTGTGAACCAATAACTTCATGGGGCTGTGTAGTATGTTGTCTGTTTAATTAAACTGCTATTTGGACCCCTATGCCGTCAGCTTTACTATGGTATGGTCCTGCTCCAATCTCTGCTCCTCACCCCTCTAACTTCTGTCTCATTTCCCCTTCTCCTGTTTCTGGCTCACTGCCACCTCCAACACCTGTCCTGAGCTCCTCTCTGCCTCCAAAGCCCCAGTTTCTTTGCCACTGCCTTATTCCCACTGCCTTTTCCTTTTCCCCTGAGCAACCAGGTTTCTGCCTTAGTTTCTTTCCTGGCTGTCTCCTCTTTGCCACCAGGCTTTTTTTTTTTTCCTTTTTTTCTTTCCCTTGCACCAGTGACCTCAAGTAACCCTGGGCCCACTTGATCTTAAGTAAACCCAAGCCTCAGTTCCTCAGCTAACTTCTCTCTAGTCAACTGGTTAGGGCAACTTTCACTCCCTATGGTTTAACTATCTGTCTCTCTCACCTGAACCTTCCCCCAAGTATCCCAGATACCCCAAGCACACACATACACACTGTACCATACAAGTTAGGAACTTACCTGTGTGTCTGTGTAGGTTGGTTGTGTGTTTGTGAACTGGTGTGTATGTGTGTGTGTATATTTATGTGTGTATATAAAAAAAAAATCATTGTGTGCATGATATATGGATTAGTGATCTGTGTATATGTACTGAGTGTGTGGGTATTAACAATTGATTTTTTTGTCTAATTTTTAGTGTTTAGTGTGCATGTGCTTGACTTGGTGATAGGTATGCATGTGCTTAGGCTGGTTTGGATGTGTATGTGCTTAAGCTGGTAGTGTGTGTGTGTGTGTGTGTTTGCACGCCTAATTGATTTGTGTGTTTATATATGTGCAATTGCATCACACCTTGTCTAACAGGGCAACACTGAGATCCTGAGAGTTCGCCTGACCCCACAGAGCAACAAAGATAAGAATACTTCTCATATCTTATTTGCGTCGCATGTATTCAATCATACCATAGGCACCATAAAAGTTTTATCATCTGCTGAAAGTTTTAAAAGGTAATAAGTGAAAATAAAAAAACCTCCTTAATCTCTTCTGTCTGTAAACCCCATATCATTTTGACACCATGTTCCCAAAGGGAAACAGTAAGGAAAGGTTTTCTTCTCAGCTGTCAGTGATTTTCTTATGTATCCTGGGACCTCAGTGGAAATAAAACCTTTTGGTAGGCCTCTGTTTTGTTTTTCTGTAAAATAAGGACAATGATATCTACTCTGCAGGAGTATTAGTCCAAAGTAATTTATATGAATAACTTATGATCCTTTTGAGGAAGGATAAGCTTCTGGTGAAACCATGAGACTGAGACTGGGAAAACCTGGGTTTTTCCACATACTCTGTGAGTTCAAGAATTGGTGCCTAACTTTAAAAAGCTTGAAAATATTGGCCTGGTATATGACTTAGGAAATAATATAGAGCAAATTAGTGTCTGAGCTGAAGTTGGCCACTTGCTATCAGACTTGTGCTTCAGCCATTAGATCTGTCTTCCTTATGATCAGGGAGCATGCTGGCTTTGTTTTGCTTCGCTTCTCTTCACTTCACTCTATTCAAAGTCCCTGAAAAAAATATTACTTTGTCAAACGCTTCTATCTTAGCCATAGGACTAATTCTCAAAAAGTGATGAGAAAGATGAAGATCCACGTACCTTTTGTGTTAGCGGCTTTTCAAGGATTTGAACAGGATAGAACATGACTGCACTCGGATGTCTAATAGATTAAATAGAAAATGACTCGCAGTGCATGATTCTACCTAAGACGCTACTGCACAGTGGTTACTGCACATTTATGTAGTAACTGTACGAGCAACTATTAAAGAAATGCACAGTAACCTAAGCTACATTAGGTTACTCCTCAGTCACTGTGTCATGTAGACACATCCAGTGTGTGCTACGCCTAAAGGGGTAACTGAATATTTGCAGATTAATACAAGTTAATAAGAAAACTTTGAATAGAAATAGCAAAATACCATGTTCACTTGAATGCACAATGAGGTTTTTTTTTCTTCCTATCAGCATGGGAAAAAATTCTTTCATCTTACATTTGCTTACATGGAACCCTCATTAAATATATTGCCTATCATTAAAATGCTGCCAAAAGCAACATGTGCTCAGGAATGGAAGCCAACTATGAAATTAATTAAATGTATCCAACACAGAACATGATTTGAAAACCCTTGCCCAGGAGAGGTACATGCTGATGGGAGCCTACCACAAAAAATAGATTAGTGCAGCCTATATGAATAAGATGCATGGCGCTACTCATTAAATGCAGCCCCCCTCAGCATCACCTCTGTCAAGTCATGGAGAGCCACTAAATACATTGGGACTTCTTCAATCCCACATCTAAGGTGTGCATTTCTGTTCAATTTCCAATGATTCCTGTTTCTTCACTGGCCCTCTGAATATCTAGCCAAATCACAAAACAGGGCCCCAAACATTTCATGCAGAATCCTTCTGTTGCCTCTTTCAGCCTGTTGCAAATGAGTAGTGTGGCTCCACCATTTCTGAGGTGAAGCTAGATAGACTAGGTTGCTTTGAACCCATTTGCATATCTATTTTGGAAGGATCCCAGGAATTGTGACAAGGACAACCAGTTCCAGTCATGAGAGGAGTGTTAACTAACATATGGCTCCTTTGTGGGAGGTATCTGGAGTATACACACATACTAGGCAGTGCTGAGCCATGGGGTCACCATGGCTAGAATTGCCTTTGTGTCTGGTGGAGCCCAGCCCAATGAGCTAGGCCCCACCAGATATAGTTTATACTATATAAGTAGATGCGCAGCAGCACATTTATGTGAGATGTTTAGTTTGGAGTTGCCTAATTGGCTCTGTCCTAATTGCCTAAGTCCCCTCATCTCCATGTGTGCCCTATTATTCTAAACTAATTAATTCTGCATAGGTTAGTACTTGTAAATACAACTACTGTCCTACAGTGGCATTCTTTAGTGCACAGCAACATACGTGTAGATGTTGATGGACCTGGTGGGGGCTGCCTGCCAGCTAGGCCCACACTGGAGAACCCTTGTCTCTCAGCCAGCCTATCTGCAGTATGTTCAGCTGGATCAGAGTAGCCCCAGACTGGCAGGCTGGCCCCCATTCCCCTTGTCAGTTAGGGATGCTCCTCCCTGGCTCAACTTGTTGCAGTCACAGGAACACATGTAAACATGGTGCCCAGGAGCAATAAATTCTATGTGATATGCACTGGAGTTTATTGTATCACATTAATTTTGCATGTAGATGCTCCCAGTGTGATGCTTAGAAATGTATTGATAGAGTACCAGTGCTAAAACTTGCAGGAGTTTCAAGAAAAGGATAACATGCATTAATTCTGAATGAGCTAAGTCTATGGATAATTTGCACAAAGTATTACAGCTATGTTTAATTTCAAAGGCATTGTTTTCACATATCTTCCTCACTTCCATGTGCTCAGGGAGAGGAGAGTCTGATAATAAGGAGAAAGGGAAGGACTGTGGAGGGAAGCACAGCACAAAGGGGCTACCTCATGAATGACTTGTGCCTCCTTAGGCTGGGGGGGCATGGTGCCCACCTGCAGGTGGTGGTGGTGGTTGCCATGCCCCTCATATACATTGAGCTGTCTGATTCCCCCAGATTTAGTTTCCTTGGTATAGCAGTGTGAGAGAGAGAAAAAATTAAAGCAAACCTCCAATAATTAGATTCTATACATGGAAAATCTTCCATATGGAAAATCTAATTATTGGGGTGGTTGTCTTGTATTCAAGTACATGTGGTAAATGATTGTTTTTTTTTTCTTGAATGCAGCACAGCTCAAAATATGCACCTTTTTATGAAAGACAGAATGAAGAAAAAACGATTTTTCCTAAATTATGGTTCCATAGAGCAGGAACAGAACCAAACATTCGGATGCATCAGTCTCCTTTTCTTGTTTAGGCTGTAAAATAAGAGGCGGGGAAGGCCAGGAACAGCTAACAGATAGCAAGTTTGCCCTAAGAAAGGTTGGCTTGATTAATCGAACATTGAGTCTATTAAATGGGAGAGATGATCATTAACACTTGTGAAGAACAACGAGGCATTAAGTCAGTTGACTCCTTTAGGTGCCTGAAAAGTAATGCCATAGTTGCTTCACTGTCAAGCAGGGATTACAGCAAGGAGCTTCTCTCCTGGACGTAAAATCAAGTTCCGAGCTTACTACACACACCCTGATTTTAGGGTGGGGGGAAGATGCCCGTTGTATGTCAGAAGATATGATATCTTATAGGATGTTGGCAAGGTCAATACTTGCTGGCTATGCTTTTAAAAGATTTTTGAAGTCTGTGGTGGGATCCAGGGCAAGCGATAGGATTTACTTGATACCTGTCAAATGGAAATTCCAATGAGAGATCTTAAATTTTTCTTATTCAAGAGAAAGGGAAAAAGTAAATTATCTCATGATCTATACAGAGTAAAGATGGATCAGTAGTGAGCATACCAATGAGACTTGATTCACAAATCTTGTTGTGTTCCTTGGCAGGTGGCTCTGTGCAGTGTAAAGATGGGAGCCAGAAAGGCATGCCTACAGAAGTGAGGTTGATGACCCTTGAGAACTCTTTTTAATTTAGCATACAGTAACATAAGAAATGAAATCCAGTGGATGGAAGTTGAAGCAATGCAACTGCAAACTAGAAAAAGGATGCAAATGTTAACAGCTGAAGTATGTATGTAAACAGTTTATTTTTAATCTCCTTGAAAAAGCAAAGAAAAAAAAACACACCATAAAACTATTTATTTTGAAGTGTTTGAATTGAACCTGTTTTCATTAACAAACAAACAAAACTTTTCAATAATGCGCAAGTAAAATAATTGAAAATATTCATTTTTCCTAAAACCTGTGTCTTCATAAAAAAGATCATTTCTTTGCTCGTGTGCAAGTAGCTATTAGAGATCTACAAACTGTTACATTTGCTGGGGGGGGGCAGTGCTCTCACTGTGTGTATGTGATAGCTAGGACAGTTTTTAGTAGTTCTCCCTGGCAGAAGGTTATCTTTAGGGCAGATCAGGGAGGAGAAGGTGGGTTGTGCAGTTACACCCTCTTTTGAGTCTTGCTTCATCAAAACTTTAAAACCAGTCCTGGATTATGACTGGGTGGGACCCTAATTTAGGGGTTCCCAAACTTTCTATACTGAAGCCCGGCAAACTGTAGACTGGAGTGGCTATGGCTGGCAAGTCCAGCAGCCAGAATTTCTGGTGGAAGAGAGGTAAATCTACTTCTTCCCCCTAGGTGGGAGGGTGGGTCAGACCTCAGCTGCAGCTGCCACAGGCCCTGCAGGAGGAGTCACGACTCTGCAGGGCCATGACTTGCCAGTCCGTGGTCACTTCTGGTCTGACAGCCAATGCTTAGAGGCCCCTCATAGTGTGAGGCCCTGAGCTGTAGCTTGCGCCTGAATCCAGTACTGTTTAAAGCCTACCGTCTGGGAGTGTCAACAAAATCTTTATTCGGGCAGCACTGAAAGACATAATTCACTACATGGCTCATTGTTACCTCTCCCTGATTCCTGCTAATCTCTCTCTACTCCACATGTGTTAATGACCCTCTGATCTTTTCAAGGGTAGCGATGATCCACTTTTCAAACGATCCTTTCTCCTGCAAGTTCTGTCTCTGTTAGCCATTCCTGGTAATCCCCCTCTTCTGTGTCACAGTTCTGCAGACTACATTTTAGCAAAAAACCTTAACTGAAGTGTGGTGATATTAACTCGGATGTAGAAATGACTGACAGTGAAGTATTGGATGCAGCATCAAGATGCTCAAGACAGCTAGATTTTTTTTTTATGCATATGAATAAGCGACATAATATACATCTAGCAAATTAGTGCACATTCCAGTAGTTAGATTTGTTTTTGCTTCAGTCTGAAACTGAGTAATATAATGTTAGCCTTCTAGCATATGAATAAGCTTCTATAGTTACTCTAACTGGAGAAAAATGTGTTGCATTATATGGTACCACACCATCTGCACCCCCTTTTCAAAATGGTATGTCTGCCCATGATTAGCTTTTTACTGTTATTTTTACTAAATTGAATTACAGTTTCTGGAGTCAAGCGCTCTCACTTGTTTAAATTACCAAACAAAACTGGTGCTGTTTTCCATACCAAGTTTGACAGAAAATGCAAGAAAATTGAACTTAAAAAAGCCCCCAAACTTTTAAATAACAAATATTGATTGACATTGCATAATTTTCTTTCCATTGTCACTCCCTTCCTTGAGATCTTTCTTGACACAAAATGTAAGCCTTGACACCTATGGAGGAAGAACGTGTTTTCTGAACATGTAACTTGGTAAGATGTGAGAGCTATCATCTTAAAAGAAAACATCATTGGATTATTAATTCTTATGAATTTAAATACCAGTCTGTAAATCGTTGGCTCACGGCACATCAACATAGCCATTTGGAACACCTGGCTTGTCCTATAGTGGAACACTACAATTGATATTAAATAAAAGTAAATTTGGGCCTTGTGCCGACTTGGGGCTGATATGTATAACTGCTTGCACAAGGACTGTACTTGCAGGTATTTGCCATTCATGAACCACATGCTTTTGTATTTATTAGTCCTCTGCTCCCCAGTGTGAAATTCAGGAATGAACTCTGCATTTGTATATTTTTGCAGGCTGGGAAATGCAGATGTTGTTGAAATACGATGAATTGCTTTATATACAAAATAAGAGGAGGAAAAAAATGCATGTTCCTTGTTAAATATTGACCGATCAAGACTTAGCTTTTCCTGAAAATATATACATATGCTTATCAGTGAAGTGCCATAAGCTTATGTGCTACTTTTCAAATGCACATAAGAGCAAAGCTGGTGCCGGCCCAACATTAGTTTATAATTTAAACAGAAGAGCTGTGCCTAGAAAGAATTCTGCTCAGATGCAGGATTGTTCAGTAATGTGGCATGATAGGTGAACAACATTAAAAGATTGTTGGATGGTTTGAGGCAAGGCAGAATTAAAAAAATGTTGCACTGAAAGAGACTTCAAGAAGTCATCTAGGCCAGCCCTCTGCTAGAAGCAGGGTCTCCCCTATTTCAGCTGTCCCAGAAAATACTTCTCTTTCACCCAAAAACTCTCATTGTTGGAGGTTCCACAGATTCCCCTCCCCCAGGTAATCTGTTTCGGTCCTTAACCTTCACATCATTAGAAAGGTATTTTAGTATCCAACCTAAGTTTCCCTTGTTTCGTTGTAAGCCCATTACGTCTTGTCCTGAAGAAAGATCATTGCTAGAACCTTACTCCAGTTGTAGGCCTGCTTGAAAAGACATGTGAACAGGAGATGCAGACCCTGCTGAATGTTTTGGGATACGCGCTGGTTGGTTGTCTTGCACTTGCTCAGTAGCTGGTGTGGAAATAGCTGTTAAGTCAAAAACTGATAGAAAAATGGAGAAGAATGGTTATGAAGTATTTTTCAATTTATTTATCATAACATTTTAAAAAAAATGAAACTCAAGAAAGTTCAACTGAAGAATGTTTTCCTTTTTTTTTGTTTTTAAATTTCATTTAAAAAAGTAATTTAATTAAAATATTGACAAAAATGGCTTTCTGCACCACCACACCAAGCCGCTGAGATGAGGATCTACTATTATTCTGCACTCAGTAGTTTTTATACCAGAGGTGTCAAACTGCCTTAGCCCTCAGGTCAAATCTGGGCATGGGGCTCTCCATGGGCCTGATCCAATCCCAGTGCCAGTGGTGGGGCAAGCAGGACTAGTGGCAGGGTGAGTGGCATCAGGGAGCCCAAATTCCTGTCCCCCCCCCCAGGAGCTCCGTGGTCCAGATGACACAGCTTTCTGAGGTGTCTCTGTCATGTGGACTATTTCTTTAAAATGATAACTTTGAAAATCTGTTATGTTTACTAGCCTACTATGTGCAACTTTCCCCCTCAGATCTCCAATATAGAGGCTCATGTCTTACGTGCAAGTGCTGCTGCTTTTTTTTTTTTTTTTTTTTTTCTGGAATAAAAAGGGAGGAGAAAAAGAAGCATGCAGGCAATGTGTTTTAAGGGCTGCCAAGATGGCCAGATTACCTCTGGCCCCAGCAAACAGAAGCTGGGGAATCTTATGTTAATTTTCTCAGTCTGAGCACTGTAGCTTGTGCCTGAAGAGGCAATTAAGCTGGCTCAGGACAATGAGCAGCTACTGCAGTCCTTAGCGTCTTGCTAAACCTTGTGATGTGGAAACACTTTATTATTAAAAGGAACACCTATAAATAGCTCTTTATATTAAAGTAGTAGTCATCTTTCTATTGCCCCTGCAAGGGTCTGGGGCCTAGTCTTACTACTCTTCTGCTGCACCAGGAGGTTCCTGCTGCCTCACCTAGATTGCCTCCTGAGATGATACACTTCCTGGATACCCCATCATGCAGTTGACCATGAGTCTGGAAATTTATTTTACCTACATTCTGCTTTCCAGCAACACAAGGATGTCATATTTGGAGAAGTGTGATATACAGGAAAAATATGGTAGTCAGAGTTGCCAGAAAGAGTTTATCTCTGTGGTATTGAGGGACAAGGAGATTGCAAATAATAGAGAGACTCTGGAGAAATGCAACGCCCGAGTGGGATGTTAGGGTTTGAGATAAGAGGTGAGAGTAGAATCCATGAGAACCTTGAAGATGAGGAAGGAGATTTTAAATATAATGAAAGGGAGACTGTTAGAAAATGCTTTTAAGTGTATTCCTGGGCCTCAGTTATATGGAAAATATAGGTACCATCAATTAAACCGATTAACATTGTAAGTAGAGGTGCACTGATATATTGGTCCACATTGGATTGGCACTGAAAAAGAAAATTGGCATTATCAGCTAATCAGCTTTTTTTGGTTGGTGTAGCCGATAACGTTAAAGATTAAATGCGGGGTGGGGGAGGGAAGGAGTAGGGAGGGGCAGGTTGAGGCCCCAGGGTGAGGGAGGGAGTGGGGCAGGTACTGCCCAGCTGGGGTTCGGTGTGGGATGGAGCTGTGGGTGGCTCCTCTCCACTGTGTGCACCTTTTGGGGGAGTCATGGGGGGCATGTGGCCCCTGGACTTGTGCATGGGATGAGGACGGGCTGCCTGCTGTGGGCTCAGGGCCAGGGGCTGTGCTGGCCTCTTCCTGGCTGGGGGGCTGGGCTGGGGCTGTGCTCAGGATTGATGGGGGTGGGGTGGGTGGTGATAGTCCTGGGAGGCATGGCTATGGGGTGTGCTACAGCCCGCTAAAATTTGCTAAAACCTCTGTAGACCCCCTCCTAGCACCACCCCTATCCACCCTAACCCAAGGGACAGTGACCATCACCTGACTGAATTCACTAGCTGACATAGGGTGGGAAAGATAACCAGTAGGGCAGAAGTGCTAGACTTCAGAAAGGCTAACTTCAGTGTGCTTAGGAGATTAGTTAATGAGGCACTGAAGAATGGGAGAATTGGTGAGAGAGGAGTCCAGGAAGGGTGGTTGTTCCTAAAGTGAGCAATCCTACAGGTGCAGAAGGAGACAGTCCCTTTGTGCAGGAAAGGGGGCAAAGAAACCCTCTTGACTGAACAGGGAAATCCAGGAAAGCCTGTCAGGGAGGGAAGGGGGGCAGGGAAGGGAAAGCGGCATATAGGCTGTGGGAATGGGGTAGCTATTAAGGCAGAGGATATCTACTTAGCCTGCACTTACAGGGAGGCAGTCAGAAAGGCTAAAGCAGAAATGAAACTTAGGCTGACAATAAAAATTAAAGACAACAGGAAGTCCTTCTTCAGGTATATAGGAAGCAAAAAGAAGGTGTAGGGTAGCATAGGCCCCCTAAAAGACAAATTAGGGCAATTAGTGACAGATACAGGGACAAGGATGAACTCTTCAATCAGTTTTTTGCCTCTGCATTCCTGAACTTAGATCAGGGTAAATCTCCAAATTGGATCATAGATAGGCATAAAGTGGAAACCAGCCCACCAACTTAATGAAGAGACACTTGGAGGTGTTGGAAGCATTTAAGTGAGCAGGACCAGATGATCTTCATCCAAGGGTGCTGAAGGAATTGGCCAGTGTCATAGCAGAGCCACTGGTACGGCTGTCTGAGCGTTCTTGGTGCTCAGGTCAGGTCCCAGAAGACTAGAAAAGGGTTGATGTGGTCCCCATTTTCAAGAAGGGGAGGAAGGGGGATCTGAGTAACTATAGGCCAGTTAGTCTTACCTCTATCCTTGGGCAAACCTTTGAAAAATGTATTAAGGATCACATTTGTGGGAGTCCAGTGAGGAAAGCAATGCTAAAGGGCAACCAGCATGGATCATAGCAGGTGGTAGATCCTGCTTGACTAACCCAGTTTCTTTTTATGACCAGGTCACAAAATGCTTAGATGCAGAAATTGAGGTTGATGTCATCTACCTGATGTTTAAGAAGGCCTTTGACATTGTATCTCATTATAGTCTCATAGATAAATGAATGACTATGATGTAGATTATTACATGGTCAGGTGGGTGGCAAATTGGCTTAGGAGTTGCACCCAGAGAGTGGTGCTGGATGGGTTAGTATTGACCTGAAAAGATGTGGGCAGTGAAGTCCACAGGGCTCAGTTTTTGGACCAGTGCTGTTCAATGTCTTCGTCAATGACTTGGATGAGGGCATGGAAAGCACTCTGTCCAAATTTGCACATTATGCCAAATTATGAGGTAAAGTTAATGCACCAGAGAGTAGGGAATGAATCCAGGTGGATCTGGACAGGTTGGAAAAGTGGGCACACCAGAACAGGATGCAGTTCGATAAGGACAAATGCAAAGAGCTGCACCTAGGAAAAAGGAATCGCCAGCATGCTTACAGGCTGAGGGAGGACCTTCTCAGCAGCACAGCAGCAGAAAGGGATCTTGGTGCCATACTTGACTCCAAGATGAGCATGTGTCAGTGTGATGAAGTGATCAGTAAAGCTAACCACACTTTATCATGCATTAGCAGGTACATGGCAAACAGGTAAAGGAGGTGATACTTCCCCTTGTGCAGCACTGGACAGGCTGCAGTTGGAGCGCTATATCCAGTTTTGGGTGCCACACTTCATGAGGGGTGTGGACAACCTCAAGAGGGTTCAGAGGGGGGCCACTTGTATGGTTAGGGCCCTGCTGGCAAACCCTTATGAGGAGGGATTGAGGGCCCTTGATTTCTTCAGCCTCCACAATAGAAGGATGAGAGGTGATCTTGTGGCTGCCTACAAATTCATCAATGGGGGACAACCAGGAATAGGAGATGCTCTGTTTACCAGGGCACCTCTTGAAGTAACTAGGAACAACAGCCACAAACTGATAGGTTAAACATCAGGAAGAACTTCTTTACTGTAAGGGTTGCCAAAATCTGGAAAGGGGAGAGCACCACCTCCCTTGGAAGCCCAATCTTGGGAGTCTTAAGAGGAGGCTAGATGGGCACCTGGCTGGGGTTGTCTAATTCCAGCGCTCTTTCCTGCCGAGGGCAGGGGGTCAGACTCAATGATCTGCTAAGGTCACTTCTGACCCCAACATCTATGAATCTATGAGTGTAGCCCCTGCCCAGCCACCACTCTGGGAAGAGGCTGGCACAGCCCCTGGTCCTGAGCCCACAGCAGGCAGGCAGCCCGCCCTTGCCCTACGCACAAATCCAGGGGACACATGCCCCCCATGACTCCTCTGGGGGTGCATGGAGCAGCAGGGAGCTGCTCTCTCTCCTAGCCCCCCTGCCACCCATGGCTTCATCCCACATCCTGCCCCACTCCCTCCCTCTGCCCTACCCCCACTCCCTCCCCCACCATCAGGGCCTTGATTGGCCACCCCCATGCTCCTTCTCCCCCACAGTCTTACCAGCTGGACACTGCTTTCCAAGCTGCTGGGCTGCATATCAGCTATCAGATCGGTATCATCCGATATGTCTGGTTAATAATCAGCCATTAGTATTGGCTCACAAATGATTTATTGGTGCACCCATAATTATTAATAATATGATTCAGTAGACTTACCTAGGAAGGGACCGTGGGCTGAAGCAGCAACACCAGTTCATGCAGTAGTCTAGATGTACCTAAGTCTTCAAGCCAAGTGTTATGAGTGTCAAAGTCATTTTATGCCACTCCAAAAGAATGAAGGCTCCTTGAAGTCAGCTTAAATACAATTTGTGCCCAGTTTAAGATCCTCTGCATTGTAGGAGCTGTGTAAAGTGACCTTTATAAAATGGAAAATCGATCTCTGATTGCATAATCACCAATTTAGGCTTCAAGGTGTGCTTCAATGGAAAACCAATCTACAGTTTGTTTAGAAAAAAATGTGTGAGCATCTTTATATAGCTGTCTTAAAAGGGATGACTTGCCCAGGTTATTTTTGTGCTCAGTAATCAAGCTCTTTCTAGACCCTATGTAAAGCTTTATAAGAAAAAAAAAAAATCCCAAAGCACTCATTCAAAAAAAAAAAATCAAACTGTTGGTGTTTGACACTTCCAAAAATTGTCTTAACTGCATCATTCCTCTTCTTGCACACAGACTTTCTGTAATATGACTGCTAGAATATGGTAGGGGACAATGATCATCTTTCAGTTGGACATGTTTATTTATTGTTGCTCACCTCATTAAAATGTAGTAGAAATAAATATTATAGATATAAAGCACTCATCTGAACACAAATAGATTTCCAGAACAGCTTTCTGTGCTGTAGAGCTGTAATTGCAGAGTAATTGCAGAAAAATGTAATCCATTTTATGTCCCTGCCCCACCAGTTTTTTCTTCATCCCTTTGAAAATTCTACATTATTTTATCAAATTAGGTGAAATTAAAAGGTAAATTAAAGGTTACTCAGCCCCACAAAGAAACGGGGAGTCAGAGGGCAAGCCCAACATTTTCCAAAAATGTAACTAGTCATTTTAGGGTACTCAAGTAGAGACACCAAGCAAGGCTCTAAACCCCCAAGACCTGGGGGTTGCAATGGACAATAAACTGAATATGAGCCAACAGTATGCCCTTGTTGCTAAGAAGGCTAACGGCGTACTGGGCTGCATTAGTATAAGTGTTGCCGGCAGATCAAGGGAAGTGATCGCTCCCCTTTGTTCTGCATTAGTGAGGCCACATCTGGAGTACTGTCTTCAGTATGGGCCCCCGCTACAGAAGGGACGTGGACAAATTGGAGAGAGTCTAGCAGAGGGAAACAGAAGTGGCGAGGGGGCTGCAACGCGTGACTTATGAGGGCAGGCTGAGGGAACTGGTCTTATTTAGTCTGGAGAAGAGAAGCCTGGGGTGCGGGGAGGAGGTGTTTAATAGCCCTCGAAGAAAAGGGCATGGGGCTGCACTATTCTCTGTGCTGGCACATGACAGAATAAGGAGCAATGGTCTCAAGTTGCAGCAAAGGAAGCTTAGATTGCACATTGGGAAAAGCTCTCTTTCTAGGAGGGCAGTAAGCCACTGGAACAGGTTACCCAGAGAATTTGTGGAATCTCCAGCCTGGGAGGTTTTTAGGACGTGGCTAGGCAAAAGCCTTTGCTGGGATTATGTAGTTGGGGATGGTCCTGATTTGAGCAGGGGGTTGGACTAGATAAAACTCCTGAGGTCCCTTCCAACCCTAATTTTCTATGATTCTAGATCATCCTTTACCCATGCACGTCCCACTCCTTCTTGAACACCTCCAGTCGTGGAAATTCCACAGCTTGCTTGGGTAAGCCATTGCATTGTCTCGCTGCTGGGAACATCAGACCTGCTTTAGGCATTTCAGTGTGGTGACCACACGGATGGATGGAGGTGCTTTTGGAAACCTTTTCTTGGATTGTTGATTTGAATTTATTTTCTAGTATCTACAGAAAAATCCTGACTATCAAATTGAAGTGATTTAATACTCTTGGAGAACAGAACTACCAGAAAAGGCAGACAGCAGGAATTTTTGTCCTATAATTAAGTGAGGCGTTATGGTATTATAAAAGAAAATGTTTTGCCTTATAATTTTTTTAATACCTTCTTTATGCATGTACAGTTCTGTGTTGGGTGACTTTTCCTCTCCCCTCCTTTGCTTCCCCCGCCCCCCTTTTTCTAGCTTGGTTATTTTGGTGCAATTGTGGTTTATTAAGAGAATTATCTTACAATTTGCTGATGAAATTGTTGGAAAAGTGCAGAACACAAGATTTTGCATTGAGAACGTGGCATCAGCTGCTCCCTCTTTTATGGAATTGAGTTACATTGCAAATGCTCTGCTAATTTCAGATATTTCACATGCAGTATGGCAGAAAGAAATTAGCTCTTTCTTGTCCAAGTAAGAGTGCCTGGAATACCAAAGGATGTTGAGTACCAATAAGCTTAGTGGCATCATTGCAAGCTGTGGATTTAAAGGCTTAAATTTTGATCATGTTAGCTTGTGTGACTTGAGACTGCAGCCTTAGGTGTAGTACTTTTTTCTACCATTTATATGTATACTGGCCATCACTGTGAAGCTGTGATTTCATACATGGCCTGTAGTTTTAGATTTGAGTATACAAGGTGTGGGTAGATGGAAGAAGGGAATGGCAGGCAGCTGTGGAGGCTGTAGCTGCAGCACTGACCCAGGCCTAGGCCTGCTGTCCCTCCCTGCCATTTGCCCCCTACCATCTCTGTGCCCCAACTCCTCCATCCTTGCATTTCCCTTCAGTCACAGTGCATGGGGCTCAGAGTATGCAGTGGCTCCTGCCCCCACCATGCTTAAGCAGCAGCAGTAGTGATGGTGGCAGCTCTGGCCCTGCATCAGACCTCAGCTTCTAGCTAGGGCTGGGGTCTGGAGCTGCTACTACTGAACCCACTGCTGTCTAGCCGGGTGGGGACCAGAGCTCCGTGCTCTGGGGCAGTAGGGCTGGGGCTGAGACTGAAGGGAAGCAGCAGCGATATGGAAAATGGAAACAGGTGTGAGGGGAGGGGAAGACAGCCAGCAGGGGTGCAAGCAGAAGGGAAAGGCAGCAAAGTAAGGAGGGTAAGAGGCAGGGGCCAGACTACTTGACTCCCCCACCACTTGGCATCCTGCTGCTGCATTCTTCCCTGGCACTGGTTTCCCTGCTGCAGCAGTTTGGGTGGTGGTGGGGACATGAGTTTAAGGTAACCCTCTATAGCAGGTTCCTCTCTCCAGCAACATTTTTTTTTTGTGGTCTATGAGGGACACTCTTGATGTCCCAGAGCTCCCAGTGCCCAAGGTCACCCTTTCTTTTAGCTCAGGCTACCAGCCAAGATCCCCCGCACTGGGACCCAGCTCTGAGTTACTATACAGACACATGCACTAGTGCACTAGGCCCTTTGGCTTTTTATGACTGCACCCAAGGCAGTGATGAGCCCTCCTCCTCCTCCCCTACAGCCTCAACCACAAACCTCCAGTCTATCGATCAAAAACTATAAACAGTAAGTCCATAGGCTGTACCTATAAAAAATTAAAGAAAGCAACATGCCAGCTTATTCTTTTCCGTGATTCTGTGCTTCTGCCTCCCACCACCTGTTACGCTCATCCTTGTGGGGCTGCCACCACTTCTCCGAGGATCGTCAGGAGTTCCCCGCTCACAGCATCCAGACAGGCAGCTAAGCCTCGCTGTGAAGCTCTTCAGCACAACCCCCTTCCCCTTTGGCTAGTGTCACCCAACCCAGGGTTTTTATAGTTGTAGCCTGCCCTCTTCCTGTCACCCGACTAGCTGGCCAGGGCCTACCCTGCCAGGAGGTTGGGTTCCCTGTTATACCCTCCAACAATTAAATTCTAGACGTGGGACATTATAACAAATTCATTTTCCATGTTAAGAATCTAAATATTGGAAGGTTGTCTTAAATTCAAAGCCATCATGGATTTGAATAAATATGGTTTTTCCCTGTACTGTTAAAATTTGTTATCTTTGCCAGCAGTACTTTCTGTGCATCTTTGAGGCAGTTCTTCATAGTGTATCTGCTATGTAAAATAACATCAATCTTCATGGTAAAAGAATCCTATTAGTTTCCTGTAAAACTGGGCATACAAAGAAGAACAATTGCTCCTGGATTTGCTTTCCTTTTTCAGAGATGTTAAAGAGACAAAGAGGGGTTTATGAAGCTGGAAAAGCTTTGAACAGTAAAAGGGGTTTTATTTCTTAACCTTTCCTCTCAATTGCTGAGTGGTCAAGACTGAGCTCTCAGGTGATTTCTCAATCTGTTTTCTCCCCCTCTCTTTTTCTGATTGCAGCAAACTGCCTAAAGCATATTGCCTTTAAGCTTGTGACCATGTAGTTAAATGAAGTGCTTTCTTCTATTGATCTGGCATATTCTTTATCTGAGACACCCAAGTGAAATGCTCATTGCACAAAACCATTCTGAAGTCTTGGAAAATTTTATAGGGATCATAATAATGCTGTGCTTTATTTGTCACTTATGCACTGAATTACTGTCACCCTGGTCAAGTAATATCATCGCTCTCTGTCAGAGTTTCCCCATCTGTAAAATGAGTATACTTCCTTTGTCTTCCCTAGTTAGATTCTAAACAGAATAGGCAGAAATTCTCTCTTACTATGTGTTTGTATGGCACCTAACACAATCAAGTTCTGGTCTTCCATCCTGGATAAGAGGCCATTGCCCCCATTTCCAATAGGCGTAGGTAATAGACAGAGTGACTGGATTTGGGGGAGCCCAGTGGAGGTGCACTGCCAACATTTTGTGTCCCAGAGGTGGGATTTGACAAGCAGTGGGAGAGGAGCAATGGCCTGAGAGTGCAGCTGCTGCACACTGCAGAAGACTACGTTGGTGGAGTAGTCATAGCAGCTTCTACCCCAGAGTATGCCTTTACTTGTAATACTTGTTTTCTCTTTCGCTGAATAGTTTTAATTGGGCCAAATGCAACCTTAACCTGGGGCAAAGGTTGAGAAAGGACATCCATTCCTCCAAGGGCATCTTAGACTCTTGCGTAAGGAAAGCACTCTGGCTAAACTGCATGCTTGAAGCAATGAACCCTATGGGCCATTCAGCACCACAGAATTGGTGGGATCTAGGGGGGCTCTGACAAACGCTGGTCCACCCCAAGTTTCCCAAAACAGGCCTCAGTATCTGCCATCCAAGTCTCCTACTCCAGGAGGTTTTGACACTAGCCTCATGGTTACTTTAAGCTGAGGTCAGTGTAATGTCACTCCATAAAGCCACATAAAATACCTGCAGTGCATGCAAGTATTTTGTCATACCTTTGATGCCCCCTGCTAGAGCTGGGCTTCTTGTAACATTTTCTTAACCATGTTGGTGGCTTGAGAAGTTACACTATACCCTTCAGTGTGTAAAGAACAGAGATGGGTCTGAACAGTGGCATTTGGATCCAAACTCAACCTCTCCCAGAGTGTGCCTGAAAAGCTAAAGCCATGGCAAAGCAAATCGAGTGTTGGCCTTGTGGACCTAGGTGGTGATAGATAAAACTCTTGCTTGAAGCATAGTATAGTGAAAGTTCATTTGACTTGGGTTTAATTTTTTCAAAGAGGCTAGTGACACCTGAGCACACTCCTCTTGAATGCTTGGATGCATGTAAAAATTATTAAATAAATCTTTTTTTTATTAACTGTGAAATAAAAATAAAATACAAAGGTAATCTCACAGTTAAAATCCTGGGCTTGGACTTGAGGGCTGCATCCAGATGTGCAGGGGCATGTACCTGCAGTGGCACAAATAGTAGAGGTACAAATTTGTGCTGCTACTGTGTGCCACAGTGCACGCTCCTGCATGTGTGCTTTGTTGCGGGACGCTGCATCACACTTTGGGCAGCCCTTGCCCAGCTCCTCCCAGCTTCCAGCATGATAGAGCATGGGAGCACAAATGGAGGAGTGGAGATGCTCTGACTGGCAGCCAGAGCATCTCCCTGGAGAAACAAGCCTTCGTTAGTTTTGGCATATGCTGTTGTGGTATGCACCATGCCACCTTTTTTCCAGGGTGGTTTTTTTTTTTTGCTACCAGAAAATCATGGGACTAAATTTTGCCTCCATGCTGCAGTTTTGCAGCTCAGGGTATGTTTAACATTGCACACATGCGGTCTGTGGTGCCACAAACCACACATGCCTGCATAAGGGGATGTGGTTAAGAAGTGTGAGTCTGCTATGGATTCCCTGTGTAAGCCTAACTCTTCCTAGTTGGGTTGGAAGGTTTTTTTGCCACAAATTTTGCCTCAAACTTCCCTCCCTCCTATACCTTCCTAAATGGTTTGGAAGATGTTAGGGGAAGGAGGGTGGAGAAGGATGGAGTAAGAGGGAGGGGAATTTAAGGTAACATTTCTGGCAAAAAAACCCTCTCTGCTGCAGTCCAGCATCTGCAGAGTGAAGATAATGTATTGTTTGACTTACCTCTTTTTGGAGTCTGAGCCATTGGGTGCAAGGATTGTTTCCTATTTGTTTGTACAGCCCTGGCATAATCAAGCCCCAATCTTACTTAAGACTTCTAGTTGGTACTGTAGATTTGGAGAATATGCTCATACATTTTGCTGTACATTATTAGTAAGCTACTGTGGATGATTATAGCTAGGTTCCTACCTAATGACATGTCATTAGAATTTAGAGCTCAATGAATAATTGGTTTTTGTTGTTGTTTTTTTGCCCTAAGATAAAGTAAAAGAAGTCAAGAATATTTTTTAATTTTGCCCTGAAACAAAATGTTTTGTTTTCAGTCTCTTTTATATATTTTTTTAATTAAGTTGAAGAACATCTACAAACAAAATGTCTGTTTGAAATGAAAACTTAAAACTTTATTTTTGAAATATTAAAACGAAATGTTCAACTTTTTGTCTACAGTCTTTTCAGCTGGACTTACAAAATATTTAAGTTGACTGAAATCTTTATTTCTTGGCCATTTTAAAAAAAATTGCTTTTAAACCATTAATATTGATGGCTCATAGTACTGGTGCATCAATACTGAAATAAAATCTCATGGCATAAGAGTGTGGTGCATCTAGTTACAGTGAGTTTTGCACTGAAACAGAGATTCAGCCAACTTTATATGTGAGGGATACAGCATATTCTGGATAAGTAGTGTCAACACAACTTCCATAGTTAAGATTGAGTACCTTTTAGGATTAAATATTAGTAAGAACCAGTATTTTTTTTTTTTTTTTTCGTGTAGACTTTCCTGTAAAGAGTCTGGTCTGGACTAGAATTGGATCCTGAGCTTAGCATACATAGGCAGAGAACTCTTGCAGTGAGCTGATGGCAATCTGAATCCATAAATTCTCTGACTGAAGGCAAAACCTTTAGTACTATGCAGTTTTCTTATTTCTGCCATAAGCAGCACTTGTTATATGCAGCTGATAAGAAGCACTGTCTTTGAAAGAACTGGTTAGGAGCCACTGGGATAGATGGGGCTTTGACAAGGGCTACACATAGGATACAATCTCAGGTCCATGGCTGAAAAGGCAGAGAGTTGTTAGTGAAGAATGGAAGGACCATAACATCTGCCCTGCTGCGGAAACAGACCCTCATGGGATGAAGGCTGTTTATAGTAAACGTATATATTTTCAGATAACCATAGCCATGTATGTAAGGGCCATTTGGCAATTACTCCAGACTGTTGCAGACCTTTTAATTTTTCCTTACCCTGACTGAAACAAGCCAGACAAAAACAGGCCCTATTGGTATAACTCTTCTCTCTTCACCTTTCTCCCTTCAGACTTAATTTCTCCTTCCCCTCTCACATTTTCTTCTCTTCTCTTCTGACTCTTTTCTCTCTTTACATTTCCTCCTTTGTCTGTAGCTGCCACTTTCTATCATCCACTTTCTTGGGAAATTCTTGTTCACCTTCATGTCTTGGTTTTCCTTTCTCAGTTTGCTCCAGTTTTCCCTTCCTCCGGAAGGGACCTACATTAGCTGAAGCTGTGTTGCATGAGGAAGAAATATTAGGGGAAAGAGAGCCAATTTGTGGTCACAGCTGCCTAGTCTCATTGCTTAGATATACTTCTGGTATTGTAATTTCCTTTCTGTCAGGAAACCCAAGCATCTAAGTGCTGAATGCCATCTGTGCGAATGAGGAGAAATGATTAGGTAAGCCTGTCTGTTTGCACACCGTGCTGGAGTCAGAGGTATGGTTATACCTGAAGCTCTTAATGTAGTGCTGAAGAGAACATCTTATTTTGTTAGTGCTCCGATATCAGGCACTTCCATAGTACTTCCTTGAGGGAGGAGAACCTACGTCTCCCTACAGATTCCTTTCCTCGTATACAAGTCAATGCCTTGCTACACATGCTCGCTGTATCCAGCTTTATCTGAAAGAACAAAATATACAATCCTCCTAGCTCACCCAAGTGACCCTGGTGTTCGTACGGAAATGCAGCTTCTACCTACTTCCACAGTCCGAATAATAACACAGTAGTTTTGAGATGCCAGCAGATTTTCTACTCTTTTGCCTGTTTGTTTCTGCAAGTGAGACATGCACATCCAGACACGGGCACACGCACACGCACACATATCTCTAGGTGGGATTTATTATGATAGGCTACGGGTGAGAAGACATTTTGTGGGATTCTTTATTGAAATAATAATTATGGTAAGGATCTGCCTTAAAGTCCCTGGTGAAGACTTTCAAACCCAGTTAGGAGATTTAGCCACTCTTATCTTCTTTAGAGGTGACTAGCAAAAAGATAACTAGTAATCCAATTTTAGGCTGCAATTAATGGGAGTTTTGTGTAATGAAATCCCTTCCCCTCATTGGCTTGGAAAATCCTAGCCCTGCACATAACAGAGGCATCCCCTTGAGCTGCCAGATACCCTGTGCGAGCATATAAAATGCAGATGACAGAACATTTGAGAAGTTTGGCACAAATGCCATTTCAGCTTCCAGTAGTGAATTGCTAGGGATTTGGTAAGCTACAGCTTATTTCTGTGCATCTCATCTGCTTTTCAGAACATACGCTGTGGCATTTGCTACTTGTGACAAACTGTTATATGCCGGTCTATGGTTATGAAGCCTATAGCATCGGTTGATGGATTACATTTCATAAACAATTCTTTTTTCGAAATGCCTTTCCATTTGGCTACACTAAAGATAAGACATCAGTGCGCTGAAATATATTTTCTCTTAAGATATCATTCCGTTTAATTAAATATTTTTCATTTCTTTTGACATATGAAACATGAGCTCAGTGGGAGTTTTTTTTTTTCCTTTAAAAAAAAAAAAAAAAAAGGCTTTGTATGCTTGCTAGGCATAGACTCCGCCAGGGGAAAGAGATAGCCTTGTAAGCATGCAGTGTAGCTCTGGTATGTTTTGTTTGTTGATTCCCCCAGCTTAACGTATATTTAGAGCCAGCTTGGTGGTGGTATCAGTCAGTCTGCACAGGCAGACCCTTGCACCTTCATGGAGCTGCATTGACCTTAGTGTGACTCAGCACAGACACCTAATCATCTCACCTGGTACAATCAGGCCTCTAGGGCACCTTGCAGTGCTAATAGACATGTTCCTTCAGGTGCCTCTGAAATTCACTGAGCCCAGTTACCAAGCCCTTCCAGTTTATTACATAACTAAATAGGGGTGTTTGAAACCATCTGGTCTTTATAGTCGACCCAGTCAACTACTGTAGAGGCAAAGGTTCATTTTCAGCATTACTGCTATTTCACTGGAGAGGCTGATAAAAACTTTTTGAAGCAGGGGAAGGAAGAAGACAGTCTAAAACAAAAAAAATTAATGATTATATTCAGAGTCCCCATTTGTGGAGGGTAGAGGGGGCTATTTCTAATATAGGCCTCTCTTCATCAGGGATTGGGGAGAATGTGCCATTTTTGTTTCTGTTTGCTGTTTTACTATAACATGATTCATCCTGAAGAACCTTTCCTAAGCCTAGGTTTATATCGGGGATTGAAAGTTTGTCAGCACAAGTTTATTTTCTACACTCTTTGCATGAGTGCAGAGATCTGTACATTCAGAGTTCACTGCAGGAATCTGTTTGAATCCCTTCTTCACTCTTCTGTAAACAGTAACTAAGCCTTAGACTGCTATGCAGAGCTGGCAAAGGCATGTCTTGGCAACTGCATATGTGTGTCCTTATTATTGAATTCATTGACGTACCTCCTGGAACACTCATCCTTTTTATTTGTCAGATGGTCTCCTTTGCTGCTTATTCACTTTACCATTTCTATGTTCTGGAAAGGTGACTAGATATTACAGAGCTCCAGCCACTTTAGAACTGAAGTTGACTACCTTTAAATGAGGTAAAAAGCTCTCATTCAGCAAATTAGTTTCTGGGAGTTTGGTTCTGAAGAAGATTATATGATGTGGTTGCCTGTGATAACAGAGGATTAGATGCAATAACCCACAGGTTTCTTGCTGTCCAGTGTGCCTGCATTACTTCAGACTTTGCTTCTCCAAATAGTTCAGGGCTAAATCTTTCAGTTTGGTTGGCTTCAGACTGTTAGATCCAATTTCATATAATGACCCAGCACTCACTAAGTTGATGACTTCACAAATGCATACTCCTGCTACCAAACTGAGCAAGTTATAGGATATCAAAAGTAGTTACTTAGTGGATGCATCTACACGAGATACTTTATTGCACAGCAGACTAATTTACTGCACAGTAAAGCATCACCATCTACACATAGGGTGCAACAGACTAATTTACAATGTTGCCGGATAGTCTTATCAGAGACGAGTGGTATCTGGCAGTGCAGTAAATTACTGTGCTTAAACACACATGTAGACAATGACATCAGGATTAGTTTACTCTAGCTCAAATTGAGCTGGAGTATATTCAGGCATATTAATTGCATGTATGGATATACCTAGTGTGTCTTTATTTGCATTGCAGGAGGACATAGATCCCAGTTCAGATTAGAGTCCCTGTGGTACATGGTGTGCTGTAGAAGGGAGCGTCTCTCTTTATAATCTGGAGACAGGTTGAGGGCAAAGGAACTTTTATTTACACAACTTAGTACAGACAAGAAAATGAGACATAGAGGTGCCCAAACTCACGGCCTCATTCCAAGACGATGCTAGGAGTGCAGTTCAGATGTTCTAAGGCACAGACTCATGGCCCAAACTCATGACCATCTTTCTTTCTCCTCGCATGGTATTTTTTATTCACTGTTCATGGTGTCACTTATATACTGTAGGTAAGTCTGCTCAAGCTTGACTCAAATAATATAAATTACTATTTTACCTGTGTTATAAACAGTCTAGTCTTTGAGGATCCTATATAAAATGGAATGGTCATGAACACAGAAAAGTGTTCTCTTTAAACCAAGTCTTCAGTGTTAATTGGTTTGGTATTTTGAGTTGCATTTAGAGGTCTAACAGATTCTTTTAAATTCAGTTTTGTTTTCTCTGACTCTTCTGGTGAGACCTTGCTTTTCTAGTTTTTTTTTTTTTTTTTTTTCTTCCTGTCCCAGTCTCTTTTTTTTTTTCTTTTTCTGTTCTGTCATATGCTGACGGACATAAAGTAAGAACGTGTCTAAACCAGCGATCATACATAAAAGAGAAAATGTGTCCTGCCGAGAAGTACCAGTCTGTCTTTCATGGCATGTTCTGTATACTGAGAGTTCTCCAGATCCGTATTGCATATTTATTTCTTACCAAAATGTAATAATATTTTGTATGTAGGTTATGCGTTTCAGGTGTAGGTTATAAAATGGCTTGCAAATATCTCATAATGTATATTACCTCTTATAAAGCCTTTGAAACAAATGGACTGGAACCAGTTTAAGCAAATAATAATAATAATCCTTATGGACTCTTTTGAGTATTAGAGCGGCATTATTAGAGAGCAATTAACCTTGAGGTACCCTGATCTAGATACCGTTGACATGTGATTTCAGGTGACACACTTTTCCCCACCTCCCCGAAGACAGCAGAAATGCTGCCTCCCTTCCTTACCAATCTCCTCAGATGGTTCTGGCTTGCTGGGCTGGAGAAATGCATTTTTTTCCTTCCTTGCTCACTAATTGGCCACTTGCACCCCTACTACATCTTGGCGTACATGTACAGAAGAACATTCTGTGGAATAGTAATCAATGATCCGTTCTACATGGGGTAACAGTACAATCCACTAGACTACTAAATAGTAGTATAGTGCCTGTGCTGTATCCAATGCTATTGGAGCATCTCTTCCAAATTAAAAATAATAAAAACACAAGTGCCATACCAAGTCAGACCAATGGTACATCTATCCTGGTATTCTGTCTCCAGCAGTGGCAGGAATGGATACTACAGAGGGAGAACACTGACATGGATATCTCCAGAGTTATGTCTTCTCTATTCAGGATCCTTCCAGTTGGCATCTCTAAATCATTATTAGTTAAGAGAAGCCAACCATTCTATTAATTAGCCATGAATGGACCTATCATCCATGAATGTATCTAGTCCCTTTTTATCTACCTCTACCACCTCCTGTGGCAATGAATTCCATAAGTTAACTTCCGGTTGCATAAAAAAGGACTTTCTCTTGTCAGTTTTAAACCCATCACATACTAATTCAGTGGATGCCCCCTAGGTGTAGTATTCTGGGTCTTGATGAACAGAAATTCTCTTTCCAATGGGTCCAAACTATTTATGATTCTATCGACTTCTATCGTATCACCACCCTTCTCCTTCCAAAACTCTCTCTCTAATAATATAATATTTATAATAATTTATCGCTATAATCATTTTCTCTGTCTCCCATCTTTTTCCTCTTGCCTTCCCAAACAGTTTGATTTTAAGTATTTGATTTATCTGTTGATAAAGCATGTATGGGAACGAAAGAAACTACTCTTACTAGTCAAACAAATGCAACTTTAGGCCTAATGCAGTTTGCTGTCAGTCCATTCACAGGACATTGCAGGGCAAGAGGAAGATTGTCCTGAGGGTAGGGGAAGGGGACTAGACATATGGAATTAATTTTTCCTTCTTAATTCCAATAATGGAAATGAGCCTTTTCCAGGTTATATATAGAGTTAGCTGTAAAATCTCAAAGGTTGATCAGGATGTACCACTTAAGATCTGCAGAATTCAATGCTGGAAGATGTTTGGCTCCCAAACGTTGGATTGGTCCCCTCTTGATAATTCATCCTGAAGGCAGAGTTTATTCAATGGCCCATGCAAGGAGAAAGGGCCGCTTGGAGAGCTGAGCTGAATCACCAAGAGCCAAATATTGCCGCCTTTTATCAGGTATGCAGCAGAGAAGGGTATTTATAGATACTTATTATTTTTCAAAGATTTTATGCTCTATTCACAATAACAATAAAATTCTTTTACTGGCTGTTGTGGCAATAATGCACTTCATTTGACATAGAAGACATTCAAAGAATTGACAGCAAGCATTTTGGCCTTTCTGTGTTCAACAGAACAGGAGTTAATTGGTGCGTGGACCTCTCTGCTTGGCATCTTAGATTAGAGGGAAAGAAATTTCCTTTGAATTTTCAGGTCAGGTGCCTTCTCTGTGTTGCAGATCAGCAGAAAGTATTCTTGGGACTTGCAGGTTTCATAGGCGCGTCCAAATATTCCAATATTTCAACCCTAACTTAGTGTGCTTTTGTGTGTGTGTGTGTCTGTGTGTGTGTGTGTATTTGCTTGCTCTAGGACATGGACAGTTCCAGTTATGTCTGCTGTCAGCTGCTATACAACAGGGCCAAGTTTGCCGATGACACCAAACTCTGGGGTAAAGCATACGCACCTGAAGACAGGAGGGGCAATCCAGGTAGATCTTGACAGGCTCATGAAATGAGCGGATGAGAACCTGATGGTGTTCAACACCGAAAAATGCAAGGTTTTCCACCTTGGGAGGAAAAACCTGCAGCACGCTTATAGGCTCGGCAGTGCTACGCTGGTTAGCACTACGGATGAAAGGAACTTGAGGGTCAGGATTGACCTCAAGATGAACCTGAGCCTTCGATGTGATGCTGCGTCTAGTAAAGCGAGCAAAATGCTGGCTTGCATCCATAGATGCTTCTCAAGTAAATCCCGGGACGTCATTCTCCCCTTGTACTCAGCCTTGGTGAGGCCTCAGCTGGAGTTCTGCATCCGGTTTTGGGCTCCACAATTCAAAATGTACATGATCAGAGGGCAGGAGAACAGACCTTATGATGAGAGGCTGAGAGCCAGGGAACTCTTCAGCCTGGAAGAGCGCAGGCTCAGGGGTGATCTGATGGCCATCTGCAAGTTTATTAGGGGTGACCACCAGGATCTGAGGGAATGTCTGTTCACCAGAGCACCCCAAGGGATGACAAGATTGATCATCCATGATGGTTTCAGGGTGGACATAAGGAAGAACTTCTTTACTGTCCAAGCCCCCAAGGTTTGGAATAGACTGCCGCTGGAGGTGGTTTGAATGTCTTCTAGAGACTTTTGGATATTTATTTTGCTGGGATCCTATGGTTCGTGCTGATTTCTTGCCCCTGGGGCAGGGGGCTGGGCTCGGTGATCCTCCTGGGTCCCTTCCAGCCCGAATGTCTATGAAATCTATGAAAGTTACTGAGAAAATGTAGGGACCTGATCCTCAATTATTTAAATCAGTAGAGTGCCTCTGAAGTAAAGGTAGCTATGCTATTTTACATTGGCTACATCTCTGTCTGTCTGTCTGTCTCTTTCAAGCATGTGCACAATGTGTCCTAAACTTCGCCCCCAACCCCCAGTGGTTACACAATCACAATAATGAGCACAGAAACATAGGCCAACTCTGGAAAATCAGGTGCTGAGCAAGTAGAAACCACAGGCAGTGAATGTGTGAATTATTTATGGATCTTAACATGCTTTAAAAGGGGGTCAGCATCATTGTCCCCATCTTGCAGACGTGAAAACCGAGGAACCAGGGTGGTGAATGAGTTGCATGAGGCCTCACTGCAGATCACCAGCAGAGCTAGAAAAAGATGCCAAGGACATTTGAAATCCAGTGGAGGCCCCTATTCATTGGATTGTTGTAGAGATGTTCGGAGAATTTAAAGAATAAACCAACCACTGAAATAAATACACCATGACATTTCTTTCTGTATACAGCATACTTTTTAAAATTTCACGATGGCTTTGTGAACACAGTTCTGGTAAATAATACTGTAAAAGTGCAAGAGAGTTTTTCTGTCAGTTGGTATTAAAAGGGACATTATTGCTTTCTCTCTCTGGATTTTTTAGTGTCTTAATTACAGTAAATTAGAATAATTAGAGTGAAATTATATGAACCCTGCAATTCCCCATGGCCTTTATGCTGCCTTTAAGTATGATAATGAATGTTAATATAAATAATTGATATATTCTGACTACCTCCAAATCTTTACAGCTAATTTTTCCCCTCCTTAATTTTGCTCTAGATATAAGATTGTGCAGTCAAAATTAAGTATAATATCATGTAATATTTCTGTGCAATAAAGGATGTTAATTAAGCTTTTGGTGAACCTTATTGCAAATAAAACCTAGCAACGAGCAATTTCCTAATAATGAATGGGTATGTTAGCATAAAATAAAATAGGCTTTTGTAAAACCTCTCTCACTCACTTAAATGTTTGACTTTTTACTTACAGAATAATAATAAAAAAATAAAATGCTCACAAGATACAGTGGTTAGAAGTACTAGAGGACCAAGTACTGGAAAGAGTATTGAAAATAATAGTCTTTATTTTTAATTAAAAAAACAAAACAACTTTTAACTTAAAAAAAAAAAATATTCTGTAGTGGTTCTTGTATCATCCTGCAGCATCTGAGTGTGACTAATATCTGTCACATGAGATTCCTTGTCTCTCTTATCCTTTCCCTAAGAAGGAGAATTGCATTTACCATGTAGTATGTTGGCAGAGTTTTTCTCCACTAATTCTGCATGTGTACCGACATGTTTATATTAGAGGGGATAATTTATTGCACTTGGAGTGACAGCAGTGGCAAATCTGGTAGGTTAATGACACTGTTTAAATATTGAGCAAGGGGGAAGAGTCCAGGTATTGACATCCCCTGGCTGTTTATACTATTGACTTGGATGGAAGTGTAAACTGGGATCTGGCCTCCCACTATAATTTCCATTTATGGATGGCTTGAGATGCGAATGTATACTACACGCTATACAAAGGGCAAGGGGGAATGAGAGAAAATCCTCCACTTTGGCAACCCAAGCAAATGCCTATCAGAGCTATAGTCCCTGGCAATTAAGGAGCCTCAATGAAGATAAGGAGCAAGTGATGCTTGATGCATCCTCTCCAGGCCTTTCATCAGAGCACAGAATGGACTGACTAGATAGGGGCAGCATACAGTTCCCTGGGAACCAATGCATAGTTCCAGTTACTTAAAGCAGACAGCAGAAACCAAAGGGACTCAGGGATGGGCAACAGCCCTGGTATGATTGCAACAAATTATTTTCCTTGTGAAGGAAAAAATTGTGAAGACATGAATTAGAAAATGCAAATAGATCACGTATTAGAGTTTGACTGTTCATGTAGCACAGGGACAAGAGAGCGAGTGGAGGCTTAAGAGAAAATCGTTAGCTTGGCTCAGAGAAATACTCTTCAAGTGGAATTCTTTGCTGTGAGGTATTATTGATGCCCGGGCCCTAAATGGATTCCAGAATGGTCTAGTTATGGATAATCAGGGTAGCCACAGTTAAATAAGATATGATAAAAGTAGCATGGGGTACAAGTCAACCTACAAAAAAATAAGGCTGGCTGGGTTTTGGAGGAGACCTTCATTGGAAATGCTACTATGTGACTTCCTTTACTGGGGTCTGACACCATCTGAAGCAATTCATGGACAGGATATATGTCTAGGTGCACCAGTGATCTGATTAAGCATGATAATTCCTAATTCCATTATTTCCTGATCTTATCTAGGGTATATACTTAAAAATTTAAACTGAAATCCTGGTACCTCCTCTCATTCCAGGTTCCCGAATCTCTTTGTATGTGTTACGTAAGTGTACTATACAAAAATATTTTTTTCATGATACAGATTTGCGCTTTCCAGCTGGCATATGCAGTACATGAAATTTCACTGGAAAGTTGACAGACTCCATGGAAAATTCAGCTAGATTATAAAAAGCCAGCAATGAGTTTGAAAGCTTGAATAAAAAAACCCCCAAATGATCAAGGACTGTCCATACATTGGATAGATATGGGCAGACTAGTTACAAGGCAACTTCAGGTTACACATGCTCCCACATTTCCCCATTTTGACGGCTGATGTATATGCAATGCTCAGCTGTCAGAGCAAACTGATTTTATTTCCAGAGTGGGAGTATAGACTAATTAAAGGGCTGGTTTCTGAACTGAAGCCCAGGAGCATGATCTCCTACGTGGATTTGAAACCTAATGCCATGTGCTAAAGTACAATTTTATAAGGCCTTCTGGAGTCTGCGGGTGAAGCACTAACTGTATCTTAAATATGTATTAAATTGCGAAGATCAATTACATTTCCTGCCACATGTGTTGTTCTGTTGTACATTTTGCTGTAGGAGAGGACCAGGGGAAGGAGAATAGCAAAAATTGGTTTACTTTTGAGTTCCCACTCTGAGGTTTCAATTGCGACGTGAGTTTTGGAGCAAAGGTGTAACTGATTTTAACTAATGCCTTTGTTGTTGATCGGGTAATAGACGGCTAGCAATGCTTCTTTGCGGAACCGGAAAATTCAACGTGCTAAATCAAAATGACTTTGGGGCCATACAAAAAAATCACGTGACTGCTTTATGCACTATAGCAGATGGTAATTATAATTGTCATCACTGCTGCCCTTTAAGCAGCATCAAAACAATGAATGCTTTCCTTCTTTCCTGATCATTCAAAGCAACATCTGTTCCAATAAAACATGCTATCACTTGTGTCACAGTCTGTACTTTTTACATTGTGGGCCATCTTCTACAAGTCAATGTTGTTATGACCCTCAAAAAAAAAAAAAAAAAAAAAAAGAGCTACCATACATTAAAAATGCAATCTTCACAAGTAAGTATTCATCTTTTACACAAGTCTGATATAATTAAGTAGTTTTCCCTTCACTTCTTTGGCCTTATTAACCACTGGTGGAGAGAGTCTTAATACTGCTGTAGAGAGGGATCCGTCAGTGTATCTCTGATCACCAACTCTTTCTGCCGCATCAGTTCGGTGTAGGGAGCTCCTGTGATAGAGCAGAATTCTTGCTGGGTCTGTGTTTGTCCCTGGCATTTCTCCCATATCTCTGCTCCCAGTCTGAGAGTAAATACTTGACACTGGGCACATTCCAGTTATTTAAGTCAGAAGCCCTAAGTCGTTATGGTATAGCAAAGGTTAGTCTTCACACGCATTTACATTTGTTTGTGGTGTTTCACTTTGTCCTGTCTTACAAAAAGCAGCATCCTGAATTCTTGGCCTTTGCTGTATATTTCAGATTGGCATGAGAGGAGGAGAGTTTAAAAACAAGAGAGAACATGTTCTTTTTGGCTGATGGAAAATGATCGATTGTACTGCATGAGAACATGACCAAATTTATGCGATATTTTAACACACTTTCTTTCTCGGGTTGAGAGAGGATGTCACCTGTTCTGACTTGTGCACTCCATCGACATGCACAATTGATATTTAGCGAATTGCTTATTGTCCACATTTTACTGAAACCTGTGGCCTTAATGTAATATCTCTAGATTTAAACAGACCTTTTGGCCCTGATACCTTACTAGTGCACTGTAGAACTGGAAAGCAAAGGTAAAATTGTGTTTGGAAAGTGTCTAGATAACATGAAGATATCATAGGATAAGACATTTGGAGATGACCTCTGCCAGAGAGCAGCAGAATTCATAAACATTTTCCACTTAATTTCCTTAAAAGATTGAATCCCCTTCTTTTTTTTTGCATTCATACCAAGGCCTTACAGAGAAATTTGTATAGGGCACTCAACTAGTCACAGAGGTGAAGACTAGCCAGTTGTTATTTAATCAAATAATAGGATCTGCTAGCAGCTGCACATAAGTAGCCATTTTCCACAGCAGAACCTCACAGCTGTTTCAGAAAATAAGCTGATTTTCCATGTCAACAACATATGTGCCGTACAGAAAATGAGTGAAACAGGGGCCAAGACAAAGAATAGGGTTGCCCACCCACCCATTTGATGGTGAACTCTGAACATAAAAGAGAAGACTGAATAAAACTGTTGTTCTGCCAGATAAAAACCCAAACCACTGAGAGACTGCATTTTCTGTGCAATGATTTTTAGAGCTCCATTAAAATTCACACATGTGCATGCAATTCATCCACACATTCAATGGTCATTTCTTGGCTAGACCTTCCCAGTTTCTATCATTTCCTTTTTTACAATAGGATGGCACCGTTTTCCTAATTGAGCCCTGTATATATTCTGGCTAAAGCAGATTCTCCTGTTCAGCAGTGCAGGCCAGAATGATTTGTTTTGTTTTGTTTTGTTTTGTTTAATTGCTCCTCAGCACTCTCTAAGGTAAAATTTGAAAATTGCCAACATGCCAGTTTCTCAGTTGAAAGCCTTCGTTTCAAAGCCATTTAAATAGCTTTGAAATTGACATGATAGACTTAGCGCTTGCTACAAGGGGTGATGTGGGTATTCTGCAGATACAGGGTAACCTGGGGGATAGAGACCACGAACTGTCAGAATTCACTATCTGGTGAAAGGTGGGAAAGGTAACTAGTAGGGCAGAAACGCTAGACTTCAGAAGGGCTAACTTCGATGACCTCAGGAGATTAGTAAGCGAGGCACCGAAAGGCAAGAGCATTGGTGAGCGAGGAGTCCAGGAAGGGTAGGCGTTCCGCAGGGGGATGATCCTTCAGGCACAAAAGGGAACCATCCCAGTGCACATAAAGGGAGGCGAAAGAGCCAAAAAACCCTCTTGGCTGAACAGGGAAATCCAAGACAGCCTAAGGAGGAAAAGAGAGGCATACAGACTGTGGAAACGGGGTAGCCACCAAGGAGGAGTATACCCGCTTGGCTCAAACTTGTAGGGAAGCAGTGAGGAGGGCGAAAGCAGAACTAGAACTCCGGCTATCTACAAACATTAAAGACAACAAAAAGTCCTTCTTTAGGTACATAAGGAGCAAAAAGAAGGTGCATGGCAGCATGAGACCCCTACAGGACAGAGGAGCACAATTGGTAACAGAGAGGAGGGACAAAGCTGAGATACTAAACAAGTTCTTTGCATCTGTATTCCTAAGCACGGATAAGGACATATTCCCAAAGGAGCTATAGACAGGTAGAAGAGGGTCTTCAACTCACCAGCAGATAGCGCTGACCTAGTCAAGGGGCATTTGGAGGGGCTGGACATGTTTAAGTCAGCAGGCCCGGGCACACTACATCCAGGGGTGCTGAAGGAATTGGGCAATGTCATTGCAGAACCACTGGAGAGGTTCCTTGAGCACTCGCAGCACTCGGGATGGGTTCCAGAGGACTGGAAAAGGGCCAGTGTGGCTTTTATTTTCAAGAAGGGGAAAAAGGATGATCCTGGTAACTATAGGCCGGTTAGCCTCACCTCTGTCCTTGGGAAAAGCAAAAATTATTAAAGATCACATTTGTCCAGTAGGGAAAATAATGCTGGAGGGCAGCCAGCATGGCTTCATAGCAGGTAGATCCTGCCTGACTATCATTGTTTCTTTTTATGACCAGGTCACAAAATGCTTAGATGCAGGAGTCGAGGCAGATGTCATCTACTTGGATTTTAAAAAGGTCTTTGATACAGTGTCACGTCCCATTCTTATAAACAAATTAGGGGATTGTGGCATAGATTACTACATGGTCAGGTGGGTGGAAAATTAGCTTATGGGGTGCACGCAGAGGGTGGTGGTGGATGGGTCATTCTCAACCTGGAAAAATGTGTGCAGTGGAGTTCCCCAGGGTTCGGTCCTTGGACCAGTGCTGGTCCATACCTTCATCAGTGACTTGGATGAGGGCGTGGAAAGCACTCTGTTCAAATTTGTGGACAACACTAAATTATGGGGAAAAGTAAACTTTCTGGAGGACAGGGAGTGAATTCAGGTGGATTTGGACAGATTGGGAAT
Organism: Caiman crocodilus; assembly: GCA_030014935.1. Classification (NCBI taxonomy): domain Eukaryota; kingdom Metazoa; phylum Chordata; order Crocodylia; family Alligatoridae; genus Caiman; species Caiman crocodilus. The sequence continues at coordinate 33,038,613 of JAGPOW010003395.1, forward strand.
GTAGGTAGAACAGAATAGGATGCAGTTTCACAAGGATAAGTGCAAAGTGCTACATTTAGGGAGAAAGAATCACCAACACACCTACAGGCTGGGAGGTGACTTTCTAAGCAGCACAGCAACAGAAAGGGATCTTAGAGTCAGAGTTAACTCCAAAATGAACACGAGTCATCAACGTGATGAAGTGATAAGCAAAGCCAAGCACACTCTTTCATGCATTAAGAGGTGCATCACAAGGATACTTCCCCTCTATGCGACATTGGTAAAACTATATCTGGAGTACGGCATCCAGTTTTGGGCACCTCACTTCAAGAGGGATGTGAATAACCTTGATAGGGTTCAGAGGAGGGCTACTTGTATCGTTATGGGCCTATAGGTATCCTATGAGGAGAGATTGAAGGACCTGGATTTCTTCCGCCTCCACAAAAGAAGACTGAGAGGGGATCTTGTAGCCATCTACAACTTCGTTGGGCGGGGGGAGGGGGAAGGGCAGCTAGGAATAGGGGATACTCTGTTTACCACAGCACTCCTTGGGGTTACAACGGCTATAAACTGACGGAGAGCAGATTTAGATTAGACATTAGGAAAAATTTCTTTATGGTGAGGGTTGCCAACATCTGGAATGAGCCTCCAAGGGAGGTGGTGCTCTCCCCTACCATGGAGGTCTTTAAGAGGACACTAGACCTCTGACCCCAGCGCTCTTTCTTGCCCAGTGCAGGGAGTCGGACTCAATTACTGAGGTCCCTTCAGACCCCCCAAATCTATGAAATCTGAAACTTGGTAGAGTACATTTTATTAACTCCCACCAAAGCTCCTAAGTTACTAGAGTGTTTTTGAAAACTTTTGCTGTGTGTTGTCCTGAATTGATGTCTCACCATGCCGGATGGCTGGTGGTTTGCTGTTGTTTTGATACTATCCCCATTGCTATAAATGTTTCACATGTGTGAACAAATAATTTCTTGAGTGGTCATGCTGCTCCAGCAACTGCTCGCCTGCAGTTGTATGCCATCAGCTAACTCCGCGTGGCCCTCTTTCTTGATAAAGGCTAGGTAGATAATATTCCTCCCAATATTGATGTTCATATTTCAGTACTGATGACAGGTTTCTGTTCTTCACAAGTTATTATTTTAAACATGCATGACATTTTTCCTTTTAAAACTTCTAAAACAGTATCATTGTTTTCATGGATAGCTGTGAAGTAGGTCATGTTTTAATGCTTTTTTTTGTAGGGAGAGCTTTGTATATGTGGGATTGTTGGAGAAGCAAAAGGGAAATACTTAGGAACCTAAGAGGAAGAACAGGACCCTATTGCTTAAGCAGCTGATTTCTGTCAAACAAGTAGAGTTATAGCAGTCTAAGCTGAGTCTAAATAATGCATTGGTGTCATTAAACTAGTCCTAGCCCTTCAAAGTAAATGATATTATTATTTTTTTCCGATGAAATTAGTATTTGAGTCAAGGGAAATGAGAAGGACCCTTTGTCCTGGTCTCAACTGTCTGCTTTTGTATTTAGTTACCACCTATTTTTTCTCAAAGCCAATATACTAGTATGTAAAAACACGCCAAAAAGTCTGTTTTTTTTAATATAGTCATGTCCCAAGACAAAATTCAAACCAAAACAATGGACCCCTCTACAGGCAGTCCACAACCCGCAAAGTGGGCTCCAAGTCAAACAAATTGCCTGTCTACAGGCGCGCCTCTATTCTTCTGATGTGGTTGGTCTAACCCAAGACCACTATACCTGGCACATGTAGCACCAGGCGGTGCACATACCTTTAAATGGAGAGACAAACACACACAAACAAGCCTTACTATACAGTTAACATGAAATCAACCAATAACTACAACACAGAGCCTTATTTTTCAAGTTATTTACAGGGCAAGACTAATGCTGTTACAGTTCACTACTATTACACTCTGTGTTAACATCAGCTACATTAGTTCAGTTCATGCTACAAAAGCAGCACTGTAAGAAGAAAGGGGGAAAAAAAAACTTTAACCATATAGCATTTCTTTATATTTGGTTAATATGTACATGGATTTTTGTCTGCACTGTGTCAAAACTGTCAGAAAGCTCTTAGCAACTATAGTTGCAAGTTATTTTTAGTTAGTTCCTGTTAACATGTCATAAGACATTTTTAAATTGAATATGTTCTCCGTTTTCATGCATCATCCTGAGTTTTCCCTTAACATTAGACGGTTGCATCTTTGGTGCTTCCACAGTTTCCTCTGCTAAATGGGTTTTAAATTTCAGGTTGGGTTTTTTTGTTTGTTTGTTTCTTATTGCATTTAGTAGTAGTGAAGACTGCATTGTGTAAAGGAGCCACAGGAAGAAACTCCATCTAAAGTCAAGTTTATCCGTTTATAGTTTAGCTGGATTTAAATAGGACCACTTTTGAGGACAGACATTACAATAATCTCCCCTGGCACCTTCTGTGCTTGCAATGAGTTTATAAATCAATAAAAGGAAGCTTCTGTGTTTGCAATTCTAAGCTGGATCCTGCCCAGTCTGAGTGTCAGTATCGGTTTTCAGCTTCTTAATTCGATAGCAGCTTGTTCAGGCAGGATCCCAGTTTTGTCATCCTCCCCTGGGAAAACACAGCGGGCATCTTCCTCGCTTCTATTTTTCTGACATCAGAAGCAAAGAATAAATTTAAACTGTCTACAGTTCCTCTGCTGTCTCTTTCTGGCTTTGACAAGCCCTTCTGTGTTTTCTTCTCTGTGCATTTTTTCTCTCAATAAATAAATTAAATTCTCCTGAAATAAATTCTTAGGGAATCCATGCTGTTGTGCACATCTTCCTCACCAGTCTGCTATCCATTTTGGGTAGCTCTGTGGACATATCACTATGCAAGCAGTAAGCACCCAAAAAATTGGTCTAGTTTTCCCAGTGTCTGCAATTCCAGCTTCATTGAATTAGGATTGTGGGTGCTCAGCACCGCTGAAAAGCAGTTTCTGTCCTTCATTATCTGTTGTGACTTAACTTCCTATGTCTAGGTTTAAAAATTTCAGCTAGAAAGTATTTAAAAATCTATGCCTTTTTCCATAAGCCATGCAAATAGTTTAATTATGTGCAAATTATAATTATTTTAATTAAGGAAAAGTGAAATCACTATGCAAATAGAGAATTGCAGGGCAAGATCCAAAAATACACATTTTAAAAATATCTAAATCTAGATCTGTAGTAATTTCTGACACATTACTACCATACTGTTCATTATGTCCAGGCTCCTTTTTCTTCAATAATTAAGCTTCCAACCCTGATTTATAGGTTCCTTTAGTGGTTAATCTTTAGATTCTATTTGCAACTTGACCGGATATTTTGACTCTAACGGCTTTTTCCTCGGGTTCAGAGGCATTTCAGATATTTCTGCTTAAAGGCAGCAGAAAGTGCTGAGAATATTCCATTATAAATCTTCTGGCTGCATTTTACATATTCTCCAACAGTCTAAAAGATGAATTATGTTATCCTGACAACTTAAATGTCATGAATCTTACCAAAGCTCACTTCAATAGCAAAAGGGAAGTTATCATCTTACTGCAATTTAAAAAAAAATATAATACTACTACTAATACACGTAAACCCAATTTTCTATTTTGAGCTTCATAATCTGTATGATGATGACTTTATAAGTCTTGAATCAAAATACCTTTATAATATCAAAGTTAACAAGCATCTGTACTTGACCTTAACTTTCCTAATATGAGGTTTTATTCCATAATCCCAGAATAATGTCCTTTCAGAACTAATGCTTCCTATTTGTCTTTCAATCAAGATGCTTCTGTGCAAAATTGGTTTCATGGATTTGGTACAACTGAATGGAGAAGCTTCTCTATAGCGTTCACTATCACAGTTTTAATTCGTTATATACTTTAGTCATCCATTATCTTGGGACCTCCCCAAGGCAAAAAGTAAATGCTGAAATCTCTTTTCTCTATGGGATATGGAAACAAAACGTAGCCCAGCAGGGTCTGAGCTATCAGGCTTTAAGGTTATGATTTTATATAATGTGCGGAACAGTCATTATTGGTTCAAAACTAACCTTTGCTGTTTGGGGCATCAAGTTACAAGGGAAAATCTGCCACACATGGGTCAAGTAAAGGAGGACAATTAGGAATAAACTTGTAACGCTAGAGTCAAACCTAGGAGGAAGGAATTAGCTGACATGTTAGATGGTCCAAGTTGCATGCTAAATCCTATTTTTTATGTGGCCCTACAATTTGAGTTGTTACATCTATTTGTATTTTATCAAGAGGTGATGGGCAGGAAATGGCTTTCCAGTTGCAAGAGAATTTGTTATTGAAAAAAAAAACCAAACCTGTTCTGCATCAAGACAAAACTGAGACTTTTTAATATTTTTGCAGAAACAAGAGACCTACGCCAGGATGGCCAAGTAGCTTGGGAAACACAAAGTCATATCTTCATTCTAGATCAGATTCTTGGTTTGAGTTTGTACTTTTGCATTTGAGGAGAGTGCTCAAACTGCATTTGGCTCTTGGGTATTTTAAAATGAGACTTTCTAGCTCATTTTTATTTCAGCCAGAAATTTCCATCCAGAAATTCCAGCATAATCTTTCCAATGATGTCAAATAAAATGTATTCCTATGAGAGGTTTCAGTTTCGGTAAACCTGTCCGTTCTGACAGTTCTCAGTGAGCAGCAATCATGAAGTTCTGAGGTTTAGCACGTGAATTTTCCCTTCAAGGACCTGCTCTTTCCAGATCAGAGGTAATTCCTGACACTCTTGGATCTACCCTGGTTTTTTTTCACTCTTTAGCGCATCAGTGCTTCAAGGGTCACTTAGGCCATCCAGGAAAGAAAGTCTTTGGGTCCTAGCCTGCCTTGTGAACTCACTAGGATTTTTCATGAGTCACTTCAATGGGAGCAGGATCGGTTTGGTAAGTAACCTTGGTTACTTTCATGTTTATATACATCATGATTTAAAAATGACTCTTTTGTGAGATGCCTTATTGCCCAGGCACCATTGGTGGGTATTTACTGGATTAAGAAAAAAATCAGAACATTTTCAGAGTAGACTAGGAAAGCAAAGGGATTCAAAGTCGTGTAGAATTTTTTAGAGTCTTTTTTGTTGCTTCCATCTGTTAAAGTACCCTTTACCTCAGGTATAAGAAAGCACTATCAAGTCGATCAAAATGCTTGGCACAGCCATGTGGTTGTAATTACTGGAAGCTGTAGTATGGAGCTGCATGCAGGATACAGCTGCAAGATGTTTTTGTTAGTGGCTACTAGTCACATAATGTGTCTTCTCTGCTATCAGCTTGGACCCCTGCTGCAAAAATTCAATTCAGTGCATGGAAATGAGTAAATACTTAAACAGAACAAAATTTACAATTATTTTAGAAGACTTGTGCTGGAACAGGCGGTTCAAATTCCCTGGGCCTTTTCCCAAAGCCAGAGTACTAGAAACTTTTAAAAGAGACTTTCTCTGGCAAGTGAACAAAAGCAGGAATTAACAATTCATGACACCTATCTTCATTTTTTTTTCAATATCTCTCCTATTCATATTTAACATGCGGAAAGTGTACATCATGTGAACAGTCAGTCCAACATTAGAGGGAAATTTAATGTCATTCCAGACAATTGTTCTCCTCAGAAATGACTCTTTTTAGACACTATTAAACTTTCGCTTTGTGACTGTGGTATTTTATCTTTGTTATTTGATATCATATTCCTTACATGCCAATTTTCAGTCAGATAAAATGGGCATAGAAAATATTTTCATAGGTAAATCATAATTCTGATTTTGGGACTGGAGAATGGGGCTGATGATACAATTTTATGCTGTCATTATTATCGTCATCATCATCACAGTAGCATTTTATGTGCCTCTGACATTGGGGGCTCCACTGGGCACTGGAACCCAGCTGTGATGGAGAAAGAGGTACTGACAGATTAAATGACTTACCCAAAGTCAGATGGCAGGTCAGTGTCCGACAAGGAATTAAACTGTGGCCTCCTGATGCTCAGTTTAGCACTTTGTCTGCTCTAATGCTCTTCTTCTCCAAACTCACTTTGAGTACAGATGAGCCACAGTCACAATAATGCTCTGGGTGTTGGCCCTCCCAACATTCAGTCATATAATGATCTGGGGTTTGGTATTGGATATATCTCTACAATCCCATTAAGTGAATGGTTTTGTAAGTACGGCTTAGCCTATATATAAAAATCCGAGGAATGCTCTGAAGTTCATGGGCCAGATCCACAGCTACTGAAACTGATGCAGTTCCACTGAAAGCAAAGAAAGCACACCAGCCTCTGCTAGCTGATGACATGGCTTGGGGCTCTTTTTTTCCTTAGTTTTACAATAGCATAAGTCTAATTATGGCTATGCTAATACTAAGCTCATCTGCCTGAAGTTGTATACACTCCCTTTTTGTAGAGAAGAATTTTCCTAAAAGATTGAAAATTGAAAGAGATGTTTGTGAGACAAGAATTGTGAGTTTCCAGCTTTATATCAGTTCATTGACTTAAGTAGAATTATATGACTGTAAATAGGAGAGGAGCTAAGCCCACTACTTTTTTTTTGTTGGGTATTTGTTAGTCCATTATCCAGTAGTCATCCTTGGGTCTCATCACTTCCCTTTCTTTCTTTTTTTTTTAGCCTTGTCATATCCCAAACAGCTGGAGTCAGGAGCTTTAAACATGTTTTGTTCTCAAAAGCCAATTTTTTTGGCCTTAGTGAGAATTGAAGTCTTCAGCTCTCTTGTGGAGCTTGGGAGTTATTTGTTTACAAACAGATTGTGCTTCTTTTATCCCGGGTTGGAATTTGCACTGGGTGCAAGAGGCTGGGTTCTGATCCATGGCTTCTGTTTATGGAAATGCACATAAATCATGACAGACTAAAGATGAGTTTTAGATGAGCACCTGAAGGGTAGGCCTCTGTGAATAGGGAAGTACTTGATTTGGATTTGGCTGAATCAGAGGACAGCGATTCAATTCGGTGATTCAAATTGCTGTCCTATTCGATTCGGCCAAATCAGAATTGGAGATTTGGTGCTGATTCAGAGATTCGTATCAGCTGGGGAGAGGCAGGCACAGATGGGCAGCTGCAGGTTCTTCCATGGCTCCTTCTGCTGTGCCTGCCTCTCCCCTGGTGGGGGAGAGCAGTGGGAGAAGCCCTCATGGTTGCCTTGCCCAGCCCCAGCCCCCACCCAGCTGCAGCATCCTGGCACTTTGGGAAAAAAAAAAAGCCCCACACTCATCAGCTTCAGCAATGGTGATCAGGGCCTCTGAGGGATCATGGCAGAACCCCCCTGCACAGTGTGGGGCAGTGGGGATCACCTCGCTGGCACCTGTGGCAGCTGCCCCATGGTGTGGGTGTAGCATGGCTCAACAGGACACTGCACACTGTTTGAGATCTGGGACTGCTGGGGCTGAGTGGTGCTGGGGCTCTGACTGTCTGCTGGAACCGTCCCAGCTCCCAGACCGCACATGGTGCCATGCCAAGCTGGTGGGGAGGGATCCCTGCTGGCCCCCACTGTCCTAAGCTGCATGGAAGGGCTCTGCCATGAGCACCCAGAGGCCCTGATCGCTGCTGCTGCAGCCAGTGAGTGCAGGGCTTTTTTTTTTTAAAGTGTGTCTGCCTCTCCCTGGCTGATCTAAATCTCTCTGAATCTTTTCTGAATCGATTCAGAGGCTTTGGATTTGATTCAAATCTTTTAATGGGTCTCCTGATTTGTTTTGGCTTTGAAGCTTCGGTTGCCAAATTGGGCCGAACCACCTCCAAATTGAATTGGCGACTGAAGCTTTGCACAGCCCTGCTGGAGGGATGTCAATTCAAGTTGTTGTCTGCCACTGAGTGAGTATCAGTCAGGGAACAAATTGATTGGACTTGATTACTTTGTCTATGTGGTTTCTGAATAAAGGGGCCACTGCTCCAGTGACTGGGTAAGGCCACCAAGAGTCCTAAACTTATTTAAATATACATCCCTGAAACTGATCAACCAGATGGGAAGAGAATTGGACCCCATATCTCAAACACTAAGAGCCAACATATAACCTCATTAGCCTGATTAGTTCTCTTGACTTTGTATGGAACTATGCATGTATTCTTCCACTTAAGGAGAGAGAATGAAACATAGTACTATAGCAATCTGTACGTGTGTGTGTGTGTGTGTGTGTGTGTCTGTTGTTACACAAGAAGCCAGTATTTACCATTCTGTTTATTACAAAAACAGGGCCAATAATCCTTTTCTCATAGGTGGTCTCCACAAGCCAGACCACCCCTCAAGCAGAATTACTAGCACCTTTCAGCCGTACAGCATTCCAGGCTGCTTTGCTCTCACCCTTTAGTGAGATCTTTTTTCTGTCCTTTTTCATTACGAGTGCAATACTGCCAAGCTAATTCCTCTCTTGAGATTAGTTTACACTGACTGCTGGGAGGTGGAACTGATTGCTGAGCAGAGGAATTTGTCAGGCAGCTCTGGAGTGATCTGCCCAGTCTGTTTCCACAGGAGAGAAATGGCTTAAAGAATGAGAGAGGGGATTTTTTTTTGCCTTCTCCAGCACCAGGTAAGATAAAGCTACTGTAGAAAACAGAGAAGAAAAGCGTTTGGAAACCAATATAAGGGCAAGAGAAAACAATTCAAATCCTTGGTGTGGCTGTGCTGTGCACATCTAAGTTAGAGACACAAGGAATACGAAGATGCTGAGGTTGCTGCGTAGAGTCTTCACTCATTTGACCAACTCTGATTTTTCATACAGTTGAAACAAATTAATATTCCCTTTTTTCCATGATACAGGTAAGGGGCATATAGACAAAGAATACCGAAAAGGCCACAAGCCTCACACCCTCATTTCATTATTAATTAGATATATTAATCGCTTAGTTATTTGGGTATAGTTTGCTCAAGGTTTCATTCATATATTAGCATAAATTCTAAATAGGATACAAACCAATTAAGGACATGGACTAGGGAAATAGGAAACTGAAGCACAGAAGGAATGATTTGGCCAGACTCACATTAGTAATCTGTGGTGAGGCCAGGAAAATTAAACCCAGGTCTCTTCAGTCTGAGGACAGGGCCTTAACTTCAAGGCTATTTTTATTAAAAAATTCACCTTATCTTTACCTAAGTTTGCCACTGCTAGTAGTCAACTATATTTTGTTTCCATTTGAATGGCAAGATCTTGGAAGTGAGATTACGGAGAATGCAATCTTGTCTAAAGAAATGTATCCCACATTATTTAAAGTTAGCCACAGCATTATTCTGTTTGTATCCTGGATTTCTGTTCCTTATCTCACTTTGAGGCTTTTAGAGATGGAGAGAAGTTTTCAAAATCAAACATTTCAGCACTGCAGGCAGAAATGCTAAATCTTTTGGAGCAGAGTTCAGAGAGTTGTATTTCTCCAAAAAATATTTTTTAAAACTCTAATGGTCTTTACTGAAGCTTGGTGCATTGCAAAGGAAATATTTGCTCTTCAGAAATAGATGAGCCAAAGATAAGTTGTGCCTTGCAGGGACAATTTAGCAGTATCCACAGATAGGTTTGAACTTTATCAGAAACTTGCACACCATACCCCTGCATGGATGTGAACAATAATTGATAGTTATGCTTATACATTTCAGTACTGGCTTGTCTACACACTGAGTTATTTAGGAATTAAGAAACATATCCCACATTATTAAGAGATATTCAGGAATAACTCTTCTGGATTAACTCCATGTGAACACGTACTCCAGAATAATAGAATTATGGAATTATTAAAAAATGGAATTATGCAATTATTAAAAAATAGCTACTGCACTTTAAATTTACTTTAATTCAAATTAATTCCAAATGAAGGCAATCCTTTATCCTGCAAGATTATAACTAACCAAGTATATAACAAAATACTGGTACTTTTCCCAAACTGCTTTCTCAGAATACGCTAATCTCAGAGTGGGAGCATGTTGTTAAATGAAAAAGGTATCTGTATAAAATCATGCTTTTGGGAAGAACGTGGGGAAAAAAAATCTTTAAAAAGATATGTTCCATCTCAATGGGAGATGTCTTCTTAAATATATTTTTGTATGTCTCTGTAGGCTTCATGGCTACTTTCTGATTGGGCTTAAAAATTAAAGTTAATTCAGTTTTAGTACTGGTCAGCAGAAACCCAAGGGTGCAATGGTTGTACATGACGATCTGTTGGAGGTGCTTACATGGAAATGCTGTAATGTCTTTGAAGTTTACCTCCTATAATACAGAATTTGAACCTAGAGAGGAAGGACTGATCCCAATTTGAAATATCAGTGAGATCCCAGGCAGGAGATATTAAACAGAGGAATTGGACAATGTTAAAAAAAAAAAAAAGAGAGAGAGAGAAACGTAATGAAGAAAACTAGAGAAAGGGTTTGCAGAGAGATGTAGTGTAACATGGTCCCAGATGCTGAGGAACTACCTCAGTGAGGGTCTACCTAAACTAGCAAGGATTGGCCAAACATTTGGTAAGATAGGGCATTTTTATGTGTGGTCCGGGGTGGGGGGGGTGCGTGCTTTAATTAGAGCTGCTCCAAGAGCCACTTTAATTAAAGCACCCAGAGCATCTCATGCATCAGCAACTCCTTGCTGCAAAATGGCAGTGTGGACACATTATCCAAAGCTCGTCATAACTGCAGCATGTCAGAGCAGCTTCTCTGCTCATGTATAGGCCCCCATAAGGTTTAGACCAACTTCGGTTTTGAGCCCTTTCCTTCTTTATGCTTCTGCTATGGAAAAATAGGACTGTTTGGAATAAGCTGTTCCAGGTCACTGTGGACGCATCTCCACGACACTTTAATTAGATCAGCTCTCAAAGCTGCTCTAATTAAGCCATCACTCACCCCCCACCCAATGGAGCACAATTAAAAGTGCCCATAGGGTGTGTGTAGATGAAACGGGGGCCCTAAATTGAAGTGGTGGGTTTTAAAAAACGCTGCTTCAGTTTAGGGTGGATCAAATCTCCGTGTTGCGCACACACTCCACTGACTTACCTGCCTCTCTGGTGGGGAAGGGAGGGTGAGCTGATGGCGGGCAGAAGGGGGCCCTGGGCTGCGGGAGGGGCTGTTGCTTCCCTCTGCAGCAGGGGTGCCCCCCCCCCCCCCTGGCAGCACCCACCCACAGGCACCCGGCTTGGATGGTCCCAGGGAGCACCACAGCCACAAAGGGAAGCACTGGGTCCCCGAGCAGCTCAGGCAGGCAGACAGACTCTGGGGAAGGGGGGAGATGAGGCTTGCTGCTTTTCTTGCCCTTTATGTTAATGAGCTTTTGATCAATTAAGAGTAAATTGAAGTAAAGCATTGTTTAAATTGAAATAAGAATATCAATAGAATCTCTTGCGCCTCTTCAAATAAATCAATTTGAAAGCACATCTCTAGCTGTTCTTGGGCAGCTAGGCAGACAGATCTTCCCTAAATAGTTAGCTTTTCATGGTTTGTTTTATGGTAAGTAGTGTTTTACCTGAATGTACAAGAAGTTTTAAATAGTGGCTCAGAGGTGCAAACTAATGATGACCATTTCATATAAACTGCATTAGCAGTTTGATTGCTGATGAAAATGTGTGCCTTGTTGAGGCCCTCCCTAGCCAGTGGGGCAAAGGTAGGAGGAGCAAGTTTCTCCCTTTGTTCAGGAAGGTTTTCTTAAAGACAAAAGCAGCAACGGGAACTTCTCTTTTAATCAAAAAGCTGAGCCTGTAAAACCTAGCAGAGCCAAGTGGACAGGCACATCCCAGTGGACATAGTCTAGCAGAGACCAGTGGACATAGCCTATTTAATATGCAGTAATTAAAGGGCACTTTTTTTTAGGGATGCTTTGATGAGCATTAAAATAGGCTAATGAGCCCAGGGGGATATTCATACTATTACCAGCATATGGGGACCCAAGGCCATGAAGGTGTCCTGAGCTTTAGGAGATGTTAAGATTAAGAGTACATAACCCAAGAGAGATCTGAGAGCACAAAAGCATATTTTAAGTATTTGCCCAATATCCTGTGAAAATAACCATGGATAATAGCATGTATAGGTGGAGTTTAAACAGGCCTTGATAGCTTCCTTCCCACTTCACCTCCAAAATTTAAGATGCAGCTTTAAATATTAAGCAACAAACATACAATACAGTACCTTTACAATAGTATTTTTTTCTATTTCACAATGTGCTGAAGCAAAAATTGCTGCTTAATGGTACCTTAATACTTTCTGCTAGTGAAAGGAAACTTGAGGAGAGAGGGAAGAACTTAGCAGTCAGTGAACATCTACATGTGCATCAATGCGCTTTAATTAAGGTGCATTAGATCTAGTACATCTGGGTTCCTGCACATGAGCAGAGAGGCTGCTCTGATGTGCTGCAATTCCAGAGCGCTGGAGCTTGCTGTGCTCCAGCAGTTTCCTGCATCTTGTGTATCAGTTTTCCCATGCTTAAAAATGATGTCTGGGACATTTTCAAGTTCAAGTACCCCGCTGCTGTTTTTAAGCATGGGGATGCTGTTGCATGACAGGCAGTGGCACTTGAATTAGAACAGAGGAGCCGCTATAATTAAAGCACTGCTCCCCTTACCCCCAGAGCACATGTAAAAGTGCCCTCTATTGTGAGGCAGTAAGAAAATGTGCATTAGCCTGTTTTAGTGAAACTGAGCTAAAGAGCACCGTTTTTAAGTGATAATTAATGTGCATTAGCCTATTTTATGCGCAGTAACTAAAGAGCAGTTTTTTAGGGACACTTTAATGAGCATTAAAATAGGTTAATGAGCATTCAAGCGCACTTGCAAATGCATCCTGTTGCATATAACTATACAGCTCAATCAGAATATTTGTTCTATTTTTTTTAATGTGGTTCTGCACATGCTTGGGGACGCCAGCGTTATATTTTGAGTCAACAACGATTAGATAATCACCACTACTCTAAATAGGATTGTCCAGTAGCAGCTTTATAGCATCCCTCCCTCTCCTCCCCACCCCCTGCTCACATGAAAGCAAAATCTCTTGTTTGTAGGATGGCTTTAGAAGGACAGTCAGAAATGAGTGCTAAGTTGCATAGCCTTCATGGCTTTCTGACATGGTCTTGGAGTCATTTTGGCCCCTAGATAACCTTAGAATCAAGGAGACAGAGGGATTGTGGAGGTTGAAACTTCAGTCTATAGTGGATGATCCAGGTTCAAATCCTGCTGAGAGACCTTGTGGGTGGAGTTTGGCAAGGGCGGATCCAGAGCGAGTATAGTGGCACAGGTGCAACCCCCTCCCCTTTTTGACAATGCTGCAAGAACAGCATCTGGGGACTTCTAAGTTCCTGAAGCTGGTAAGAAACCCTGCCCTTTTGGTACCTTCTCCACTCCCATCCATGCTCAGTGGTACCTCCCCCACTCTCCCTCCCCATTTCTTCCCTCCCTTGCCTGCTGCTGCCACTACCCCTAGCTGATCCAGAGCTCCTCCTGCCCTTTTCTAGGCAGGCTGTATGGGGAACCGAGCTTGGCCAGAGACTGTGGTGGCAGCAGGTGGTTTTACCCTCTCTGCACTCTTCTCCCAGGTTTTCCCGCGAACTTGGGAGCAGGCGTGGGGAAGGGGAACCCCCTGCTACTGTCTCCAGCCAAGCTTAGCTTTCAGAAGTGCTGACCAGAGCAGGCAGAATCAGTGCCAGCACGCAGGTCTCCCTTTCTTGCTCATTGAGGCATAATTAGAGAGGGCAAGGGGTGCAGGGCAAAATGGGAGAATGAGAAGGTGCTGCTGAGAATGGAGGAGAAAGGATGAGGTGATGAAATTGGTGGGAGGGGATAGAGATTCATACTTGATTTGGAGACTTAAACAGGTCCCCAGAACTGCTGCTACTGCAGTGTTGGGGCAGGGGAGAGGAGGGGATTGGGCATCTGGGAGCAGGGCCAGCTAATCGTACAGCAGCACAGGCAGCCACCTAGGGCAGTAAATTGTAGGGGGTGGTAAAAATGGCACCCTTGGGCAGGCAGCCTGTCCACTTGTGCTCTGGGTGGGCAGGCAGCATGCCACCATTGCCTGAGTCATCCCAACCCAGAAAGTCTGGCTTTGTCTCCTTGGCCACCTCACTCCTTCCCCGGGCTTCCCACCACCAGTCCCACCCTTCTGGGTGTACTTCAGATACTGCCCAGAGGAAGCTGAGCATCAGGTTGAGGAGCAGAGCCCTATATCCCAACTGCACCACTGGCACTGCAGGGAAGTTCAGGGTGTGGGGTGCAGAGGACAATTGGGGCAGGTGGCCTGGGCTTCAGCCACCTCACACTATCTATGCTCATGTATAGTCTACTTACTTCTTGGTCTCTGAGGTGGGCAGACCAGTTGGAGCAGGGCACTGAAAGTCTCAGGTGGTTGGCGGCTTATGGTAGGCAGCAGCACGTGACTTCCTTCAGCAGGCAACTAGGCAGAGAGCTTTTCTGCTCCCAGGCTCCTGTGACAGCATGGGACTCGAGAGGTTTCTCTCTGTTAAGTGGGGAAACTTCAGCAAGAGTGACATGCACCCTCCCTGCCCATGGGAGGGTGGGTGGCAACATTTTTTTTTGCCAAGAGCAGCAAAGTCGTTGTGCCAGCCCTGTCTGAGAGCACGGGAGTGCGGCTGGTTGCTGCTCCTATACTCTCCCTTTTAAAATCCTGGATCTGTGAACTCTAACGCCCACACAGAGCACCACTGAGGTCTAGAGGGGCTTGATGTGGATGCAAATGTTTGCCTACAGTTCAGGGTAAAGTCTTTGGTTTAAATCCTGATCTTTTGTAATCAGAACTGAGTACATGCAGAATGCGGTGTTGTTTTTTTTTTTTTTCCTGACTTGGTTAACAATTACAAAGAAGCACGCTTTTTCATAGATTTCAGTAGTGCAACTGGCTGCTTAGAAGAATGGGAGTGGAACTGCAGGTTGTTAGTGCATGTCATGTACAATGATCATTGTGTTTTCAAGTCAAGCTTTTTTCCTTGGCACTAACTACTGAACAAAAGGTTCCACAAGAAAGGGTGATCGTCCACCAAGAAATTATCTTTAGCAAAGAAAAAGAAAAACCTGTGCTAGAGGGTTATTCTAAGTAATCATCCATTGCGTTGATTTGGTGTTATCAAACAACTTAAATAGTCTGTTAATATCATACCATCGAGCTCACAAGAAAAAGGCAGCTATTAAGTGCATTGTGTACTGCAACAAAAGGTCCCCAAAGCAATTGAACAAACAACAATCAAATAATAAGCTGATATTGATGCCTTACGACAATGAATATGCTATAAAGTCTTGCTTCAGAAACTTAGTTTTCAAACTAAGGAAAGAGGAGATAACATAATGTATATATACATAAAGGGAAAATAAAACCTTATCAGCCTTAATTTTAGAGTGAGGGAAGCCTTGGCAAAGCCAGAATTTGAGACGAGTTGACAAAGGATAGAGTGATTCAACAAACTTCTTTTAGGCTATGGAAAGTAGGAGTTGGATGGAATTTGTTTTTCTATAGACCCGGTAGATTAAGGCTTTGTATGACTGGATGGGTCAGAACTGAGCCACAGTCGAGCGATACAAGGTATTTCACAAAATTAGGCATCACTTCTTTTCACATCTTTTTAAAAGTGGCACATGGTGCTTCTTGAAAACAAGATGGCTGTCATCAAGGAAGCTGACTGCATATAATATTGTGTTTGTGAAAGAAGTGTCGCTCAAATGCATGGAGCTACTGAAACTAAACCTAGTACAATTTCAGCAGCTTGTCCATTCCTCAGGCAAAATTTTCAGCAATAGCTTTCAGTAACAGATACTGTATTAATTCATTTCTGTGTAGCAACAACTATTATTAAGGTCACTTTCTGGACCTTCCCAGTTTAAAACCCAGGGTTTGATTCTGGGTGTAGGTACATTGGAGTAGCTGTATTGGCTTAAAGAGAGTTTTATTCATTTACTCCATCTGAGGATATATCAACTGCCTTTTGCTTATTTTCTTGTGCTCATAACATTCTAAAATATTGTCCTTCTGTATTGAAATTATTCATGCTTGTTAACTCTACAAGTACAGAGCTTATAACTCCACTGAAAGTATGTTAAGTGCTTCAGGCAGATTCTCCTTTTTCTTTCTGCTGCTTTGTTTTTGCTAGTTTTATTTTCCCCCTTAAAGTGAAACCAGAAAATTAATGCCATGTTAAGTTTTTTTTTGAGTTTTAAAGTTGAATTTCAAAGACTTTGAACTCAGTAAATTAAATGCCAGCACTCTTACATGTTAGATTTGACTCAAAATGCACTACGTAGGAGGCTACATCTTTATTGCCATTAAGAGACTGAAGCTAATACAGGACAACACAGCTCATTTACTGAGTAGAGTATCATAGGCAGGAACATACCTGTCTAAACCACCTTGGGGAACCTGAACTTAAACATATCCAAGGATGAAGGTCCCATCTATGCAGTCTCCTCCCTCTGTTACAAAATCATGCTCATAGTATAGATATGTTCCTAAGATCAACAGTGACCACTCTCCTGAGTCAGGGGGGCATGTGCCCCCCTACCCCCCCAGCATCCGGTTAGTGACCAGAAAGGTGACCCCCCCTGTGGCTGATCTTCCCAACCAGGGAGGACAAGCAGGGTACATGCAAGTGCCAGATTGCTTCTCCTGGCACCCCCAATCCCTGGCTGGCCCTTGCAGGAGGGGCACTGATGTTCCTGCCTGCCCCACCTGCCCATCACCTAAGTGGGGAGCACTGACTGTGAGGTGGTGCATGAGTGCTGCACCCCTGACTCACTGCCACTGCCTAAGAGTACATGGCCCCTGTTCTTTGGAGTCTGAACTAGGTTCCTAGGGGTCTGTAGGTAGAGTTTTGCTTATGGTCTAGAGCCATGGTTTTTCAGTCTGTGGCCTGTGAAATACTGAGGGTCTGTATACTATGTTAAGGGGTCTGCAAAAGATGTCTATGATCAAATCAAAAGTATGTGAATACCCACAATTACAATTCAAAGGGGTCTGCACCTCCACTTGACATTTTTTAGGGGTCCACAAATGAAAAGTTGAAAACCACTGAGACAGTCCTTAGCAATCTGGGACTGATCCACCTGAGAGACCACTTCTCTCATTGTGCTTGGTCAGCGGGCATACTCAAGCTCTAATCCTTTATGTTATAAAGGAGAGGGAGGTGGGTGGAGGGGCAATTTTGAGGGCCACAGGAAACTGCCTCCAATCCTCTATGCCTGAAATCAGCTTGAATGTATTAGTTTCTTGAGTACAGAGTTAATGGAGTTTCAGGAGAGGGCTGAGGTTATGGTCCTGAAATAATAACGGTGAGTGGCCTACAAGTTAGGGATAAGGGGGAATATCAAAGAGGAGAAAGCCACCCCCTTACAAAAAAACCAACCCAGCTGATTTCCTTCCTGATTATGAATGCTGATACAGTCATGTCGTTAATAGGATGAGGGTGGCTATAGCCTTCTGGAGGGTATCTTTTTCCCAGTTTTAATTGAAATAGACCATTTCATTTCATATGCCTACATAAAAGTGCCTTTGTTTAGCTCTTTGTGCTCTTAACAATGTCTAAGTACGCAGTTATAAAAAGAACAACTCTGTCAGTTATTCCTTGCTGTCAGTAGCCTTCTAACAAAAAATAGAAAGAGCCACAAACACATCATAGGTATTTAAGGCTTACTGATAAATTTAACCACTTTCTGTCTGTGCAAAACAGTTGAAAGATGTCTTGGCACAGCTGTATTGAGCACATTGCGAGCACAGATGCAGGGATTTTCCCCTGTAGCACAGGAAAAGTTTTGGTACATGGTCAGAGCCCGCCAAAACCTTGCAGCTGCACCAGCAAGTGCATGCTTGCGATTGGCTCACGTTAAATTATGCATAAGTGTCGGTCGGCAATTGGTCCGCTGACTGAATAAGAGGCTTGGGCGATGCCCGTCCAAACCGGAGGAGAGCTTGGACACGCATTAGGAAAGATCCTGTGTGCATTTCCAAGCCACGAAGGAGGCCTGATCAACTGACAACGACTCCCTGCCGGATTCATCCGACACCCCATACCCTGCGTGAGTGTGAGCTTCTGTGTGCCTGAGTTCCTGCTTAAGTTTGTAACTTCAAGGAACGTGCCTACAGCCTACAGACTGTAAGTAAGGGTTTTTTTGGCTTCCAACAACCTGCATGTCTAGCGCCTCAATTCCCCTCCATCAGCGGCCCCATTCCGCCAGGGTTTCTTGGCCCCCACACTTTCTACCCAAAGAAGCCGCATTTCTCCACAAAAGCCAGGGAGAAGGGATAAGTTTTCTGGCCTGTTCTGAGTTAGTATGTGTGGGCTATTTTGGACAAAAGTAGAGAACTAGGTCCCTAGTCTCTTATATTGCCATAATAATGGATAACTTGACAGTAGGAGCAATAACTTGGTCATGTGTAACCAATGATATATTTTCTGCCCATGTTTCCACCAAAAGGTTCTGTCCTCCACATACAAACACATCTCTAGTTTTAGACTTCAACATCATATTTAAGTGGGGATTAAATACTCTGTTTCCTTGTTTTACTTCTTGAAAAGTGCGTAGAAACTCAATCCCAGTGACCAGGGTATATTCATTGCAATACTGATTCCTGTGCCAAAGCAGAGTTGTTTTGGATTCAGAGCTATGTGGCAGCTGACTGTAAGGTAAAAGTCTGCTCTGTCAGGCTGATCTCAGGACAGTAGAAATGCATTTATCTTAGGTATTTTGAATTTGAGATTGGTCAGAAGAAGTTCTTTATATAATTCAGTGACATCTCATAACAGAAAGTATTTCAGCCAAGCTAAGTTGGCACTAGCACTGCTGATAAAGTTCATACAATGCAGCCAGATGTATGTGAAGATGAATTAAAAAGGTATGACTGAACACAGAAAACTTTGGCTACACTGAAAATTGGCAAGAACAGTTTAAATCTGACTATCTACTGCAGTGTAGAGGCTGTAATCAGTTTCTTACACTTAGGGCTTGATTTTCTTCTCCCAGTCCAGAGGTACTGGTAGTAACTCAGCTGAGAGCACTGCTGCCCTGGTTCACTGGTATTCAGGATGAGATCTCTATGAAGAAGTCATATGTGTCTGTTTGTAAAATCTTGTTTATTTACAGAAATATATACAAAATGTTGTCTCCCTGAACACAGTAGTAACAAACACCAGAACAGTTGTCTTGATCTAGGTCTGCTCCGCCAGCATGCTTTGCATCTAACCAGCTCTGCCTTTTGACTTCCTGTCAGGGTTCCACTTCCAGCTGCTTCTCCAGGCTTTCTTCTGGCTTTTACCTGTCTTGTCATCTCTAAAACAGTCTTCAAAGCTTTCTGGGCTAGAGACCTAGCTTCTCAATTTTCAGTCAAGGGAACCCTTTAATTTCACCCCCATCCCAATGGTTTAGCTCTGGTTTGTTGTATACCTTGGAATATTTTTCAAGTGCCTGTTGCTGCCTTTGCTATACAAAGGGACATGCTTGTTTGTTCTGCTGAATGTAAGAAAGAGAGTGCTTGATACATCTGTTGAAATAAAAACAAGTCTATAAGTATGTTTGGATCAAGGGCTTACCGTATAACAGTCTTTTGCACCTTATAACTTAGCAATATTTGGGGGAAAAATGCAAGTGGCTAGTCAAAGGTAGCTATTATTTAAGTATGCGTCAGTTCACGTGGATAACATTGTAGTAACTTGTACTGCATTCATCTTTAAACCAAACCTGAATCTTTTTTAAAGTTCAAAAAAGTTTAATGCTAACTTAATATGAGTAAAATAGGACACGTCAATCCAGACCCTCAGGTTAACATCTCTTTCTGTCTCGTTTTTCATCCATCTTTTTAATTCTTTAGCTCTGTATTGGATTTTTTTTGTTTAGATGGAGATATAATATCTCTTTTTTCTTTTTTTTTTTTTTTTTTTCTTACTCTTGCATCAGGCTGGGGACTGGAAGCAAAGTAACTCAATCCTGAGAGCTCCAGGTGACTTAGCATTCATTGCAGAGCAAGAGTTGGTGCCTCAAACACTTGCAAATAGACTGAAATAAGTTGTTTAATTTCTTCCCATTTTCTTTATCATGTGGATGGGTAGCCATGATCAGTGAGGTCTTTCTGTTCATATTTTACACTCTCTGGGGATGTCTACATAACATGCTTTACTGTATAGTAGACTAATCTTCTGCTCAATAAAAGCATCGCTGCCTACATGTACACACCATTTACTTTGCAGTGAATTAGTCTACTGCGCAATTAGCTGCTACCTGTAAATACAGGGAGTAAACTGTAAGGTACTGTGCAGTTGTACTGTAACACTTCTGTTGATGCTGGCTGGGAGCAAATTAGCTCCTGGTCAGCCTAGGCAACAGGGGGCCACAGGGAACAGGGAGCTCTCTCTCTCTGGTTGTAGCCCTGCTCAGCTCCCTGGCAGTTGTGTGGCTTGATGGGCATAGAGCCAGGAAAGCTCTGTCTGCTGCAGGGACCCCATGCACATCAGGTTCCCTCCTGATGTAAATGAGAAAAAGGAGGATTTTGTTAGATATAAACAGTGAAAAACAGAATAAAAAGAAACATATAGCAAATATGTCATGTCCAATCCGTGTGCTGTATGTGGCAGTGCCTTTGCTTTTAAACAAATCAGGTGGAGGATCTTTTTGAAATAAGGCGTTCATTATACTACTAGGAAGCAAGTTTTGGAATTGTCCAAAAACCACCAGAAAACGTTCAACACAGGAGAATGTGATATGCAATTTGTAGTTTGTTCACCAATAACATTCAACTTAAAGGTAAAAATATTCAGGGCCCTGCTATCTACTGTCTTCTGGATAGCACAAAGCCGCAATGTCTCAAGTTAATGCCCTGAGAGGGGTCCCCTTACATAGGGGATTTCTGTGGTTGAAGAGGGCCCACTAAGTCTTTCTGTTCCTGGTGGAGGGGTTGTAATTAAGAAAAAAGAGGGTACCCCTATATCCAACTGATAGCTGCTAGAATAAGCCCTGTGAAGTATCAGCAGCAGGTGTGAGGAAAGAGGATGCTCAGTTTTGCTAAGGGACCAGGCCAGTGCCCCAGGCTTAAATAACTACAGTAGGTAACTTTCTCCCCCCAGCTCCATTTGCACCAATCATAGTTCAGTTAGAATTTGGTTCCCTCCATAGTCCCCAAGTCCTCGACCTCTAGAGCGCTGGTCCTCATAAAGAGAGTTCTTGGTTTTGTATTCTCAAGCTTGTTTCCTAACCAAATCACATGTACAGCTTTTGTTTGCTCCTACCCTTTTATGTGATTTTTGCAGAGTCTGACAGTGAGGCCAAACATTGATGGGACGGTATTTGATTCAAAGAAAGGCTGATATGATTGGCCGCCTCACAGATAAGTGCCAAGTTCCTTTTTCTAACTATTTCTTAATGAATCCAACCCATCAAACAACAGATTTAACAGCTAAGGATGTACCAAGTCCCCCAAAACATACATATGGAGAGACATCCATTCCCTCCCACAACCCAAATCAATACAACAGAAGCCTGACGCCCCATTCCCCTCTTTCCCGGCTAAGTCTCTGATCACTAGTATCAGGAGTGCCTGCTGACTCGTTCACAGCTTGTTAGCATCTGCAAGACTTCACCCATGTTAGCTATTCAGGCTGGAGCTCAACCTGCAAGTAGCTGTCATTCTCCTGTCTCCAGGAATCATTCCTCCACCAGATGGCATTCTTAGTTCATTTCTCTCTGAAGCTCTCATAATCACAGGGGATGTATCATTGCTTAGTCAAAGCCCTCTTGGCTCTGATCAGTGTGCACCACAGTGTTTCAGATAAACATTAAAAATGTTAATCCAAACATCAGTTTCTTATCAAATAATAAAGAAAAAATGAGCTATAAACAGCAGCTGTTTTGAAGAGCTTGATTTGCGTGCGTGCGTGCATGCGTGTGTGTGCGTGTGTGTGTGTGTGTGTGTGTGTGTGTAAAAAGAAGCCTCAGGCTGCTGTCACTTTTGTTTTCTGTCTGTTATGATACCTGCCAAGTGGATATTCAGAAAAACAAAATCAGACCGTGAAACTGATTTTTTGGAATATGTATATTATGTAAAGTGAGTACTTTTATCTTGTTATCTAGGCTGGGGATCCCCTGATAAATCTCTCTCTATATATCAGACAAGGAGAGTTTGATGTGGGTGGGAACATTGTGAATTTAATCCTAACAAATACATAATAAAAAAATCCCTCCCCAGAAAACAAAAGACCTTTAGTGTTACTTGTACTTAAGCTATCAAGGTAGAAGGAGCAGACATCTCTTCTAAGCGTTTGTCTATCAGCATCTTGATTTCTTTCAGTGGATCATATACAAGATTGCAGATACTAATACAGGGCTTGAAATACTCAAGGCAAATACTACAGTTCATGTGGCAGCTTTTTTTTTTTTGGTTTCAAAGACTCTGGAAACTGAAAATAAAAACTGATAGATGGAATTCATGGCACACACTGAACTGTCATGTATTAAATCCTCATTTTAAAATGTCTTGTGCCACTGGTTCCTATTACTACCTTTAATAAATATTAACTAAGCATTTTGATTTTGGGGATAATGCTCGAAAAGTTTATATAACATTCAGCATCCAAGAGGTAACAAGCAAAACCTCAGCACCCTGCCTGGTTCAAATTAAAAAAGCATAAATGATAATTAAACTAAAATAGCTACTGTATGAAGTGAATATAAAGTGGGGAACATCATTCTAAACTGTAATCCAATTATACTGGATTCAGAATGACCTTGATTAACTGGAGAAATGGTCTGAAATTAATCAGATGAATTTGTTCAGGACAAGTGCAAAGTCCTGCATTTGGGATAGAGCAGTCACATGTGCAAATACAGATTGCAGAATGACCTGCTAGGATGCAGTACCACAGGAAAGCACTTGGGAGTCACCGTAGACTATGAGCTGAATGTGAGCCAACAGTGTGCTCTTGTTGCAAAAAAGGGAAATAGGAGTGCTAATAGGAATATCACTTGTAAATATAAGAAAGAGATTCTCTGGCTCTGTCTGGCAATGGTAAGGCCTTTCGTGGAGTGCTGTGTCCAGTTTTGGGCCCCTCAACTCAAGAAAGGTGTAGACAGATTGGAAAGAGTCCTGTGAAGAACAACAAACATGATTAGAGGCCTGACTTATGAGACATGAGAACAGACTGGAAGAACTAGGCAGTTGTGTAACCGAGGGAGTGCAGCGGGAGCAGCAGCCTATGGCATCGTTTCTGGTGGGGAGCACAAAACTAGCTGCTGCCATAGTGGCAGCTCATGGCATGACTACAATTGGTTCAGCAGCAGCTTGCAATGCCCTGGGTATCTGTGGCTTCCCTGGGCATGGAGTTGTCCTGCTGTATCTCTGGAGCTAGGAGTATTTAGTCTGAAAGAGAGAAGATGGAGGGATTTGGTAAGTCTTCAAATACCTCAAGGGTGGTTGTATGAAGGATGGAGACATTATTATCTTTGGCTACAAGGGACAGGAAGAGGAGCAATGGTCTTAAATTACAGCCAGGGGAATTTAGATTGGCGATCAGGAAGGATTTTCTCATTATGAGGATGGTCAGGCTTTGGAACAGGAAACACAGAGGGGTTGTAGACTCCATCTGTAGACATTTTTAAAAGCTGGCTAGACAGATGCCTGACTGGGATGGTTTAGTTAGGGAGGATCTTGCTCTGAGGAGGGCGTTAGACTAGGTGATCTAGTGAGGTCCCGTCCAACTCTACTATTTTAATATTTTATGATCTTACATTTTGCTGCAAATGTGCGTGTGCAAAAGGCAGAATTTTAGTTGGAAAAGTTCTGATCTGTGCAAAGTTCTGAATTTGGAGTTGTCTTCTCAAAGAGTTTAGTATTTTCATGTCAGCAAAAAATGTCTTTCAAGGTACACTGTATGAAAGAGTAAAGCAACTTGAACTGGTTGCATTGTATGCATATCGGTATTACAGAGTAAAGCTTTCTGATGAAGTAATAGATTGAGAAGGGAGTCTATTATGGTATGAATGGATTTCATGCAGCCTGGCACCATTTAAAATCTGTCCTTATTTGGTGGTGACTGGGAAATATTAACAGTTGTTGCCTGTTTTTTGGTCTAAGCAAACAGAGTTGGTCTCAGTTCATTGCCTGTTGTAGGTGTCAGCACTGCAAAGAACATCATCCCCAATGGTATCCTTGTTGACCAGAGAAGTATGAGACTCTGGATCAGTGATCAACAACCAGTTGATCTCAACCAACTGGTCGATTGTGGAGCCTCTGACATCGATCTCAGTCTGTCAGAGGCTCCACGGTAAGGAGTGGCAGGATGCATGGGGCTGGGTGAGCAATGGCCCCTGCCACCCAGGCTGGCCTGGGTGAGTGGGAACAGAGCCCAGGCAGTTTGTCCAGGAGGCAGGGAGTAACAGGGGTGGTGGTGGGACAGGCGGTGGGGGGCACGGTAGATCCCAGGTTGCCAAAAGTTGACCTTCACCATAAAAAGGTTGTAGACCACTGATCTAGAGGCAGGAAGCCTCTGTGATAGCCTACAAATTGAACAAATAAGGTTCTTTCCCCTCTCCACAATACTCATCCTTTGTGCTCTATGGCGAGTTGTTTACTTTTTGGGGGTTTTTTTTGCCTCTACCCCCATCTGTAAAATGGAGGTAACAGTACCTCCTTACTTCAGATGTGAGATGCTTAGGTACTATGGTGACTGATGCCATGTAAGTATCTAAAATGGATAGACCGAGAAGGAATTAGCATTCCTAGATCAGGTTGGAGCAATGTAGGCAACCTTGGACTGTGCTTGCAGATACAGCTACTGCACTTGTTCTAGTAACTAACACTGGGTGTCTACATGTGTGATTATTAATGAACATGAATAAACTCCAGAGCTTATTGTTCCAGAGTTTTTTGCTCCTGGGCACACCATTTGAATATGTGCCTGGGGGCAAAATACTCCAGAGCCTGTTGCCCCGGAGCTTATTTGGGTGCAGCATGTAGAGCCTGGTTGGAGCAACCTGGTCTGACAGGGCCCCTGAGGGCTCAGCCTGCCAGCCTAGGGCTCCTCTAAGCAATATGTGCTGTGGAGGAGCTTGTGGAGGCACAAGGGTGCTTTAGCACAGGAGCTGCCTGCCAGCTAGCCCCACACTGAAGCACCCTGTGCCCCAGCCAGTCGGGACATCATCTACATGTGCACTGCCATGCATGAGAACTCTGCAGTAGGATAGTACTTGTCTTTTAAAAGTACTACCATGCTGCAGAGTTTTAGTTTTGTGTGCCCTAATAGGCTCACCTGTGTAGATGCTGAGATGTTTATTACACAGTTAATTAGTCAACTGCTCAGTAAATCTCGTGTAGGCATAGCCACTAAGTCAATGAGCTAAATAATTCAAAACACCCTTGTATGTTCAAAACACACATTTCACTCCAGTTTCATCTTTGTGTCTTTGTATTTACTTTAAGTTGCATTATATGCTACAGTACTGCTATACCGCATGGTGGCACGTAAGTGTGTGCGTAAATGCCTTCATTTGTGAACTCCAGTCCATCCTAAATCCAGCAGTTTACAGTGGAAATCATATTGCTTGAATAGTGGCCTCAGCTTTCATTGCTGAAGTCAGTAAGCACTTTGACACTGACATCAGTGGGCTCAGGATATAATTTCAATGGCTTTACTTTAACCTGTTTTCTTACAGATGAGCAAAGTAGAAACCTCCTGGACTACACAGAATGTGAGGCAGAATGTGCTGTGTGAAATGCTGAATAATTTCTGAACAGGAAGGGAAAGGAAAGGAGAGTTTTCTTCATTAAAACTCAGAAAAGCTTCTAGTTCAGCTCCTCATGCTCTTAAGATTGAAGTTCTGCAGGGTCTCCAAAACCCTCAGAAACCACTAACCACTCCTTGCAGGAGTTGTCATTGTGGTGTTTAATGTAAGTGTGCTAGATTATGTAAGCCATCAGCTCACCTCTTACCAAGATTTCCACGAACACGTCATGACAGGAAGGTGCTCATGGGGAATTTACTTCTACAAATTCAATTATTTCCCTGGTATCTTTTTTTCAGTTCATAGATCCTACTGCTACAGTCTTAGTCTGTAACTTTTTACTTACTGTTGTACTACCCCATTTTTCCTTTGAATTTTTAAACTAGCTCAATGTCTTATGCAGTGTTTTAGATTTTTTCTTATAGCATAAATGTATTTCTGTTGCAGTGGGAATGGCTTCAGCGTGGTTGATTAAAGTTGAGGTAGGAAGGGAGTCCAATCACACCTGCACAGGCACAGGACAAATAGAGCCACACCTAGAACTATGGGAACACTACAGAATATAAATGTTACATATGTGCAATGTGTTTAAATTAACATGACATGTAACTTTAAGTGTTAGAATTTTTGGCCCTTAGGACATATAATTTAATTTGATCCCGAGTGATGCAACTCTTTAAACTTTTTGCACCTTCCTAATCCTGGTGAATTTAATGACATGAACAGGAGTGCTTGCAGCTGCTGCTTTGGTGCAGTTTACAGGCTTCACAGGCTTTGCTAGTTGAACTTGTAAACTAGTTGATCCATGATTATCTGACTTTGAAACATAGTAGGTGTAACTGGCAGAGAGTATATGTGTGTCAGATCACAGAAGTACTGACAACCTTAAGCAATCAAAAAAATCTTGATTTATTTTCAAAGATTTTAATGCTTTTTATTTATTTAAATAAATAAAGTATAGATTCACACACAAAACCTTAGATCCTGGAATCGTGTTATCAAGACAAACACCACATTTTATAGGTGTCTCAATACAGTTCTGGGAGTTGGAAATATTATCAAAACTAACATTAGCTAATTAAGGCTGCCTAGAGACGTACTCAGTTGTGTTCTACTTAGAATGCTCCAGTGTCACCTCATTGTCATGTGTATTAAGCTGCTCCATGTTTCAAAATGGCCACGAGGGCACTTTACCTACACCCATTGGAGCAGGCTCAATTAATCAAGTGTGCTGGAGCATGGCAATCACAATGGATTGCTCCAGCACGCTCCCACATCTTATATGTCAGTGTCCCTACTTCAAAAATAGTGGTGAGGTTACTTCATCTGAAGTTTGTTGAAAGTTGAACAAAATTTAGATAAAGCACCCCGCTGCCATTTTGAAGCGTGGGGATGCCAATACATGAGATGCTCTGGGCACCTTAATTAGAGTGGCTGTCAGAGAGGTGCTCTAATAAAATTTCCTGCCCGCCCCCCTCCGCCCCCCACTCCCAGAGGACATGTATAAACGTCCGGGGTTATAATACTATTTTGGTGGGACATACCCTATTTCTAGGCCTAATTAGCCTAGTATTTTTTTTGTCAGGTTCTCTCTCTGTTTCAAGCTGTTTCACCCAATAATATAATGCCTGGATACTCCAAAGATGTACCCATATAGTATATATATTGCCAGTATTTTCCTTGATTAAACATTGTTAATCTATGGTAATGTCAAATAACAGTAGTGTCCAGGCTGAGGCACTAAGCTGTTTGGTTATTCATCCTGCAGAGCACTTCATGTTACTCTGTGTGGCCTTTGTGATATTGTCAAGTTATCTGGGATTCTGTGACGATGTCTCGTAATGTAAGCTTGTTTGGACTGTCAAATGCCTTTTCAACATCACTGAAATTGGACAGATGGAGCCTGCTATTCTCTGTTTTCTTCTATGAGAGTTTATGTGAATATGATTTCTGCATAGTGTCTGCTGGGGCCGAATCCTGCCCATTATATTAATCCACTGTGTCTTTCATCCCTTGTAGTATCAGACTGCAGAAGACTTTCCCTGTGAGAGGGAGTAGTGCTTCTCCTCTCCACAACTGCCAGTGAGATGAGCCTTTTTGGGGGCATTCTGACAATCATTCTATATTTCCACTGATCAGAAGTGGTCTCTTTCTCCCTAGTTCGTCGAACAGCTCTGTCAGTTTGATTAAGGCAGTGCCAAGTGCTTTTAGCATTTCTGCTGTGATCTGATCATGTCCTGCCGCTTTGTGGGTTTTCAGCTTCTTGATTGCAGCTTGTACTTTTGACAGTTCTGTTGGACTAGTGTTAATGTCAGGTTGTTCAGGTTCACATATTTCATTGAAATCGGGTCTTCAGGTGGGCTAGGTCTGTTGAGATGACTTCTTGAAGACGCTTTACCCATCTCTTTTTCAGATCTATCTCAGATTCTTCCATCTTTGATTTTTGATTGCTTGACCTACTTCTTGTTCTGACATCCTATATAGGGTTTTAGTCGCATGGTAAGCAGCTGTGTAATTGCTAACCATAGTAGGGGTTTCACTTCAAATGTTAGGACTCCAACATATATTTTTATCTATTTTTCCTGGCATTTCTTTTCAGTACTTTGTCTGTTTTCTGGTACTACTTTGTTTTTTCCCCTATACTTTTTTCACCTTTGTATTCAGATATTTTCCTTTCTGAGATGTCCCATATCTTGTCTTATCCAAGTATTTTTCTGTCTTTGTGGAGCCAGCTGTGATTATTTCAGCTTGAACCACATTGTTTCTGAGTACTGTCCTGTCCATTTTTCTTCAATTTTGTCTGTCTCACCTTTCTCTGCCTCTGACTATGATACGTATTTGTTTCTCAGTTCAAGCTGGAATTTTCCACAGCTATCTTGTGTTTTTGCATTCAGTTTCTTATTATTGATTTTTTTTTGCTGACTTTTGTATAATGTCAATCTTAGTTTTATTTTAAACTATGTAATTTCAACAATCTAAAGATTGTGGCCAGAGCTGATATCTGATTCTTGGTATGCCTTAACTTCTTGGATAAGATGACCTGAATTTTGAATCAATGCAGATGTGGTCAGCCTGGTGTGTTTTGCTATCTGGAAGTCTAATGTTTCTTTGCTTTTGACTTTGAGCGAACAGAGCGCTTGAAAGCACATGCTTAGGCTCCAATCTCAATTTAATGAATCTCTTGCCATATAGCTTGGATGATTCTTAGCCCATGCTTTCCCCTTGTTCTTTCCATTTTTTGATTTTTGTATCTTACCCTGGCATTAAAGTCACCTATCAAAAGAAGCTGCCTAATTGTTGCCACTATCCAGTTATTAGGTTGTTGGCCTGAAAGGAGAATTGGTTAGGAGAAGGAGATGGGTGCTCTAAATGTTGTTGAATATTAATATTAATAATTCAGGACAAGACCTGAGGCACTTCTGCATTTTGTAACTTTTTTGTCTTTGGATTGTTTTAACAAAAGATGTATTGTACATTAAGTGTTAAATTTCTAATTTCAGGGTTTTGGGGAGTGATATTGTTAAAAAAAAATCAGATTTGGGATTTTTTTAAAGTGATTTGATCTTATACATCAAAAATGATTTCAGGAAATTGGGTTCAAATTTTTATAAAATGCACATTTAAGGAGAGATCAGGCATAGAAGACTCCAAAAGAAAAGTCAACTGTTTCTTAAGGGAGTTATACAAAATAGGTTTAAAATGGTAGCTTTGTGATATTAAAGAAAGTTCTTCAGCTTGGCATGCATTGCAATAAATATATGGTCTGGCCTTAAAGAGACACATTTATAATTAATATTGTTGCATATTTATTCCTTTGTTGACTTTTATTTCATTTTTTTCAGCATGTGAGAATCAGAATAATTTATAAATGTCCAGAGTATTGTTTTTCTGTACCATGTAATCTTTATCATTTTCTAAACAGAAATACAAAAAACATCAATCAAGTTGATTGTAGTCAATGCAAAAATAAATTTCCCCCTTGTACAATATAATTTTTGCTGTGAAATATATCAGTGTAACAATTTGATTTTTTTATTGCTTCATTCTACTTTTTTGCAATATAAACGATGACGATTTGCTGATTATTGTTATTATTATTATCTGGAGCTGTCAATGGCGTGTTTTTTATAGAATCTCAGTGCATGACCTATGACATTTATTGTATTTGAAAGTCAGAAAAAAAACCAGAAGATTTATAATTATTATATAACTCAAGTCATTACAAAAAAACCTACTTATTGGAGCAGTGTGGGATAAAGGGATTTAGGAAGCACAGTGAGTCTGTCACAGCCATTTGGATGGGGATAACCCAAATGCTTACAAAACTGTATTGTATCATACATTTACTGTATTTCAGCTCTGGGATCCACTAAAGGATTTTAAAATATGTTAAACATCTGTAATTTGCATTGGCTATCCATGTGCTCTTTGCATGCTAAAATCAATATACTAGTATCAGTTTCTAAATATCTGAAGGAAGGGACTTTTGTATCAGCTTCATCCAAAAGTTGACCTTCTAAAGGTAGTCATATGCTTCGTCCTACTGAAGGAGGAAGGAGGGCTGGGGAAATGGGACAGGAAGAGGAAAGAGAACTCCATGGAAAAGGAAATGGAGTCCTGGGAACAGGAGCAAGGGCCTGGATAGCTAGCTAGCAAGACACCTCAAGGCAGACCGATGTTGGAAAAGACTCGGGTGTGAAGTGCAGATTGGTGGCAAGCCAACTAAAAACTCTGGAGCAGCATTGGAAAGCTTTGAGTAGGAGTATCATGGGAGGACACTCAGTTCCCCCTTCTTGTTCACGTGGATTGAATTTACTTCCATACAGAGGGCTAGCACGACTTAATTGTCATACTCATCCTAATCTCTAATGTGAAGCCAAATCCACATTTAAGGACCTGCAGGCTGGTCTGCTTATAGTCCTCTGGTACTATGCAGCAGTTACAGTAAGTACTATACTATACCATTGCAGCATAACCTGAGTGCATGGGCACTGCACTGAGGAGGTTTGAATAGGGAAGCAATCCCACATCAGTTGTGGATAACATGCAGAGCTACCTTACAACCACTTATGCAATTTTAAGTCCTCAACAGTGATTTTATCCATATGGATAACTAGTGGATCACAGATGGTGTTGACACCGATCTGGTTCACTGTGGAACTGAAAAATAGTTATTGGGTAATCATAGTAACAGTGCACCATAACTGCAGTTCAGAAAGTTTAATATAACAATAAAAAGCCTCCATACCAAGAGCAAGACAATAGGGGCAGCAAACAGGATAGCTTGTAAGCAGTTCACTGGCAATAAGGGGAAGAGGAGACTGGCACCAGATCCTACTCTGGAAAGTTAAGTGAGCCAGGGCTGTTGGTGTGTTTGGTTTGCTGAGCGTTTGGTGGGCTGTGTGTTTAAGTATGTGCTCTGAGCAGCTGGGAGTACCGCTAACTGGGTGATTGCTGTCTGTGTCTGAGAAAAGCCCTATCAAGGGAGCGGAGTGAGTATAAAAGACCCAGAGGAGTATAAAAAGAGAATCTGAGCAAACAGGGCAATTTGTAAGCAGTAGATAGGTCAGTCTAAAGGTTGGTTTTCTGCTTCCTTCCCTGAAGGAGAACCTTTAAGGTATGATCTTTCCTTAAAAAAGAGCAACTAACTTACTTATATTTATGGTAAGTAGCTAAAACTCAGCAGTTAGACCAACACTTAAGCCCCTTGTTTAACTAGAAACCAAAACAAGTGGGGAGTTCTTTAGACAGGACTGCTCACTATTGAGCCTCTCTGACTTGGTGCTGGAGAGACTGCAGCTTGCAGAGTCCTTCCAATGACAGCTGGGTGGGGAAGCGCCTATGATGTGAGCGGTGTCTCCTGGTGGCATGAAGGATGCAGAGGCTGGGGGAGCATGGTGACCACTTGTAGGCTGTGGTGGCGATGGTGGTAAGGGTGCGGTGTTGGCAAGTGGGGAGCTCCTGCAGGAGCCACAGCGGTGTCGCCTGGGGGGTAGCTAGCACTGACCAGCAGTTGGTGGCCATCCACAGACACCACCAGTAGCATCAGTGGCAGCCAGCAATGATTTGGGATGGCCTGCAGATGCCGCTGGCGGTGTCAGCAGCTAGGGGTGGTGGTGGCGAGTGGCGATTGCCTACAGGTCAGTGGCGCTTTTCACAAGGGGTGCACCACCAATCTCCAGGGGTGCATGTGCACCTCCTATATGTCACCAGTGCCTGGTGGTATCCTTCAGGGAGTAGGCAAGAGAGCTATGGGAGGAGATGGTGAGGCTGTGAAGCACCCTCCACCATGAAGATTTTATTGATTTGATGCTTAAGGAGACCTCTAGGACTGTGCAGGAAGGACTGCCAGGAGTAGTGCTACAGAAGGAAGTGGACATGGTTTCCCAGGAAGGTATCATAGTACCTAGGGTCAGAAGGGGCCTAGAGCAGGCCATCTAGTCTGACCCCCCGCCAATGGCAGGAACGAGTGCCAGAGTTGCAGGACCCCAGCCAAGTACCTATCTAATCTACTTTTAAAGACGCCCAAGGTAGGGGCAAGAACAACTTCCCTAGGAAGCCGGTTCCACGTCCTAGCCACCCTAACTGTGAAGTAGTGCCTCCTAATGTCCAAC
>JAGPOW010003395.1:33070985-33102970 GCA_030014935.1 Caiman crocodilus
CCTGGGTCCAGGGGGAACTTGCTGCCACCGACGAGTTGCTCTTCTGGGTCTGGGGGGCTCCTCAGTAGGTTTCTGGCCCTGCAGAGAACAGAAATACATATCAATTTCCTGCTCTGCCTCCCGGATCCCCCGCAGCCTGCTCACCTCTGCCTGGAGCTCCCGCAGCCGCCCCTCCAGGGCCTGAAGATGTCCACAAGAAGGGCAGCCGGGGGCCGCCCCAGGCATCACACCGACCCCCGGGAACCCCACCCAGCCAGGTTAAAAGCTGGAGGCTTGTGACCTCTGGCAACAAGCAAAAGTCTTTATCCCGACCTGTAGCCGTCTGCCTGGAGAACAGATATAGAGCCCTATCAATAGGCCATTTGGACCTGCTTCCTGGTGGAGATGCATGTTTTCATGCCCGTTGTGCCCCTGGGAGCCAAAGACCCTGACCCAGACCCCCGATTGAATAGATGGGAGGGTAAGAGCCGGGCCGAGAGAGAGGGTAGGTGAGCTTATAAGGGGCTGAGGGAAAAGACTGAGGAGGGATTTGAAACAACCTTAAACTACCTGAAGGGTGATTGCAAAGAGGATGGAGCTAGACTGTTCTCAGTGGTGACAGATGACAGAACCAGGTGCAATGTACCAGGTCACAAGTTGTAGCAAGGGGAGTTTAGGTTAGATTTTAGGAAAAACTTTCTCACAAGGTGGGTAATAAAGCACTCTAACAGATGTCCCAGAGAGGTTGTGGAGTCCCTTAAAGGTTTTTAAGACCCCAATAGACAATAGCTTTGTTGGGATGATATAGTTGAATGGTCTTACTTTGTGCAGAGTGTTGGACTAGGTAATCTCCTGAGGTCCCTTCCCACCCCAATTTCTATGATTCTATGATTAAGTGGTTAGACTCCCAGTCTTAACATAGTAGATTTATTTCAAGTCAACTCACCCTAACCATTCCATGAAACTTTTCTGAGTTCTCAAGTTGTTTCTGAGTTCTCAGGTGTTTAGGAGCTTTCTTTATCCAAATTTGATTTGATTTCCAGTCCCACTCTGTTTACAAATGACTTGCTCCAAAATTTCCCTCCCAGCCTACTTCTTCAATAGGGAGGTTTTATATAGAAACATATAAAAAGGAAGATTGTAAGAAGCTGTCCAATTCTGTGATTTTTCCTGAGTTATATTTTTCCCCAGTTTTCTTAGTTTGTAGTCGTGTTTGTAGACTTCTTTGTTCTTAGTTTGTTTATGAATTTTATAGATACTTTTAATTATAGTGTGTGTGTGTGTGTGTATTTGCAAGAAATTGAACTGCATTCCCCATTTTTTTTCCTTTCTCTCCTGAAACTGTCCATGTTCAAGTTTCTCTCCTCCATTTGGTTACTGCACCAAGGTTTTTCATACTAAGAACCAAAATACAGCCTTAATATTTAAAAGAACTGGACAGAGGAATGACAGACAAGGTTTCTAGTTTTCTAAGGTTCTGAGCCAAATGCACTGTTGCTAACTGTAATGTCTCAGAAGTGTGTATTCCTTCCCATCTTCTTCATTAGCCCCAGTAATCAATCAAAAATACCCTAAGAAGGCTGCAATTTATAATATGATGTGAGATCTGGTGAGAACTCATTCTTAAAGATACACATATATCAATTAAATGTCTATAATTTTGCTGTGGAAAATGGAAAAGCAAACCCCACAAATCTCATTAGCATAATTATATATGAATGCACATTGTGGCTTTTACCTGGGTTAATCTTAAAACTAGAGACCCCACAAAAAGATGCACTAGGACGGTCAGAATCTTCTTTGTGTACCTGCCCAATGGAAACTGCTAGCTACTTTCAATGTGCCACTAAAGTTGATTTTAGAGTCCAATAACTTTTTTAAAACATATATGCTAATGGAGTCATTAACTGCAAGAAAATTCCAGTTCTTTCCTTATTGAGCAACCACCAGACAGATGGATGAGGTCATATTAAACTACAGGTGGTTTTAATGAGTTGCTATATCTAGAAAAGGCAGAAAATTAAATTTGTTCCTTTAATACTTTATTTATTTTTAGATAGATGTGACAAAGGAGGTGAGGTGAGCTAGATTATAATCTCCAGTTGTGGAGGGGAGCACTCTGGGGGACTCACTGTAGGAAGGCGTTAATGTAAATAATTATTGTAAATAGTTCTCCAAGTAGGATGTGTATATGCCCCTTTCACGCTAAGGGCAGATGGCAGTCTAGTCTTGACAGACGGTCACAAAAACTGCTCTCTGATTCTAGTTCCCCCTGACATAATGTTTCATTGTACTGGGTAAATGTTGTCCCTAAATTAAGACTATGGAGAGGGTAGTTTCTTCCTGCTGACTACCAAGAGCAGCCCAGGGGGACACATCCAAGTGCTTTCCCTGACCAAGGAGAGGTGGAAAAGGAACACCTGGGTGGTGGACTTGGGCCTCCTGGGTCCTGGAAGTCCACCAGGAGACAAGCCAGCTGGCCTTGTGTGGTTCCAGTTCCAGGGGCCCAGTGACTAATCCAGGTTTAATTACGCCTACATTTTAGCAAGGCTTGTGATACTGTCTCCCACAGCATTCTTGCAAGCAGGCTGAGGAAGTATAGGTTGGAAAATGGACTGTAAGGTGGATAGAAAGCTGGCTGGATTATCAGGCTCAATGGGTAGTAATCAGTGGGTCAGTGTCTAGCTGGCAGCTGGTATTGAGTGGAGTGCCCCAGGGTTCAGTCCTGGAGCTGGCTTTGTTCAATATCTTCATGAACAATCTGGAAGGTGAGATGGATTGCACCCTCAGCAAGTTCACGGATGACACCAAACTGGAGGGTGTAGTAGATATGCTGGAGAGTAGGGCTAGGATTCAGAGTGACTTAGACAAATTGGAGGATTGGACCAAAAGACATCTCATGAGGTTCAATAAGGACAAGTACAAAGTCCTGCACTTAGGACAGAAAAATCCCATGTACCAGTACAGACTGGGGACTGACTGGCTAAGCAGCAGCTCTGCAGAAAAGGACCTGGGGATTACCATGGACAATAAGATGGAAAAGAGCCAACAGTGTACCCTTGTTGCCAAGAAGGCTAACATCATACTGGACTGCATTAGTAGAAACATTGACAGCAGATTGAGGGAAGTAATTATTCTGCACTGGTGAAGCCACATCTGTGTCCAGTTTTGGGTCCCCCAGCATAGAAAGGATGTAGATAAGTTGAAGAGCATCCAGTCGGGGGCAACAAAAATGGTTTCAGGGTTGGGGAAAATGACTTATGACAGGGGTAGGCAATTATTTTGAGTGGAGGGCTGCTTATCCAGTTTTGGCAGGCTGTTGAGGGCTGCATGCATAGCCCCAACCCTTGACAGGTGCCCCACCCCTTGGCAGGTGCCCCTCCCCCTCTTGGGACCAACATCCCAATGTCTTGGGACCAATGTTCCAGGGCCAGAACCAGTGGGGCCCAAAGTGGAGCGCAGGCTGGCTGGGTTCTGTGGAGTTGGGCTGGGCTGCATCAGCAAGGAGGGGGGACGTGTCCTGCTCCATAGAGCCCCTGCCAGCTGGAACCCTGCGCTCCTGCCACCCTGCTCTGGGCCCTACTGGCACTCGCCCCAGGACACCGGTGCGGGCCCCATGCTCCCACTGCCTCCCTTCCTGCTCACACCCAGTGCTCCCCAGACCTGTGGTATAGGTGGGGGGCAGCGCACAGCCCTGACCCCCTGCTTGCCAGCAGAGAAGAAGCTGGTGCTGAGCATGGGGAAAAGTGGCCCCTCACCTGCCCCATGGCTGGTGCCCCATGTTGTAGGCACTCACAGTCCACAAAGGGCTGTCCAAAACAGGCACAGGCAGCCCAAGGAAGGATGTGAGCAGCTACAGCATGGGGCTCTGGCCATGGGGTGGGCAAGGGGCCACTTTTCCCCATGCTCAGCACCAGCTTGTAACCCACCCCACTGCCAGCCTGGCCAGGTTACAAGTTAGTGCTGAATGTGTGTGTGGCGGGGAGAAAGCAGCCTCTCCCTGCCCCATGCCTGGTGCCCCACGCTGCAGCCACTCTCATCCTGCCTGGGACTGTCTGTGCCTGCTCTGGACAGCCCTGTGTGGGTTGCAAGTGCTTGCATTGCGGGGTGCCAGCCATGGGGCGGGTGAGGGGCCGCTTTTCTCCGTGCAACAAAGGAGCCTGGGAAAAAGCTGAGAGTGGGGGGGGAAGCAGCCCCTCTGCACTGCAGGAGCATGGGCTGTCTGGAGCAGGCACAGGCAGCCCCATGCGGGCTGCAAGCAGCTGCAGAGTGGGGCATCAGGTGTGGGTGGGGAGAGGCCACTTCCCCCCTGCGCTCCTTCCTTGCCCCAGGTACCTCCCCTCCCCCCCCCTTATCTGAGCTTCCCATGCCAGGGCAGCCATGTACTCCCAGCCCAGAAACCCCAGCTGGGTCTTCTGGCTAGGTGGCAGGGCTGGGTGGGCCCTCCTGTTTTTGGAGCCCAATGGGCTTCCTCTGGGTCCTACTGCCCTTGGTTCCTGTCATTTTTTACAGGAACCAAGGGCAGAGAAATATTAATTTTCCAATTTTTTTTTATGGGCCCAGTGGTCTGGATAGAATGGCCTCATGGGCCATATTCAGCCTGTGGACCATATTTTGCCCACCCCTGACTTATGAGAAGTGGCTGAGGGAACTGAGTTTATTTTGTCTGTCAAAGAGAAGAGTGATAGGGGATTTGATAGCAGCCTTCAACTACCTGAAGTGGGGTTCAAAAGAAGACAGAGCTAGACTGTTCTCAGTGGTGGCAGGTGATAGAACAAGGAGCAATGGTCTCAAGTTGCAGCAAGGGAGGTTTAGATTGGATATTAGGAAAAGATTTCTTGGTAGAAGGGTTGTGAAGCACTGGAACAGCTTAGCTAACAGGTGGTAGAATCTCCATCCTTTGAGGTTGTTAAGACCTGGCTCAACAAAGCCCTGATCTAGTTGGGGCTGGTCCTGCTTTGAGCAGGGGGTTGGACTAGATGACCTCCTGAGGTCCCTTCCACCCCTGTTTTCTATGATGCTAACTCTTTTGTTGCGAGTGTGGCTGACTGGGCCTGAAGGGGTAGAGTGGAGGCTCTGAAAGTACTGGGAAAAGGGAAATTCAGGAGAGAATGGAGAGAAAATCCCAGAGAGGAGAGAGAGAGAAGGTCCCATGGGGGACAGAGTGCAAAGGAATAGATCCAGGGAGGACAGAGGAAAACCTACGTAGGGTCAGAGGGGACTGTAGTGGGACAATAAAGATTGTTTGGAGCAGTCTCCTATGCTGTTTAGAGACACTTGGCATTCTGATTCTCTTCCTCTTTAAAGAAGGAAACATCCCATTCTTCCCAGGAGCTGACCCAAAAGGAGGATCTTTCAGGTGGGGGTTTTATGGATCACTGAGGAAGCCTGGGACTGAGAAGAGTCAAGATTTCAAAACCAGAGGATTGACCCTTGTGAAGCTATGTTAGGGCTGTCTGCAGGTGCTCCTCTCAGGAAAGGGAGATAGAATAAAGCTGTTTCTTGGCTGATGAAGAACTTTTCCCTCTCTCTTCCCGATTCCTCCCCCAAGGGCATTGATGATTCCATGACAACACACACAATCTTTAATCACAAAGTGGGACTTAAAAGGATTTAAGGGTCATGTATCAAATTTGGATTTGAGTCTCACATAGATTTTTTTTTTTGTGAAGGCAGAGACCATGTTCATATTTAATCTGTATTCAGATAGAGAAATCAGACCTGGAAAATAACATCTATCTCTGGACAGCATTAGTTGGTGATATATTCTGAAAACAAATCTGACTGAACAGGTGCAAATTGGGTAGGCACCTCCAGCAAGTTACAGCTGTGTTTCCTGCTGCTGCTAGATTATTTTGTGTTAATCTATTTATATATATAAAGCAATAAGTAAGCCTTAGGTATTGTAACAAGTCACATCAGCTAATGATATTTATATCTGCCTAATATTAATTTTTTTATATAAAAACCATGGTTAGTACTGAGTCAAAATGTGCATAGATGGAAAACACAAGAGGACACTTGACAAGCAGGCTAACATTTTGTAAAAACCGAGGGACTGAAATTGAGATGTTAAGGGTGTGTGCAAGTGTTATAATTCTAACAATGGAATTGTAGTTCTACTGATAGAAAGCCTAAGTGTCCAAGCATTACAATACCTACAAGGCAAAAAAAAATGCTGGGTCCAGGAGAAACTTCTGCCTTGTCCAACGACGTAGTAGAAGTTGCCTCCAGTACAGTTTCCATTTGACGAACAAATGCTTGTACACTTTTTATCATCAAAAGAAGTTTCTGTGCTGCCTTCTGGTATTCCCACATTCATTCCTCTTCCCCCACAAAACTGCTCTGGCCAATTCCCAAACCAAAGCCTTCTGCTAGTCAGCCCCAGGCTGGGAAAGCCCAGCCTCTCTCCACAGCTTTGCAGCTGTTAACCCTCTGACCTGCCAGAACCCCCATGACCCTGCAGATCCCCGAAGCTGCCTCTTTCTCCATCCCGCTGACCTCCTGCTCCCCCCCACAGCTATAAAGTGTTCCCTGAGCTAGATCTGTCCCTCTGTTCACATGGATCAGCCCACCCTAGTCCACCCAGACTCTACCTGAACAGCTTGTCCATGTCAGTGGTCTTTATTTCCAAAAGTGGCTTGTCATATTGTTTGGGTATGGGAGGGGGCAGAGACCTAAATCCACCAGCTCTCCCACCCCCCAAACTGGTGCCCCAAACTGCACTAACAGGCCTCCATTGGGAATGGAGACCACTGACACAGAGTAGTGAGTAAAGCTCCTGCACCATGCCTAGAGCCCTAGCTGTGCCCATGGTTGTTAACAGGCCTGTGCAAGTAGGCAGGTGTTTGATCTGGCTTCAGATCAAGCCACTTCAGATGTCAGTGATCCAATCCTGAGCTGAAGCGGCTCTGAAGTTTTGGAGCTGCCTGAGAGATCCAGCTATAGGGTATAATGGGGGATCAATGAAGTCTGCCAACTTTCAAGAAGATCAATCGGTGTAGGGGTTTGTGGGGAACTGCACTCCAAATTCTTGAAAGCAAAACTCCTGTCACATCTATGTGTTACACCACAGGTGGGTGGCAACTGCAGGGGTGCTAGCCCCTGGTGAGGACACAAAGCCTGCCAAATTTAAAAAAGATAGGTGTAGGGGTTTGGGAGGAACTGCACCTCAAGCTGCTGACAGGCAAAACTCATGACACGGATGACCCTGTGTGTGTTCAGGCACAGTGGGCTGAAAACAGCGGGGGTGATGGTCCCCCTGAAGCCTGCCAGCTGCGTGTGTGTATTGCTGGGGGAGTCTGTCTTCTGGGGCCCCGCACCTCTGGCTGCTAACGGGTAAAACTCATGATGTGAGTGGGTGCTTGGGTGACTGCATCTGTCTTGGGGCACAGGGGGTGAAATCTACTGCAGGCCTGGGTGCTGGGCCCTGCCAGGCCATGATGCCTGCCAGCTGTGTGTGTGTCTTGCTGGGGGAGTCTGTCTTCTGGGGCCCTAATCTCAAGCTGCTGACAGGCAGAACTCGTCGTGTAGGTGAGTGACATTGCATGTGCATGTTAAGGTGCGCCCCTCCTGGCGCTTGGGCCTCTGCACAACATGGCAGTGTGCCAACTATCTCCAGTACCCCCACAAACTGCACACCAGAATCTATCAAGGACAACAATACCCAAATACCTGTGGGGGCACACTCCTCACCAAAAAAACACTATGCCTCCAGTCTCAGGCCTGGTCCTGGGAAGGAACAAATTACAAACCACTTGTTTGTCAAGCCACCCTGGCTGAGCAGTGCTCCTAGCACCACTCCCTGTCCCATTTCCCTCCTCACTGTGGGGGCCTCAATCTGCCCTCCCCACGGCCCCT
This sequence comes from Caiman crocodilus, assembly GCA_030014935.1. Classification (NCBI taxonomy): domain Eukaryota; kingdom Metazoa; phylum Chordata; order Crocodylia; family Alligatoridae; genus Caiman; species Caiman crocodilus. Next base: position 33,078,825 of record JAGPOW010003395.1, read on the forward strand.
CGAGCCCCGATAGACTTACCGGCAGGGAGCTGCTCTCCATTCTGCCCAGCTCTTTCCTGGCCATGTGCATGGGTGTGCACATGCACATAGTGCCCCTTGCGTCTCACTCCCTGCAGTCCCAAGCAGCCTCTTGCAGGCTTGCCTGCAAAGGGAAACCTAAATCCCTACATAGCATGATACTGTGAATACAGGACAAATGCTGTCCTGGAATCATGTAACCCAGGGCTGGGACTGTCATGCCCAATTAAGTATGGGTGGTCACCTTACAGGTAGGGTTTTTAATCACTTAAACTATACTGCTTAATAAAAGGACTGAACTTAACTGGATCATTAGTATAATTGCATGTAAACTTAGGGAGCCTATACGCATGCAGTGAGGCAGCTCTGACATGCAACAATTACATGAGCTTCAGTTAAAGCACCCCCTTTGCCATTTTTCAGTGTGTGGATGCTGATGCATGTGATGCTCTGGGCAGTGTAATTGAAGTGGCTCTTGGATCCACTCTAAGGCAACTCCTCCCCCAAGCATGTATATAAATGCCCTAAGTCTTTACTCATGTCAGAGTAAATGGCACGTTTTTCATTGTACCGAATAAGAGGTTCTTGGTGCTCAACACCTTTGAAAGTCAGCTGCCTCATTAGATACATATAAAGACTTTGGAGATTACTGGTAATTTGGGGTACATGTTTACTAAAAACAGTGGCTCTTACCCTTTCCACTAGGGGCTTTGGCATTTAAGTACAAGGAACTGTAGGTGCTCTGAGTTTATACCCATTTCTTTACTTCTTGTATTTCAGAAACTGAGGTGTAAAGCAGTTGCCTTCAGCACAGTGATAAATCTAAGTGAGCTCCTTTAGAAGGTGTTTTTGTTTTTGTTTTTTTTTGCAAATGTGTACTTTGTTTATTGATTTGCTTGCACTGTGCCTGTATTTCTTTTGTCTTAAGACATCTCTGAATATCTTAGAAAGTAACTTTAATAGTAGAAATACTTGGGAAAACAATTTAAATATTTTAGTGCGTTAGCTTGAATCATATAGAAATATTTAGATTTGATACCTGATCTTAAGAAGTACTGTAATCTAAACCGAGAACAAAAAGATATCTTTGTTTTCCTTCAAAGCTTAGTAATGGTATTCAAATGTCTTATTCTAATGTAGTAAGCTAGGTGAAATGTTAAATGTTTTTTAGTGAAAAATAATGTTTCTTGATACAACTTTTTGCCCAGAAAGACCCATCTTTTGACCAGCTTTCCTGCTCTCAATGAGTTCAATGGAGCAAAAATTCTTGAAAGTAAATATTCAGAAATACAGTTTAAATTTAAAACTTTATTTCATTTCTGTCTTGGCTTTCCAGTGTTCTGTACAGATGCAATGAGCTCTAACAGTCTTACAGTTCTATTTTATTTAATTCTCCCTACCATAAAATTATTCTCTTTGAAATCGGTTAATTCTGGAAAATGCATGTTCTAATTAGAGAGAGGCTGGTCTCCAATGTTCACTTCCAATGTTTATTGAAGTTAAACTGAATCTCTCAAGTGACCTAGTTGTCCTGTAACTTTCTTGTGGTGGGTGGGCAGTCTTGTTTAGGGTATCAGCTGGAAGCAGAAAATAAAATGGTACATAAAAATGAAGAATAATTAAGCCAGAAAATATGTGTATTTATTCAATGGCTGGGGTCCTGTGGCAGGGCACTGGGTGTGCCTGACACTTTAAGGCCCTGGAGCTGGCAGCCTCCAGGTGCCTCACGAGGGCAGCCATTTTGAGGCCTATATAAACTCAGGCAGTTTGGCTGCTGGAGGCCAGGCAGCAGCATCGCCTGGCCGGAGAGCTGCTAGGAACAAGCGGAGGTATGGGGGAGCTGTAAGGGGATAGAAGGAAGCTCCTGGTCCTGGGCATGACCTGAAAACTGTACCCTGCTGGGAGTGGGTGGCCTGGTGGGGTTCTCGTGGGTTCTCCTGGGGTGGTGTGGAAGCCCCCAGGAAATGCCAGGCCAGTTACCACCCGGTAGAAGGCGAGTCGGGGTGCCTTAACCCCTTGCCCCCACCGCTGGGTGGGTTACCCTGTTTGCTTGGAGGGCCCAGAGGGGGACCTGGAGATTGAGAATGTGTGAGGGACTAGAGACCCGCCCAACCATGAGAGTACCCTCGACTGGCCTGGGCTGGGGCCAGGACCCAGGGAGGGGTCAAAAGGGCCAGGGGACCTACAGCGAGGGACGCCCAGAGCTGGAAGCCTGGGGTCCCGGCTGGCTTGGTGGTGGGCCAGGGCAAGTTGCCATAGGTCTAGGAGGGACCACACTCAAGAGGGGAAGATGGATTTCGGGGGGTGAGGTAGCCTGGATGACGGCGGAGAGGCTGCCTGATGGTACGGACTATGGACGGGTCCTGTATGGATGAATCTGGGGCCCAGTGTGGGGCCGGCAAATTAGTGAATATTGAGATGCCATCCACGAGGCTTGGGCTGTGGTATGTGGATGTCAGGAATCGCAGATAGCGCCCCCTGGCATCGGGGCACAAATGGGCAGCCTCCCACTTACGGAAGATCTAAATGAACCAATTAAGATCAAGTCATGGCGGGCGAGAATAGGCAGGCGGTTGCCCAAGGACAGGTGGGTGGGCCATGGAGTGCGGCCGTGAGGAGGGTCCCCATCACAGGTCTGTATGAATACAGACATTGCTAAGAGGGCATCACAATGGTTGAAGGGGCCCTTTGTGGTGAGACGTATATAGGAGCCTATTCAAATTACAAAAAATTCTGTTAAGCAGTGATGGGAAGAGAGTTTGTTTGCTTTTTTGAGAGCAAAGGCCCAGTTGATAATTAAGACTCAAAGCTAAAATCCAAATAAATATCAAAGCTGTTTTCTTCTGGCCACGAATGTTACTGCTTATTCCCAACAGGATTTTTAAGCATACACTTTATTCCAAAACTTCATAGACTTTACTTTCATCTCTCTCTCTCTCTTTGCTTTGACATCTGAATTTCTTCCTATTATTGGGACTGTCTTTCTCTTTTTCCACTTAACGAAGGAACCAGGCTGCAGTTTAAGACTGCACAACACAATCTTGTAGACATGAATTTAACACACTTAGCTGGATACCTACGGCAGACTGAAGCAGGAAGGCTGCGTTTAAGCTAATTTTTCATAAATTACACTTTTTTCTAAACTAGAAAATTTAAATGAAAGTGGATAGCTGCCTTGCATCATTACTGTAGAAAACCTCCTGTTTGTATGTGTGTGTGTGTGTATGTTCTCAAAAATGACGTTAGCAGACATTTAAATTGTTTCAGCTTTTTTCTTGGTGTTGCTGTGTTTAAAATGTTATGTTTTCAGTATGAGAAGTTTTATTTTTTCTTTCCCACTGAGTTTGCTATTAGGATTTGGCTTGATTCTGCAGACTTATGAAACTAAGTGAAGTTGATGGCATAGGTTTCATAAGTAACTACTTATAAGTAACCTTACTCTTGTGCCTGTGTGTTAGTAGATAAGTATCCCAAGACAGGAAACACCGCAATGAGGTGTCTGTTTTTTATCACGCTGTTAATCAAGCCCAAGCCACTGCATCATCTAGTTCCTTTCATAAACTGAGCAAGGCAGTTTGGTTTTTGTCCAGACAATTCGGAATGGGCAGCTTGTCCACAACCTCACTGCTCTTATAGATTAGAAGCTTTCTTAAATGTACAGCCAATTTTATGCACTGTCAGTTTATAACCATTTGCTCTTGTTGTCTTATACCTTTAATGGGTCTTCTCTCTCCTTGGTGTTTACCTCACTGGTGTATTCATAGACAATAATAATACACATCTCAGCCTTCATTTTGCTAGGCTAAGCAGGCCAAAGTCTTTTTAGTCTCCTTCTGTAAGATAGGGTCTCCATTCCCAAGGTCAGCCTAGTAAGGATTCTCTGTACCTCTTTCAGGTTGGTATTTGTCTTCTTTGAACATGACTGACTATACACTATACCTTGCTGTCCCTGTTGGAAATATTTTACCTGATACATCCTAAGATTGCATTTTCATGGCTATGTCATATTAGTGGATCATGGTCATCCTGTCATCACCTAGTCTGTTGACATCTTTTGCCATTAGAATTTCTGTTGGTTACTACTGAAAGCCTTCAACCTTAAAACAGAAGTTTTTGTTAATAGTTCATAAATGCATGATTGTGCATTTTGCTGTATTAAATTTAATCCTGTCCTCAAGGTCTCATCCATGTCTTTTGCAGGATATTTTGATTGCCCTCCTGTTTTTTATGCCTCACAACTTTATGTAATAAGGAAGTTTAATTAACACATTCCTATTTTTGTATCCATATCTTTAATGAAAATATCAAATCAGATCAGTTCCAAAACTGGTATTTGATGACCACCGCTAATAACCTCCCTTCATATCAACTTTTCCCCTTTTCAGTACCACCTGTTGTCATCTGCCATTTAGCCAGGCCTTTATCCACCATGCATTTATCATATTAACCACCATCTTCTCCAGTTTGTTTAAGAATTTTCCATATGCCATCAGAATGGCTGACCTGCTTGACCAGTCTTCAAACTAAGTTTTCTGGGGGATAGGCAGATAACCACCAGTGCAAACCCACCAAGCGTCAACCACAAAATCAGTTAGGCTGCACAAGGGAACTCACTTCGATCCCTGCCCAGTGACAAGGCTCTTCTAATAGTGCAGGGAAGCCTAGGGCCTCTGATGGCAGGCTCATTTGGCTATACACAAATGCCAGGAGCCTGGGCAACAAAGAGGAGGAACTGGCCCTTCTGATAAACAGAAGTGATTATGATCTCATAGGAATAATGGAGACCTAGTGGGATTCGACCTGTGACTGGACCACAGGTACAGATGGCTATACCTTGTACAGGAAAGATTGTGTTGCAGAAAGGGCAGGGGTGTAGCTCTTAATGTGAAGGAGCAGTACACTTCCCTACAGGTGGAGATTGGTATACAAAGAGAGTGACTTGAGACCCTCTGGGTAAGAATGCAGGGGGAATGTGGTTAAGGGGATTGTGAAGGAATGAGAGAGAGTAAATAGAGCCCCCAGGATGCTTTGCATACCAGGCAGCTGAGACTAAGGGAGGAAGAGCAGCAAGCAGTTACGGAGAGGGAAAATAAAAGTAAACAGATTTTACAGCATGAGCAGATGGTGAGGCTGCAGCTGGAGATCAGAGAAGAAAAAAAGGAATCAGAGCAACACTTCTGGAGCAGCCTCTTGCTCCAGATGAGAGGGGGGAAGCTGATGACAGGAGGTATTTCTGGCCCCAGAGAGGGGCAGAGAGGGTTTATTTGCTGAAAGATGCTGAGAGGAGCAGCGGAGTACTGCTGACCCAGCCAGAGAAATGTTGTGGGAACGACCAAAAGAAGGAGGCATGCAGAGGCATGCCTACATGAGGGTTTTGAAACTACCAAAATGGAGTAGCTGCTGAGGATCCCGGAGGGAAGCAAGGAAGACATCCTTCTGAGGTTAGAGCCACCCTGGTGGGGCTTTGTTTTGTTCAGAAGAGAGATCCTATTGAGGGACTGTGTATGCTCACCAGTAAACCTATGTGGATCTGTAATGAGCAGCGTTAGATTAATCAGTTTGGGATATAAGAGACTGATCCCAAGGTACAGGGGACATGGATTGACTCTAAAGACAGACTGAAACAGTTGTGTTTGGGGTCTTTGAGCCCAGTCTAAGGCCATCCCCTGGATGCGGGTGCATGTCAGACTAAGACTGCTGTCATCCAGGTTGCAGGCTACAGAGGACTGTGTGTTAGAGAATCAGGCAGCATAAAACTAGGCTGAAGACAAGCCTCGAGTTCCATCTGGAGTGGCTAGGGTGGGGTAAAGGGTAGGTTTGGAGCCCTATAGAGGAAGACAGAGATTGAGACCTGAAAGGTCATCTTGGGGTATTGCCTCCTATTAACATTGTACCAGCAAAGACATGACAGTAGAGAAAAATAAGATCAGCTTCCTGGCAGACTGGCTGATCCGAGGTTAAGGTCCATCCTGTCACTGCCTGCAGTAAACGAACTCTTGGCAGTGGCATTAAGCCCAACAATACCTACAGTCATCACAGGGATATAACGGTAGGAGTCTCTTACAGACCTCCTAATCAGAAGCAAGAACTTGACCATGAATTTGCTAGGGAACTGGCTGAGGCTGCACACTCTCAGTGCATGGTTGTCATGGGTGACTTAAACTACCGTAACATTGCATCGGAAGAGCACTCAGCCAAATCTGATTGGTCTCAATGCTTCCTCACATGCACAGATGAACTCTATTTGTCTGAAGAAGTCTTCAGTCAAGAGGCAAGGTGCTGCTGGACCTGCTACCGGCCTTGGGGACAACCTAGTGAGCAACCTGAGAATCGCAGGGAAGCTGGGAGACAGTGACCATGAGTTGATCACTTTATCCACTGTGAAGCTGGCAAATCAGTGAGTAATGCAGAAGTCCTCGACTTTAGGAAATCCAACTTTTACAAGCTCAGGAGGCTAGATGTCAAGGCCCTGAGAGGCCATAATCTGACAGGGGGGGGAGGGGAGTCCATGACAAGTGGTCACTCTTCAAGGATATGATCCCTGAAGCACAAGGGAAGTCCATTCCAGCCCATAGAAAAAGTAGCAAAAGGGATTGGCAACCCCCTTAGCTCAGCAGGGAACTCATGGACCTCCTCTATCTAACAAAAGAATCTTGTAAAGGATGGAAGATGGGAAACACCACTAAGGTGGAGTATTCATCATTGGCTCAGACCTGTAGGGAGCGAACTAGGAAAGCCAAGACTGAAACTGAACTCAAACTGGCTACATAAATAAAAAAAAAAAATAAAAGTCCTTCTTATACATGGGAAGTTGGAAAAAAAAACCCACGGGCAACATTGGACCCTTGCTAAATCAAATGGGGTAGCTGATAACCAACACCCAGGAAAAGGCCAATCTCCTTAATGATTACTTTGTGTCAGTTTTTCACCTGCCCAAAGGGATCACCCCACCTGACAAGATGCAGGATCACCAGGAAAAGGGTGAACATATGCCCATCATTGCCATAGATCTTGTGAAGGAACACCTTGAGAGGCTGGACATCCACAAATCAGGTGGTCTGGATGGAATGCACCCAAGAGTGCTAAAGGAACTGGATGACATCATAGCATAGCCAAAGGCAAGGATATTTGAGAACTCGTGGTGCTCAGGGGAGGTACCTGAACATTCAGAGAGGGCCAGTGCGGTGCCTATCTTCAAGAAAGGGAGGAAGGAAGATCTGGGGAACTACAGGCCAATCAGTTTGACCTCAAACCCTGGAAAGATCTTGGAACAAATCATTGAAGAAACCATTAACAACAGGATCTCAGAAGGCAACACTCTGAGAGCTAGTCAAGACAGCTTTGTAAGCTGGACAAGCTGGTAAGTCCTGCTTGCCTGACCAATCTCATTTCCTTCTGTGCCCAGGTGACACAATGCCTGGACAAAAAAGAACAGGTTGATATCGTGTATTTGGACTTCAAGAAAGCCTTTACCTGGTGTCCCATGATATCCTCATGGCAAAATTGGGGAACGGTGGCTTCAACAACCTTACAGTCCAATGGCTGGGGAAATGGCTCTGTAGATGGATCCAGAGAGTGATAGTTGATAGAACTGAATCAACATGGCACATGGTGACCAGTGGCACCCTCCAGGGCTCTGTCCTCAGACCTGTACTCTTCAGTGCATTTATAAATGACCTGGACTGGTGTCAGAAGTGAACTGGTTAAGTTCTCTGACCACCAAACTATAAGAAAGTGTAATCACCCAGGAGGAAAGGCTGGTGATCCAGGCTGACCTCAACAGGTGTGCAAGGTGGCCAGATCAAAACCTGATAGCATTCAACACAGAGAACTGCAAGGTGCTCCACCTCAGGAGAAAAAAAAACTACATCACACTTATAGGTTTGGCAGTGCTACACTCACTAACACCACAAATGAATGAGACTCGGGGGTCATGATTGATCACAAGATGAACATGAGCCACCAATGCGATACCACAGCTGGCAAAGCAAACAAAACTCTGGCTTGCACCTACTGATGCATCTCAAGCAATACCCAGGAAGTCATCGTCTCATTTTACTCAGCCTTAGTGAGGCCACAGCTAGAATAATGTATCCAGCTCTGGGCTCCACAATTTAGAAAGGATGTGGAGAAGCTTAAAAGGGTCCAGAGGAGAGCCATGAACATGATTAGAAGACAGGCCTTATGAGGAGAGGCTAAAAGCCATTGGGACTCTTCCACCTGGAAAAATGCAGGCTCAGGGGTGACTTGATGGCAGCCTATACGTACATAAAGGATGTGCATCAGGAACTGGGAAAACATCTGTTCACCAGGGCATCCCAAGGAAGACAAGGTCCAACAGTCACAAACTCCTCAAAGACCATTTTAGGCTGGACATAAAGAAAAACTTCTTCACTGTTTGAGTCCCCAGGTCTTGGAACAGGCTCCACACACAAATGGTAAATGCACCTACTCTGGACACTTTAAAAAAACACTTAGATGCCTATCTTGCTGAGATCATTTGACCCCAGATGACTTCCTGCCCTTTTAGGCAGGTGGCTGGACCTGATGATTTTTTAAGGTCCCTTACAACCCTAAGGTCTATGAAATCTAATGAAAGCTTTACTGAAATCCCGCAAGATATCTAACATATTTCCTTTGTCTAGAAGATTACTTAGGATACATGTTAGACATTATACTTAGATCAAACTAACTAAGGTTAGATTGATCTCAGTGCTGATCTGTACAGACATTTGGGGAGATTGTTTGGAAAAAAAGGCTATCCTGACCTTACTTAGTTCACAGGAACAGGTGAACAAACTTAAGTTTGAATGTGTGCAAACATTTGGTACACTGGGCTAACCTATTCCTCATCTAACTTAAGTGTCTACACATTCAGAGTGTATTCCCAGGGCTGGGAATGTCCAGCCACTTAACCCAGCCCTAGTATTACACTCTGCCTAACCCCCTACCCTGACTAGGCCATTTTTAGCCTCCACCTCCCTTTCCATCCCCCCATCCTCCCAATGGACAGCGAACCCCTCTCCAAACCTGGTCAGGTTGCAGGCACACTGACCGCCCCGCCCCCGCCTGATCATTCCCTCCTCTCCCTACACTCCAGTATACTTTGACCAAGTTCCTGGCACCAACAGACATATGAACAAGCTTTTCCCAATCTATGACTGTGCGCTTAAAGTAAGCTTCATGATTATAGACTGAGTATGGCAAACATCTGAACATACCCTCTGTGTTATCAGAGAGAGAGAGAGAGAGATCTGTTTAGTCTGCATTTCAATACTCTTTCCTTTAAAATTTGTTTCAAAGAGTTGCACACTACTGGGCTCAAAACAATAGGCCTGAAATTGCTATGTTCAGGGGTCCCCTTATTCTTAAATAAAGGTTCTCCATTTGATATTCTTCATTTATATGGTACTACCTCTGATGTGATAACTTTAGTAAGTATGTAACACAGTGAAGTTCTGCTTTCTAGTGCCATTAGGTGATGATGTAATGTATGTTAATAACAGTAACTTACACACACAAATGTACTCCATGTACTTTCAGGCATTAGATCAAGTGATACAAGACAACAGACCCTAACATTATTACTGGGAATAGAGGCAAGAGATGATGAAAATCACTTGCTTCATCAACAGTTAATTGAAGGCCTGAATTAGATAGAGGCTTAAGAGGCTTAAAAGTTATAAATCATTTATACATGAAGCCCACAAGCTTCTGGAAGAAAATGGGGGATACTGAAACAAACCTATGGGCAACCGCTGGGAAAGTAGGGCAACTACTGGGTAAGATCAGACCTGTTTCTATAGCACTTTATACCAACACCAAATGAATCTCCCATTGACATGTCCTTGACAGAAAAGCATGGGTCAAACTGAGCAGACTGAGACTTGGATATGGACACTTCAAGGCAACGTTTCACAAGATGAATATCTTGGACAGCTCCTGTGTGAATGCGGGGTCCAACAAACAGTGCAACACTTAGTTGAAAGCGAAAGCTGCAATCTTTACAAATGTTCAGATGGGGCAGATGGAATCCATACATTGTATGATAATACCAGACAGTGGGCCACAGATTTGGAAGATGATATCTGACACCATACAAAAGAAAAAGATACATTAAAATAAAAAGGCAGCTGTCAAATTCAAGCACCTCTAACAATTATTTAAAATCTTTTTTGATAATAGGCCTAGGGATGTAGTGGATTCTCCATCCTTTGACGTTTTGAAGATTGAAGTCTTGAATATCTTTCTAAAACATATGCCGTATTACAAAAAGAAATGATGGGCTTGGTATAGAAATTTGTAGGAGAAAGTCTATTCTATGAGCTGGGCTAGCTTTCAAGGTGGGCAAAGTAGGCAGGTGCCTATCCTAGAAAGGCATTAGGGGTTCCTAAAAACACATTCAAAAAACTAGTAGCATCCTCTAACATAGCTATCCTTCATCTTTGTAGTGATTTCAAGGTCTTGGCAGGTAGCTGAAACTTGGAGAATAACCAAAAATTGCAGTGGAGTTTCTGTACAAAGCAAGCTTTTATCTTGGATTCCAACTATATCCATTGTACTCGGGATTCTATTAACCATGTCATAAATTGAGAATGAAGTCTTTCAAAACTTAAGCTTATAAAAATAAAGATGGCTTGATCTCAGGTGATAGGTCTTGCTTTAATTTCAGATGAAAGCTAAATTGTGGGGAGTATTGATCTAAAAGATACCATCCATGTGCTCACATGCACTGAAGCAAGTAAAGTGAAACTTGGCTAAAGATTCTAGCTGCCCCAAATCTTTTTGAGAAGACAGTAAAGGACCAGTTGTATGTTTTGATTTTCATGTTCTTCACTGTTCTTTAAGATTGCTAATGAAAATATGGAGAGAGAGATTAATTTATTCTTAATATTTTAATGGGTTAGCCTCACAATAAACAACAGAAATAACACTTCCTCCTTTGAACATAGTTCCTGAAACAGCCTTCCTTGTTTCAGTTTCGTCAGCACCAAGGTTAAGCCTTAAAGCATAATGGAAATGTCAACACAATGGCAATTTCTGGGCAAGAGAAAGGAAGCCATTCCTAAAGCCTGTGATCTTTCATTGGCAAAGAAATGTAGTTCCAGCAGCTATGCTGAGTTGAACATTGGCAGCCCCTTCACTAATATTCGTCATTTATTTGCACTCAAAACAACCTACAACCTAAGCTAGGTCACTACTAACCTCCCCATGCTACAGATACAAACCTGAGGCCCAGAGGGGGTAAGGTTTTGTATTTCCTCATCATCGGTAATCCCTCATGATTGAGGATGATTGTTTTCCATGATTGCCCTATTTGAGGGTCTGAAGATGGCTGACGAGGCCTATCCAGGATCGACAGGTTCTACTGAAACTCAGGTGCTTCTGTGCGGAGTGGGTGCTCTGGATTCTTGGTTGGGTTGGGTCCATGTTTCATTTTTTCCAAGTTGGCCTTGAGGGCATTCTTGAAGCGTGTCCTCTTCCCTTCTCTTGACTGTACACCTTGACTGATCTGGGAGAATAACACTTGCTTTGGACGTGTGGAGTTGGGCATCCAAATTACATGGCTGTCCCAGAGAAATTGATGTTGGATGACCGTCACCTTGATGCGCATGGTGTTTGTTATATCGATACAATACAAGACAGAATTATGTAGCGATACCCTGCATTAGCTTAAGAGTGGGGAATAAAATGCCTGCTTCACAATTATGCTGTATACAGGTTAATGATCCCTGCTGGGAAGAGAGCTATAGCTTAGTGTGGATGTGCTGCATATGGTTTCTCTGGTAACATGATCCTATGACCCCAGCTGACTTCCTGCCCTTTGGGCAGGGGCTGGACTCAATGATCTTCTGAGGTCCCTTCCAGCCCTAATGTCTATGAAATCTATGAAACAGATAAACCTAGTGTGAGGCATTTGCTTCAGGTCACACAGGAAGTATGTGATGGAGTAGGAAAGTGAAATTAGCTCTCTTGTGTCCTAAGTACTTGACCATCTTAATGACAAATCAACATCTTCTTCAAAAACAGTCAGAAATACAAGCTTATTGGTTAAAAAACCAAAAACATTTTAACATGTTTTTGTACTGTTAAATTTAAGTCACTGAGCTGATGCCTATAGTAAGCTTTAGCTATAAATAAAACTACTGAACAAAATTCAGTGGGGGGATGAGAGAATAATTCTTGGTAGTTTAATTTTTTCCATAGTCAATTCTTTTAAATTAAAAAATAGTGATCATCCTAGAAGCCTGGAAAAAAAACAAACTGGGCACCTATACACGTGACCACAGCAGTGACACCTGCCCCCTTCGATCAGTGGGATTGGCTACTGGGGGGCCGCCCCCCACCCCTCCGGTCACTGACCAGTCAAGAGGCACCAGTCACCCATGCATGTCTGAAGCCTGTTCTGACATGTTCTAATTAGATTAATTAAGTCTGCTGCAGTGTGATAACTAGCATACTCTGGCAGCCTCAGCATCCCCTCAGCATCTCCAGCATCCTCAAAATGGAGGAAAGGGTGCTTTAACTAAAGCTCGTTGAATGAGCGGGATGGTGAATACATGAGATGCTGCCAGTGCTTTAATTAGAGCAGCTCCTAAGACCCACTCTAATTAACCCTTCTCCCCCCCCCGCCAGCATGTGTAAAGATGCCCTCAGTGACTGATTTCACTTGAAACTTTTGGAAATGATAAATGATTTCCAGCTTTTTGACAAAAATCTTTAATCTAAATGTTATTTTTCCATCCAAGAAGCCCCAGAACAATGACAAATAATCCACCCACCAAACAAAAAACATAATTAATAAATATTTCCATTTCCATGTCGTAAGTATTTAAATCTTATTTAGTTGCAGAAGCATCAAGGATATCAACAATTATTTGGTTTAATTTGTAAGCCTGCTAACAAATTAAACAGTGCAGCCTTAATTATCTAAAACTTCTTTCTTTCCAAAACAAGTTACGATTTTTTAGCATTTAACAATTGTTGGAACTGCCAAAAAGAAATGTCTACTGTTCAATGGAAATCTGCAAGAATTTTCTGCAGAAAATAATATTTTGCCATCTGTAGTCATTACACTGAAAATTCCCTGAAAAATTATGAAAACTTTGACTGTCTAAATTGTATCAACATCCCTTCTCAAATATACCTAATTGATGTTGTACCTAAATTTTCCTCCAGCTGAGAACAGTTATTATAGAATATTTTTACTGCAATTTAGATTGCATCCTCAGAAATTGGAAATTCTGGAAAATGAACCCACCCCCAATTAGTTTTAAATAAGTCTTTGTCTCTGAGACACAGCCAACACTGTATACATCAGCAAATTTCAGTCATCTGGATTGGGATTCGAATTGAAGTAACGCTCATAATGACCATCGAGTGTCAGTTTTAATTTTTCCAGTATTAATAGCAGTACTAGGTACTAGGGCAGCTGTCAATGCATCTCTTCATTCTGTATGCTCATTTTTCTACTTTCACCACTAGTGATATTGCATGAATTGAATTGACCACACGTATTAAGTAGTTGTAGTTGGGGTCATTCATCTTTAAGAACCAGTCAGGGTTGCATTTGTAGGAATGGGTTCTTAGTCAAGGTACAATGGCATACCATTAGGTACTTCATCTTTTATCTGACACCATGCCCCATTCTAATACCAGTGTTGTCTCTTGGCTGAGCACAAGCAGGGATGTCTGATGTCTTGCAGGAAGAGAAATTGGTGACATGGAGTGAAGGAACATTTGAAACAGAACTTGCTTTATTTACACAAAGCAGTGCTGAAATGAGCTGGTCACACAGCATTCAGGGAACCCTTCTTTCAGTAATCTTATCCCAACACTGGAGCCTTGTTTCCTGGAGTAATTCTGTTTCCAGAATTGATTTGAAACACAGGCATGTCACAGAGTAAGTTTGCCAGTTCCTTATACCCCTCCCTCTCTAGTTCCCCCAAATAACCCTTACGAAGTAGCACATTAACAACATACTAAGTCTTTCTCAGAATCAGAACTTCTTCATGAACCAAGGAAACTTGGGTAAACTACATGGAACGCAGGCATCTAGCGCAACTATTTGTGTTTTGGTGGTAACGGTGCGATACTGGACCAATAGCTCCTTGTTTTTTATGGCTACTGACTGATTTGGCTGGTTACCCTTAATACTTATAAATTACTGTCACTACCATTAGTGGTGTCCCCCGGAGCCTGCCTGCCTGAGCTGCATGGGGGCCTGGTAGGGACCTGGTGCTTCCCTCTGTGGCTGCGTTGCTCCCTGGGACCGCCCAAGCCAGCTGCCGGTGGGCAGGTGCCACCTGAGGGGGCACAGCTGCCATGGAAGGAAGCACCAGCCTCCCCCTGCAGCCCAGTGATTGCTCCACCTGCCTGCAGCTCGCCCTCCCCTCCCCAGCGGAGAGTCAATAAGTTAGTGGGGTATGTGCATGACATGGGGATTTAATCAGCCCTAACGTGAAACGGTGTTTTTTAAAACCCACTGCTTCAATTTAGGGCCCCCATTTTGTCTGCACACCCTTTGATGAGTCCGTATGAATTCAAGATAGTAGAGCCTGATGAACTTCATCCTAGGTTACTGAAGAAAGTAGCAGAGATGATGTCAGAGCCCTAGTCATGGGAGATGAGTGAGGTATCAAAGGACTGGAAAAGGGACAACATAGTGACCCTCTTTAAAAAAGGCAGAAAGGAGGACCTAGACCTCATGCAGGCAATGCACCAGGTCCTGCTCCAGCACATTGGTGCATTGGCTGCAGGGGGCTGTCACTCCTCCCTCCCAATGGAGATGCAGGCGGTGGAGCAAGACTGCTGCTGCACATAGGAGGGAGGGAGGGAGGCAGGCAGGGAGCAGGGCTGTGTTTGAATCGCTGTGCTAAAGGTTGGTTGGGCCATGGCCAGGGTGGCCCACCATGTTCAGTGGCCTCTGGTCACAGGGAACTACAGATTGGTTAGCCTTATTTCAATACATGGGAAATCATGGGAGCATATCCTAAGGAAACTTATTTACAAGCACTCGGAGGAAGAAAAGCTGATCAGAAGCAGCTAGCATGGATTTATTAAGAACAAATTGTGTCAAACAATCTTGATCTCTTTCTTTGGCAGTAAATATTTTGGTGGATGAAAGGAATGCTGTGGCTGTAGTGCATCTAGACTTCAGCAACGCTCTTACAAGGTCCCACCTGACCTTGTGAAAAATGAACTGAAATGTGATCTCGACAAAACTACAAGGTGAGTACACAACTGGCTTAATAGCCACATGCACAGGGTAGTTGCAAATGAATCCATGTCAGAATAGTAGGAAGTTTTGAGTGGAGTCCCTGGGCCCAGTGCTGTACAACATGTTTATTAATGATACGGATGCTGGAATAGAGAGCTTTTTGAGCAAATTTGCAGATGTCAGGAACTGGGGATGCTTACAAACACATTAGAAGACAGGATTGAAATTCAGAAGGATCTTCATGGAATGAAAAGTTGGGCTAGATTAACAGGATGAAGTTCAATGCTGGCAAATATAAGGTACTATACCTTGGAAAGAAATAAACAGAAATACAAATACAAAATGGGTGACACATAGCTGGATGGTGGCACTATGGAGAAGTCTGGGGGGTCTTGGCATATCACAGACTCAGTATTAGTCTTCACTGGGATGCAGCTGGACAAAAGGTAAAAGGCACAAAAGAGGTTTTATAGAAGGTGTATTACAATAGAATATATATAAGTATTAGGCTTAAGACATTGAATGTGATGGTACACTTCATCTGACACAAATTAGGCCTCATCTAGAGTATCATGGATAGTTTTGGGCTCCACATTTTAAAAAGAGCATGGAGAAGCTAGAGAGACTCTAAAGGCAGACAACAAAAATGATAAAGGTCTTGGAAAGCAAGTCGTATGAAGAGAGAAAGGAAATAGGCATGTTCAGCTTGCAGAACAGGCACTTAAGATATGATAACAGACATGATAGCCGTCTTCAAATATCTGAAGGGCTGCCATAACAAAAGAAAGCACCTTTTCTTTCTAGCTACAGAGAGCAGAATGCAGACCAATGGCTTGAAGCTGCAGCAAAGTAGGTTTTGATTGGATATCAGGAAACACTTCTTTACTGCTGGACCAGTGAGGCAGTGGAATAGACTGCCAAGGGAAGTTGTGGACTCTCCATTATTGGAAGTGCTCAAGAAAAAGCTGAATAAAGATTAATCAGGGGCAATCTAAGCATAGCTATGGCTGTGCTCTCTTATGGGTATTTTGCATGATTTTGGGCATTGCTGGTTGCCATATGGGTCTGGAAAGGAATTTCCCCACCTCCTGCTGCTACATGTGTTGGCGGGGGGGGGGGGGAAGGGGAGTGTACTGCCTTCCTCGGAAGCACTGAGTGTTAGCTGTAGCCAAGGCCAGGTTATTTGTGTAGATGTGGTATCTTTTATTAGACAAACTGAATAGTTAGAAAAAGGTTCTTTGCAAGCTTTCAGGCACAATCATCAGGCATAGGGAGACTCTGCTGGTGTTGTGTGCTTTCCAAGGTAGAACAGAAGCTAACTTACAACATGCAGGTCTGTGAAAATGCAGATGAGTGGAAATTTGGAAGGCAATGTAAGCAATTACTAGGCATCTCAAAGTCACATTGATTATCTCTGATCTGTGTTACCTACCTCATGTTATACTAAGGTGTAACTACTTAAGGCTACAACTTAGTATATATACCCCACCCGATCCCTCTTGCTTGCTGGCCTGGATTGGGACCAGTTCCCCCTCCCCAGCACCCCAGGTCCCTGTTCACTGCCCACACTCTCCCCATGCTTAATAGTCTTAATAATCCTTCTTTCCTAGGGGAGCAGGCAAGGAAGGGTTAACCTGCCACTGCTGCCGCCGCTCGCTCTGTAGGCTCAGGCCAGATAAGAGCAGCAGTGGGACTGTTGGCTGGGCAGGCAGGTTAACCCTTGCCTGCCTGCTTCCCTGGGCCAGAAGCTCAGACAGCCACAAATAAGGGGGGGGGGGGCAAGCAGAGGGGAGGCCCAGGGGTGGGGGTGGGGAACCAAGGGAGCCCCAGGGTGCAGGGGGCAGAGGGAAGCCTGGAAATGGGAAGTGTGGATTCTTACCTCTCAGTCCTCCGGGCCCCTTCTTACCTGAAGTGTGACTGCTCAAACTTGAGCTAGCACTAACACCAATTGCCATTTATACGGCTTAGACTGTAAGGTGTAACAAGGCCATTAGAGTGTTAAGTCTGGTACTGTGTTTGGACTGATTGTAGTTGTGACAAAAAGTTAGACAATTTTTTTTTTACGAGATGGTTTGATAGGGACGGTCCTGCCTCATGCAGGGGGTTGGCCTAGACGACCTCTGGAGGTCCCTTCCAGCCTGTTCTGTAAGAGTAAAAACTCAGGATTGATTCTACTGATTCCAGTGGATTTCCGCTGTTACAGTGTATATGATGATATTGTTAAAACATAGTTCGTGGGCCTCGGGCATTCATGGGTTGATCAGTGAAGCTCCAAATTAAAATCAAAATCATTTCTTAAATTAGAAAAAAAAAAACATTTACGTAAACTCTGGAGTCGCGAACTCCATGAAGTTCTTTACTCCCTCTATTGGTGAAAACTTAGAAAGGAATCCCAGAGTCAGATCCATATGTATAAATTATCTATCTACAATTCCTATAGTGCTCTTTAGAGACTCACCATGATTATATGGCCTTGGATTGGGGGATAAAGTTATAGGGCCCTCAGAGCTTTTTTCTTTGTAAAAGCTGAGTTACAAGCAACCAGAACTGAACTTGAATGTTAAATAATACTTATAGCTTATCTTCTGTGGGGACCTCACTGCAAGACGTAATACAGAAAGATTACAAGCCAAGAGCTGATGCAGTGCAGAGGACAGCAGAACAAATAGGCAGTCTTTGGTAGGGCCCCACCTAGCCAAAAGTTTAATAAAGCTTATCTCTAACCTGGGATTAGATAATGGTACCAGTAGGCAGGACCAGTAACCAGCTCCCTTGAGACCTAGAGACAGATCTACAAAGAGGCTCTTGGACTATTGCTGCTCTGTGACCCACATTGTGAGTTGGGTTTTGTGGATGGCTGAGGTGGTGTGGCCAAGAGAATATTAAATGCAAGTCATTATCACATGCAAAAGGGAAGTGACATAAACTGATAGTCACTATTTTAGTCCTTTATTTTCAGGTATGTTCTGCTATAATGTTTAAAACCGGGTTCTCATTGTTTTTGTAATGATGGTATTTTTCTTTCGTCATCATCTCAGAATACTCAGTGTGGGGAAATTTGATATATTCAAGGCACTCAAGAACGTGCACTTAGTTGTTCTTGAACAAAGACCCTGGTCTATCAGAAAAGGACAGCGGTATTATCCAGAATACTAAGGAGCGTTGTCCCAAAGAAACTCCATTTCCTGAGTTACATTGTTATTGTAATGCCTTCCTTATTGAACTCATTGAGTTCTTGAAACTTACTGAGTTCAATGCCTTCCAGTTTATCCCCTTCCTTATTCCTTATTACATTGTTCTTGTAATGCCTTCAGGTCAGAAACTTGCCCCTAAGGTTCTGTCTTTTACGAAGATAAGAACTGAATCCGGTCTGGTTAAACAGGTAAATTGAATCTCCAAAACAAATGATTTCAGGAATGCTTGTTTCTCCAAGGCAAGGGTCAGGCCTTCAGATTTTTTCTGAAAAATGGACAGACTGTTCAGCTAAGGTGCAATGTGCCTTCACATTTTAAATGTTGTCCTTTTGGATTTTACAGTTAATGTGAAACAGTGATAACAGACAGAAATAAGTATGATTAAGTTCAGTACATGTATATTTTTGTCTTGAACAGATGGAACAACATTCTGCCCACATTGGCATAAAAAGATTTAACTGATGCATTAAGTCTTTTATGTTTTTAGCGTGTAAGGAGGTTATTATTATACAGTAACTATAATAAGGTGACACAACTGAGAGGTATCATTTGTCCATATGGAAGCACTGAATGCTGTGTTAGGTAGATTTTAAATTGAGCCTAATTAGGCCTCAGTAGAGGAGCGCAACACTTCCGTCTTTGTTGAATATAATTTGCAGCAGCAAAACACCCCCAACCCCTTCTCCCCCCACAAACAAAACAAAACTACACTTGCTTGCATTTAATGTTTAGGACGAGGTAGGCAAGTCAAGCAAGACGTATAGTGATTCAAATTTATCCATAAACTGTTGTCTTGCATATCACAAAGGAGGAGCAATAAAAGTACTTTTACAGGACATGGTGAATGAAAGGGGACAAAGAGAAGGTGTTCCCGTTTTCCTGATGCTTTCCGGAGGCATTGGAGTATTAGTCAGATTCCATCATCCTTTCCCATTAGAGATGTCCCAGTGAAGCCAATAAAAAGCCCTGGGACTTGCACTGGAAGTTATAGTTGTGGAATTTGTTTAATAATCCCATGAAGAGAGCTGTGGCAAAGCATTTGGATCTAAGTTGAGATCTAAATTCAGAAGACTATCGGTGACACAGATTTTGTTGGGGAGGTAGAAATGATTCAGTCCAGAATTGGATTGAGCTCTGAATTTGACTAAAGTAAGGAGGTGTTTGGATTTTGGAAATCTTTGATTCTGGCCCATCTATAAACAGTACCAAATATGTGTAATGCTTAAAGCAAAGTACAATTCTTTCGTCATGCTTTTTGCCCCAGCCACTGTAATCAAAGTAAATAAAACCAAGGTGGAAATCCAGAACAATGCGTCTCCTGTGGTGAGACTACAATATTGTTTTGAGAGAATTAAAGCTACAACTGCCAATAAAGTATGCCTGTTTTCTGTTCCACAGGAGCTAACGCAACTTAGGGGAAAAGGTAGTAAAAATAATTTCAGCATTCTCAGGTTCCTGGATATTTACTTTTAAAATAACAATGTAATCCCATCTTTTTTGGAGCAATGTTTTAAAAGTTTAGGGGAAAAGAAGCTTTAAATCTTTTTTTAATCTCAAGTTTTATCTACCTATTTGGTAGGTAAGGTTAAGTATACGATTCTAATTTTATTATAAGTCTTTCCCAAAGTTTTATACCTTTTGCAAAGAAACTTGTAGAAAAACTGTACTTACCAGGTTATTCCGGGAGTTATTTTTTTTAATAAATCTGTATGAATTTGAATTATACTGACCGTATTTATATTTCTATTACAATGCAAAATTTCTTAGTGTATTTTCTGTTACAGGAAAAATGGAGAAGGCACATCTCTGTATATGAAATATACTGTATATATTTCCATCTAATCTGTTTAGATGTACTCAGATTGGGAGTTGGTTTGCACTCTAAATTGGGGGAATACTATCTAATAGCAGTGTTGTGGCTAGTGGCACTTTTTTCTTATTTTAAAAGCGAAGTCATTCCACAAATATAGAAACAAAAATTGCAAAGGTTATTATAATCCTGGTTCAGCTTGCAGTTAGCCAAAACCGGATGCATATGCTAGGAGACAGGAGTTTTGACCCCAGAATCTCAGCCCTAGTCTCCGAGTGCCTTTTATGCGAGACGTTCTTGATTTGTGTCCTTTCTTTGAGTTCCAAAGCCTAGGGACAGAGCTGGCCTTAGGGGTGAGTGACATAGGCAACCACCCAAGATGCCATAGTCAGGAGGGTCACCCCCCTCCCCACACACACACACACACATGCAGCCCATGTGAGCAGCCGTGCTTTTCTCCTGCCCTGCTTGGAGGAGCGGCACCCAGCCCAGCTGGCACTGCCTGCCTGCAGTCACCCTCCCCACCAACACCTTCTCCGCCTCCAGCCTGTCCCTCCCCTCTGCCTCCAGCCGCTGCTCAGGAGGAGCCAGGTTGGCCAGTGTGGGCAGCAGCTCATCATGCTCCTCAGCTTCCCCAACAGACTGCACCTGGAGTGAGGGTGTTGGGGGACAGGCAGTGTCAGGGGAGAGCACCAAAATACAAGTTTGCCCAGGGCACCTTAAGGGCAGCTTTGCCTAGGGAGACGCACCGGGTAGATTAGGCACTCCAAAAGGGACAGGAGGGATCCAGTACTGGAAGACTGGAGATGTAGGCTCTCTATCCCTCTGTGGGGAAGAATGGGAGCTGTCTCAGACCTCTGCTCTCTAGAGGCATTGGGGGTGAAATTCTGGCTTCATTGAAGTTAATGGTAAAACTCTGTCTTTGTCCTTACACATAACTCTGCATTTTGGGGATTACCTATACCTAAAATTAATGGCACTGCCATGGGTACACATATGGCTCCCCAGCATTTAAGACAGACCTTGAAGTCCGTTTCCTTTGCAGCTGCCCTCTCGTGTCCTAGTATACTTCAGGTACACCGACGATATCTGGGAAGGAATCTTTAGAGGAATTTCACGAGGACTTTAACAGCTTTCGCTCCTCCATTAAACTGACTCTGGAATATTTCACCCAGCAGATTTATTCCCTAGAAACTATACTGAGTGTCCACATCACCATCGCATTGTATTAGAAACCAACTCACTGTCACAGCTAGTTTCACAGCACCGGCTTTCACCCTACACATACCAGTAGATCCATCATGTACTGCCAAGCTCTACATTACAACCGTATCGGCCCTGATCATACTGACTGGGATAACACCTTACGTATCTGGAACAAGGTTTCCTACAATTACAATACACCCCTAAAACTGTAGCCACACACAGCAATGAAGCCAGACTCAGACCTTGATCTGACCTGCTACAATACCAATGTGGGGAGAATCCTGGTTGTCACCTACAGCTTCCAGCTCGAACACCTGAAATGCATCATTAATGACTTTCTATCCTTCTTGGAAAGGATGATTACCCCAAGGTAGTGATGGGGGACAAATTTGTCCTGACTTACAGAGAGCCTGCTGATTCCCACTGAAGATTGGGCTCCAGCGTTCTTAAGTGAGGCATCCAAAGTCACAACTTACGTTTAAAAATCTTGACCTATAAAATGTATTTCTTTGAGTGTTTTAATTCCCCTTGAAGAAGCCTATAGTTTAATCTGCTTGTGTACATTGAAATGCAAATTATGGGAGCACCTACTGCAATTTCCTCAGAATGGGTTTTCTTTAAGTACCATAACTCTTTAATATGGAAATAAAATAAAGGAAATTAATGCAAATGTTCTGTTAGGTACTTATCTTAAAATGAACGTTAAAAGAAGAACGTTCTAGTGAAAGTAGTTTTGCATGCAATGGGAAATTCTGAATACGTGTGACTTGGCACATACCTAAGCTGCATAATATCATGCATTGTTCTCAGATCCCTGTAATGCTCAAACTCAAAAGACATAATCCTGTAAAGAGTTCAATACCTTTAATCCCAGTGGCCTAGTTCCTTCAGATGCTGCAGATCAGCATTAGTCTGCTGAAGATAATGGCGCTCTGCTGATCTGCAGTGGCTGAGGAATTGATAACCTCAGGGAAATTGATTACCTCAGGGAAACTGGAGGAAGCTCAGCACTTTGCTGGATTGGATTGATTAGGCAGCATGCGTGCTTAACTTGGACTGCCCGATTTGTGAGACTGTGTCGAGCATTCTCATTGTAGCAGGGTTGCATTTGTTGAACTTCTCTTGTGTAGAGTTGTCCAGACAGAGGATCTCTTCCTTTTTGCCAGAAAAGATGAGTCCATGAAAAACTTTCTGTTTCACAGAAAAATATCCTGTATTTCAGCTGAACTTTTTCTGTCCAGGAGGGGAAGCTGTCTGGGGGAGGGAGCTTTATTCTGAGGGCAGCATCTCTCCCTGGCTGGAAGAGACTGTCTTGGAAAGAAGTGGTAAAATGATTCATGAGATGGTTGAGAGATTCAGCGGTGTGGATATCAAACATTGCAGGGCCAAGCTGTGGCTGTCAGGATGCTTGAGCATCTCGGGGATGTAAGGGAAGGGATACAATAACTGTTAGGCTAAGGAGCACAAATGTGTCTCTCATCTCAGAGCCAGGGCTGTCATCCTCTCTGTAATTTCTGGTATGTCGTGAATGGGTTTACCATCAGAATTGTACAGCTTCTTCAACCAGAACATCCCATACAGTAGTTTGCATCTTTCATATGATCCACGAGAGCTGGAGCCTAGGTATGTGCCTTGTGTTGCTGGCCAATGCCATGTTCCTCATGGCACTGCCAAGGAGTCAGGAGAGGCCGATAGGCATTCTTGCTGCTTTTATCTGGGTAGTTTGTCCATCGTATCTGATGCTCTATCCCACAGGTGGAGGTCACATTTAAAAGCAAGGCTTGGTGACTTTATACGTGCTTCTGGAAGCTGGTGCTTGCATAGATTTAAGCCTTCAAAGGTCCAGTCTCTCTTCATCTCATAACCAAGCCTTCTGGATTCCCTGCTGCTTGGATGTCCGAGCTGTGTAATGTCCAAGATACTGATGAATGTTTCCAGATATTTACTCTTACTGCTGGGATGAGCTGTTTCCTCCTGCTCTCTTCCTGGTGGCTGGAATAGAAGTAAGGGTATAGCCATTTGCTTTGGCAGGTTGGGAGGTCTTAATGAATGGGTATTGCTCTTCTTCTTTCCTTTACACTTGTAAGTTCCTTGGGGACAGACTGGATAACCTCATTTGTTTTTAGGCTTATAGGTTTAAGTTCCCTTTAATAAAAACTAAAGGGGAGATAACAGAATTTAGGTACCAGCAGATTGCAACAGGGCTGTCAGAGAGCAAGTGAGTGTAATATGGAAAAAGGGGAGAGAGATGTTTCAGTAATCTGTGATAAAAATATCTTAATCAGACTAAGGAGCAATTTGTACAAATAATAAAACAAAGGCTGATGTAGGAGGTAGAACCCTGGGCTGTGACAATAAAGAAGAGGTACTAGAAATTTCAGAAATAAATAGGCTGAAACATATTTTGGGAGTCTGCCTAGAGGACAAATGAGAAATGACAACATCTCAGGACATGATTTGGAATAGGAAAAGTCACCGTAAAAGATCAGAAAAGCCATATATAGATGGTTTGCTTACATAATAAAGTAGGAAAGAGAGACTATAGTGGGCAGTGTGGCAGAATTGCCACCCTGGGCACCCTCCTCCACAAGCGTCTCTCTGTGCCAGCCTGAGGGGTGGCTGGAGAATCCCTCAGGGCAGGGATTTCAACCCGGGTCACATGACAGAGACCCGGAAGAGGATGCTGTCCTCACCTGGG
>JAGPOW010003395.1:33105491-33116294 GCA_030014935.1 Caiman crocodilus
GGAACAGGGACTCCCCCAATGCCTGCTGATCCCCTCTGACTAGTTTGTAACAGGTCACTAGATCCCCCTCAGCCTTCTCTTGTGGAGGCTGAACAGGTTCAGGCCCCATAGCCTCTCCTTGTAGGGCCTGCCCTGCTGCCCCCTGATCATGAGTGGCCCTCCTCTGGACCCTCTCCATGTTGTCCACATCCCTCCTGAAGTGTGGCGCCCAGAACTGGATGCAGTACTCCAACTGTGTACTAAACTCCAACTAAACAAGAATGATTAGACATTGTGACTTGTATCTATTTCTTTATTTCCCTCAGAATTTACAATCTTGGAAAACACATAATTTAAGCCAAATTATAATGACAGAAGAAACTTTAATGTATTGAATGAGGATGATAGCTCCTGCATAACCTTTTTGTTGGAAGCAATTTCATAAGGATTCATTTACACATATCTCTAAATGATATTGCAGCCTCTTCCCGTTATTTTAGATGTGTATACTAAATACTTCCTAGAACTTCCTTCCCGTAGACTGAAACTATGTCTGATCTAGTTCTAAAATGTGTGTGTCAGTGTGTTCATATATGAGTGTAAATAGATTGAGAGCTATATCTAGATCTATGTAGATCGATATCAATATAAAACATATGCATGCAAATAAATATTTATGATCTATTTATAGCTATATCAATGCATCAATCTTTTAATATAGATATTTATTTACACGAATGCATGCTGTTCAATATACACATGTATGTAAGCACATAAAAATGCACATAATTGTACGTGTATTTTTTAATTGGTTTGGGGGAGCTAGTAGGATAACAAGTCTGCCCACTTCTGGATTTCAGGTGTACTAGATTTTGAAAGTACTGAGAATACTGAAACAAGTTTTCTGATATCCTCTGTCCAGACATCCTAATCTCTTCTTTCTATATCTGCAACACCTGTGCAAAGTATTTAGCCAAATGTCAAATGAGTGATCAGGAAAAGAAAATTCTTGAGACCATCCCAACGTTTTTAATAACCTGGCAACAAGGCATCTGCTCAGGCCAAGGGGACGCTCCCCACTAATAAGAGTTGTAAGTGCATCCTTCAGAAGGAAAGCTGTGAGTGACACAAGGACGAAGAAGGTAACTCTGAAAGACAAGGACAAAAATGAAGAGCTTGACCTTATTTGGGAGGACATAAATTGCAGAGCTGGGGAGGACCATGCGATAGGATTCTGCACAAGCTTCTCCAAGCTTGCAAATTAGGCATCCTCAAGGGTCAATTCTGGGGACACTCAAGCTTGTAATCAGTGGAGTCCCTTATAATATCAGTTGGGATGGAGCCAGTCCTCCCCTTCCTATCTGGGCCTCTCCGCTCCTTCCTGACCTCAGTAATAATCCTCTGGCTTTTGGGGATGTTTACACAGGGAAAGGTCTTCTCTCTCTGTTCTTGTTTTAGAAGCTTGCACAAAAGCACATTCCTCCTCCATCGGCTGAAGCAGGCAGAGATTGTTAATTTTCTTTCTGTCTGAGTTTTGTTTTAGAGTCTGTAGTCTGCTATAGGAGCCTGATGTCCCTTGGGGACAATCGCATCTCCCCTGAGATGAATGATCCTGTTGAGGATGGATGTAGAATGGGACAAATCAAGCCTAGAGGGGTTCTAGAGGCTATTCAAGACTTCCCTCAAGGCAACACAGTAGATGCTTTTTGTTACCTTTTGCATGTTACTGGTTATGACTTTCATATAAATAGGCAGTCCTTGACTTGCAATGTTTGAGTTACAACATTTCGCACTTACCTGTGTTTATAAATTGATGCCCTGTTCCAACTTTCTGATGTCAGTCTCAATTTTCAACACTTGATCTGACATGATGCCATGCCAGCGAACAAGTTTGATGCATTGCTCATGTCCCTGGAGAACAACTGTCCAAACTTCCTTGGACACTGTCTTTAAGAAAGCAGACAAGCCTCCAGAAACCCTGCAGCCAAGACTCCTGAGAAGACTCCAGCCAGGAACCCTTCAAAAAGTCCAGCCAAGAGCCCTTCAAAAAGTCCAGCAAAGTCCCCTAAAAAAGTCCTTCTAAATCAATATGATTACTATTTACGATATAAATACATTAATGTAGCTATATTACTTCTCTATAATTGATTGAGTATAAAATTCTGGGTTATTTTGAGTGAAAATAGGGTATCAGGCCTCCATTTAGGAATATATCCCCCATTTATAACATTGTTTTGTATGGAAAAATCAGTTCCCAGTTGCAATGTTTGAGTTTTCAGGAGCCAGTTGTGTCATAAGTCTGAGGGCTGCCTGTATGCGCATCTTTTTGATCCAGGAGAGTATTCCTGGCAGTAAATACTAGGCAACACAATGTTCCACAAAAGTGACACCTGACAAGTGACTGAGGGTTGGTAAAAATGGATATTGGTTGGATTGCCTAGAGCATAAAAAACCAACAGCCAGCTCTACATAAAACCAATGCAAATAGATACAGGTAAGGTCACAAATTTACAGTGACCTCATTGGCTGTATCCTAGCCATCAGGGCCACTCTGTCTGACTCTGCCCTCCTTTCTCTGTGAATAATTAAGATGAGTGAATGTGGGCAAATCTCATTGAAAGTTTTTTTTCAGGGGAAGGGTTGGGGTGTTTAACTTGCATTCTTTGAAATAGCATCTCTTTAAGGACAGTTGTTTTCTGCAGATGTCCCCAGAACCTAGATTCTTTATGTACTAAGTGCTGCAGATACTGATTCGTCCAGCCAGAGGCTTGGATGACCATCTGGTCAATACTTTCTTGGGCCTGGCTGTCACAGATATAACAAAGTCCATGGTGTGAGCAAAGTATCCGAAGACTATATACGTAGAGAGGCATTTGGGGTGGGAAAAGGTGAACCGAGTTTACAAGGCCCCATTACTTTCATTAACCTACCAACACTCATCCTTTCAACTGAAATAGTTTGTTCACTACTGGATGCATTCTTAAAAAAACAAGACAAAACCCCAAAATCACAACAAAACACTAGGACAATCAAAAGGTAGAGTGACCTGTTTCTTGGGGTTTCTTTTGAGGCCTAATGTTTTCTGGAGATCAGGAAGGAATGGCATTGCAGCTGTGATGCTCTACTTGTGAGTCCACAATGAGGAAAGGTGCCAGTGGAATTTCTCTAGGCATATTTAACTATTAGTTTCCAAGAAAGCAGTTCAGAGGAATATGGAACAGACTGAAATTTACAAAGGCGATTTGGGGTATGGGTTTTGAATTCTCCTTCGTTCATAGAGTCAATGAGGAGGCTGTGTTTTGGCTTGTTACTGTTCTTTCTGATGGTTGTTCAGTTAGGGCTTCAGACAGGGCTGAAGTCAATTAGGGCTTCTTGGCTTCAGACATTAATTGTTAAGGATTTCTCTCTGTCCCATACCTGACAGAGGCGGCAGCTCACTAGTAAGAAGATGCATTGGATTTCCTTGGCTGCAATTGATTGCAGCCTTGTAGAATATAAATCCCTGGTCTTGACTTGAGTAGAAAATGCTTTTTTTCTGAACTTTTCTTCTTTGACATTGAGGTCTGGGTCCTCTCTGCACTAGCATCTGTCTTTTGATTCTTGATCACTGTTAAGACCTGGCCCTGAAGTACTACCTTCTCCATTACATGTTTCTGTTTCTGAAGGCCACTGGAGGGAGAGGCCATCCAGATGGTTTTGAACAGAAAACTGTGCTGACTGTGGGCTTGACAGTAAATAAAATATTCCCAGTGCCAAATTGCTGTTTGGAGTGATGAGCAATGGAAGGAGAGCTGAGGAGTGAGCTCTCACCACCAGCCAGGACCTAAAGTGTGGCAGCAGTAAAGCAACAGGAGGAAGAGGCAGGGAGGGTTGCCACAACAACCTGAAACCTGCTTATGCTGCATCTCCCATGTGATTGACAGGAACTGATTGCCTCAAGACCCCCTTCTGCACCCAGTCCCTGCTCTCCACCAGAGACCTAAGTACAGCAACCTGTATGTCTCATGTGTCTTCTTGGCACTTCAGCCTGATTAAGGCAAATGGCTTCTGGAAGGAGCGGTCACTTATCCTAATTCCTTTCAGGTCACTTAGAAATTTAAACCTCCCACCAGAGCATTATCCTTTTACCAGTTTCGTAATGCACCTCAGTGTAAGTGTTTCAGACACCAGCCCTGTCACCCACAGTCTCCTTTACCTTCCCTTGGCCTATGGAAATCCCTGCTTCTCGGGTTTGTTTTCTCATAGCGTTTGCCTTTCCACATCCCAAAAGAAGGCAAATTCTGAGGTGCCCATTTCTTCTGAATCTGAGGGTTGTCTCTCATGCTTAGCTCCACTGCAATTCTGCCAAGCCCAAGACAAAGGCCCTCTCTCTTGTATTAGCTATCTGAAGCCAACTCTGCCACCAGAGAGATGAAATCAGAATTTCACCCGGCCTTCTACCAAAGCCTGTTTTCTTTGCCACCACTCATGGTGGTTTGCACAGGTGATCCTGATGCTGAGTTAATCCTGGAATTATTCAGAGGGTTTTTGCTGTTGTGTAAGGGAATGGCATTCCTTCTCCATCTCCCCATTTACAGAAGTTTGGATCTTGCAAGAAGGAAAAGAACATTTCATCTCTGTCATTAGGGGCCAGATATTTAAGCATGTGTGGCCCATATTTATGCTTTGAAAAGAAATGCCTGTTCTTGTAAAAGCACTCTGCACCCAGCATGTGCTGAAGTGTTCTTACTGGAGCTTGATGCGCAGTAAAATGGGGAGTCTTTTCTTCCTCATGCAGAAGACTTTTCAGTAAGCATGGAGCAGCTTCATTCTTGTAACACTTTCTGCATCTCAGGCCTGCTGCAGGAAACTCACACTGTCAGAAGGAATGTCCCCCAGGTTTGCAGCCACTAGTGAGAAGGTGTCTCTAAGGCAGGGGGTATTCCATTCATTTGTGATATTATGGGACATCCTCAGTGTCTGGGAGCCAAATAGTCTTATTTGGTTTCAGCGTGGGTTTCTGATGCTGACAGGGTCTTTCCCTTGTTTTCCAGCCTTTCTACCATCAGACAATGTTGGAACTTTGTGGCATGCTGGAAGGACTGAGCGCCTCAGCCTGAATGAGATGTAGAACCATAGAGTCATAGAAAATTGGGGTTGGAAGGGACCTCAGGAGATCAGCTAGTCCAACCTCCTGCCTGAAGCAGAACCATCTCCAACTAGATCATCCCACCCAAGGAACTGTCTAGCTAGGTCTTAAAAACCTCCAAGGATGGAAAGTACACAACCTGTCTGGGTACACTGTTATAGTGTTTTACTACCCTTCTAGTGAGAATTTTTCTTAATATCTAAAATAAACTTCCTTTGCTGCAACTTCAGGCCATTGCTCCTTGTTCTGGCATCTGCCACCACTGAGAACAGTCTAGCTTCATCCTTTTTGATTTCATAGACATTCGGACAGAGGATCATCGAGTCCAGCCCCAAACCCCCCTTCAGGTAATTGAAGGCTGCTATTAAATCCCCTCTGTCTTCTCTTCTCTGAACTAAATAAGACCAGTTCCCTCAGCCTCTCCACATAAGTCATGTGCTCCAGCCCTCTCACTATTTTTGTTGCCCTCTGTTGAACTGTTTCCAATTTGCACACATCCTTTTTGTAGTAGGGGGCCCAAAACTGGACACAGTACTCCAGATGTGATCTCACCAGTGCTGAATATGGGAAATAATCATTTCCCTTGATCTGTTGGCCGCACCCTTACCAATGCAGCCCAGTATGCCATTAGCCTTCTTTGGCAACACGGGCACACTTTTGGCTTATATTCAGCTTATTGTCCACTGTAACCCCCAGGTCCTTTTCTGCAGAGCTGCTGCCCAGCCAGTCATCGCCCAGCCTGTATTGGTGCCGTGGGATTGTTCTGTCCTAAGTGCAGGACTTTGCACTTGTCCTTGTCGAACCTCATGAAGGGTCTGAACAGGGACAGGTATTTAGAAATCACTTGCAGCAGCTAAAAGAGAATGATTTCCCCCTTTTGTTGGGGGAATGTATCTTTAGGGGATATTTCATTGGCAGGTTTGAGATAGTCTACTATGTGCCCAGGAAGTTCTCCAAAGATTGTTCTGAGCTGCCTTCTTCACTGATGCAGGTGTTCTGGCTCCAGAAGCAGCTGTCAGATATTATAAAGATACTCTTTAATAAGGATAAGGAGGGCATAGTGGGGACCATGAATAACCTGTATAATATCTCTTGCCTCATAAAGAAGGAGGGTGTTGGCCCTGTGTCTGTTGAACTGGCCATCAGCCTTTCCTCCTTCTTTGATGATGTAAGTCTAGATATGCCAGGACAAATACACTGATTCACTCCTGCTGGAGTTAGTACAATTGCATAGAAAACATTTTGGGGTTTTTTGTTAGACCCTAATCAGCTGTGATTATATTGTGTGAATGATACTCCCTAGAGATAAGGAGTATGCATTGGGTGACAGTCATGGTGCCCTGCACAAAGCACTTAAGGGCCTGATTAATGCTGTATCTGTCATGCTCTCTAGATACTCTTGCTCCTTCCATCCAAGTAAGTTCCCAAGTGGGAAATATGCCGAGTATGTGGTCCTTGGGTGTTGGTCATAATATATTGAATTCCCCATGAATCCTTTTCAGGAAAAGGTCGGTGTCTGCCCTGCCAACTTCAACACCTTTAGAGACCTTGGAATGGGCAGACTGATGCAGATTATGTCATTTTGTGGGAGGAAGTAATCAAAAGCTTGATTGCACTATTCTTCCATCTCTTGAATGATAACCAGTGCTCTGGGTAATTGCCAACATCTTTCCTGAAACAGAAGAGACTTGAATCCCTTGTGAGATTGCTCTCCACACTACCTTGCCTGGAGGAGAGGCTTGTCCTCCTGGCTTTCCTTCCCAGTGCTGTCTATCTGATGCCTTCTCATGTAAAGCAGTGGACACGTTAAAGGGAAAGTCTTCTGAGATACCTTCTGGACTCTGAGTTTCAAAGGAAGCCATCCTTCTAACAGGTCGCTTGAGTATCTAGCCTGTATAGCTCTTAAGTTCAAATGAAACCTCTGCAAAACAACAGGAAATGAACTATAAAAGTGCTAGGGAAAGCATATATATACTTGCTCTCCTGATTCTCTTTGTGCCTCTTAATCAAATCTCAACTTAGCATCCCTTGTGTTGCATGTGTGTAAAATGACTTCCTTACGCTGTGCACTTTCTAGAGTAGACTCATCTGAAGCTCTTAGTCCACTGCTTGGTGCAAGAGAGGACTGAGCTCCAGCATGCCTGGTAGGTGACTGCTTGTGGTTCCCCAGTACTGACTGGAAGTCACTGCTTGGAACGTGGATGGTATGAATGGCATTGCAGTTCATCCCTACTGCCAGCCTTTGGATTAGGAAAGGAGGGTTCCCAGTTCCTTTTCCTTTCAAGAGACCTTTCTAATCCCTCTCTCCATTTGCAAAGGCATTTAATTCTTTTCCCTGTGTGTTTACGGTGGAATCATCTTGTTCATTTCACTTAAGAGCCAGGTAATTTCTGCCTTCATTCTGGAATGTTCTGGGAGGAATTCAGCCCACCTCCAGTAACTTCTCAGTAGTTGAGGAAGCTTCATCACGCCTACCTGTGACTTGTTCTCTTGTTTTGTTGGTCACGATGCTGTGCCAGGAAATTTGTGCGGCAGCGCGTTGTCTTCTAATCCATGCTGTATTTGAGAGACTTGGGAAGTCAGGGCTGCACTAGCCTTGATGGGACCATTAAACACAGTATGAACAATGGTCAGATGGCAAGAGGTGATACAGTTCTTTCACGTCACACCTATGGTCTCTGCTTGGCTTCCTGGGACCATCTGATTAATAGATTCATCGATGCTAGGGTCAGAAGGGATGTCAATGGATCACTGAGTCCAACCCCCTGCCCATGGCAGGAAAAATTGCTCGAGTCATGTGACCCCAGCCAGGTGCTTGTCCAATCTCTTCTTGAAGACCCCTAAAGTAGGGGAAAGCACCACCTCCCTTGGAAGCCCGTTCCAGATTCTGGCAACCCTTACTGTGAAGAAGTTCTTTCTGATGTCCAACCCAAATCTACTCTCTATCTATGATTGTTGACTCCGGGGTTATATAAATGTTTCCATCTTTCCAATGCCAAGTACTAATGATATGAAACGTTCCCAGTAACCTGTACAGGTGTTTGAGGTTCCATCTGTCACCTGGCCACTGGAATAGCTCCAATGTTGATACTCTAATCATTTTGGCTGATATGTCACCTCTCTGAGCTGTATGAGACAGTTCACACCTCTCAGAACTGTTTTCTGATACTCCTTCCTCTATTAGCCTCATCAGTTCATGATTTTGTGACTTTCTTCCACAACAGTACAGTGTAAACCTTTTCTTTTTCAATTGGAATCTAAAGTCCTGGGGAATTAATTGATCCTTTCAGAGTGATGCCTACAGCATGTAGGAGTACGTGTCCCTTGGTTCATAGTCCTGGTCATGTACTTTCACTTTGCTCTGCCTTTAGCTGCAGGAGAGCCATGACATTTTTGGAGTGCATTTCTTCTCTCTTTTCCTAGATACTCCATAAAAAATGACATCTTCCAAAATGGAGGTGAAACTTAGTCACCTCAGACTCACCAAATTCCTATAACTTCCTGGATTCCCAGAAGGGAATCCCTTTAGATTTGTAGTAAGAACATGCCTGTACTAAGAGCAGACCCTCTGTTAATTCTGGGTTTTGTTGCTCCATCTCTGATGCTCTGTGTATACATCTCAGGAATGTACTGAAATTCCCAAAGGTCTATACTGTGGAAATAAGGGGATGGAATATCCAAACCTTTTGAGCAATTCCTTTGTGAAAGCTTTGAGAAACAGTGGGATGTTGTAGTGAATTTTTATCTAGGGCCAACTATCCAAGAGCATGGAGTCCATGTGCACTGCTACTTGACAGAAGAGGACTTCTTCAAGATGCATCAAAGTAAGGAATCCCCCTCTGCATTTGTGACTATGTCAAGTGTAGGCATGCAGCATTTTACCTTGTCACCCATTTGCCTGTCTGCCTTGAGGTAAGGTTAAGGAGTCTTGCCAAATCCAGCATCACATCAGACCCATCAGCACAATGAAGTCAGAGCAATTTCAGGGAGGGCTTTAGCATAGATCATAATGGAGGCTGTAACTCACACCTCTCAATACTTCTCTGCTACCAAGCCTGCAGTTGCCTACAGAGGTTTTGACAAGAATAGGGTTTAGTTTTCTTAACAGAGCAGAGGAGTGAGACGTATAGCAGTTGGGTGACCAGGAGCAATTCAGTTGGCCATTCAGTGCTTGGTTTTCCTAA
The DNA here is from genome assembly GCA_030014935.1 of Caiman crocodilus. Classification (NCBI taxonomy): domain Eukaryota; kingdom Metazoa; phylum Chordata; order Crocodylia; family Alligatoridae; genus Caiman; species Caiman crocodilus. Next base: position 33,114,783 of record JAGPOW010003395.1, read on the forward strand.
TTCTACAATGGAAGGAGAGCAGTTGGGAGGATACACTTGTAATGTTCCAAAGTTCAGAGCTACACATGGCTGCTCTTTCTTTTAGTGCTTTAGGAAGCTGCAGTCACTCCTGGCAGGAACATACAGCACGTCGTGCAGTGCTACCTAGAAAGAGCGTTTCTGAGATAATGGAGCACTTTTAAGCCAGGCCTACAATAACTCCAAGCCATATAGGTTTCTTGTCTTAAATTCTAATAATAGTTATCTCTCAGTACTCTTAAACATTTCTATATTGTTAGTGTTCATGAAAATACTAATAATAAACATATTGAAACATTTTAATAAAAATTCAACTAACATGTTGATACTTCAGTGGAATCAAGAGGATTCAGTTATTACTGAATTCTGGGTCAAAGTTGTCAGAGCTTTACATTGTCTTCTTTAATCTTCTCTCTGAAGATGAGTTGCAGATATTACATTCCAGGAAAGGTTGTTTTTGTCTTGATATTTCACTGTAAGTTTACCAGGGAATAAAAAGATCAGTTGTGGCTCATTCCTCAAGAAAAGCGTGCTTTATCAGAGTAAACCTACTCCTTTAATTTGTGTGACAAGACTGTGATCAAAGAAGATAGAGATGATTGTACTTTCAAGTTCCTAAATTTCCTTTTCCTTAGGAACAAAGTAGAAAGATATTTCCTTATCTTCTGTCAAAAAAACCCACCCCCAAAGGAACTGTCAGTTGCATTTGTCCCATAAATTGGGGTTCTGTCACACCTATATAATAGATGGATGACCACCATCTACATCTTAAGAAACAGGGATATTAACCATATACTGTACTCATAAAGATTTGAAGGTTGTTTTTCTGTTAGAATATAATTTTTGACATTTTGGAATTACAAGATGGCTTAACTGACAGTGGGACAATGGGAAGTGCATAACTTCACTGGAAGTCGTTTACACCAGCTGAGATTCTAGTCCATCTTTTTTCAGCAGAGTGATGTGGAAAGGAAGGGGGACCCTGAGCATTTTAATATGTGTAGATGAAATGGCATGAAAAATAATGCCTAGTTGTTCCACTGTTCACTTTTTAAAATCTTCTTTAAGGCCTTGTTCATACATACACAAAATTTGCATTAATATATAAGTGGGAGTTGAGGAAGTGGATCTTTTTAAACACTGATATAGACAGTATGACTGCTATTCTGATATAATTCATTGCCGTTTCCATATAGGAATATGCTTTTGCTTAGTTATACCTTTCTAATTAAAGATGTACAACTTTGATCAGTAGCCAATGCTCAAGGATCTGAATCAAAACCCATCAAAGACAGTGCAAAGTTCCTCTACGCGACATTGGTCCAGCCTCAATTGGAGTACTGCGTCCAGTTCTGGGCACTGCACTTTAAGAAGGATGTGGCCTGCCTTGAGGGGTTCAGAGGAGGGCCACCTGCTTGGTTGGAGGGCAAAAGGGCAGGCCCTATGAGGAGAGGCTGAGGGACCTGAACCTGTTCAGCCTCAGCAAGCAGAGGC
>JAGPOW010003395.1:33116394-33132989 GCA_030014935.1 Caiman crocodilus
AGGAGGGCCACCTGCTTGGTTGGAGGGCAAAAGGGCAGGCCCTATGAGGAGAGGCTGAGGGACCTGAACCTGTTCAGCCTCAGCAAGCAGAGGCTGAGGGGGGACTTGGTGGCTGCCTACAAACCTGTTAGGGGAGATCAGCAGCAAATAGGAAGGGTCCTATCCCCACAGCAGCACGTGGGGTGATGAGGAACAATGGCCAGAAACTGCTGGAAAATAGGTTCAGGTTAGAGATTAGGAGGCACTATTTCACTGTTAGGGTAGCTAGGATCTGGAACCAACTTCCTAGGGAAGTGGTCCTCGCTCCTACCTTGGGTAAATTCAAAAGAAGTTTAGATGAACACCTGTCTGGGGTTGTGTGATCCCAGCATGTGCTCCGGCCAGTGGCAGGGGGCTTAGACTAGATGATTTATTAGGTCCCTTTTGACCTCTATCTGCTATGAAACTATTAATAAGTCAATGAAGTATTCATACAGCATGAGATCATCTCTCTGCGTATGTCTATACACACCTGTCAGTATGGTATAAAATGGAAACACACATAGTGCACATAAAAGTCTTTCAAAGAAAGCTATGAAACAAATAAAAATTGTTCAGTGGAATACATTTCCCAGCATCAGGTAGAAAAACACAACAGTACTTTAATTTGCTACAGAAAAGAAAAAAAAAAACCCTGGTGTGTTGCTATGTATGATGAGTTTAGGATTTCCACCGTACAATTTATTTAATTATCAGTGCCAGCTTCACAGAATGCTGCCATCAGAAAGTAAATATATTGCAGGAATGTTGAACTGGAGTAGGTTTAAAATGTTGTGACTGCCTTAATGGCTACATATTCCATAAAATGCATTAGTTTTCAAGAGGGTGGTTATGGTTTGCTCTTTATGTGCCATTATGTCTAATTTGTTTTATGCTCCAGCAGAGAAAATTATTTCCCTCCTTCCAATTTATATGACAAACACAAAAGAATAATCAAGTGAAAAATGTATTGATTTAATATGATCATACTCAGCTTCCCTGTATAAATACACACCACTCCTGAACTACATTAGTGACAATAATAATGGTACTTTTTGATTACACTCAATTCCTTGTTATCTAAGAGCAGATTTTAAAATAAATTAATCCTGTAATTAAAGAAGGTGAAATTGTAAATATTTCTGATGAAATCCAAGGTTACATTTACGCTGGGAAATCTTAGACTGGTCACACTTGAGACTAGGTTTGACTTGAAGTTTGGATTTGCTTTCATTTAAAAGAAAAGCCACTCAAGGTATCTGTATAACAACACCTGTCAACAGAACTAGGCATTTATTAATTCTAGTTCTTTGGGGACCACATTTTTGAGCAGCCTGATTTGTATTTGTTGCTTGATCAAATACTTTTCCACAGTTTTTCCACACTCTACTGTTCATCCAAAATTAAACAAGTCAGTGCTCCAGTTGGGTTAAGTTGTATTCACTATGTGACCAGATGGGTACACCCAAGCTAATTTGATGCCTTCTGTACTTTCCCCTCTAAGTCTTGAGGTCAGCAAAAGATTAGGCAAGTCCCCAGCACAAAACAGAACAGCTGTGGGGCTGCTCTAATTTATGTCCAGTTACCTCCGGTACCAAGGAGCTGTTCCAACATGAATGCAATTTATCTTGATCAATGCCTCCTACACTTGGAAGTGGGAGTAGAGTTGCTATTATGGCAGCTATAAGAAATCTGAGAATTTCTCAATCAGGTTTTTTATACCCTGTTACATTTTATCAGGTTTTTAGAATAATTTTTGCAGAGCTCTCTCAAACATCTGGAGCAGTGGTTCCATGGGGCCACAGCAGGATTCAGCTTCTCCCTGCCTAGCTGATCTCCCACTCCCAATTCTCAGCCCTTCTGCAAGGAGGTAGGCACTGCAATATATTAATTAATTTTTTAAATTGGTTGCTACTCAATTCATTAAAGTTATGGAGAAGTGTCTTGAGTTGAATGGGGGGGGGTGCCTTGAATCTAAAAAGGTTGAGAACTGTTGGTCTAGACAGCATCCTTGGTTTTATCCATGTTTAGTTTTATGGACCATTTCCACATAGGATTTTATTTCAGAACTCTAGGTATTATGACAAGTTAAAATTTGTTAGAAATTGCATAGTATTTTGAGGAAAAAAGTTCATATTTTAAGGTGAGAACAATATGATCTTGGCATCATTCACTAAAAGGGGAGCCTGAGCTAGCCATTAGTTTTAAAGGTCATATTTTGTTCAACTAATGAATTGTCACAATAACAAAGAAGGGCAACAAGGATGTATGTTAATGAGGAAAAGGTAAACTTTTTAACATCCTAATGCTAGGTTGGATGCACAGTTTGGGGCAAGAACTTAGGAGAACAGTGCGACAGTAAAAATCTCCATTAAAGTTTTCATTAGAGTAAAACTAATAACGATTTATGATGTCCAGAGGGTGCCTTGTATTTTAAAAGTGGTTCACAGACATCACGGTTGTGTTTACACAGCCTCTAACTGCACCCAAGGACATCATTTTGAAATGCTTCAAATCTTGACAATGAAATTAGGTTACTGCCGTGAAGCAACCCTAAGAACTTACACAGGGCTCTCTGTCTAGGGTGTGCTTATTAGCATGTGCTCAAAGCATTCAAATACAATAAAATTGACTCCTTCCTGGGTTTGGCCTGAAGCAGGGCAAATGGGTCAGGCATGCTTCACAGTACTAGTCCTATGTGTAGCATATAGGTGGAGGAGGCATGCCCTTGGGGTCTGAGCTTGGTTGTTACTGGGCACATCCCATGAGGTGTGTAGGCCCAGATTCTTTAAAGTATTTAAGATGCAGATGGGTACCTACATGCTTGATGGGATTCTCATGATACCTATCCATACCTTTCAAGTACATAAATATCTAAAAAAAATCTGATCCTAAAAGTCCATAAACCATCCTAACCTCAAGGGTAACTGATGGCACTTCACAGATGGTAATTGTAGCAGGACACTAAGGTGCCTGGTACTGAGAGAGCGCAGAAGACTCCTCAGGTGCTGGTCGCCAAGGCAACGGGAGCAGCCAACGACCCACACCTGCCAGCCATCAGCTGGCTATAAGAGGCAAGGCCTGGCTCTTAGGAGGGGGAGGGGAGTTGAGACCAGAGGTAGTTGCTGACTGGCATCTAAGACAGCGGGAGTTCCCTACCAACAGCGAAGGATGAGGAAACTCCTGGCCAGGAGAGAGAGAACTTGAATGCATTGGTCAGCATGGTAGGAGAGAAAACCCGGTAGGCCTGAATCTAGTTGTAGCTAGAGGCTTATGTTTGCGTCGTAGCCCAGGGGCTTGTGTTTAGGTCGTTGTTTGTGTTTGCTATTGTTACACTGGTGGTTTGGGTTATAAGGCTATAAGGGGATGGAGGAGGCCTCATAGGGGACTCGCAGTAGAGTGAGGACCCCAGCTCCAGTGAGGGCATGGAGTTCAGGGGTACAGACCCCAGCTCCAAAGCAGAGCCCGTGAGAGAGGGCCGCCTCACCGAGGGGAGAAGGGCCCGTGAGAGAGGGCTGCCTCGCCGAGGGGAGAAGGGAGGGCTATAGAGAAGGCCACGGTTCTCCTGCTGTGGGTGTCCGGCGTCTAGGCCTTGCGGGCCAAGTGAAGGAGAGGTAGCCTCCCTACAGACAGTTATCATCAAAGTCGTGGCAGGAGATAATAGGAGAATGCAAGTCCGAGTAGAGCAGGGGTCTCTAAAGTCCTGGCCATGGGTCACTTGCAGCCTGTGAAGCATTTGTATGCAGCTCACAGAAACGTGATGGTGGCCCACAAAACCAGCTGATCACCAAGGCTGCAGCCATTGATTGTTCAGTGGTAAGTGACTGACAAGCTTTCATAGGAGCCCTGTGATCTGTTGTTATAGATAACTGATGTCCTTTGTGATGGCCTTAGTAAGCTGGTAGGTGTTGCAGGGCACTAAAGTGCCTGCTCCTTTAAGGGCAGAAACTGCCTAGAGAGAGGGCCCTAGGAGCCAGGCAAAAACCCCAAAGGTGTAGGTTACTATGGCAGCAGGGAATTAGCCTGCACCTGCACCTGTACGGGTCAGCTGACCAGAAGAAGGCAGGGTCCTGGGAGCATATAAACCCCAGGGCAGAGGCCAGCAGGTTTTAGTTCTCTGGTAGCAGTCGGGGGAAGGAGCCTGCGGAGAAGAACTACCTAGAAATGCTGTGGTTGCCTGATGTGCCATTTACAGGACTAATGGGGCTCCAGGAGCTCACCAGGTAGCCTGCACTACAAGGTACTTAGTGCTTGGGGAGAATTTTGACTCTTTTAAAGGGACAAAGTGTACCCTGCACCATTTGTATTACACTGTAGCCCAGGGGCTTGTGTTATCCATTGTTATTTAAACCAGTGGACCAGACCGAGGCTGTTGGGGAGGAGGAGGCCTCACTGGGGCAGTGCGGAGAGCCCAATGCCAGCGTGGGCACAAAGACAGGGCTGCAGAGAGCCTAGCGATGAAGGAGAGGTTGACTTATACCAAGGCCTTGGAAGGACAATGTTTGAATACAGTCTGCAAGGCTTGGGGAGCGGTAAAGGGGCAGTTTTAGAGCCATGCATCTAGCCCATAAGGCCAAGTGAGTCCTGTGAGGCATCTGTTTTGAGCGGGACCCAGAAAGGGGTCCGAGAGCCCACAGGGTTCATTGGGTCCATCAGGACTGTGTCCAAACAAACTTGAGGGCAGCCTTCCTATTTATTATAATTACCAACAAGACATGGCAGGAAAGGAAAAAGGGGTGCCTGTTGGACAAGATTGGCATGCTCATGGAGCCCTAGGGGGATCACGGCCATCCCTGAGGACCCCAAGATGTAATAGCAGGGAATGTAGCTTCTCACTCCCACCAGCGTGCCAGTTTAGGAGACACTCAGTTATATGAGCTAGCTTGTCAATCTTTATTGGCAAGAGAAGTCAGCTACATAAATGGCAATCAAGATTGAATTAAGCAATGACCCTGGCCTCTCCTTATTATAACACTGTACACTTAGGGCATATTATGTTTCACACATTGAACATATAGGTATTGCACTGCAGATTCATTCTGTTATGTTTCCACCTTCTTTCTTTAGTCTGATGGCCCTGCATGCACAGAGGATCCCAAAGTTTTGGAGTAGAGCTTGTCAGTTGAGTGGCATGAAAAGGTCAAACTGTGCAAATGGAAGTCTCCTTATCTAGTCATGTTTTTGATTTGACAGGACTGCCTGTCAGGGTTTTCCCATTGGTGTAATGTATACTCATTAATGAAAGAAGCTTCCTGGGGGCTGTAATATGAGACTAGCACAATACATAATAGCGTGGTACAGACTGTTATGTGCATGGTCAGATTTCTGCCGGGTAGCTGGGCCACAAGAGTCATCAGCCCAATACCAATTACTCATCTACATTAGAAATTCCCTCAAGCATCTGAACCTGATTATCTAAATTTACTGACTGTCTCCTGCAACAGCAGATAATTGAGTTAGTATTATACTTATTGATGGGAACATTGATAAATACAGTTCTCATTTAAGTAGGGCTTGCTTCCCTTACAATAGCGCTCACAAGCTGCAATCCATCAGTGTGCAGACAGCATAGCAAGAGACACTACAATGAGAATTTTTAACATAGCTCAAAAATGTATCAAAATGCACATCGGGGCAAACACAGCAGCGAGAGACATGAAATCTATGCTATATAAAGGGAAAAAAGTTAGACAAATAGCCTTAGTGATGTCTCAGTACAGCATAAGCCTGTCAAAAATGAAAAGAAAATACATTTTAAGTGAGGATTTCCTCTGAATCTGGATTGTTTACTGGATAATATCAGAAAAGAGATTGGAATTGTGATTCTGATTAAGTTTGTTAAGGATATGCAGAGAAAACAAGAAGGTATGGACCTCTAATTTCATGGAAGTAAAGACTTTGAATTTAATTATAAAATCATCCCTTTAAAGTTACTTTGGAATCAGCCTTTTTCATGTCTTTCCCTGCAAGTTCAGGGAAACAGGTGTCAGTGAGCAGAAGCTGCAGTAAGTAAAACAGGATCAGTTCTCAGGTATCCAGAGAACCTTATCACAGAAGACATTTTAGCTATGTCATCAAAAGTATCAACATTTAAGTTTTAGTTTTATCATAAGCCATGCAAGGGTTTTCTAAGTTCCTTTGGCCTGATTATTTCACAGTCAGGAGAACAATTAACAATTGCCAGTACAGAAAGCAAATGCCAGCAACCATGAAACCAGAATGGGCAGATGTCATGATTGCATTACGTCCTAAAATTATATTAAATGGGTGAGCAGTTAGCTCTCTGTAGCTAAAACAGACTAATAGTGGGATGATTAATTTTCTTAAATGATATGTGGCAGAGGAGATGATGGACCATATGCTGTTTTCTGTTTCTTTATTTTTGCCCTTTAACTTTCCTCTGTAAGTTGACATATGGGCTTCATGTCTGTTGGCAAATGAAGAGACCCACATTGGTGTTTGGAAACAGGACTGACAGATTCTCAGACATAAAAATTGGAAGGAATAATTCACCCATTGCCCCACCAAAGTAAAGGGCTAAAAAAAAAATGAGCGTAGATGCATTTACTTCAAAAGACTGATGTTGATTTAGAGAGAACATTATGTATACAGTGGGTTTGGTTGGGTTTTTTGTTTTTATTTTTTTGGTTTGCTGTCAGAATCAAAAAACTTTTAAAAAGAGGGGGCTTTAAAACTAAAAACATCGTAAGTCGAATGAACCATTGTATATTCAGTTTAGCATAGTGTTTCATGAAAAACTGGAATATTTCATTTTGAAAAAGTGTGTGTGTGTGTTTTGTTTTGTTTTTTTTAAATCAAAACCTATTTTTAGCCTGAAAATTTAAGAATTGCATTTTGAATGGAAAAAAAATATTTAGCCAAAAAATGTTGCCCAACTCTAGTTTTAAAGCAGCTGTAAATCACTCACTTTTCCAGTGCCAGTGGGAGGTACAACAATTTTGTTGGGATCAGCTTGAGTAATAATATTGCATCTAGCCATGTTGTCTCTGATTAGAATCTAATATGTCTCAAAAGTTGAGTTTATTTTAGCTTCTAGTTATTCTATAGGAAAGATGAGCTGTTCACTTTTTCTGTGGTAAGCCGCAGAATCAATATTTCAGTGTTTGAGTTTACTATAGATTGAAGTCCTCAGAAAAAAGGCTTGTTGCTAGCAAAACACTATACAAAATGTAGTTTGACAATTTGCAATTTTACCTCAAATGGCTGTTCATTTTTGTGAGAAGTGGGAAATAATGATCGGGCAAAAACAAAAGTAACCTCACAAAAAGGTTGTGCTTGAGGGAAGGAAGTGGATGAAAAACAATAGTTTTCTGTAGAAATGATGATCTTACTGTTTCAGGACAAGTTGCCTTTCTTACTTAGCATACTATTAAAGCATTTTCAAACTAATAGATGCAGAACATGGAGAACAGGTATATAGACAGCATACAACAAGGTATATTTCTTTCCTGAGTGAGGTGTAAGAAAAAAGGAAAAGTCATATTTGTGTCAGTAACAGAATATGACTATCTTTTTTGAGAGAGGCCATATAATCAGTGGAATAAGCTTTAAAATTTTGTTCAAAACAAATTCACACGTTGTAAGAGGGAACCCTTCCCTTGTTACTAGAACAAAGCTGAGGGACAAGCAAAACCTGCAAGGAACTTTTAACAATAGGATTTTTGTAGCCTGAAGGGCTAAGAATGCAGGTAATAATGCTAATGGGAAAAAGCCGCTGGAGGCAAGCAGCCTTAGGGGGGAAAAGGAGACAATCTCTGGGATCACCAGCAGCCCTGCCACCGGTGTAATGGCTTCCAGCAGGCTTGCAAGGGCTAATGAGGGACTGCTGTGCCCCTTCTGAAAGAAGGGGAGAGACGTATAGATATAAGAGATTTGCCTTCAGTGTTTTTGTGTGTGTGTGTGTGTGTGTGTGTGTGTGTGTGTGTGTGTGTGTGTGTGTGTGTGTGTGTGTGTGTGTGTGTGTGTGTGTGTGTGTGTGTGTTCTCAGTTGATCCAGGGAGGGGAGAATTTCAGTTTGGGTTATTCTTTCTATTGTGAAGACCTGGATGCAGTCCATTTTTTTTGTGATCAGGATTGTAACATCCAGAGGACTGATGATATAGATGGAACAGACAATATTTGCCCAATCTGGCCACAAAATGACCCATCCAACCCTTCAGGACCAGATCCCTCTGCTGCCTTTCCTCCTCTCCCATTCCGAAAACAGCGAGTATTGCAGAAAGTCCTGGGCATTGATAAGGGAAAGTGGCTGCAGGCTCTGAGCCTGCAGCTAGATTCCCCTCACCCCTGCAACCAACAGTAAAATTTTGTTTGGTCTGGGGTAACATAATTGAGAGCACTTTGCAAAAATCACTCTGATTTATACTTGGAGCTAGACTTCTTTCTGCACACTGAATTGAGGTTGTAGGTGTGGTTAGGAGGCTATGTAGGGGTGCCATGGAGGTACTACAGGTTTGGCACTATGGACAGGAAGAGGGAGAGAGAGAAAGTGGAAACTGGGGCAGGTGGCAACAAAAGGGGCTGAAGCCTGAACTCTGAGGAAGATAAAGATGAGGTCAAGAAGCTGGGCCATGGTAAATAGGCCCAGGCTAGAGGTTTATGTCTAGAGTAACCTACAGGCTACCTACTGGCTAAGACATCTGAAGCCTGTACAAAAGTGTGAAGGATAATTGAGTGACACCTGTGAGGCATTAGTGTGGCTACTCTGGCAAAAGGAGGATGGTGACCACAGTTGGAGGTCTTAAGGCTTCAGTTGTGACCACTGAGGTCAAGTTATGCCCACATAGAGCAATTGAGTGATTACATCATCACTGGGGAATCTGTGCCTTGTCCATCAAGAGTGTGGTTTAATATCACACCCCCACTCCCCCGACAACCCTCTGTGCCCTGTAACAATGCTTTTGGCGGTTAGGGCTTGGACAAGGTGTCGGGGGGGGGCGGGGGTCATGGCTGCATGAACATCCTTAGTAACTTGGGAGAGATGGGAGGACCATCCTTCAGCTGTCACCTGACACTGGGATGGTGGGCAACAGGCTTCCCATCACAGCACCCACCCTGTGTTCCTGCCCCCATTCTCAGCCTCGTGCAACCCCCACCTTGGTGGGGGGGTAGGGAAGAGGGGGAATACTACAAAAAGTCCTATGTGCCTGTGTTCCAAGCATGCTCTTGCTGTGGAGTATTTACCCTTCCCTGTGCACACTGTGGGCTTGGTTTCGAGTGCATCCCTTTCCACACTGGGAATGGGAGGAGTGTGGGTGGGTTGATGGATTAATGGTAAGGGTTATGAAGTGCCCATTAAAGAAGGGCACAGAGAATCCTAGGTTCAAAGGTAGGAAAATGGGTATTTGGGTGTAATACCAGTTCCTAACCCCTGTTACTGAGTGTAGGGTGAAGGCTGCAGTGAGGAGAACTACACAGCTGTTAGCCTGCTTGCAGAGAGGCTTGCTCCAGACAGATAAGTCTGCTAATTAATAAGAAGGAACCCCTGTGCCCCATAAGGGAAGGGGAGCTTGGTGACTGGAAGGGGTGGAGCCAAGCAGCAGAAGGGGATATAACAAGGGCCTCTGGGCTAGAACCTTAGACTAGCTCGTATAAGGCTCAGAGGAGGAGCTCTGCAGAACTACAAAAAGACCAACAGGAAGCTATGTCTTTCTGTTTTGGTTTTCATGGTTCTGTTTAAATTGCAAGGCATGGGATTGACTTCTGGTGTGAAGGGAGGCTGCAAAGGACTCCTGGGAAAGGAGTATGACCACTGTAGGGCCTGAGGAAAATGCCTTGACTTTTATTAGGCGAGTTGGGGGCGAATGAGGACTGGAACCGAGAGAGAGAGAGAGAGAGAGAGAGAAAGAGAGAGAGAGAGAGAGAGAGACCCCTAACCCAGAACTATATGAATTCATTGCTGGCAGCTATTTAAGGGGACAGATGTCCTGCTTAAAATTTGAGGTAGAAGGTCAGGCCAGAACAAAGTAGTCCAATGATGAGCAGGGTGGAATGGAGTGAGGCTGCTAAGGTCTCACTCTGATATTCGGACATCAACTTTCCAATTTCATATTTTCTTTTCAGTATGACGTGGTAGGTGAGCACAGGACCATACTCTGGTGGGTGCCAGAGTACGAGACGGGATTAGTGGGGCTTCCAAAGAGCACAACTGTTGCCTTCAAAGGTAGGGCCCTGTTACACCAGGCATGTAACATCACTGTACTTCTCTGGGGTTGAGGTCAGTAGGGGAGCAGGTGCCCATTCCAGAGCCACTTGTGTAGATGGCACAGTATTGGGGTGTACATCCTGCATGTTGGTCATGTTCACATTGGAGGTGTCCTTGTGTCCTGTGCCTCAGTGTCCAGGTCCTGACTCAAGAACAGGATGAAGGACTTCACTTCCAGCTCCAACTCTGGTTGTGCCCTAGATTTTGTGTTGTTTCCCCAGCTCTAGCTATTCCCTGCCTTTCATCAAACTTCTCTCTAACATCAAAGGAGTGCCTGGTAGTCTTTCCTAAGGCTCTCTTGAGGATATAGAACAGCTCATTAGGTTGCATTTGGGTCTGGTTGCACCTTCCCCCCCGCTCAGTGACATGCAGGGCACATAGCTGACTTGACATCCTACGCCTGTCTCTAACTGTTCAGCATGTTATATGTCTTCTCAGAGTGATTTATTTGGCATACAAATGGCTTGGTAACCTGTGTGTCTCTACAGTCCTGGAGCTCAGTGTGGACCATGTGAAAGGGCTCGGTTTCCCTGGCCTGAAGCAATCAGGAGGATTTTTGCTCCCTGTTCTATTGGAGCAATAGTATCCATCCCAAATTGCTACTTATTTCCCTAGAGCTGTAGGGGGGAAGGGGAGAGGAGAAAACAATGCATGCTGCGTGCCAGAAGACAGCGCTGTAGCTTCTCTCAGAAGGGTAAGTGTTTAGGTATTCATTCTCCCAGGACAAACTCCAGGAAGCAACCCACCAACCTCTGCCAGGTTGAAGATGGGTTATTTTGCTCCAGGAATCACCATTTTTACTCCAGGAAAAAACATGTGAAAGTCTGTATACTCATGGTCTCTATCAGGAAAGCAGCAATTTTCCCAGCAGCAACGCAATACCTGTATGTGGCCGCAGACTAGATTCTAGAACAGTAGTAAATAGGAAAAGCACAACTAGTGAATGGGTAGGGAGAATATTGGTGTGGCAATATTTCTGAATAGGTAGGGCTGCTGTTAAGCAAGGCAAAGTTTAGCCTAATAGTTTAGGAGACTAATATTAGAAGAAATAAAATGGGAGTAAGCTTTCCAAAGGGACAGGGAGTAGGAACAGTTAGGATCCAATCAGAAAACCATAAAGAATTAAAAGGCCTTCCAGTCTAGCTGATGGAAATCAGCTCCCTAGCCTAAGTTATCCTTTGCATTCTGTTGCGAGGAAGCCAATGAGCTTTTTCTTGAAGAAAGCATATAGAAATTGACCGAGAACAATTCATGTATTTTTTTTTTTAATTTTTGTCACAACGTCATAATGTTAGTTCATGTTCTTAACCTTTAGTATCTTCCACATGTTATGAGATTTCTTCAGGGGACAACCTATATATACATTCATTTTCGTTCCTGAACTGGTACAGTATCCAATATCAAGAACAAAATGTATGATTATACGTTTGAAACTGAATACCCACTCAACTTGCTCTGTTGAAATCAGTGGCATTGCACCAGTTTATGCCAGTGATATCAACCTTGCTAAGCCCTTGTTCTTTCTATTCATATTTCACATGAACACTGATATTTTGAGAAGCTGCACTGTGGTGTCCTCCCCACCCCACACCCCCCCCCCTTTCATATGTGAGAATAAATTAGTAACCATGAGTCTGGTCAGCTCTCTCTGCAGTGTAGAAATGGGGTGGGGAGAGGCACACACTGGCTCAGCCAGAGTGGAATTCATCTTATGCACAGAACCTTCCCAAGATCCATTCAACATAAGTCCTACTTTAACAGGCAGCAAGAACATGTTGTGAAGAATTTGCAGTGCTCAATATACCTATCTGGCACCTTCATCTCCTTTTTCATGGGTGACCGGAGATGAAGGTGCTAGAGGTTGGGATCTAGATTAAAAGTTCTGAGAACCCTTAAGACAGACAGGATGGACACTGAGATGATCTAGTCTGAATGTGCTGTGGATTCAATTGTGGAATTTCATCACGATTATACTGTATCTTTTAATACCTGGAAATTCCTCCTTGTGAAGTTACTTACAAATGCTAACCAAATTACCTCTTGATATTTTTTTCTAATATACGAAATGGGTTGTGCCTCCTTCATTGTATAATATTAGGGTATCTTTTTCAGAAGTTGTATTATGGCATTTAGGGTCATAAGAAGGGACTTCACATGGTCATTTTGTCTAGTCCCCTGCTTGAGGCAGAATCATCCGTGATTAAATCATGATCTGCTCTTGAAAAATTCCACGGATGGAGACTCCACTCCTTCTCTAAGTAGCCTGTCCCAATACTTGACCACCCTCGTAGTCAAAAAGATCTTCCTAATCTCCAACCTAAATTTCCTCTGTAGAGCCATCATGCTGGACAGGCCACCTCCTCTTAATCTATATTCATGTCTCTGGTTATTTCCTCCTAGATGAAGCACTCTGTATTTATCCTTATTGAACTGCATCCAGTTCCATTCTGCCCACGTTTCCAGCTTGTCCAGGTCCACTTGGATCTGCATCCTATCCTCTAGCGTGACTGGTTTTCCCTATAACTTAGTATCACCAACAAGCATGGCCTGTGTGCTTTCCACATCCTTATCTAAATCTTTGATAAAGATATTGAACAGCATGGGGCCAAGAATCAAGGCCCGCGGGGCACCACTGGCCACTTCCCTCCAAGATGATCCAGACCCATCCACTAACACTCTCTGGGTTCAGCCTCTTAGCCAGTACCCAATCCATGTGACTGTGGACTCTGCCAGCCCATAATTCCCCATTTTTTTTTAAATAAAAGTGTCATGGGAGGCCATATTGAAAGTCTTCTTAAAATCCAGGTTTATGACATCAACCGCATCTTCCACATCCAAGCAACTTGTGATATGATCATAGAAGGATTCCAGCATACACTGGAATACGCTTGTTATCCAAATGTATTCCAGTGTACACTTCCTTATCATGCACTTCCTTATAACTTAATATAAACTAGAAAGAACAGGGACAATGATTAAGTCGATAACTTTTCATCTATAAATACAAGTGCCTTTGAGCAATCTATATATAGTTGAGTACAACAGACACTGTTTAACCCAACTAGCTGGGGTTGCAACTCCAAAAATCTGTTTCCAATTCATCAATATCTTTAGGACTTATTAATAGATTTGGAACATGGAGAATAAATATGGAGGTGATGTATTTCTCATCTCTGTAATGTCTGAGCACAAAGTCTATAAGTTTTGACAAGGAATCACAATATCTTGTACTGATTTATGAAGTTGGAACCTGAAATTGGAGAACAGAGTGAAAAATTCTGGACATGCTCTGTTTACCCTTTTCCTCAGCATCTGTTCTGTGCTACTGTGAGACAGGCTACTAGGCTTGATGGAACTATGGAGCCTGACCCAGGAAATGTCAGTTTTTATGTTCTTATGATTTTAAAGGGCCTTCATTTTTGATTGGCTAATTAGTCAATCTCTTCCTGTGCTACTACAGCCAGTGAAAACATTTCTATGCGTATTCCAGTTCTACCCCTTTAAAAAAGATGGCGATGGAAAAAACAATGTTATATAAACGTGATGAGTCTTCTGTATAGTACACAGGATGTGGAATTGGGAGACCTGGTATAATGTTGGCTTTGTATTTTGAAACTGTTTTTATATATCAGTTTCCTTACTTGCGCAGTAGGAAAAATATGGTGTTTTCCATCTGTGTGAAGAGGCTTGAAATCTATGTTATTATTATAAAGTGAGCATTAAATGTATTTACTCTATTTGCCTCTTTATCTTGTCAAAAATTGCAGTAAAATCAAAACTTGGCACAATTACAGCCTTTTTTTCTCATTATAACAAGTAATCTGAAAAGAATTGGAAATGGTAACATTCTTATTAACCCATTCTAATTAATACCCATTTAAACTTTAACTTTGTGATCTTTCTTAAATGCCAGAACAGAATTTTAAAAGCAATTTTATTTCAGAATGAAAAGGAAATATGCCATAGGAAATCAAAGTTAGCAGAGCCTTTTTGAACCAAATGATGGAAAAAGGAATTCTTCTTTTTCTTTTTTTGCCCCCTAGTATGTCATAATTTGCAGTTGTGTCCTCTAGGAGCATGTAAAACAATCGGGACAAATTTATCCTTTGATGTTAATCAAATTTCATCAGGGAGGACTCTGATCCACGCAGTGGAGACTTTTATTTAAGTATATATCAACAGAATATGAATAGCAATGATAAATTCCTATAATTTGCTTGTTCCATGTATTCCTGACTTCTAAGTCAACCTTGAAGAAGTAGAACCATAATGTGTCCAGAAGAGGAATAGCTCAAGGCTTAGCTAGATGAAGAAAAGACAAGCAGTTGGTTCTTCTATGTATATAGTTATGGATACCAGAAAGGGGCAAAAAGACTTTTATTTCTACATTCATAATGTCAGGTATAATGCTGCCCTGAAGGGGTCACAACAAAACTGAGTGGGAGGAAATAGGGGTAATCCAGGAGGATAATGAGAGTGAATAAAGATGCAAGATGTGGCCTAAAATTTGAGGTAGGTAAAAAGAAGAAAGTAATTGGCATGCCAACACAAATGATCTAAAAAAAAAAATTATTTGCAGTCCCAGTCCTGGTGAAATGAAGTAGAAAAAGTGTATAGGTGCCTGTGGATGTTACAGTTAGGGACTAAGATGATTGGCTACCATCAACCACTACCCTCTGGGTCCTACCCTGGAGCCAATTCCCCAGCCAGCAGACTGTGGTGAGGTTGAGGCCACAGTTAGTCAGTTTAGCCAAGAGGTGATCATGGGATACCTGATCAAAGGCTTTTTCAAAGTCAAGATATACAACGTCAGTCTCTTCCCCCTTGTCCAGGTGATAGGTCACCTGGTGGTAAAAGGAAATGAGATTGGTTAAGCAAGACCTACCCACAAAAAATTCCATGCTGGGTATCCCTCAGGATGTTGCCTTCAGCTAGTCTGTTAAGGATGACCTCTTTGGTAGTCTTTTCCAAGACCTTTCCCAGGATAGAGATCAGGCTGATGGGCCTATAATTTGCTGGATCTACTTTCCTCCCTTTCCTGAAGATGGGCAGCACATTGGCCTTCTTCCAATCTTCAGGCACTTCACCAGAGCACCAAGAGCTCTCAAAGATCTGTGCCAGGGGCTGAGCTATGATGCTTGCCAGCTCTTTGAGTACCCTTGGGTGTAACCCGTTAGGGCTGGCTGACTTGAAGGTATCCAGCCTGTCAAAGTGTTCCTTCAAAAGGTCAGCTTCGATGGAGGGCAAGGAATTTCCCTCATCTGGATCTCCCTGACCCACAGTGGGCAGGGGCATCCCATGGGACTGGTGAAAAACTGACACAAAGTACCCATTTAGCAAGTTTGCTTTTCCCTGGGCATCAGTTGTCAGTTTCCCCATCTGGTTTAGCAGGGGTCCAGTATTGCCCTTGCTTTTCCTCTGGTTCCCCACATATCTAAAAAAGGACTTTTTATTGTTCTTGATATTTGTAGCTAGCTGGCGTTCCATTGCAGTCTTGGCTTTCCTGGTTTGCTCTCTGCAGGTCTGGACCAGAGCAGAGTATTCCTCCTTGGTGGTGGTTCCAGTCCTCCATCCTTTGTAGGTCTTCCATTTGGACTCAGGAGGTCGGCTAGTTCCCTGAAGAGCCAAGGGGGCTGCTGTGCCCTTTTGCTGTCTTTTCTCCGAGACGGAATGGACTTTGCTTGCATATCCAGGATCACTCCCTTGAGGAGCAACCACTTGTCCTCACCCCTCTCTTTTTGGTTGTGGCCCTTTAGGGCCTCACTAAGAAGCCTCCTGGACTTGTCAAAGTCACCTTTCCTGAAGTCGAGGACTTCTGTATTACTGACTGAATTGCCAGCTTTACAGCAGCTCGTGGACACTGTCACCCAGCTTCTCTTAGATCATTAGGTCACTGATAGGGTCGTTCCTGGTTGCCAGTATGAGGTCAAGCAGCGCTTTACCTCTTGTCAGCCTGTAGACTTCCTGCATCAGAGGTCATCCATGCATGAGAGAGAGCTTTGCAACTGCTCAGATTTGGCTGAGTGCTCCTCCCACGAGATGTCTGGGTAGTTAAAGTCGCCCATGACAACCATACACTGGGAGTGTTGAGCCCCAGCCCAAATCTGGATCGCCCGGAATGCAGACGCCAATATACACACCGGGCGGTGGAAGTAAAAAGAAAAGTTTATTGCTAGGAACAAACAGTGCAAGGTAACAAGCACCCTGAATATCATTTCTGGGGTATTTTTATACAGAAGTTCACAAGGTTTCGCAAGCATGCCGTTCAGTAATTGGTTACAAGGGAATGACGCAAGAAGTTCTCTACTGAGCATGTCTCTATACCTGTGTTTAAGCCATGTACCTCATTTAC
>JAGPOW010003395.1:33134381-33146979 GCA_030014935.1 Caiman crocodilus
TCCTCTTAAAGACCCCCAGGGTAGGAGCCAGCACCACTTCTCTTGGAAGTTGGTTCCAGATCCTAGCTGCCCTGACAGTGAAGTAGCACCTCCTGATGTGTAGTCTGAATCTACCTTCTGCCAACTTGTGACTGTTATTTCTAGTCACTCCTGGTAGTCCTCAGGGGAACAGGGATTTCCCCAATGCCTGCTGGTGACCCCTGACTAGTTCATAAACAACCACTAGATCCCCCTTCAGCCTTCTCTTGTGGAGGCTGAACAGGTTCATGTCCCTTAGCCTCTCCTCATATGGCCCGCAATGCTGCCCCCAGTCATGCGGGTGGCTCTCCTCTGGACCCTCTCCATGTTGTCCACATTTCTCCCGAAATGCAGCGCCCAGAACTGGATGCAGTACTCCAACTGCAGCCTGACCAGTGTCGCATAGAGTGAGAGGATCACCTCCTTCAACCTACTTGAGATGCATCTATGGATGCATGACAAGGTGCAGTTGGCCTTCCTGATCGCATCCCCACAGTGCTGGCCCATGTTCATTTTGGTGTCAATGACTCCAAGATCCTTGTCTGCCTCTGCCCTGATGAGAAGGGAGTTCCCGAGCCTGTAGGTCTGCTGCTGGTTCTTCTTCCCCAGGTGCAGTACCTTGCACTCGTCAGTATTGAATACCATCTTATTCTCATCCGTCCATCCCTGTAACCTGTTGTGATAAATAAAAGGTGACCAAACGCCAGCATGTCTAGATGAAAAGTGACCAAATGCCAGTCCGATGTAAAAAGTGTCAGTTATGATCAAAGTGTTAATGAGGCGTGTGGCTTCACGGCCGGCAGTCACGGTCTCCTGACTAAAAGTCAGCTGACACACAGGGCACATTCTGATTGGCTCTCTAGCTTATAAAAGGGGAGAAATTTCTGGAACCAGCATGGGATCCTCACAACATCGGAGAGGCCTGATCACCCTCACCGAAGGTCCTGTGCCCACGGCTCCCTCTCCCCCCAGACCTCCCATCACGGTTAATTGCACCACTTGGATGTGCAAAGAGCTCTCGAGTTCCCCGTGGTTTTAGTTTTTGGAGTTGTTGTAAGGGGAACTGCTGGCGCGGAAGTGTAAACGGAGCATTTATGTGCTTGCCGGTATAACTTTACGGAAGGTGCCTACACTGTGTACATCGACGGGAGTCCATGTACTTCAGCTGTGTAAGTAAAGCTTTTATTTGTTATATCGTCTTTTGGATTTTCTTGAATGGGAGAAGTAGAGGAAAAAGGAAACAAGGGTCCATAACCCTTTCATCCCCGGCCTGTTTGTATCTGAGGGCTAATCACCCCCCCACCCTCACCGTTTCCCTACCACACCTGTATTGGTCCAATTGCAGCCTATTCCTCGGTTCTAGCATGCTCACATCTCCCTACATCTTAGTGTCATCTGTGAATTTGAACAGGGTGCTTGATGACCTGGTCATAGAAGGCCATCAGGTTGGTCTGACAGGACCTGCCTCTAATGAACCCATGTTGGTTGCCCCTAAGCATAATCTCCCCTGCTGACCCCTGGGATTACATTTGCCCAAAACTTTCTGGTGGACATATGTCATATATTAAGTTTTGCAGTATTTCTTATACTTGTTTGTGGGTTTTTTCCCTTCCTTTTTTTTCCTCTTCCACTACATGATCTCTTCAGATTTTGCTTGGGAGTATATGTTGTGAGGGCTAAATATGAGAGACTGTCAATATTACAAACTGTGGCAGTATACAGATAAATGTGGTACATTTAATTTAAGGAAACTGGTAAATTTTCCAGCTATGTATGAAGTTGAACATAGATGATAAAGTCATTGAGAATGGCGTATCCTATTAAGTGTGTATGCTGAATGTAAAGGACCTTAACACCTATATTAAGAAGAAGAAAACAAAATCTTAGAAGTGAGAGGGCTGATAATGTTGTGCTCCAATAAACTCCTATGGTGGTAGAGGAATCTCGAAATTTAAAGGCTAGGTGGGGCTAGCAATTTCTAGTGTATATAACAAGCCATGTGGAGTTTTTGTTTTGATGTGTACAATAGTGTGCTCCCATTTAATTGAAATAGCTGATAATCCAGAGGATAGATTTGTTATGGCAATTTTTAAAATGATAGATTCTGTTTTCTGTGATGTGTCTATGGTCTCAATGCAGCAAATCCAATTGTAGCAGGGATGCAGCCAAGCCCTGTACTTACCAGGGCAATGAGTGCTGGCATGCTCCTCAGGCAGCAGATCGCCAGCCATGGAAGCGTGAGCTGACTGTGTGTTCCACCATGCTACCATCCCTTGGGCTGGACGGGAAGCCAGCAAGCAGTGCTGGAGCTTGAACCCTGGCTCTCAGGGGACATGGGCCCCAGCCTGAGAAGAGGCAGGCAGCTGGTACAGAAAGTGTCATCTAGGTCCTAGAATCGGCAGGTGCCGGAGCTGATGAGGTCCTCAAGGGTTCTCAGCACCTGTCAGCAGCTGCGGGACACATGGGAGTTGGCAGAGGGCCGCGCTGGCTCAGAGTAACCTGGAACTTCTCACATAAGGCTTCTCTGCCCTTGGGAGTGGGGGAACACCACCATAGGCACTGGCACATGCTATGTTCCTCCACCAAAGCCAAAGATCTGGGACTGTGGACCAGGACTGTTCCAGGTCTCTCTCAATGGAACCCTGACTGCTGCTCTGCCACAGAAGGTCAGGTACCTTTAGGGGCTGCATGGGGGGTTCATGATACTGGTGGCTCCAGATTACCCAAAGGGCTTGGCCTAGGATGGACAAGCCTGTTTGGATTGGGCTCATGTCATAAGGACAAGACCTGAGGAGCCCCAACTGCCTGGAGGAAAGCGGCTGAGATTACCCTGCTGGGCTGAGGCAAGGCCTGAATCAGGAACAGACATGGTTATTAAAGTTATTAGTTTATTCATTTCTTTATGTTGGCCAGCCACTGCTGTCGACAGAATTTTATCAAGATCAGAGGGCTTAGCCAAGGTGTGCTGACCCTGGGCGATGTAGTTACCTGGTCATGAGCGCTTCTGCCTAAACAACAAGACTAGGCAGCCAGGAATCTATTCTGAGCACCAAAAAGAACATCAATATGCAAAGTGGTGGGGTATGAGGGAGGTGGAGAGCCACGGAAAACTCTTAGACATTGTGACCCGCACATGTCTTGGCCAACCCTCTCCAATCAGGTACCACCTCCTGATACACCAAGTCATGGCGGGTGAGATATGAAAGCAGGAGAGTGAGCTAACCGGTGAGTGGGCAGCACTTGGGCTCCACCCCTGTGTGGCTACTTGGCTTCAGTTCCTCTTCACCAATGTTTTATCTTTTCTGTAAAGCACTCTGAATTAGGAACTACCTTTTTATATTGTGGGGAGGACTGGAATACATGTTTGGATCCTTTCATTGATTGGTCTCATGTCCCCTTTATCCATAAAATCTACTTCTAAGGAAATTATTAAAAATTATATGTCACACCTAGGTTTAGGAGATATTTGGCAAATAGCCCTCATTGGTGGATTCACTTACAGGCTTTTAAAAGAAGTTTTAATGCCTTATTCAGTATACTGTAGAACTGACTCCTTAGTTTCTCTAAGTGCAATTGGGTAGTCAATGCCTCTGTTGGTTCTGTAGCTGTCTTGGACCGTGCTGAAGTGGAGCTTCATCTCTAACTTTCAGATAGACTAGCTGTAAATAATTACTGGCAACTCATCTCTCTGAATGATTATTAAAATTTGGAGCATTCATTTTAGAGGAGTTAAACATTTTTACAGCGGTTAATCACACTTTTGTTTCTTCCACACTGACATTGAGGGCATATAGTATCATACACTTTTGCAAAAAAAAAAACCCACAACACACAAACCTAGGATAGGAAAGAGCAATTTAATAAGAAAAGATAAGTATTTATATAAGGATTAACACGAATCCTTTGGCTGATAAACTACAATCTGAGATGTGAGTTGAATACATTACTGTCTGGGAAAGCAGAGTATGCTTCACATAGATTATGCCAAATGTTTGGGAATTGAGAAAATTTCAAGAAGTTTACTAGCATGTAGACTAAAAGGTAAATCCAACTGTAATAAAATATCAGGTGTAAGAGACTCCCTTGGGATTACGTATATAACATGGAAACAAATCAGTAGTTGAGTCAACCTATTCTAATTTGTACACCAAAAAAGTTGAGTGTTACTAGCAAGGGAATGAATAGGAAATTTGTAGAGGCTTCTTTATTATTAGCTGAAATAACTTTGACCTTAAAGGACATGAAAAATAATACATGTTGGGGCAATGATGGATTTCTGAGTTATGTGATGAATTTGACCTTCTGAAAATAGTTGTATGGCAATATATTTGGTTGCACCAAGTATTAGAAAATGAGTTTGGATGTAAAGCTTTAGGTATAGCAAATACTCAAGATAAGTTGCATCTTTTGTTGCCTTGAAATATGCTTCTCTTCCTTATTCTTTGCCATCACTCTATGAATATAAAACATGTAAGAAACTAATACAGAGTACTTAAGACTGGAATGAAATGGAGACACAGATATCCAGATAAGAGATTCCCAGTGGAAATCAACAATTCACAATATTCAGTCATTAATAACTGATCTTAGACTTCATATTAAACACCACAAGATCATTTTTGCCTGTACTGGGCTCCTGCTAAAGTTTAAAAAAATTAAATATGCTGCCAGTAGTACATGTTGTAGGTATGATGTGATGCTTTGTTACATTTTGATCATGCCCTATTAATTTTTTATGGAAATAAATTATAACAAGAATTAACATGTTTTTGAACACAACACTGATGCCCTTGGCAAATATATCTGTTCTTGGGTATGTCCCCAAGGAATTCAAACTGAATCTTTCCCAAATTGCAGTATTGTTAGTAACATGCAGGATTATATTATTTCATTGGAAAAATAGGGCGTCTCCAAAGGCTGTTACGATGAGATGGTACATTCATGGAGTGAATTGCATTGAACAGACTTAACTGCTTCAAGCTTTTCTGCAATTTGGAAGGAATTCTTGGAGTATTTTGGTAGCAAGATTGTTACTTATTACACACTTCTTTCTTCATCTTCCCTCTTCCCTCCCCCTCTTTTTCTTTTTCCTTTTTCTTGTTTATGACAGTTTAGTTTTACATGTATAGTCGATGTGTTTTTCTGGGTTTTTCTTGGTACTGCATTAAACAAAATAACCCCCCAAAATTGTTTGCCTCCAGACTTAAGCTCATTGGTGCAAAAAGTTTTATTCTTATTTGGCAGAAGGCAGAGCAGAGTGCACCCTGGATATTAACCAGTACAGAGAGGCATAAGCGTCCAGTGAGAACAGCCTACTTCATCAGATGCTGTAAGAAAGTCATAGTGGAAGCTGTTGGGGGATCTAGTCCATGCTTGTCACGTCTCAATAAAGTCCTCTAGTGAGAGTGCATTAGTAGTTTTTGGTCTCTCTATCCATAAGGGTGCTTTGTATTGCTGTAACAGGTTTTCTCCCCTACAGGATTACTTTTTTTTTTCATTCTACTATTGGGGACCTTATATTCTGAGCTTTCATAGCTGTAGGGAACTACTTCCTTGCTAATGTAAATGTAAGGTCTGTTCCAGGTGACTTCAAAAGCACTCTGTTTACACCCCAGTAGAGTGTTTACCCCTAGCCTTTCAATTGTCCTTTTTCATTATTTTATTTTTTAAGCCAGAGGCTAATGAGATGTGATTTTATAGACAGCTAAGGTATCTGTATTACTTTGGACGTACAGCTCTAAAAGTTAGCCATATGATTCTGATCAAACAGAATAAATGCTATAACTCTGTGTGGAGCTATAGATAACCCACTTAGATATTGTTTTGAGGCTGAATTGGTTAAATTGGGTCACAATATGAAATCCATTTAATCTCTGAAGGTATAAATAAGTACCAGACTACCATGGTTTAATAATTTTGTAAAATAAAACATTGTTTTCAAATGGGCTTTGTACGAACAACAAATGAACAGGTGACAATTTTTGGAAAATTTAGATAAATGACTCGTCTTTAACATCAGCCCAGTAAAATGAAGATAGAAATGGGAATATGTGAAAAACTCACTAAATAGCTAAAAATTCCATTTAAAGAGACTTTTTTTTTCTAGTTCTGGGAGGTAAGTGGGATTGTTTCTAGTTCACTGTGCTAGGTGACTGTACCTGAAAATGTTTAAAACAATGCTTGGTACCAAGTGTGGTGCCTTACATGCCAATACACGGATTACCCTTCTGACCTATACTTGAGAGGAAGGTTACTGTGGGTTCCTGGGATAAGGTATGTTCTTGGATCTACCATAGATTTCTTATGAAACCTTGGGCAAGTCACTTTATCTCTGGGGGTTCAATTCAGAGCTGTACCCAAACCCAAATGGGCATTAGGTATCAGGGCAGTATAGCTAGGTTACCACAGTACTCATCCTGTGCTAAATAGCATTGACAAAAACAAGGTAGGTTAGCCTAAATAGAATGCAGTGCTTACATACTACTTCCAATACCCAAACTAACCCATTCAGTACTAGTGCTATAGCAAAACCCCCAGTTTTCCTTTTTTTAATATATAAATATAAAATACGATAAATATGCATTCTGTTCCCTTCCTCAATTATTTCTGGCTTTTCTTTCTCTCCCTCTTTAGTCTCTATAGATCAGCATAAGCAAGCTCAGACTTAGGATAAGATACTGTGAGCGCAAGACAAAAGTATAACAGCCTAGACACCTATATAAATATAAAAAAATAGAACTTTAAGATACCATAATAAATGGGTATGGGAGGTGTGTTAGGGAGGGAAGGAGCATCACTAATTTAACCTAAGAAGCCTCACCCAAGACCTTTGGTCACCTGACAGGCATTCCTTCCTAAAATACTTTAAAAAGGATCAGAGTTTTACTGAAATCTTGAACTGCATTAAGTTTCATAGTCCCCTAGTTCCACCCCATTTTGTTCTTATCTATCATGCCTCCCCTTCCTTCCCTTACCCTCACCTATCCTCACACAGAGACACTCTCTCTTGTCTTGTGTGTGTGCGCGTGCATGTATGTGTTTCCCCAGAAGCTGTGGGGTTGATTTGCCTGACAATGTTGCATCCCACCACCAGATAGCACTGAATAAAAGAACAAATATGAGCTCTTGCACCCTCACAAACTAGTTGCAGATTCAGGGTAGGTGTGGAAGTTACACTTATTGCATGTTAAGCACGCAGAAAGCTCTCTATAGCCATAACTGAACAAACGTTCACACCACATAGAGTGCTTTAAAAATGTCAGCTCCTGCTCTATGGCAGATCCTGGATAAATGTGGAATCAGACAAAAGCACTTTACATGAGAGCACTTTGTCAAACATCTGTGCTGTATGGCATCCTGAGTCAGGGTAGGTTGCATTCCATAAGCATTCTTAGGGCCCCTCAATGGACAGCTTGCTAGTCTTAATTATTGCTTATCTGCTTTGGGCTAGTAGCAGCCCAGCCCTTCCCAAGGGCTGTTACAGAGAGGAGATAGAAGACATTCTGTCTCCTCCTTGCATGGCGTGGTGTGGAAATGGAGGTCCCCTACCATACAGCTCTCCCCCTCGGCTTGCTGGCCCGGTTCTTGGGGCGGGCCAGGCCTGTTCTGAATAGCAGAGGCTCTTCCCCCAGCTGCAGTGAGGGGCTGTGCTGCTTTTCACAACAGTTTGAACTGTGGGCTGAGAGAAGAACAGGATTCCCCTGCCACCAAAGACTCAAGCCAGCAAGCTGATAGAGGGACACACATGGCTCCGTTTCCCCACACTCCAGCCCCAGTTCCCAGCACGGCAAAAAGCTGGGCCCTGTAGCCCCATGATGCAGCTCCTGGCTCTACTTGTCAGGAGACTCGGGTTAGGCAGGGGAGGAACAAAGCCTCCCTCAGGCAGCGCCCCCAGCTTGCTGGTTTGGCTCCTGCGGGGTGCTGAGGCAGGTCCAGATGCTAGAGGGCTCTTTACCCTCCCTTTCTTTCTGAGATTTCTGACAAAAGCAGCCATAATCTGCAGCACAGGGCTGCCGGGCCCAGCTTTTTGCCATGCTGGAAACTGGAAGGGGTACGGGTGGGAACAGAGTCCTCCTGCCATGCCAAGCACGAGGGCTGTGCAAAGCTTCAGTTGCTGATTTGATTTGGAGACGATTCAGCGATTCAGTGGCTGAATCTCCAAATCTGAATCAAATCAGAAGACCTATTAATCACTCTGAATTGAATCAGATGCCTCTGATGCGATTCAGAGAAATTTCACGATTTGGCCATAGCCACAGCTTTATATGTTTTTTCTATGTACCTTGAGCTACCAGGCATGGCTCATGAATGCTGAGATCGTAGGGCAGATGGAACGTCCTATGGGAGTGCAGGGGGAGAGGGGTCCCCTGCATGCTCAGCAGTGGACCTGTAAGTGGACAAGAAGTACTTCCAGTTCACTTCTGGGTCTGCTGTGGAGTGCAAGTGGGACCCCCCTGCCCCCTGGCTTGGTGACTGGTGGCTTCTGGGTCTGGGGGGGGGGAATCTGGGATCTCCCCATGGCAGATCACTAAGCTGGAGGGGCATGGGGGAACCCCCCCCACGCTCCTGTGGGATGCTCCATCCACCCCACCATCTCAGTGTTCAAGAGCTGTGCCTGGTATCTTGAGGTACATAGAATAAACATATAAAGCTGTGTCTATGGCCAAATCCCTGATTCTCTGAATCAGAAATAAATCTTCAGATTCAGATTTTGCCAAATCAAATTGGGACAGTGCTCCAAATCAGCAAATCAAATCACTGTCCCCCAAATTGGGCTGAATCCAAATTCGATACTGCCCGCTTCATGAGCTCCTACCAGGTATCTCCCTCCCTCTTCCCCCGCCCCCCCCCCGTGGGTGAGGCAGGGGCTGGACTGGGAAAGAGCAGCAGGGTGGCTCCATTTTCCCCAACCCCAGTCCAGCATCCTTATGGCTCCAGCTCAGAGCTGCAGGTGAATTTTTGCTGTGCTAGAAGAGAAGGGCAGGGCAGGGCAGGGGGGAAGGAATGGAGCCCCATTTCCCAGACCTAGGCCCAGACCCTGCAAGACATGAGCCAGCAAGCTGGGGTGGGGGAGCACGTGGCAGGGGGCCTCTCTTCTGCCAGTGCTGAAAGAAGCCATCTGGGCGGGGGTGTGGGGGAGGGCTGCTTGGCTGGGCTTGGCATTCTTCAAGCAGGTTCCTGGGAAGCGTGTGACAGTGTCCCCACTCTGCTGTTCTCAGCCAGTGCAGGCAGGCTCTTCCATACCAAACAGCAAACATCTGTTCTGTTCACTCCTACCCTAATCTACAAAGCTTTGAGTAAAGCATGATACTTAGAGTGCTTCTGCCTCAGACTTTCTGAATGTCTGTACTTAGACTCACACACTAGAGGCAGCTTCTGGCATTTTTCATTTTACAGAAAACCCTTGTGAAAGATGCTTCATCTTTGTAAAGGAGAACATATCTGTTGCATTTATACGGCACATGGAGGAAGGCAAAAGCCAGCCTTGCTGAATGAACCAAGGGTTCTTTCCCAGTCTTCTCCCACTGACTGCATTGAATCACAGAATCGTAGAAAATCAGGGTTGGAAGAGACCTCAGGAGGTCATCTAGTCCTATCCCCTGGTCATTAGAGAGTAAATATAACACAATTAACAATAATTTCTGAGTCACCTCTCTAAGATGTTTACCTCTTGGATTCCCAGAGTCTCTCCAGCAGCTTGCCGTGTAACATGGTGTGCACTGGCCTAGGCTTATGGAAGCCCTGTGTAGCCACACATGCAGGCTGATAGAGCTGGTCCAACCAGCTATCATTCTAGCCATCTGATTCTGCAGCAATTAACAAATTGGGGTAATAAGATTATCACCAAAATAGTTAGCAGGACAGCTATTGTAGGTTAACTTTTCCTGGAAGGTTAGTGGTGTAGATTACAAGTAAAACTACTGAAAAATAACATATCGGTTTCTGAGTACTCTGTGTCTGCTGCTCTGCTTTCTGCTCCATGCAGTAGCCGAAGCTGAGCTCCCCACCCTCTCCTCAATTTGCCTCATGACATACACAGGTTGCCTACGCCACTTGGGTCATGCATGCCACAGGTTGGCCACCTGTGGGCCAGGAAGGACCATGATGAAAGATAAAAAAAGAACAGCAAGGTTACCTAGAGGATGTTTAGCAAGTTTAAAAATGCTGTGAATAATACATGCTTTGGCTTCATTCACCGTACATTATTACTCCAAGCATAGGAATTGAAAGCAGAATGTAGCTTGGGACTCTTATGATTTTTGACTGGGCATACAACTGAAGAAGATGACTACAGGCATATCTATTGGTCTGTGTGCATTGACGGTGGAGAATAAAGATTAGTATTCTTATTAAGATAATAGGCTGGGTTTATTGTTCATGAGATCTGAGTTCAGTGTTTGTCTCTGCTACATACTTTCTATGTGAACATAGTTAAATCATTTAAGTCTAGTTCCTCTAATGTATGTACGAGTTGAAACATATAACCCTTCCTCAGTTTGCCACCTAGCAGAATCTGCTGATCTGAGTTGTACTTAGCCAGCCACTCTATAGTCTGCATGAGGAGGCTTCTAAGGAAATGATCCTTAGAAGTCAGCTGATGGAGGAGCTGCCTGTTCTAGTCACGGGTGAAATGCTGAGGAAAAGGATATATCATGTATTGCCTAACTTGGTCAGTGATAGTTCTTCTGCCTGCCTGGGGCCATCAGTCATGAATCTGACTCTCCTGAGTTAGGTGTCTATGCCAGTCATCATTTAAAATGTGAAAAATATTTCTCACTATTTCTCATTCTCTTATTTTTCACATTTTAAGTGATGACTAGCATAGACACCTATCTTACCCATTACCATTGGTAAAGCTATTCTCACCTGGCAAGTGAAAGGGTTTTGTTACACGTTACTTTAAGCTTCTCAACAATTGATTGATATATATGCTAGCTCAAGTTTGGAGCAGTCACACATTAAGGCTAAAAACCTTCTCTGATGGTCTCTGACCTGCACAACTGTGACTTGCCACCAGAGAGCTGGCAAGAAAGGGCCTGAATAGGAGCTACAGTTGTGAGTTGCCAACCCTGTGCCACTGAGCCAGGACAGGCTTCTATCCCTGCTCTAGGTGGGTGTATTCTGGAAAGATGGACTGGTGGAGGTGGGAGTATGAGGTTGGAAGGGGGAGAGTTTAATGATGGGCACTGGGTAGCAAAATGGGAGATGGAGAGCAATGGATGGGGATGGTGGCTGAGGGCTCAGTGTTGAAATGAAGGACGTTGGCTATTGAAGCTGCTAAAGGATAAAATAAAAAGAAGCAAAAAAAAAACAATTAAAAAAGAAATAGAGAAAAGAAAAGATTGGGATTGGATAGACCCAGCTCATAGAGAGATTGCCTCTGCCCTAGGAGGGAAGTCCTAGTTCTCAGGCACCCCAGTCTGGCCCCCTACCTACCCCAGGACAGCCCATGATGCTGCAGAGCCTGTACCTGAGGTGCTACTTGGGAACAGGTATGCTGCCCTGGCCACCCTGGAAGAGACTGCTGAGGAGCACCCGCCTCGAGGTTCTGATTGTGCACTATCATCGCAAGCAGAGAAGAAGAAGCGGTCCCAAAGGAGGAACAAGCGTCGAGTCCTGGTCATTGGGGACTCCTTCCTGAGGGGCACGGAGGGTCCCATCTGCCATCCTGACCCCTTGGACCGAGAGGTCTGCTGCCTGCCTGGAGCGCGGGTTCAGGACGTCATGGAGTGCATCTGGAAGATTGTTAGGCCCACAGATTACCATCCGTTAGTGGTAGTCCACATGGGGACCAACGACGCTTCGAGAGGCCGGCCGGAGGACATCATTGAAGACTTCAAGGCTCTCGGAAGACAGCTCAAGGCGACTGGATCACAGGTGGTGTTTTCTTCCATTTTGCCGGTGAGTCGACGGGAAAGGTGACAGGAGGCGTGCATCGCAGCTGTAAACCAGCGCCTTCGGGTTTGGTGTTATGATGGGGCTTTGGATTCTTCGATCACAGCCCGGATTTCTCTACGCAGAGCATGCTGGCGGAGGATGGACTTCACCTATCGCCTAAAGGTAAGCGTTTCTTTTCTTCTAGTTTGGCTGATCTTGTGTGGTGGGCTTTAAACTAGCTACGCTGGGAGACGGGCCTGCCAGGAGAGGAGAGGACGCTCTGCCACTAAGCCAGGTAAGTCGGACGAGCGTAAGTGGTTGTATCTTGGGGGAAACACGTGGAGAGGGGGAGGCAGCAGTGGGTAGCCTCAAATGCCTCTATACAAATGCTCACAGCATGGGAGGTAAGCAGGAGGAGGTGTCTTTCCTGGTGGCGGTGGAAGACCCAGATTTGGTTGGGCTCATGGAAACCTGGTTGGACCCGACCCACGACTGGGCTGTAGGCATCGATGGATATGCCCTTTTCAGGAAGGACAGGATGGGGAGAAGAGGTGGAGGGGTTGTGCTTTATGTCAAAGAGCATTTCTCTGCATCGAGCGACAACTTGGGGGTGACTGAGGACCAGGTGGAAGCGATTTGGGTCAGGCTGCAAGGAGGACAAGGGGAAAGGGACTTAATGGTAGGTGTCTGCTACAGACCACCC
>JAGPOW010003395.1:33147079-33168058 GCA_030014935.1 Caiman crocodilus
CTTTTTTCCCGGGCACCACCAGGGGTAACTAGGACCAATGGTCACAAGTTACTGGAGAGCAGGTTTAGGTTGGACATTAGGAGGCACTACTTCACAGGTCGGGTGGCTAGGATGTGGAACCAGCTTCCTAGGGAAGTTGTTGTTGCTCCTACCTTGGACATCTTTAAGAGTAGATTAGATAGGTACGTGGCTGGGGTCCTGTGACTCTGGCACTCGTTCCTGCCATTGGTGGGGGTTAGACTAGATGGCCTGCTCTAGGCCCCTTCTGACCCTAGATCCTATGATGCTGTGATACCTTGCTCCCTCTTCCACCCCTCATAGCTCTCCCTCCTGGACAGGTCCATAGCCCTACAAGTAGGGTGGCCACCCCTCCCTAATTGGCCAGGACAGTCCCAGAATGGTAACCTTAAGTTCTGGTTCCAGGTTGCATGACTGCCAGGCAGCATTTGTCCCAGATTCACGGCATAGTACAGGGATTGGGAAATGACAGGTTTCTTTTTGCAGGCAGGCAGCGTTCCAGCTTGAAAGGAACTGCAGGAGCAGGACACAGTGGGCCACATGTACATCTGCCCACCCACACACATGCATATGGCTGGGAAATACAGCCAGGCAGACTGGAGAGCAGGTCCCTTCAGTTAAGCCTATGAAGGGGAAGGGGAATACGGTGTGGGGGGAAGGGCTCCCCATGGTGAGGGAGGGAGTAGGGCAGGGACTGGGTGTGCTGCTCAACCAGGCAGTGCATGGAACGGGATGGAGCCATAGGCAGCATAGGGTATGGGGCAGGGGGTTGTTCCCCGGTGCTTTTTGCACCGCCCTGGGTAGTTTGGGGCAGCACAGCCCCTCTCCCCAGATTCGTGTGCAGGACAGAGGTGGATGTGGGCTTCTGGCTGCAGGCTCAGGGCTTCCTGTCCTCCCCACTGGAAGAAGTCCTGCATCAGTCACACACCCCTTGTCTGCCCAGCAGAAGTGGGGGGCATAACTTCATGCTGCTGCCATTGTCTCCACTGCAGCCAGGTGGGCAGGGGGCACATTACCATGGGAGGACAGCAGGGTGGGGAAGCTCCAAACCCACAGTGGGCAACCTGTATCTGCCCCCATCCCCATCCTGTTTGGCTCTGCTCTGGCTATGTTGCTGGTGGAAGTAGGGGACAGGTTTGGGGTGGGGGGCGGAGGTGGGTATGTGTCCCACCTTTACATTTTAAAAGGTGGTCATCCTACCTGCAACCTACCTGGCCAAATCACATCCCCGTGGATGGGAGGACAGTACTGTCCTCTGGATAGTATAGTTCTGAAAGTTTATCATTATAATAAGGTGGGGGTAGGTCACATTGTATCCTGGGATGCTGGAGGACTGAAACTTGATTTTTCTGTGGGGAGTGGCTACACATTTGTGGAACATGAGCTGGGTAATACAGATCAAAGATTAACCTGCCCTGGAGTGTTGTAATTTCAAAATGCCCAAAGGGGGCCTAAAATTAATTGACGTATCTTAATGTGTGGACAGCCCAGGGGTTAAGAGCTCCCTGAGCTGCCTAAAATTAATGTTCAACAAGGACCAAAGATCTTGGTTTAACTGCCTGTCCTGTCCTGTCTAATTTGGAGTAGAGGTTTGAACTCTCATGCATCCCTGTGAAGCTCCTAATTATTAGAGGAATATGTAATCTGTCTTTGTGTAGGTGCTCTTCTGATCCCCACACCTATTGGGGCACTGAATCCAGCTATCCTGATGTGGGGCCTAATAATTATCAGGCCTGTTTGGAGCCTAAGAGTTGGTGAGATGGGTATTATCTCTCCTTTTTCTAGCACTCTGCTTCAGGACCTCCAAGGCATTGTCTTGAGCTAGGTATCTAAATACCTTGTTAGCTATAGAGGGCTGTTGGTGCTCAGGTGACTTTGTGAATGCAATGAGTGGAAATGTTGGCAGCTTGCAGCAGCTGAATGATAGTCCTGAATGGACTAAATGGTGGAGTTGGACACCTATAGAGGCAAGTAGATTCCTTATTACCTTTGAGGAGCCTAGCTTTTAGGTCTCTGGTGCCTCTCTTTTCCATTTGTAATGTTAGGATAGTAGTGCTGCCTCTTTCCTTCCTTTCTGTCTTATCTATTCAATTTAACACTAATCAATGGCATTAGACTGGTGCCTGATCACCTAGTGGTCAGATGTATGTCCCATGGTATAAATATCTGATAAGTATTCTGTTACCATATAAATTTGAAAAAAAACAGCAACTGTCAACTTGTTAGTGATTCCTCTCTCTCTTCTGCAATGCGTGGCTTGAAATGCTGTTGATTCATACTTCTATGTAGCTTCACAGATATTCACACTTCTTGTGTTTGAAGAATTCATCTGCCAGCTGTGTTTTTCAGTTATTATTAACAACAGCGTTTCTGTTAGAGATGTTCCTGGAGGCACGAGTAAGGATCAAGCTTCTATTCTGTTTCTTGGAAAATTAAAAAGTAGAGTTTAAGTTAGGGGTTATTGGTTTATATGATCTTTTCCCTGCCATCATAGGACAGTGTCCTTTCTTGCAGTTGCTAATGCTGTGTCCACATGCTCTTTAAATGCTTCTCTGTGAGGTATGGTCGACTCTGCATTTTGTCAGACAGTTTTCCTTCCTACCATATTTCACTCGGTGAACATTTTCCTGATATTTTACTGGAAGTTTGTTCTCATTTGTTTTCCTGTCTAGTCTTACTTGCTGCCCTTTCTATTTCTCCTGCTTATTCATCCCATATACTAATGGTAATGATTTGTCTTTCCTGCCTTTCACTTCCTGTTGAGTAGATGAGTGATGCTAAATCTTTTGGCCCCATGGGGCAAATGGGTGGTATGGAGCTGGTCCCTGTGCCCTAGGATCAGGCCTGCACACTGTGCCCGCTAAGCCTGGGGCAGGATTGGGGCTCCAGGATTCCATGCCATTCTACCTACTCCTGCATGCTGGGCTTGGGCCACCCAAAGCCCTGTGCTGCTTTAACTTATGCCTCCATCCAGAGATTGGGGCCCCAGGCCCCATGCCACCTCCACTCAGTCCTGTGTGCCAGGATTGAGGCTCCATGCCACCTCTGCTGGTCTCTGCATATTGGGATTGGGCTCTGGGGCACCATAACATCTCCACACAGCCCCACATACAGAGATCAAGTTCTGTGGCCCCAAGCTGCCTCCACCCAGGCTTGCATGTGGGGTTCAAGCTCTGAAATTCATGCTGCCTCTGCTGAGCCCTGTGTGCTGAGATCAGATTCTGTATTACCTTCTCCCAGCCCTGCACGCTGGGATCAAAATCTGAAGCCTCCACACCATCTCCGTTGGGCTCCAGGGGGTAGGATTGGGCCCTGAATGCTAGATCTAGCACACAGGGCCATAGCCCCAGGGCTCCCCAGAGATCTCTGAGGAGCAATGTGGACTTCATGACAAGGTGCAGGGGTAAGACCTGGCTCATATGCTGGATGGTGAGCTCCCCTGTCTTAGACAAGTGATGTGTAATTGGTTCTTAGATTTTATAAGTCAGTCCCTCGACATTCAAATCATTTTTGTTGGTCTGCACTTAATTTCCACCATATTTCTAGTAACCATAAAGATCACAAGTGTTAATGTTCAATATGCATTGTGGAAACCTAGTTTCTTCACTTAACCCAACTGATTAAAACAGAATAAAGAAAGGTTCATTCAGCTGAGCTGTAATACTGATCTTAAGCCTAAATACACTGATCATGCCCACTTTGGGATGTTAGGGGCAAAACATTCACATCAAACCAATATTAAAGTCCCACAAAGTAGTAGTATTAATTTTTTGGGCCTTGGCACCTTTGATATCAAGTCCCCTCCAGTAAGTTCTAAAATGTCAGAAGGGATGCTTGGCTTATGTGTTGCAATGGCAGAAGTATAGCTATCTTCAGGTATACAAAGGAATTAAAGTTGATGGCACCCGGGACCTATTGCTTAAGTAGAAGGAAATTGTAGAAGCTGTGGGGGCCAAGAAACACTGGTGGAACGGGGCCACTGATGGAGCGGAATTGAGGTGTTAGACACGCGGGTTGTTGGAAGCCAAAAAAAACTTTACTTACAGTCCATAGGCTGTAGGCACGTTCCTTGAAGTTACAAAACACAAACAGGAACTCAGGCACGCAGAAGCTCACACTCACGCAGGGTATGGGGTGTCGGATGATTCCGGTGGGGGGGAGTTGTTGGTTGAGCAGGCCTCCTTCATGGCTTAAACACATGCGGGATCTCTCCTCATGCGTGTCCAAGCTCTCCTCCAGTTTGGGCGAGCATTGCCCAAGCCTTTTATTCAGTCAGCGAGCCAATTGCCGACGGACATGTCTGCATAATTTATCGTGAGCCAATTACAAGCATGCACTCAGTGGTGCAGCTGCAAGGTTTTGGTGGGCTCTGACCGTGCACCGAAACTTTTCCCGCGCTACAGGGGAAAATCCCTGCATCCGTGCTCACAATGGGCTCAACACAGCTGCGCCAAGGCATCTCTTTAACTGTTTTGCACAGACAGAAGCAAATATTTTGACAGCTGTAGTTGTAGGGGCAGGAGAGCACAAATGGATTTACAGTGATTTGGTATGGGGCAGCCATCCTCTAATGATGCAGTAGGAATGGGACTGGGCTTTTGGAAGGACGGACCTCCAAAAGCATGAGTCTTTATTCCTTGAGTTAAAGGCTTAATCCAGGAGCTCTAACAGGTCTCTGTTTCTGGAATGCACACACAAGCCAGTGGGTAATTTGTACAGTGTGAGTGATCCATCGTTGCACCATATTGTATCTTTCTAATTGGACAATGCTACTTCTAGAAATGTGTAATCAATAGGGAGGCAGTGTACTGTAAGGAAAATTAAATACTTTGGGCAAGAAACATTGCAGAGTGAAATCCAGGGGTGTATTGAGAGCTGGAGAACTATTCAACGATTGTAAAACTTTTCCATGATATGCTGATCTTATTTCGTTCCCTACGTGCCCATACTGTTGTTATTGTGATTCACAACGCAATGGAGAAGTCTCCAAGAATCACTATTCTGTCTCTCCTTCGAGTGATTGAGAAATTGGTTCAGTCTAGGCTCCACCTTCCCATATGTCCACCAGCCACAGTGGAGGGGGAAACATTCTGTTACTGGTGTGTGCTGGAAGGAGGTGAGGAAAGCAAGAAACTACCACTGATTCCTTCTTTCCTGCTCTTATGGCTGGGAAGCCATGTGGTGTTTTTTTGCTTGGAGAAGATGATTGAATGACACTTGAACGTACCCTTTTAATAATTTGTTGTAAAAGATAATGTGGTGCAAATATTTATTGGTACTTCTTGGGGTGGGCTGTTTCATGTGCTGGGGGGTGCTGCAGCAAGTTAAGACAACTTGCCATGGCTCCAGAGCACAAGCCCTCTAGGCTTGTCCAAAGGCCTAGTCAACCTGGCAGCTAGTTGTGATGCTAGTCACTTTATTCTCCTGGGTGCCACTGGCTATAGAAGCTTAATGTGGCTACCAGGTTCAGAAGGATCTTGGACTTCATTTATTCCCAGTTTTTCTGCTCACTAGGTACCTGACCCAAATCCTTCTGATCAAACTTTACAGCAAGCCAAGTTGTGCTTGTTATCTCTCTGACTCTGGATAGCACCCTGAGAGAGACTGTGTGTCTAATGTATGTGGGTGTGTACACACACACAACCACATTATTCTTGTATATACAACTGTTCTGCAACTGAATGGTAAAATTTAGAGTAGATTATACTTAATATGAATTCCCTACTGTGTGATGGTGACTGAAGAAAAGTAATGAAGCTCATAATTCCATGCAAATATAGGTATCCTTGGATACAACTGACACAAAGTGCTGTTGGGATAATAAGGAAGCTAAGATAGCGAGCCCAACAATTTGACTTAAATACCAGCAGTGTAGCTAATGAATTGTTCTGTCATTTCTTTATTGCCGAGGCTGGAACTATAGTCATAATCATATGGCCAGGTCCAATTAAATGTCTGTGATTAATTTAATGCTCATAAAAGGTGAGCAATTGTCAGCCTAAAAAATGAGTACATTTTGCTTATCCACATGGTGCACACACTCCATATGAGCAGGCTTCAAGCAACATTATCTCATTTACAGAAGGAAGAGAGAGTATCTCATTGGATTGCTGCTACTACTACAGAGTTTCTCAAAGATAAATGTATACCTCTCTGATTCAGGAAGGAGTGTGTGTGTATGTAAGATCTCTTCTCTTCTGTTTAATGTAATGATTATGGTCCTAATCCTTAGCTGGTGTAAAACAACAGCTGTGCTTGACTTAACTAGAACCCAGTCTCTTGTACGAGTCAAGAATCTGGACTATTTAATCACCCTTTTGTTTTAAAATACTACTCTAGTATTCTGTCAGAACAAAATACAACTATACTAAAATATGCTAACAACGATCGTTTTTTGGTATCTAATTAAATAGAGCAGAGTGGATGTACTTCTGACTGTAGGATAATTTTAAATGAAACTTTTTTTGTTGAATCATCTAAAGCTGGGCCACCCAAGCAGCAGCTCACTGGCTGCATGTTGCCTGCAGCAGGTTAACTTATGACCCTTGTCTTCCTCCCAGCTGTTGCTCACCCCATTTTTCCAGCTGTAGTAGCAGTTGGGGGTCTCTGGGCTCCCTCACCTTCCTCTTCCTGCCCCAGGACTGAAGGGCAGCGCAGTGTGATGCAGAGGAGGGGATCACGGCCAGGGAGCTTAGGGTGAGTCCCAGCTGGCCACATGTAGGGCAGTAGAGGTAGGGTGTGTTCACACGCTTGTGGACTGAGGGGTTATGGCACACACTGCAGTAGCCCCTGGAAAAAACCTTCCTTTCACAGCTGTTAAGAGCTGTTTTCCAGGGATGTGCTATAGTCCTCGGAACCACATGTATTTGAGCTTGCCTTAGGTTTTCCTCACTCTTTCTCCTGTTGTGCTTTAGCTACAGCTTCTAAGGATTAAATGCTGCTCTGGGATACCTGTTTGCAGGCAGGTGAAGACTGTAAACTGTACCCATCTACCGGAAAGAGAACCTTGGAACTTCTTAAATTCCCATTTAATTCAAAACTTCAAACTGGTCCTAAACCTTTCTGCTCCTTATGTTACAATCTGGGAGACCTCTTGGGTAACCTGTTCAAGTGTGAGGCCTCCAGCCATGACTTCTCTAAAGTAGGGACTTGTTTCTCTCCCTTTCTACCACCATGCCCTTATAATACATCGTCCAGAGTCACAGAGAGGCTTTGTCAGAACAGAAAACTGAACTCAGATCTTCCAAATTGCAAGCTGATGTTCCAGCCACTGAACTGCCTGTGCACCCCAATTTCCAGCAGCTGAATTTTTAAAAGGTGCATTTTGGATGTGACAAAATATGATATTTAGACTTATGATATCCATCAGAAAATGCCAGCTCTTAGCTTTCAGTATTTGACTATGGGACAGTTAGAGGCGTTCTTTTCTTTCAGGAGGACCACAATAAGCCAGAATGTTTTGGACATGCTGAATTCTTCTTTGAAATCTCTAGGCTTGTTTTGTAAATCACGTGCAGATGTTTGCATACCTAACAGTGCTATTTTGAGTATTACCCTGGGGCACCCTTAGAAGGATCTTATGGCAGTCTCATCACTGGCCTAGTAAAAGAGTCTTCCCTGAGTGGTTACCTCAGTAGCTGAAACTTTTCTTTCTAGTGCACAAACTGGGATAAAAGCAAAGCAAAACAACAAAACCCACCTATGGTAACATAGCAAAACACTGGCTAAAACCAAGCCTGAAATTCAAAGTTAAATGCTGAGGAGAGCTATTTGATAGAGCTGTGCTGATTCACACCAGCGGAGGATCTGGCTCAGCATCTATTTAACCTCCTTTCATTCCACCTACTTATTGCAGCCCATATGGTGCATATAATACCCTACTGTTAGGAGACTGGCACAATACCTAGTTGTAGCAACCTTAATTACAGAGACTCAGCCTTAAATCTGAATTTTCTAGCTTTTGACTGTGTAAGCCAACCTTGCACTTTCAACCCAGTGCAAATATTTTTAAGAGTCCGTTTTAAATTGCACTTTATTCCTTGGCTAGCTCAAGAACTTGCTAATTTAAAACAGCTTGAGAACCCTCATCCCCAATAGACTTCAACAGGAGGTAAAGGTACTTAGCACTTCATAGTGCTTCTTGCAGATAAACTTGGGTGTTATTACACATCTGAAAATTTAGAGGTGGATTGTAGCTGGGCAAAACCATGTGACCCGCCTCCCCCCCCCATTTATCCATACAACAGCAAACACAGAACTGCTGTATGTAGTGTGGTGCATTATACAATTCCCTATTTCTTTTCCTTGCTCCTATTCTCCTGGTAGTCTGTAATACAGTTAGATGTTTGATCGGCTTATAGGAACCTGTCTGCAGGTACAGATGGTAAGCAGACAACACAAGTGTCTGTTTGCTGTTTCTTTGGACTTCAGCCCTGTTTCAGGAGGCAACAATGGATACCCATCCACATGAATATATCATTAAAACTTCCTAAGAAGTGAGGGACGGTGGGGGGAAGAAAGTAGGTAAGGGAATACACGGGAGGGAGTATGAAAGATGAGGTGTGGGGGCAGAGATGATGGCAACTGTTCTACAATGTGATGTACAAAGATATGGGGATATCCAGTACCAGAAGCATTTGAGCCCCAGGCACATCCCCTTCCAACAGGAGTCGTATCCCCTTCCCAAATCAGGTTCCTAATCTTGTTGCCTAAAATTACTGGCTACTTCTGCAAAAGTAGCTTAGGGTAGGTTATATCACCTATTGGGAGTTCTTGAAATGAAGGAGCCTTTTAGGCTGTGATAAATTGTCCATGGACTGCACTGGACCCTCGATTTCAGCTAAGACCATTTGCTGATAGCAGCTTAAGAGGGTGAGAAATTCTGGGGGTTGACAGTGATCTATTGATCCAAAATGTTTCAAAACCTTTGATTTACCTTAAGATTCTATTTCCAAAGGATTACTATGATAGATGTTGTTAGCATTTTGAAGACATGAGCAGAATATGTTATAGGTGGTTGTAAGCTCATCGGCAGAAGGTGTAACAGATGGTTATGAGCAACAAATTGACCTGGTGTGAATACTCTAACAATCTATAACAATTGATTGGTGATTAGGGTTGATCACAATATTCTGGCCAAGCTGTGTTTTTCTTTTTTAAAAGAGTTTGGAGAGAGCAGTTTCCTTTTTTGAGAGGTTCTGTTTTCTATATTCCAGGGCATAACAAAACTCAGCTTTCTAAGAAACAGTAATGAGTTGGAGTTTTTTTTATTTAAAAGAGAGAAAAACACACACATAAACTAGATCTTTTTAAAAAATGAGGGGATGGGAGAGAAATTGTAGTGTAATACTTTTTTTATCATCTAATCCAAGAACTAGTGAAATGTTAAAAAAAAAAATAAAGTCCCTTTATGGTTCTTCTGTGTTCTCCAGTGTAATATCAAATACCTCTGCGATAGTTGCACAAAAAGTCATTGCAATGTTGTACAGTAACAGATCTGAATGTAGATATGCTGTCACTGCTACACAGTGGTGAAGAGAAGGACTATCCAGCTTCTAAATGGCTGCAGCCTTGTGGGCTACAGCAACAGGGGCTGCACTTGTGTGAGCCTTCCTCCACCCCCCGCTGTACCACATGTGGGTGGCTGTTGCCCAGTGATCATGGGTGGTATGCCTCTCTGCACTGTGCACATGGGCATCTCCAGCCATGGCTCCCTTGCTGCACTGCTTCCCAGGCTCCCCTAGTGTTATGGGCTGTTTTTTTCCTGCTGCCTGGGATGAAACCAGAAAGAAAAAGTTGAAGAAGACAGGAGGAGCCTAGGGACTCCAGCAGCAGCAGCTGGAGCAATAGAGGGAGTGGCAGCTAGGTAGGAGTCCACGGGCTGCATGTTAACCCTTCGCAAGCCACCTATGGCTTTTGGGCCACTCATTAGATGGCTTTGTTGTAAACATATTGTTGTAATGAATTCTAGTACTGTGATCAGTGATAAACATAAGGTCCATTTACCCGCACTTACTGGTTGTATGTTTGAAGACCAGATATTGGCTGGTCATTATCTTGTATACATGACCTGCCAGTGAGGTATGAGGAAGGACAAAGAAGAGTCAAAACTGGGACTTTGCCACGTCATGTGAAGGGTTGTGGTCTGAAAGACTGACCAGCTGCACAAAGGAGAAGGTATGTGAAATGGAGCTTTACTGAAAATGTTAAATTCTCCTAAAATGTGCATACTTCCCTTTTTTATTATAGACTAACTTACATACTATGAATAACACTACACACAGGGTTGATTATGTAAAAAAAAAAAAAAAAAAATCCCTGCATATTTTTTCCTGCAGAGGTATTGTAAAGATGTTTTTGCTCCTCCTATTACAATTGACCTTAACTTGGAATATTTATTTGGCCACTTTGAGGCAAATGGGAGGAATGAACAAAGCACGCAACATGGTGGTTTTCTTTCAATAATTTTCATATTCAAATAAAATGTTTTCTTTCAGGAACAACCTGTATCCTACAAAATAAGAAGCTGTAACATTCTTTCCTACAGACAAAATTGCTAACAAAAAATCGTGCTAGATCTTGCTTCAGAAGGTCAATATAAATTCATGACATATAGTCTCTGCCTACTTGGAGCTGGTGTGCTCTTGGCAGCAAAAGCTCTGCGCCTGTTTGATAAAAATTCCTCATCTTTTTATCTTTGAGCCAGTTGTTCCACACAACTCTCAATGGACAGTCTTTGAAATCCATTTTTCATTTTTAGGCTTACAGTCCCCATCAAAAGGATCTTAGATTTTTCTATATGAATAGAGGTTGAAACAAGGACTCCTGTTCATATTTATGTTGGCTTCATTGACTGTACTGTAGTCTTAATTTCCTTGTTAAGGTATTATTGAATTCACCAACAGGAATATAAATGGGGTTGGAGTTATGAATAATCAACAGGAGGGCCCACCCAAGGCACTTTAGGTTTGATTCTCCAGAGCCGCACAACTTGTGCAGCCATTTACACCCTTGTAGAGTGATTGGAATGTTGGTGCACAGTACTGCTACATGAGCAAAGAAAATGCACATGTGCAAAGGTTCATAAAGTACAGGTCACTGGAGAACCCAGAATTCAATCCAAAAATGCGTGGAAGAGATTCTTCACTGAAAACTTTTTGAAGAGAAAAAATGGTAATCTGTGTTTCTTCAATATAAGATGTCCTTGGATTTGAAATGGCCTACCTTTTTAAAGGACTTTCAATTTAAGGATAAGAAAACAAAAACAAGTAATATCACATTGACTACAATCTCTACAATGTATACGAGAAAGAGATATTTTTTCTTAATTTATTTTTACTTCAATTTATGACACAAGTGGTATTTAGAAATAGTAATTCATTGATAAAATTGTGTCTTATGTTCAAAGGAATATGGTATATTCAGGGCTGCCTTATACATTGTAAGG
The DNA here is from genome assembly GCA_030014935.1 of Caiman crocodilus. Lineage (NCBI taxonomy): Eukaryota > Metazoa > Chordata > Crocodylia > Alligatoridae > Caiman > Caiman crocodilus. Next base: position 33,158,544 of record JAGPOW010003395.1, read on the forward strand.
AGAGAGAGTTGATACCCATGTAGCCCTGGGACCCCTTTGTTAGACATCTTAGCACCTCTTGCCTTACAGCTAATGGCTGGAATTCTAATGTCCCTTCTATGTTGGGAACAGTAGATACTAAGTTCCTTTGTGATGCCAGCACTGTAATGCATAGCAGATCGTGTGCATCCCCTGAGCGTGGCAATGCACCCTCTGCAAAAAGGTGCCACCACTCAGAAGCCGACACTGCCACTGGTGCCTGTGAGCGGTCACCACTTGCCACCCCCCCCTTTGCTGCCAACACCATCGACAGCATCTGTGGGTGGTCCATGATCACCACTGGCCATCGCTGCTGCTGTCGACAGCATCTGTGGGTGGTTGCCAACTGCTGGTTGGTGCTCGCCACCCCCTCCCCCACCCCACTGCCAACAGCATTGTTGTTGCCTGTGGGAGCTCCCCACTTGCCACCCTCCCGCTGCCAACAGTGCCACCACTGCCTGCAGGAGCTCACCGTGCCCCCCAGTCTCTGGGGGCACATGGCATTCATGAGTGCCAGTATACTGAAAGCTGAGAATAGGGGGAAAAAAACAGAATAATGAGCCCAAAGACAAAAACGCTAACAAAAGAATCAAGCTAAATCTTGCTTTAGAAGGTCAATATATATTCAGGACATAACATACAAGAATTCATAGATTCATAGATTGTTAGGGACAGGAAGGGACCTTGCTCTAGGCAGGAAGACAACTGGGGTCAAGTGACCCCAGTGAGGTGACTGTCCAGTCTCCTCTTGAAAACCTCCACGGTAGGTGACTGCAGCAGCTCTGGAGGGGGTTTATTCCAGTCTGGTCATATAAAGCCTGAAGCGGCTTTCCAGGAGTTTGTATCCATTGGTGCTTGTGTCCAAGGTGCCCTGGTAAACAATATCTCACCAAGCTCCTGAATGCACTCCTTTGATAGAAGTAAGCTGCTATCAAGTCCCCTCTCAACCTTCTCTTCTTTAGGCTAAAGAGGACAGGTCTGTCAGCCTTTCCTTGTATGGCTTGCCTTACAAGTCCCTGATCATATGGGTGGCTCTTCTCTGGACCCTTTCAAGTTTCTCCACATCCATATTGAAGTGCGGCACCCAGAACTGGATGCAGTACTCCAAGTGCAGTCTCACCAGTGCCGAGTACAGCAGGAGTATCCCTTCCTTAGTTTTACATGAGATGCATCGGTACATGCATGCTAGCATGTTGTTTGCCCTGCTGGCCCTCACATTGCACTGATGGAAACTTCATCTGGTTCTGATCTGCCCAACTCTCTAGCCTGTCCACGTCTGCCTGTATCAGAAACCTATCTTCTGGTGTAGCCACACTGCCCCAAAACTTGGTGTCATCTGCAAACTTGGCCAGTGAGCTTTACACTCCTCCATCCAAATAATTGATGAAGATGTTGAAAAGCATGGGCCCAAGCACAGACCCCTGAGGGACACCACTGGCCATTTTGTGCCAAGATGACACAGATCCATTCATGAAAGCTCTCTGGGTCCTCTGTATCCAGTTTCCCACCCAATGAACCATTGAGCAGCTGAGCCCACAATCTTCCAGTTTTTCCACAGGATATTGTGAGATTCTAGATCAGGGGTGGGCAATTATTTTGGGTGGAGAACCACTTACTGAGTTTTGGCAAGCCGTCGGGGGCCGTATAGCAGGCAGACCGGAACAGATAAATATTCATTTTCTAAATTTTTAGGAGTCCCGCAGCGTAAATAGAATAACCAGGCTGGCCGCTTGCAGCCCACGGGCCATATTTTGCCCAACCATGTACTAGATCAAAAGCCTGTTGGAATTCTAGGTATATAACATTTACCTCATCTTCCATGTCCAGGTGGTGAGAGACCTGGTCATAGAAAGAGATGAGATTGGTAAGACCAAACCTACCTGCAACAAAGCCATGCTGGCCGTCATTCAAAATCTTACCTTCCTTAACTGTACCACATGTAGATTCTTTAATGAGCTTTTCCAGTATTTTCCCTGGGATAGAGGTTAGGCTGATTGGTCTATAGTTGCCTGGATCCTCCCTCTTCCCCTTCTTAAAGATGGGCACAATGTTGGCCCTCTTCCAATCTTCAGGGATCTCCCCTGTGCACCACCTCTGAAAGAGCATTGCCAGGGTTTCTGCAATGACTTCAGCCAGCCCCTTTAGCACTTTTGGATGGAGTTCATCTGGTCCTGCTGACTTATAAAGTCTAGCTTTTCTAGTTGTTATTGCACCCACTCAGCATCCAGTGGGGAGGCTGACAGTCCCAGCATACCCTCTAGAGCCTTATCTCGCTCGACTTTCCCCATGGTCTGGTGAAATATTGAAGTAAAGTAGGCATTCAGGAGTTCAGTTTTTTCCAGAATGTTAGTAACCAGCTGTCCTGAGGTGTTAAGCAGGGGTCCCACATTTCTATCTGTTTTCCTTCTACTGTCTACATACTGAAAGAAGGACTTCTTATTGTCCTTGACTCCTGTGGCTAACCTAAACTCAGTCGCCGCCTTAGCTTTCCTGATCATTTCCCTACAAGCGCTGGCCACTGAAGTATAGTCCTCCTTGAGGACTGTCCCTAGCTTCCCTTGTATGTATACCTCTTTTTTTCTTTTTTACGAGGACTGCAATGTCCCTATTAAGCCAGGAGGGTTTGCCAGCCCTCCTGCTATCTTTTCTCTTTGCAGGAACAGTGTTCTTTTGTGTTTCAAGGATCGTATCCTTGAGCAACAACCACCCTTCTATGCACCCTACTTGCCTTCCCCTTCCGGTCCCTCATCACCTCCCCTATTAATGCTCTGAGCCTGTCAAAGTCAGCATTCTTGAAGTGCAGGACTTCAGTCCTGCTGGTTGATTTGTTGACCTTCTGGCAGACCATGAACTTGATAATTTAATGGTTGCTGTCACCCAGGTTACCCTCAATGTTGAAGCTACACACCATCTTCCTTGGCCAAGGCCAGGTCCCCTTTTTGAGTTTTCCCCTTTTTGGCCCTATTCTGGTATGAATATGTTTTATTTTGTTGTAGCTTTTTTTCATCCAGGAAGCCATGATACTGTAAGGTACCTTGATAGTAAAACTAGTTAAAAAATATCCTGACTTCATATAACTATGTTTAGCCTGACTGTATTTCCTGAACATCAAAAGAGGACACTGACCCCCATCCTTCCCACTCTACAGCACGCTCACATCTTCAAGCTCTGATATGAGCTGAGCAAGCTGGAGAGTGAGGGAAGGGGTGTGGAGTACCAGAGAGGTGTGGGTATATGAAAATCCTATTTTACCAGAACATGCTCATTTTAGAGACAGAAGTAGTTAGCTTATGCATCTCTGATCCAGTTTGTCTATAAGGTTTATTGCTACCCTGCCTTCAGTCCCATTTTGAACATGTTCTGGGTATCTTGCAGCAAACATGGCAAAAATGTTTGTTTGAGAAAACCAATGGTACGTCCAGAACAAATGTTTTAAATGAGACTGTCCCTGTGAAAATAGAACATTACCCTGCTGGCCCTGATACAAAATTTGGGCCCCTACTACAGCAATGATACTTAAAGGTAGTTTTTCACTTAAATGCCTAGGTTTCAAAGAAAGCTACTGCTGAAGAAAGAAACTTGAGAACAATTATAGCAATTCATTGTAATGATGTTGCATATATTGATATAACAGGACTAAGCTGTGTTTCTTGCCATGAAGTAGGAGTGCAAAATGCATCTGGATCTGCGGGCAGGATAAGCATTATTGGGTTGGCCTGTAGGCTGGGTCACCTTCACTAGAACCAGTGTGCAGGGTCATGTGGTAGAGGGCTGCATGCAGCATGCCCCCTGTGCCAGGAGCTTGTGCCACGTACAGTGCACCAGCCCTGCTCAAGGGCTTGCACTGTAGATGGTGTATAGAGGGGAACCAGCATTGTGGGTATTGCATGTAGCCCAAGGGTCTGGCACAGGGCACATACTGCATACTATTCCTTGCTGGAGCAGACCAGAGCACTGGCTCTGAGCTGATCTGGATTGGGCCATGCTGGAGACAGCATGTAGAACCAGTCTGGTGGGGCACAGTATGCAATCCATGCCCTGAATGTTGCCTGCAGCAGAAGCTCCAGAGCAGGACTGGTGCATGCCTCAGGCAGCACACAGGGCTGGACTGGCCACACACTATCCATGGCAAGGGGGTAGCACAGATGCATGCTACATGTGGCACCTGACTGGACTGACCCTGATCCAGACCAGCCCTGGAGCCAGTACTTTGGGGCTGATCTGGCAGGAAACAGTATGCACTGCACACCCTGTGCTGGTCCTTCGTGGGCCATTTGTAGCTTCTCCATTACTGGTCCTAGCCTGTGAGCCAGACCTACCAGCTCTGCATACCAGTGTCGGTCTAACAGCCATGGACCAAATAATATGGCTCCATGGGCTGGACCTGGTCCATGGGCCATATATTTGACACCCCTACCATGACAAATTTGTAATCTGAGAGCCTGACACAGAGCTGACAGAAGGAAATAGCAACATTTCTATTGTTTTCCAAAGGAGCAGGACTGGGTCATAATTAGAACTAGGTGAAATTTTTTTGAATGATTTTGTTTGCTGAGAAATGCAGGTTTTAGGCACCATTATCAATTCTCATATTTAGATTCAACTTGGTAAATTGTTTTGGTCAAGAACTATTGAGAACATTTTCTTCTGAGACTCTTAAGATGAAATATTTTGATAATTGTATACTTTCCAGACATCATTTCAGAAATATTCCTTGTGATTTTAAGACCCATGATTTCCATTATTTCATTTTAAATAATGGGTTTGTTTTGATGCTTTTTCAGACACTTTGAAATAGAGGATTTTATTTTAGCAAACAAAACAGTCAAATAAATGTTCAGTCAATTACTCCTGCTTAAAGATTTCTCTTCAGCTTCTTCAGTTGGGTGAAATATTTTCAATGACCAAGTGATATGTCAAAAATGCAATTTCCATGTAACAAAAATCATAGAAAAGTAGGGATGGAAGGGACATTCATAGGTCATCTAGTCCAACCTGCTGCCTGAGGTAGGACCATCAATTGTCTAACCTCTTAGCAAGATTACCATCAACCCTTAAACAATGCACCACAAGACACAAGCACCCTGTCCTCCCACAAGGAAACCTTCCACAGGGGGTCCATGGCAAGTAGCATCCTGCTTCTGTAAAAGGTGTTAATGCATGCTCAAGAGATCCCAGGTAGAGGACCGTGGTCCCCACAGTCCATACCAATCTGACCACAGGGTAAAATTCCTTCCTGACCCCAAATATGGCAATTGATCTGACCCTGAGAGGAGGGACACGATCTTCCAGCTGGGAGCTTCTGGGTTTAAGTCCCAACAGGAGCACTGGCACACCTGAGTCGAAATCCCCAGTCTTGGCTGCAGCCTACACCCAATGCTTGAGGAAGACTCTCTTAAAAAAAAAAAACAGAAAAAAAACTACCTACAAATTCAGTATTGAATTTGGCAAAAGCTTCAAGCACAAGTAAAATGGATGCTACCAGTTCATGTAAATAGAATACTGAAAACTTAGAAGTTATTCAAAATTCACACATGCAGACTGATGATGTAAAGAACAAAAGAAAGATGTGTGTTTGGTAAGAAGAGAAAACCTGTGAAAGACTAGGCATGAAGTACCTGTCCTAGAGATCTGTGTTCTAAGTCCCGTGGTGTTCTCAATTCTTGTAAATGCATGTACATAGTTTAATCAAAATATAGCTCCAAGAGCATTTTAAAGAGTGTGACTTGGTAGTGAACTGAAGAGGGGGAAAAAATGGAAAAAAAACTCCCTCCCCCTGTGGGTTCATTAAAGAACTCTTCTGTCATTAATCAAACCTTACAGCTTTTTGTCTTTAACTTTTGATGAACAATAGCATCTCAGAATAATCACAAGACTGAGTAATGGATATTATACCACCATATGTTTCATTTAAGATAATTAAAAGTTTAGTACATTAGACTCCAACATAGAAGTATAGCTGGTGGTCTTGAACTTTAAGATGGAGTGTTCCCATCCTAGTATCATACTTAATTCTAAGCAACCATCTTTCTCTCTTTCTTTCCCCAATATGTTCCAATTAATGTGTGAACTTTTAACCTGGGCCCTTGTTACATTCTGTAGCTGTCAAGGGAGCACTAGCATTATATCCTCATTGCATGTCGTTGCAGTATGAAAAAGTTCATAGAGCTTTATAGTTCATAGCTTTCTCTAATTTTCTTTGTTTTCTTTTGAATGTGCAGTTTGCAATATGATACATTAAATATTTGAACCGCATGTCAGACTTGTTTGTGCTGCTTCAGAGAACAATGGATTTAATGACTCTGATTGGCGTAGTTGGAGAGTTTGCTTTGTTTCTGATGGTGTCATCCTTGTGTAAATGTTTTATTACAGGTTCTAAGTGGTACAAGAATTTTGGTAGTTTTAACCAACATATTGTGTTATTGCAGCATGGAAAAGTAGCTAGTTGAAGAAAACAAAAATAAAAACTCCATCCAAATGAGAGATTTTTTTTTTTTGTTTCAGTGATATAGGGCTAGATCTTCTGTTGACATTAAAGTGATACAGTGTGGCTAAAGTCACAGGGGTTAGGTTAATTTATAGAGTGAGAACATAAACCATTTGTTTTAAAATTCCACTGATAGAAGATTTTTATTGTTTCTTTGTTTCTTTATTTATTTTATTGACCTGTTTTTCAATGGATAGATACAAAGGGCCAAACAGAGACAAGTTTTTAGGTGATGTAAATTAGATTCCTTTAGATCTACTTGCACCCATTCACTGATGTGTAAGTTCCTGTTGGAGAGTCTAAGATGGAATAGATACTGGATGAAGGAGAGAGTGGTATACCTGAGCATGGGTTCTTCACGTTGGTGGCTTTCAGTGCTACAGTCATTTCTACTGGCCTCTATAGGTGGGATGCATCATCAACTTAGACTTCCACATAAATGGTAGTTCTTCCTGATATCTGTTGGATGTGGGAATACATTGAGATGTGATGTGAATGAAAGGGATAAGTATGAGTCGCACATGTATCTTTAGATTCACCCCTTTTACCAAATTCTGGTCTCTACAGCAGTGCAAATGTACCTTCCCCCCAGAGGAGGTATTCTGTGATGTGGAAGAGAAAATAGTCACCTGGGAATCAGAAGCCCTAGGTGCAGCATTGAGAGGCACAAAAGACCTCCTTTGTGACTTTCTGTATAGGTTTCTAATGTGGAAGAGGGGCCACCTATCTGTACCTTCCTTTCACACTGGGTGGGTTTTCTGACATCTGCACAGCAAAACATCATCTTATGAGATTTCTGGGAAAAGGAGGAATTAACACCTGACAGGATTTTTTGAGAATCTATGAGGTTTCCTCAAAAGGTGGATGGATGTGGAAATGGTGGAGTGGGGTATGGGAAGAGTGGGGAGGAATACCTATTTGGAAAAAAAAATTCTGAATTCAGTTTTTTTTCTTTTAAACAGCGCTATTCATTACACTATTTGCTGGTATTGGCTTAAACTAAAACCAGAAAGGCCAAAATAGTGCAAAATATTGTGGAACATGATGTAATGGATATGAAAGTCCTAGTTTTAATCCATAGCTTTTAACAAGGCTTGTAAAGCATTATTCCATGAACTATTTGATAAGTACATTATTCTTTTAGCTGTGCAAGCGGAAACATGTTCAATAGTAATCTGCAAGAATATCTCAAAAAGGTTTTGGTTTGGGGGATTAGGCATCTGTGTCTTGATGGTGTATATGTAGCTGTGCAGAAGAATCATGGGATGGCTGTTTATGTAAGAACTGTGAATTGGTTTGTGTGGTACAAACAGCAGAACGAGACCCTGAGATACATTTTTCAAAGAGGTCCAAGAGACACATTTTAAAAAATAACTTGCATCTACACTTCATTAAAAATCAATGGACTGAGTCTTTCAGTCAGTTTGGCCCCACAGGACCTTTCCCCTTTGAAAATGGAGAAATCAACTTCTAAGGGTCTGGACAAACATACATTTATAAAAAGGGAAATTTTGATCAGGAGTGCACATCCACTGCTATGTTCAGACAGTTAATTACATGTGCGCTAGCTGGGAATAATTCAAAGCAAGACTGCTCCAACTTCGATGCTGGCTGAAGCAGTGTTAAAGTTGGAGCTGTATTGCTGTATTTGTATTTGTAGCCTTCCTGGCTTGCACAAGTGTGACTGCTGGGATGTAACAGCTGCTGTGCATTTTGGAACAAGAGCCTGCACTCCCATTTTGAAACATCTTGAAATGTGTATTTGTTTTGACCCTAATTGATTTGCTCAGGTACACTCAGATATCTTCTTTCTGACCAGATGCAACCATATGAATATTGTACCTAAAATATGGGTGCCTATAGATGTGCAGGATGCCTGCTTAACATGCTGTAATTACAGCATGTCAGAGCAGATGTGATTAATTGGCACCCTTGGCGTCTTGTGTATTCAGTGTCCCCATGGTTGAAAATGGCAGTGGGGACACTTTAACTAAAGCTTGCTGAATGACCACCATTTTGTAGCTGAGACGCTGAATACACGAGATGCTGCCAGTGCTTTAATTGGAGCAGCTCCTCAGAGCCAGCCTAATTAAATTAAAGTGCCCCTCCTCATCCCTGGGGCATATATAAAGATGCCCCAGGTGACTGAACCACTCAATTCACCACACCACACAACCTGTTCTGAAAAGCTTTGCATTCAGAGCCACCAAATTGCTGTCTCTGACAGATTGCACTGCACAGGTCCTTTCACAGCAGCTGATGAAGTGAACTCAGGCTCACTATAGTTTATGTGCTTTGTAGACTAACTAAACCAGAGATGCATCTTTACTCTATGTTCTAGATGCTTTTCAACTATTTAACCTTGTTTTCATTAGGTGTTTCTAGTTATTGCCATACTATAGATTGGTAATTATTACTTTTGGTTAATTACATGGAATCCTTGGGCAAAAGTGAAAATGGTGGCAACTGACGGGAATGTTACCTTGACAATAACTATAAAAATTACAATTACAACGGCAGGGGAAGGAGTTACTTTTGGCATTATATATGGATCATCATAAGAATAGTTTTGTTATTTTAGAGACAATATATACTTTCAGTAAAATCTATTGAGTCATAAAATGCTTCATTTTAAAGAAACAAAATCAATTGTCTGAATTTCCCGTGCATGTTTTACTTTTCTAAATTTCTCTGTTTAAATGCAGATTTTGACTACAGCGCTGGCAAAAGGGACCAATATGACATTCCCCATAGACTTCCCATAGTCGGCAGAAAACAACCATAGCCTTTTGAAAATGTAGGGGATGGAGGCAGGGGAGATACTTTTCTACACTTTTGATCAGTACAAAGGAGATGAAATTCTCTCACTGCCTAAACAGATTAATTTTACAGAAATAAATGTTCTCTGTATCCAATTTTGACTTGGAGAAAAAGAAGGAAAACAAGTTAAGATTGATCATTGACTGCAGAAAAATTAATCACTGCAATAATAAATATATATATATATATA
>JAGPOW010003395.1:33168158-33225596 GCA_030014935.1 Caiman crocodilus
CAATAGGATAACTATGCAGCGCTTAATAGTTATTTTTTAAGACTACCCAAATGTCCCCTTAATCACTTAATAATTCTATCTGTGGGTTCTCAACAGGGCCACAGATAGAATTATTAAGTGATTAAGGGGACATTTGGGTAGTCTTAAAAAATAACTATTAAGCGCTGCATAGTTATCCTATTGTTCTAGTAAAGTTTTTCAATGACATAGGGAAATGCTTTTTATGATAATTTGACAATAACCCTGCCACTCTGAACCTAGTTGTTGTTGTTGTTGTTGTTGTTGTTACTACTATTTATTTATTCATTCACATAGTTGTTCTGCTGGACATCCTCAGTGATGGGCCAAGATACCCTCATGCATAATTAGGCTCAGCAGGATTCAATTTGTATCGATAAACATTGACAATATTGATCACACATTCATAGCCCAACAGACAAATATTTCCATTGGTAATAATTAAAATTTATAGAAGGGGTACTGCAACAGGGACCCCTTACCCCTGTTATTGGACACTAGAAAAAGAGAGGAGGGACAGGGGTTAAAGGCAAAAACAATGGGAAGCCTAATGATTAAGCAATTAAGCAATTAGCTGCTTGTTTCTGGGTGCAAGAAGCCCCCTGGAGGGGGATAACAGGGTACTTAAAACCCTACCTAAAATGGGGGGTGAGGGGAGGATAAGAAAAGTATTTGAGTGTCCAGGCAGGTAGCAGCAAGGTGGTAGGATTGGCTAAGGCTTGTGTTAGGTAGCAGGAGGGCAAGTTCCTCCTGCTTGTTCCTCCTACTGTGAGCATTAATTAGTGTAGAGGCATTGAAGGCTTCCTATGGGTGCTTGCACCACCCCCTTGATCCTAGGACTATGCAGACCCCTGTCACTTACCTGGGTACTTCTTGTGCTCATCACCTGTCTTGGCTGAAAGGTATCCTCATGTACCCCTGTGGCCCCATCCCCCAGCAAAGTAAGTTTAAAGCACGCTGTATGAGATCAGCCAACCTGGAAGAAAAGACACACTTGCTTTGAGGGGAGAGATGAAGCCCATCCCACTCAAGCATGCCCCCTGCGTGAAAATGTGCGTCATTGTCCATGAACCCAAGCTCTGCCTGGTAGCACTACCTCTGAAGCCACCAGCTGACCACTTTGATGCAGGCCTCATGGTGCCATCTGCATCTCTTTACCGGGAGAATAGAGGAGTATACCATCTGTGCCCCCATCTCCTTGAGCTTGGCCCCCAGAGTCTTGTAGTCCTTCAAGTTGTTCACAAAGAGTCCATTGTAAGTATGCCTTGGATTATTTGGTATTTGTGCTCAATGATTTGGTTATTTCAGTCACCTTTGATTATCTCTGTATCCTGCCTGGTTGAGGGGTTGGAAAATGGTGGGTGAATTTCAGATGTTCATTAACCTAAGTTTCTACCATACTTGCTGTGCTTTTCTGTGAACATTCATGTCAATACTTGTGGCTTAGTCAAGCAAATGACAGTTCCAATGCATGACAACATGGATTTTTATGTTCATTAAGTTGTACGTAGCTGTATTCATGCCAGACATAGTTGTTCCAGCCATCCTGAACGTACTGGGTTTGTTCATCCATATATTTCATGGATGGCAAATCCAAAAGCGTTCTTAATGGATGAAAATATAGCCTGTGCCACACAGGAGATTTGATTAATCAGTCTAATATTCTATATAACACCGGCCATACAGTCATCCATGTAACCCTTAGAGAGCCCAGGTTTTCAATACTCTATTAAAATGTGGACACAGCATTACATTTTAGTATCAGTCTCGGCCTCAGCAGTGTTGTAAATGGAATTAAATTCCCTATCTCTTTCATGACTGGGGAAAAAGGCAGTTAATAGCCAGAAAGGCACTAGGGTAGCATGTGCGTGGGGGCAGGGGGGAGGTGACATTTATGATGTCTTTACAGGCACTTTCTCCATGATGTAAGCTTACACTAGCTTCATCAAGGATTGAAATTCCCCAGGGCTGAAATTCTCACCAGACCTACTACATAATGGGCACAATTTCTCACAGGATCTAGTTCAAGCTATTAAAATTTCAGCTAATTATAAAAGACTAATTGAATCTGAAATGGGTCATGTCTCATAGTGACCTATCTCAAATGGGACAAGATAATACCCTCTAAAAAAATTAGTAGATGGAGCTGTGACTGCATCATGGTGTGACCTGATGATCGTGTGTATTCACCTTGACTATGAGATATTGTATAATAAAACATGTTTGTTCTCTCTCTTAAATACAGTGAACCCCAGGATTAGAGATCTGGGAGGCAATACTACACTCTTAGCCCTTCAAAGTCTTCATAGTAACTTAACATTATTCACCTGTTGAGGCAGGAGAGGATTTTTTTGAAGGGCCAGTAGTGAAGTCCTGGTAGCACTGGAATCAATGGGAGTTTTTTCTTTTTCGATTGATTTCAATGGAGTTAGACTTTCACCTTCAGGCAAAAAGTTCATTTATTACTCCCTGTCCCTGCTAGTTGCTTTCTCAAGATTGTTGTGAAGTAAAAACTAACTTAGTTTTAAATGACTGAAGCAGGGAGGGTTCTACCATGACATTTGAGAGATTATTCTCCACAATACATTAGCTCTCATATGAAAGCTTTGCCTAATATTTTACTCTACCTTGTCCTTATTATTATTTTCCTGTTCCTCCTAATGATATCCTTGTACTGCCCTAAATCAACTTATAGAAAGCACGTCAAACTTTAAAAAAGGAAGAGATACACACAGAATTATCTTGGCTAATACCAAGGGACCAGTTAATAGCTTCCCTTGCAAGGAATGTTGCTAGTTCTAGGAAGTGTGAATTTTATGTGACTTAATAATTCATATTATTTATCCTGTAACAAGTTATTGTTCATTTTATTAACTAGCTACCTTTTTGTTTTCATAGTGTCTTTGTAAAATACTTTTCTCAATATCATCTTATTGCATTTATAACTGTGCATTTTATTTTCTGTATTGGACTTTTTTATTGGAATTATTCTTCAAAGCAGGGCATATATATCTCCACATCCCCACATGTATACAACTTTTTCCAGTGACCAAAGGTTGCAGTAATGTTAAAGAATCCTCCTAAATACTATATCATATAGTAATCTTTGTAACCTGCACAGGGGATTAAAGCATCACAAACCTCTAATGAGTACAATGCAGCTGAGCCAGTTTGTGGTGGTGGAAATAAATTGTATCAAGAGACGCAGGTAACATGCTCCACACCAAAGGACAAAGAGGAAAGGAGGGATGACTTCTGCTCCTAATCACAAGTTAAAACTCTAGTCCTGTCCCTTGAGCAGAGCAGCTACTTGCCTTTGTTTAGCAGAATTGTAACTGTACCACGTATCTATTGACATCTGCAAAACCCACTTCCATTCTTGAGAAACGTATTGCACGTTGGTATGCCTTCCTGCTGATATTCATATCTGCTTTGGAATTATCTTCCTGGATCTGTCACAAAAGAAAACCTTGTAAGACACCCACATTAAAAACCAGCACAAAGGAAATATATCGTTTTAATGAAACAGCCAAAGATCAAATACAAATGTGTCATGTATCATGTAGGATGGGTCTGCTGTTCTTTAACATCCCATAAGAATTCCTTTATGACAGTTCAAGGGAGCCAGCTACTTTTCATCTCGTAGTTACTCACCAGCTACTAAGGTAACTACTGCTAACTACTTGAGGGGAGAAGATACCATTGGGCAGCCATCATAATTATAGGCCACATCATACCTCTGTTCCCTTTCTGTTTTATCTGAGGATACAGTTCTGCTCCTTTGTGGGTATTCAGATTCATCAAGCAGTGATGGTATGATGATGATTACTAATATCCATGTGAAACTGGACATCTGTCTCTCCATTTTTGAGAGCTAATAGCCAATGCTATAACAACTATCAACCTTCTTTCAGCAGGTGTGTTTGTTAGAAAAGGGAATAAAGCCTTGGAGAAAATGATTTCAGAACAACAAAAAGCCTTCATGCATATTAGGTTATCTTCCACTTCACTGCAACCCTAGGTTGCATTGATAAAAAAAACAATTAATTTTCTTCTGAAGCGAAGGAACCCTTGGGTACCAGACTGGGCCTAGCTGTCATCTAGAGTATGTATGTGTATGTTGGGTCCTGCTCCCCACCTTTGTCAGTCAATTACTGTCAGGCTGCAACCTCAAACCTGGGGTATTGGCAGGAAAGCACAGCCACACATCTCAGCCTACCACCCTATGCCTAGCTGCCAACGCTTGTCACAGCTGAAATGAATCCTCAAGTGGGACTTAACCTTCTGCCCGCACACACAAACTGATGCCCCATTTGGTACGTAAGTGCCCACATGTATAGTTTCCTTTTATTATTGGTCTACCAGCCAGACGATTTAAGAGAGCGTCTTCCTTCATTGCTTGGCAGTTGGCCCATTTGATCAGAGTGGCTCACTGACTGATAATGTAACTGTGAAAGTGAAATGTAATGCAATCTTTTTTCCCCTTGGTAGTCACCTTAGATGGTCCCCATCACTGTAGTTTCTTTGCACCTTGTAGTTTTTAATGTATTCATCATCCCAATGCCTGTCAGATAGAGATCAAGTACTATTATCTCCATTATGCAAGGGGGACCTGAGACACTAAGAGGTTAAATGGCTGGCTCAAGGCCATGCAGGCAGGCTTTGGCAGAACATGAAAGTGAGCCTTTTTCCCATGAGTCTCATCAGTTTCCTCACCGCATGCCAATCTACCATCTTTGAAATCCAGTACATAAAATGCAAATCAACATTTGCTACTAAGCATTCCCACATATCTTCCAACAATATCTATGTTGTATTGGAAGGGTTTTTTCTAAGAAAGCTAGGTGCTTCCTTCTTATGCCCTTGTCCTTGTGACAAGGTATTTGGCAGAGTTCACAGATTTGTTGAAATCTGTCATGGCTACATCCCAATTGCTTCTGTTATGGCCTGAAGCTTGATTTCTGGGCTACCAACCAGAAACCTTAGCACCTGTGACATCCCAGCTCAGAAGCACAGATGAACCAATAAAGGAACCTAGAAGTTCATATTCAAGTTATCATTTTGTGAGACACTTCCCCTGTAGTACCATCCACAATAAGACCATTTTCAGGGACCGAAATCTGAAAATTTGGGTATGGACTACTGGAGAAAAAGTGCTAGTTTCATTATCTTGAGGTCTTTACTTCTCTCTTACATCTATCTATACATGGTCCAGTCATTGAAGGAGGTCGAAAACCAAGTCATTGGCCTCAGCCACAAGTGGAAGACAGCCATACATTCCAGAATGGGTCTGACAAGGGGCATGTCTCCATATGCATGGGTGTGCAGTTGCAATGACAAAAAAAAGTAGCAGCACAAATTTGCGGCACTACTTTTTGCCACTGTGTACTCCCTGTTGCAAGAGCTTTGGTGTGAAACAAAATGCCGTGCTTTGGGGAAACTCCCGTTTCGGAGGAGCTTTCAGAGAAACCAAGGCAGAACTAGAAGAGGGGAAACACTATGGCCAGCAGCCAGAGCATCTCCCAGGAGGACCAAGCTTCAGTGTCTGCCAGTGCACCCTCTTGTGGCATGCACCGCACTGCTTTTTAATTCATTTTTTTTTTTGCTACCAGGATTTCCTGGGAGCTAGTTTTGCCCCCATGCTTTATACTTGCAGTGCAAGGCATGTTTTAATGTGCCAGGCATTTAGTTGTGGTGCCTCAAAGAGATTTGCAGTACCACAAACCGCACATGCCTGCACTTCTGGATCCATCCAAGTGCTACTTCTGCGTGATCAAATACAAAACCAAGAAAGTGTTTTCTGGTTTAACTCAGATGATTCAGTTAGTCTGCACACTGACCCACCCTTGAAAGAGAATCAGGGTAGAATTCAAGATCTTGTTGCCAAACACAGTAGGGGAGTGGAGTAAAGATGTAGCTTCAGAGCACAAAGAAAACAACCCTTTGGAGAAGGCCTGCTTTTTGGTGTCAGCAGGCTCATGTGTGAAAGCGACTTCAGATATATGTTTCCTTCAACGGTATGGACTTTTAATTCATGAGCACTTCATCATGAATTAAAAGGAGGTGGAGAGGTTTTATTGAATGTCAGCTGCTTTGTGGTAACAAATCAGTGCAGTAAGAAAAGACAGAGTAAGTGCCAGGTAAACCATGGTAATTTGCCCCTTTTTTATTTAGGGTGATAACATCAAGGTTTAGTTTTCACTTCATAAGGAGAAGAAATCTGGGCACATGAAAAGTTACCATAGAGAGGCTAATGCATGTTAAGTCCCCAGCCCAATTTTAGTTGCTATAATTTGTTTGTTGAATTTACAGTTCTTTTGAGGTCAGTAGATGCTGGTGTCATAACCAAATCAGTTGAGTGTCCCTGTCACAATAGAACTGCCCTAAGCAACTACAGTTACTTTTGAATTTGGTACATTCTACCTCATTAGCTATTCCTACCTCGCAGTTTGTCATTGGCTACTCTAAAAGTATAAAGGTCCGTGCATCTTCCGCCCAAGTCGGAGAGCTCTGAGCACGTGGTAGAGTACGGAGAACTTTGCCACGTGAAAGAGAAAAGCTGGCGGACTGATCACCCACCAGATCTCCCCGTCACCGTTTGCTCCCGACGTATCCTTCATCTCGCATGCTCGTTTCTGTCTACAAACTTGCTGGCTCGGTCTGTTGCCAGTTATCTGTAACTACTCAAGCAACTTGTTACCTGTAACTACATAAGCAACTTTACCACCTGCGTTGTGGCCACCAGTGGCGCAAGTAAAGTTAAAGTAAAAGTTATTTTTGCAATCAGTACTGTCATAAAAAGTTTAAAATTGTGACCCCCTTCCAGATTGTTAATGGTCTTATACTTGTTTATTGTCTATAATTATTGTTAAATCAAGTTGGTTGTAAAGTTTATTACATGTTAAGTAATTTGACTGAGATAATGGAACGCAGTAGCAGAGAACTTTCACCCTGTGTGACCTGGAATGTCAGGAGTTAACACGCTGACGTAGATAACATGATTGACGGGGCCTTCGAGAAAGTTCTCTCCAGAGGGTATATTAGGGATTGCGTTCTCCACCTCGGGGGGTGTGTGTGTGTGTGTGTGTGTGTGTGTCTGTCTCCACCTGAGAGGCTCTCCACCGGAGGAGCTCTCCACCGGGGAGCTGTGTGGCGGTTAATGACGGACGGTGAACACTGAGCCATCTACACCTCAGATGACAGGGTGAGCGGTTAGTGGCAGATGGTGATAACCGACCTGAAGGAGTCATTACTGTAAGCGGTTAATGACGGATGGTGATTACCGACCTGATAGGAATCATCACATGACAGAAAAGTACTGCAGTACGCCCCCACCAGGCTGCAGTCATCACGACATATCGCACCGAACCAAACTGAATTTGTAACTGTTTTCACACTGATCGATTACCTGTACCACCGGACTCATTCCGACCACTACCTCAACTTTGTAAATAAGTTACCTCTTCGTTTGACGTGAGTAAAAGTTTATTCGTTTGACTACTTCGTCTCACGCGTCCTCGCTCTCCCCTCCCCGCCCAGGGCCCAGAACGCATCCGGGCAGGCCCCGTCCTGCGGGCCTCCGCTCGGTGCATCTCCCTGAGTGCTCTTCCACCGCCACCGGGAGGGAGCGTGTCGGGACAAGTACGCTGTCTTGCCTCCCCATCACTGGCCCGCCTGACGTCCGATTAAATTAGCGATCCTCTGGATGGCTCTGGCTGCCCGAGACAGGAGGAACATGGTTAGAAAGAAGTTTTTACTCTTTGCCCTCACACCCTCAATGTCAGTCCAGGATGATGTCAGAGGTTGCTTTGAAAATGTGGATGAGGATTGAGTATTAGAGGTTAAGTATTAGAGAAAAGATAGCAGAAGATATTGAGGGCATGAACTCATTAGAACCAAGATCTTACAATAGCAAGTGCTGATGCTTAAGTACTGTGGAAGATTTTTTCAGTGTCTTAGTATCTCAGCCATAATTATGCTATTCTGTATTTTCTTTGGTGGAGAAGCTAAAAAAATTATTCTTCTACTTACCCTTTTTAATATTGGAATTATTTTCTATGCAGAGGGTTGCTCTTTCTCCTGTGCCTTCCCTCCCCCCCATGTCCATCTTTTCCATGCTTCTCTGGTCTTTCTCTCTCTCTCTCTTTTCTACCCTAACCAGGCTCGCTCACTCTCTCTTCTCCCTTCCCCGGTCTTTCTCTCTCTCTCTCTTTTTCCCCTGCCACTACTCTGGTCTCTGTCTTCTCCTCCTCACCCTGCCCCCAGTCTCTCTCTCTCTCCTTAGCTCTCTGGATATGAAATGAAGTCATGGTCTTGCTTTTGAGATGGCAAGGGATAAGATGCTTAAAGCTGACTTTAACCCCCTTAATGTTAAAGTAATCCATGAGGGTTGTGATGGCACCTATCCCTTTGGTAACTTAATCTAACTGATATTGTATTACTTAACATTGCTATTTTTTATCTAATCTTTCTCCCTCTTTCCTTCTATCAAGTCAGGAAGCTCAGAGCAAAGCTAAGATTAGTTAGAAGGCCAACATATATGTGGCAGTAACAGAAACCATTTATATTATAATAGTATTCCAATGAGCAGTAATGTTCTAGGTGCTGTACTAACAGATACAAATGACTTCTCCTCTAGAACACTTATTGTCTTAGACACAAATGGAGAGAGGATAGGGATATAACATGTAAGTAAATATGTATGGTGAGGGAGGAATGGGGCAGCTAGTAAGAGAGAGAGCGTAGGACAAGGGTGGATATAGGGAGGCGAGAATTGTCATAGCTCCTCATCAGTTTCCTCATAAACAGCTGGCTGGATTTTTTTTTATGTGTCATGAGAGAAGTAAATCCTTAAGATGTTAGTGTGGAAAAAATTATGAAAGCTTCTCTATCTGGTATAAGATACAGCCTAGACATTCAATGAATAGCTACCTTCTGGGCAGTAAGAACTGGAAATATTGGCAGAGCAACAGGAAAGGAGATTAGCATCATAATACATTATTGGATTACTTGGTTAGAAAGAGGTTAAATAGATAAGATAAATTTAAGTACCTGAAGTTTGTGCTTGATTGGGAGGTGAAGGAAGACTGAGAGGAGAGACTTGGAGTGTTGTTTTATATAGCTTGTTGTGGTGAGACTCCTCCGCAGGCTCCCAAAGGGGAGAGGGCAGTCCCTGTGGGTCCCAAATATCACAAACAGCCCCCCTGCAGGGGAACTTACCTCCCAGAGCACATTCAGAGCCGAAGCAGGAATCATGGCCACAGCTGCGTGAGCCGGCATTATGCCAACTGTTTAATCAGCTGTTCCTTGGGCAGGGAACAGCTGAGCCAATTGCAGCAGCCATTCCGGTCACTGCAGGAAGATTAAAAGACCTGGGGGGTGTGGGAAGTGAGGGACCATGCTGGCGTGGAGCATGCCAGATGCGCCGAGTCTTCTGTAGCAGGGAGGAGCAGCGCAGCCAGTTCAATGTGGCAGGCAGAGCAGGGGAGGCAGTTGAGCCCCCTGTAGGAGACTGGGAGAAAGGAGGCAACTCCACACACCTCTCCTCCCAAGGGATCTATTTCTTTTGAGAGAGAAAAAAAATGAGAGAAGAGGCTCAAGACCAGAAGCACTCTCCTCAGAGGTGCTGAAGTAGGAGCCAGCCAACGCACGTACAGCTTGCCAGTCTTCATGATGGGAAGGCTACTCATCGGGGGGCAGCCTGACAAGCGCCAACAGAACCCACCTAGGGTCCCCCTTGAGACAAGCCGAGGTCAAGCGTGACTGAACCAACATTGCTGGTGCCCATTCAGTTGGTGAGTGGATGGGGTGTAGAGAAGGCAGAGCCCCATGGAACATCGCACTTGAACTGTGAGTACTCCCATCCCCAGGGAGCCCCCTAGGAAGAAGATCTCCACTGAACCCTTCCTTTATATAATAAAACCAAGTCATGGCAGATGAGTTGAGGGGAGGGGCCCTACTCCAGATGGATAGTGCATCACTCAGGGAACCCCACTTAAGGCATTTCTGTCACAATGGTGCATTAGCTGGAAAGGTTTTGGCATTAGCAGGACAGAGATCCTGACCTGGGGCAAACAGAGATGTAGCTGCTAGTGATAGCCCATGCGGATCTACTAACACAGGCTATTCAGGCTATAGGGCAAGTGCTGGAGGTGCAACAGTTACAAGGGGCACACCAGCAAGAATGGATGCAGTGTAATGCTGCCCTATTCAAGATGCTACGTATGACACGGGAAGATGATCCCGAGGTGTATATAGAAGCATTTGAGAGGACTGCTATCCAGACAGGGTTGGATCACAATCACTGGGGCTACCAGCTAGGCACCTTAGTGATAGATCAGGTCCAAGCCACCTACCGGGCCCTGTCGAGAGAGGATGCCTGAGATTATGATGCTGTCAGGGCAGCAATCCTCTACAGGCTGGAGATTTCCCTGGAAAGTTACAGACAGGCATTTCAAGCACGGAAGCCAAAAGAAGCTAAGTGGTCCTCTGGCTTGTTGCAGTCTCTTCGGGATGTGCTTAATAAATGGCTACCAGTTGGCCGGTTCAACCAGGAGGGGATGATGGACCAGGTCTTATCAGAACAATTTCTCTGGGATCTGGAAGAAGATACCCAGAGGTGGGTACGGAGACACCAACCTGAGACCAACGAGGAGGCCTTCTGCCTCTTCACAAGCTCAGAAAATGAGAGAGGGTATGGACGAGGTCCCCGGGCCCCAAAGGAGAGCCCGGCTAGTGAAGAGGAAAGGCAGAGTGGTCCACAAAAAGGGTCATCAAGAAGTGTCATGTGCTATCGGTGGGAACAAACTGGGCACATCTTCCGGGAATGTGAGCTGGGCCACGGGCCAACTGTATACACTCCACCTCGCAAGAGGAGAAAACAGACAGAGAGAGAAGAACCCATGGACTGTAGTTTTGGGCTTGTCGCACAGGAGGGAGGATGGAACTGCCCCAGGGTGACCACCTGGATTGGGGGCAAGGCAGTTAGAGAAACCCTGGATATGGGATGTTCTCGGTCCCTGCTCCAGGCAGATCTCACCCTGTGGACAGGGGTGAAGGAGGCTGGACCCTTAACGATGACATGTATACTGAACAGCAAGATGCATTTCTGGAGTTATCTGCCTTTGAGGGTGATGGAGTTCTGTGATGAACTGTGGGTTGCATTGACATTTGCCTTTAGCCTGTGAAATGATCCTCAGAAAAGAATGGGAACACCGTGCTCAAACAGGTATGAGCTACAGAGGAAGAAAGGAAGCGGCTCTGAAGGGGAGAAGGCTGGGTTGGCGAAAGCCCACCTCAGTAGAGGGAAGCAGCATCGGGCATTATCAACTTGGAGCAGGTGGTTAGTGCAGCACAGTTCCATCAGGCCCAATGAGAAGACCCAGAACTCCAGTGGCTATGGACTGAAGAACGCAGGGAAGGAACTTCGTGAAGTCATTCTGACTTTGAGGTAATCAGGGGGGTTATTGTAATGGGTCCAATGGGGTGAGGAGGGCACATCGAAAGGGAAGACAGGTAGTGGTCCTGTCCTCACTCTGATACTCCATTTGGAGATTGGCTCATGACTCCCCAGTAGGAGGCCATTTAAGATGCATCAAGACCCGGGTGAGCCTGGTCCAACAATTCTTTTGGCCATGTCTACAAGAAGACGTGGAAAGATGGGGGGCCGTTTGCCTGGAGTGGACACTGTTGTGCCCCATGCTGATAATAGAGAAGCCGTTTTTCAGAGTCATGCTGGACATAGTGGGTCGCCTCCCGAAGTCGCACAATGATTATCAGTATATATTAGTTTTAGTGGATTACGCCACCCGGTTCCTGGAAGTAGTCCCACTCAGATCCATTACAACAATGTGGGTAGTGGAAGAATTACTTAAATGAATAGCATAGGTCGGCATACCGCATTAAATTCTCACCGACCAGGGGATGAATTTCGTGATGAAAGCTCTGTGTAAAACCTCAGCATCACCCAGCTGACGACATTGGTTTACCACCCCAGATGAACAGTATAGTGGAAAGATTAAATGGGATGATCAAGCGGTTGCTCAGGTGGTGCTCGCAGGAAGACCCCTGGAGGTAGGATACCATCTTAATGCCATTGCTGTTTGCTTTGAGGGATGCCCTCCAAGAGTCGATGCAATATTCCTCATTCCAGCTGGTATACGGCCACAACCCTAGGAGGCTGTTACAGGTTGGCAGGGAAGAATGGGAATGACCGGTAGGGTTAGGAACATCCGCAGAAAGATACCAACAAGAATTGCAGGGCTGATTCAACAAGGCCCAGCGGATCGCCAGCCAAAATTTGAGGGCTGCCCAGGAGCAACAAGAGGCCCAATATAATGGAAGACAACAACCCGGACCTTCAAGCCAGGAGATATGGTTTGGTTTCGCTCCCAGTGCCCTCGAACAAGCATCTCACAATGTGGCAAGGCCCATTTAGAGTAGTTTGTCAAGTGGGGCCAGTGTATTATGAATTGCTCAAGCCTGGCCACCGCCAGGAACATCAAATTTATCATGTGAACCTTCTTAAGAAGTGGAAGACCCCACAGGGCTGGCTGGTGCAAGAAGGGGAGGTGGGGGAAGAACTTGGACCGCCCTGTCCTGTTTTAAGTGAATCCACAGGGAAGGCGTCAGTGCAAATGGGAGAAGAGCTGGATAGCCAGCAACAACAGGAGCTGTTGGACTTAATAGAGGCAGTATTGCAAGAAGCCTCAGGATGAGTGAGGGGAATTGAACATGAGATTAGAACTCATCCTGGTGCACTGGTTAGGGAAAGGTGATACCCCAGCGTTGGCAGCAGGAAATACAAAAAGAGGTAGAAAATATGCAAAGGTAGGGAACTATATGACCATCCCAGAGCCCTTGGCATAGCCCCATTGTGCTGGTGGCCAAACCCAATGGGTCACTGTGCCTGTGTATAAACTTCACGAAGCTAAATGCTTTGACCTTTGACGCCTTCCCTGTGCCACAGGTTACTCACCTCATTGAGAGGATCAGTGAAGCCCGTTACATATCTACCTTCAACCTTGACAAAGGGTATTGGCAAATCCCAATGCACCCTGTGGATAGCACCAAGACTGCTTTTGGGACCCCTTGGGGATTATTTGAGTTTATACAGATGCCCTTTGGGCTGAATGATGCAGTGGCCACTTTTTAGAGGCTGATGGACACCCTGCTTGCACCACACGTGGCAGCATATATAGACATTATTTTCTTCGCTCCTAGTTGGCACCAGCACCTTAAAGCCCTGAAGGCAGTCCTGAGAGAACTCCAAGTACGACTGCCAATCCAAAGAAATGCAAGTTAGCAGGACAAGAGAAAGGATACCTAGAGTTTTGGGTAGCCAGGGGAAAAATATGCACCCTGATAGACCAGATCGAGACTATACGACGATTCCAGGAGCCACGTACCTGTAAACAGCTATGCTCCTTCTTGGGACTTATTAATTATTACCGGCAGTTCATACCACATTTTTAAGCTTCTCTGCAGCCTTCATGGATGGGCTGAGAGGAGGACTAGCAGCGCTGCTGAAATAGATGCCAGAAATGAGAAAGAGCTTCAAGGAACTAAAGGAGGTGATACATCGTGATGTCATGGTGCACGCCCTGATTTTGATGCCCCTTTTATATTGCAGATGGATGCATTGGGCAGTGCCCTAGAGGCAGTGTTACTTCAAAGATGTGGAGGAGAGAAGTGCCCAATTGCCTTCGCCAGTCATAAGCTCAGCTGCATCGAGACCAGGTATGCCATGGTCGAGAGGGAGTGCGTGGCAATACGCTGGATAATAGAGTATTTTAAGTATTACCTGATGGTACCATGATTACTCACTGGGATTTGGCGTTGCAGTCCTTTAAGTTTATGATTGTGCACTGCCCCGTCAAAGATAATTTTGTAGCTGATTTTTCTCTCCAGATGTGGTAGCCCAGACTAGTCAGCGGAAGAAGCACACCACACTCACGAAGAGGAGCATCAGGCTCTGCAAGAAGCCACACAAGGGGTCTAGATGCCAAAGGCAACTTAAGTGAGGAGGTGTTTGGGGCAGACATAAAATTAATGAAGTCTTAAGTGAGTGTCCTGGCTGCATGGATAGAAAAGCCAGATATTAGAGGTGCTGTGTTGGAGGTATTGCCAGAGATTTCCTCTGAGTGGAACACAAACTGTTCACAGTGGTCATACGCTGATGCACTGGGAATGGTACCTAGGATTATTGCCAAGGGTTTCCATAATAGTAGCTAAAGTGAGGCTTTGCAATCCATTTTTAGGTATCCTGAATACATGGTTTGTTATCCAAAACTGCTGAGTGCCCAACTATAAGCCAAAGGGGGTAGCTGAGTTTTTAGCACTTCTGAAAATCAGGCTGATAGTATCCCTCTTTTCTGCACAGGTTTTGAAATCTTGGCCAAAATGCTTCAACCACTTAAGTAGCCATGCTTCTCCTTCAAGTTAAGAACTGGGGGTGCCTATAGATGAGCAGGGAGACTGCTCCATGTGCTGGAACGGGTTTAATTAATCAAGTCCGTTTGAGTATGGCAAATACTGCATTCCAGCAGCCTTCCACATCTTTTGTATTAATGTCCCTGCATTGAAAAATGGTGGTGGGGGTGCTTTATATAAAGCTCATTCAAATGCCCTACTGCCATTTTGAAGTGTGGGGAGGGAACCTGATACACAAGATGCTCTGGGCGCTTTAATTAGAGTGGCTCTTGGAGTTGCTGTAATTCAAGCACCCTGCTGTCCCTCCACTCCTGGAACATGTATATAAATGCCCTGGGAGCTTAGTCCCTTGTAGCTTTACTTTTGCCAACAGACTGTATGGCATAAGTAAATTCAGCTGGAGACACTGTGGTTACTAGGAGTACTAGCATGGGACTCGGGACACCAGGGTTCTGTTTTCAGATCAATGAACGAAGAAATTATGCCAGCTCTACGCCGATTCCATTTTCTATCCCTTATCTACCTTGTCAGTTGAGAATGTAAGCTTTTCAATGAATGTGTTCTCATTTCTGTGTGCATATTTCCAGCCAAATAGGCCCTGCATCTCAGCTGAGGCCCTTAGACTCCATTATAATATCATAATAACAAATCAAAAGAGCAATATACTGTTAAAATGTGCAATGCTACTTGATGTTTTAGTGAATAGATGATATGATTTTGTATGACTACTTCTTAAATTAAGTTTGGCGTGGGAAAAAGTACCTGATATTATGCACTTGGCAAAATAGTTGTAAGACCACAGACATTGGCCAGATCCACAG
This sequence comes from Caiman crocodilus, assembly GCA_030014935.1. Classification (NCBI taxonomy): domain Eukaryota; kingdom Metazoa; phylum Chordata; order Crocodylia; family Alligatoridae; genus Caiman; species Caiman crocodilus. The sequence goes on from JAGPOW010003395.1 coordinate 33,183,428, forward strand.
ATACTGTAAACAGAAATCAATGGTTTTATGACACTTTGCACTACTGGAGATCATGTGCAGTACATGAAGATAACATTGATTTAACTCGCTAGCATAAAATAAATGGGGTTATTGGGCATGTGGAGTAAGATTCATGAATTCAGTAGGGATTTATGATTTCCATTTGATTTAATACAAACTGGCATTCATCATCTTTCAAGATGCAATTTAGTCCCACAGTAATGAAAAGGTACCAGGTATTTAATGGATGCCATCAAATGCTTTTTATTTAAGGAAGTGGAATATTGGCTAGGAAAAAAGAAACAACTGCTACATAAGTAAAACCATATAAACATTTGATTGCAGCTAGGTGATTTGTATGTAATGGCTTGGGGTCCTCATTACCATTGCCAGAGCACTGGCATTTACTGGCACCCATCCTGGCAGTATCAAGAGAGACAACAATATTTGAATGGACTGTGAAGCCTGTGTTGAATCTACTTAGCAGCCAAACCAAAGCTGTGTGCTTCCAAGTACTGCCAGAGTGAGGAAAACCCTTTCAAGTTTGTTTTTCAGAGAAACCTTGAAATGATCTCTAGGATGAAATAACAAATTATTCAATGGCTCTATACAAAAAAAAGTATATATCCTAGCAATTCTTTCCTTTTAAATTAGGTAGGGGATTGAGGAAATTTTCCATTAAGTATGAAAGCGGATTAACTTTGTACAAATTCAGGGCTCTGAGAAATGTATATCAACCAATACAGAACATGATTAGTTTAAAGCAAAATTGCTTTTGAAATAATAAAGAGGATCTGAGTAGCCAGTGTGCATTTGGATGGAGTGTATTGTCGTGGTAAACACATGCAGCAAACTTTAGGTCAGGTCATCAGGAGCTTGGTTTATTAGAGAATGCATTCTGGACAGACTCATACACAATTGGAGAATTGTGAAGAGGTCTGACCCTGTACAACATTGGTTGTAGCTGAGGCGAGTTCATATAGAAAACATGACATCATAAGCATAGCTATGACATAACCAATCAGCATTTGCCATGACTTTGTTAGTAGAGCGCATGTCTTCCATTTATGATTATGTTAGCAAAAATTTTTTAGGGTCTTTTGTCTAATTTGCAACCTTAGGGGTCATTTCCCATTTCGGACTGACTCAGCAGGCTGGTTTGTGGTTACTTTTGTGCTAAGCTTTTGTTTTTTACTAGACTAGAGCAAGATGGATCCAGTCTTGTGTTAGTCTTACAGTTTTAGGTCGTGTACTTTGACATCCCCATAGCCTAAGCTGAATACATGTTTTTTTTCACCCTTACATATAATGAAGATTCAACTCCATTATCCCTTCTTCCACAATATCCATAAACTCAAATTAAGTTTATCTACTAGAGTTGCTCTTGCAACTTATGAATGGCAGAATATAGCATTTTATGGTTCCATTAGCATGGCCAAAGGAAGAGCTCAGTTTTTGAAAGGAGGGTCTAAGTGCTGGAGCCATGTGACCCCAACCAGGTACTTGTCCAGTCTCTTCTTGAAGACCCCCAAGGTAGGGGAAGGCATCGTTTTCCTTGGAAGCCTATTCCAGATTCTGGCAACCCTAACCATGAAGAAAGTCGTTCTGATGTCCAACCTAAATCTGCTCTTTATTAGTTTGTGGCCATTGTTTCTGGTTATTCCAAGGGGTTCTCTGGTAAACATTCTCCTACTCTCTGCTGCCCCTCCCTTCCCCTCCCATCCCCCCCAGTCAATTTGTATACTTCCACAAGACCCCCCTCAGCCTTCTCTTGCAAAGGCTGAAAAGGTCCAGGTCCCTCAGCCTTTCCTCATAGGGCCTTCTTTGCAAGCCTCTAACCATACGAGTGGCTCTCCTGTGAAACCCTCTCAAGGTTATCCACATCCCTCTTGAATTGTGGCACCCAGAATTGGATGCAGTACAGTTGTGGCCTGATCAGTGCTGCATAGAGGGGAAGTATCACTTCCCTAGACCTGTTCATGATGCAGTTACTAATTCATGACAAAGTGCAGTTAGCTGTACTAATTACTTCATCACATTGATGACTTATATTAATCTTGGAGTTGACATTGACTCCATGATCTCTTTCTGCCACTATGCTGCTGTGAAGGTTATCCCCAAGCCTATAGGTGTGCTGGTGAGTCCATCTCCCTAGGTGAAGCACCTTGCACTTGTCTTTGCTGAAATGCATCCTATTGTTTTCTGCCCACTTCTCTAACCTGCCCAGGTTTGCCTGGATTTGGTTTCTTCCCATCAGTGCGTTTGCTTTGCTCCATAGTTTGGTGTCATCTGGGAATTTGGACAAAGTGCTTTCCACACCCTCATCCAGGTTGCTGATGAAGATATTGAACAAACACCTTAACTGTGAAGAAGTTTTTCCTAATGTTGAGCCTGAAACGGTCTTCTAGGAGTTTGTGGCCTTTACTCCTGGTTTTCCTGAAGGCTGCCGTGGTGAACAATTGTGCAGCAAGACCTCGATGCATTCCCCTGATGTAGTGGTAAGCTGCTACCAAGTCTCCTCTCAGCCTTCTCTTTTTGAGGCTGAAGAGTCCCAGGTCCATCAGCCTTTCCTCATATGGCTTGCCTTGCAGGTCTCTGCTCATGTGGGTGGCCCTTCTCTGGACTCTCTCAAGTTTTACCACATCCTTGTTAAAGTGCAGCGTCCAGAAGTGGCCACAGTACTCCAGCTGCCGTCTCGCCAATGCTAAGTAGAGTGGAAGAATCACTTCCTTGATTTTGCTAGAGAGGCATTGATTGATGCATGCCAGAGTACTTGCCTTGCTGGCTACAGCATTGTGCTGATGGCTCATTTTCATATTGTGGTCTGTTATTACCCCAAGGCCCCTGTCGTTCATGGTGCTGGTCAGTTTGGCGCTGCTAAGCCTGTAGGTATGTAGAGGATTGTTTGTCCACAAATAGAGCTAATCTAGTTCCCACCTCTGTGTAGTTACAAAGATAAAGCAGTATATCAATATGTTTATCTACAAAAAGGGGTAGATCCAAGGTGAGATGGGTGCAGTGATTGACTCAGCAACAGCTGTAGAGAGCTACTTCTTGGGCAGGGTGGGATGGAAACATTGCATGGATTTTTTGGGAGCCACAATGATAGTGTTATCTAATACAGCTTGTGCTCCCTACACTCTAGCTTCTGGTGTTGTGGTATGGCAAGCTAGCATATCTAGGGAGTGAGTACAGGGCATGAGTACCAGAGAGGGGGCAGCAGAGTGGGGAACCCTGGACAGCCTATGCTTTTCCTAAATCCTGGGTATGCCCATGTTAGAGAATGTATTTATACAGTATCTAGCACACCGCAGTATCAGAATATGGGATGAGCCCAATCCTTAAAATGTTCTTTGGCAGAAGAGCTCCATGCATGAAACACAGAAAGAATGAAGGCTGTGATCTGGAGCCAGCAGGTAAAGCAGACACTGGAACAGAATTTGAACACTTGTAATGAGAACATATATCTTTAGTATGCTGAGTTCATATGGGCGTGCATTGCGTCCTAAGCAATAGTTCCAATGATGCTAATATTTCCAATGATGCTAATATTGTGTATATGAATGAGATCAAGTTATTTATTCTAAAAAACAAATAACTTGATCTCATATATAGAGTCGGTATATATCAAAGCTGGATATTCCAGTCACCAAATTAAAACTTTTCATGGTAAGTAACTCTACCGTTATCAAGCATAGCGTCTCAAAATTGCAATACAGCAATACAGAGATTCACTTTCCTGCAGTCAATTAATGGTAACCACAAATGTGGAGCAAATGTCTAATGTGCCATTTAATTCTCATGGTTGCACATAGCATTACACACTAATTACCCCTGATCTGCTTTAAGTAAATGAATTATTAATCATTAAGCTGCTCTCTTTCATATTTATACTTAGTTGCAAAATCTTTAATCTTGCTACATCTTACGCATTTCCTCTTTAAAATATTTATGCTTGTGCCAAATGCTTGTAGATTCACTTTAAAACATCCCATTTATCAAAGCAATTAAAGGGGTGTTTTGCTTTGTGAAAACGTAGAGGAATTAAATAGATAATTAGGTGGAGGTAATCTTTAAACTGAGGAAAACAATGCTGTATTCTGCTTCTGGAAAGCAATATACCCACTTTTTAGGGGACCTTGAGCTAAAGACAAATTCAAATGATGAGATATTTTAATGACAAAATGTGAGTTATGCTGGAGTTCTGCAGACTCCCTGGTGAACTTCAGAGAAAGGCTATAATGAATTAATGCTCAATTAATAAATGAATCTCTATGAAGCTTCAATGTATGGAGAAAAAATAGCTTACCTGCTCTTACAGCAGCACAATGCTTCCAGCAGATGGAACTAGAATTGATGGTGAGGGTAATGGAGAAGGGGAGGTATCTGTGAACATTGTAAAGCCTCCCGGATTAGTAACTGAACTGCAAAGCCTTCTAAGCACTGGAAGTGAGGAGAGTTACTCCACTTATCTTGCTAGCTGGTTGACACATGGCAGGGCTGTTTTGTAGAGATCACAGGGAAGGGGTCACCTCCTACAAGTTTGGGGAGCCCCTGAAAAGTGTGGTTCTACTCCAAAGTCCACAACCAGCCAATACTTAGGTAAAGCTGCAGTTGAAAGCATGTTACTAATGTGAGCAAAAACACCCTTATAAGAACATTTGCATGATGAGGAAAGTTCAGAGTTTAATTTCCAAGAAGCCCACGTTTCGGAAGAAACGAAAAGTTAGATTTAAGTTATCAAAACAACCTTATTTTTATTCTTGTACCATACATAGGGAAATCAGAAGGTCAGTGAACCATATCTGCCATAAAAATAAATACGTAAGGTTGATTATGGTAAGAAATACAAAAATACCACTTCTGAATTCTCTGTCTCTTGGGCTTTGAGGCTAGAGGACCAAGGGAATAGTTTTCTGTAGAGATCTGAAAGTGCTTGCACAGATCCTGACTAAACAGGTCTTACACTTATAATAATAACCTGTGTAGTTGGTGTATTTAAAAGGAAAAAAGAAAGAAGGGGAGCAGTGCTTTCTGAAAAATAATCCTAAACACCTTATGTGAGAGAGTTAAACCTCATCTATTTATGGATGAGCTCCATCCTTTTCCCCCCCCACGTACTAGTTATGATTGTATTATGAATAAAGTACAATGATATATAAAACCAGGACAGTTATTCAAGAAGTGGAGAAAAATGGAATAAAAATCATCAGTAAAAGAAAGGAACTGAAAAAGCAATCTGAGCTCATCAGGCTTTTTTTCTGTACTTGTACCAGCCTAGTACAATGGACTTAGTCCGTGACTGTGCCACTAAGCAGATATTAAGGACAACTGTCATTTTGTAATATTTTGAAACTTTTACATATAAAAAATCACCAAACAAATAACTGTGAAACAAATGTCTGTGACAATGCTTCATATTCCAGGATTCAGCACAATGTAAACTTTGACCTAAATTCTAGAAAACATGAGTTTATACTGGAAATGCACAGTCTTCCACAGCGGCCTGAGATGTTCCTGCTTTTAATTAGACTAAAAAGGAATAGTGTGTAACGTCCTGAATTAAGTAAGCCCTTTGGAAATCCAAGCCATTATCAGCCAGTCTTCCTATATGTCATATTCACGCTATGCAGAAGCCCAAGTCCTCTGAAATGGAGGCTTTGTCAATGAAATTACATATTACATATTTAATCATAATAAAAAACACTGGCCATCAATACAGCATGAAACAAAATAATGGAAACATTTTGATTGCCAAGACCGTGTCGCTAAATCAAGGCTTTATAGTTCTGTTTTCTTTCAGGAACATATTTTACCTCCTATATGTTTCTAGTGTCAATATTTAAAAAAAAAAATGTTATCACAAGGTCAATAAGGATTATTGTGATTATGTATTATTATTATGCATTAACTAAGTATTGATGGTATTCTTTGCAGTAGCTGAGAAACAGAAGAGAAGGTTGACAAAGATAAAGAGTAGTTCTGCCCAGTGCACAAGAGAAGTTAAAGACAGTGACCGGAAAACTAGTGATCTGTTGTTGTAATCTTCATCTTTTAGCCCAGCAGTCCAACTTTTTAAGGTTGTGGGACAAATTGACAAAGTTTGGGTCAGAGGCAGGTGGGTAGGCAGGCACTAGTACTATGTTGCTCCTACTTCGCTTTTCAGTGTCATGGGAGAGTGCTGCCTGCTGCATGCTGCTGAAACCCCATAATCACACGCCAGATCAAATGGCTCCACAGGCTGGATCTGGCTTGCAGGCCATAAATTTCTGATCCCTGCTTTATCTCATCCTCTCCATAATGCTGTTGTTACCTTGGAATGTGTCATGTCAAAGTGTGAGCTCTTTAAGGTATAGGACCGTATACTCTCTAGCCAGGGGTTTGAGAGAAGGAGGGTGCTGTGTCTTGTCTCCCTGTCTGTCCTCCCTGATATTCATTGTGTTTTGTTCATTGATTCTAATACTTAGTGGGGAGAAAAGCTTTTAAGAAAAGATTATGATTTAAGAATTTGATTCTAATAAGTGCCTGATTCTGTAAAGTGAGATGCTTATAGGAAGAGAAAAATGCATGTAGGACAGCACTCTTGGCTTTTGGTTTTGTGGTTTTGATTCAAATATGTTGCAGATACTATTAAGCAATATTATAATAACCAGTGGTCACTGTACATTTATATTTAAAGGCCTTTAATATTTTTTTTGCTCTCCTCTATTATCCAATTTGACCATGTCTGTCTTGAGACACACTTACACAAGTTACATTGTTTCATGCGATTGGGCTCCCGAACATGTTCTACAGTCATGATGTAATACATGCATGACTGCAGATCACTTTTTAAATGTCCGATGGTGTGCAAAATTAACTCTTTAACTATCGGCAAATCAAGTATTAGATTAAGGCACTCTGCTTTAGAGCGCCTTAGGGAACCTGTACGAGAACCAACCCAACCCTGTCCCCAGGGCCATCTGCAGACGAGGGAAAGGAAAGGGAGCAGCATGGAGCTGCTGGCTGGGCTTTGTCTAGCCTGAGCTGGGAGGGAGGTGGAACACAGCCCTTTTGTCTTGCAGCCCCTCTTAGATACCTTGGCTGGCATATTGGGAGGAGCCAGGTTGCACTGATGAGGTGAGGGGGCTCCATTCCACTGTAACCACCCCCCATCTCCGGCCAGGCCTCTTGAGAGCAGCATCAGCAGCTAGTAGCTGTTTTGCCTAGCCTGAGCTGGAGGGGAAGGAGGTTGGGATGGAGTCCCCTAACTTCACAGGCCTGGCCCAGCTTCCCCCAGTATCCCAGGTGGGGTAGCTGGGGGGGCAGTCTGTTCGATCCAACGTGGAGGGGGATGGAACTGAGCCCCCTAGGCTCACAAAGTCAGGCCAACAGCTCTGTTCTGCTTCCTTTCCCCTTCTTCTGCCACTGACAGCCCCAGAGCTGGAGCAGGGCCAGAACTAGGGAGCAGGGGGTGTTCAGCAACTCCTCAAAGGCTGCTGGGGCACCCATATCTGCTGACCAGGGCTGGTGCAAGCACGGTGGCATAGAATCTAATTATTGGAGGGTTGTTTTTAATTTATCCCTCACACCACTGCAGGAGCCAGGCTGTCAGACGCTGAGTGGTGCCAGGCTCTGTGCGACTGCTGGAGTTGTCCCAGATCCTAGACAACACGTGGTGCATTGCCAAGTTGCTCTGCACCCATGCAATGCAACAGCTGCTGCATAGGTGCCAATTTGGGGGCGCTAATCCCTGCTGTACCATGCTGTGCAGGGGGGCTCTGCCACAAGCCCTCAGAGGCCCCAATCACTGCTGCTGCAGCTGGTGAGTATAAGACTTTTTTTTTTAAGTGCAGGGAGGCTGGGGCTGGGGCTGGGTGAGGGATGGGGCTAGGCAGAGCAGCCATAGGGGCTTCTCCCTATGGCTATGTCTGGCTCTCCTTGGCCGGTCTGAATCTCCAAATCTCTCCAAATCTTTTCTGCGTTGATTTGGAGGTTTGGGGTTTGAGTCAGACTTTTTAATGGGCCTTCCTATTTGATTCAGATTTGGATATTCAGCCACTGAATTGGGCCGACTCTCTTCCAAATCCAATCAGCGACCGAAATTTTGCATAGCGCTATTGACTACTACTCAGTTTATGGTCCATTATAACTCCAAATCCTTTCATGCAGTACTGAAGCCTACCTGGTTGCTCCTCAAGTTGTGTTTCTACATCTGATTGTTTCATCCAAAGTGCAATACTTTGAACTTCTTACTGAATTTCTTCCAGTTTGTTTTAGAATTTTTCTCCACTTTATACAGGCAATTTTGAATCCAAATCCTATCCTTTGGTGTGCCAGCTATTCCATCCACCTTTGTGCCATCTGCACATTTACTAAGTATATACTTCATGCCAAGTCATTAATAAAAATACTGAGCAGTGACAGATCCCCTGAAGAGTCTCTTAACCAGTGATTAATAAAACCTGAGAAGGATATATAAAAACTGCTAAAACCCAACCAACATGCCCAACACCCAAATATGGACAACAAATTGTTGTTCCCCTAATTTTTAAATTTGGTATCTCAACTGGTTCCTGGATATTGTTGTTGCAAACATATTTGCATGCATGAGCTTCACAGTAGAACAATGTGTTTGGCTCAGGCAGAAAAAGGATCCTCCATCTAAAACCAGTTGATGCATGCCATATTTTAGTACTAGTTGCACTTCTGTTCTTTCTCAAAAGTGATAAATATTACATTTCTTTCATTCTTAGTTATAATACTATAACCACATCCTGTATGTTGATTGTTTTATTCTAATGCTCGGTATATGTGGTGGTACCATAAACAACATTAACTCTCTTAGGACTTGTCTATATAGGGAGTTACTGTGAATTTGGATAAAGTATGCATTTACAAAGGATTAGCTACTCCATTACAATAACCTATTAGGAACTCATAGTTCATCGTAAGAAGGAGGTAGTTTGCACTTCTTTTAAATATACATCCTAACTTAATAGTAACTTATTTATATAGACAAGCCATTTGCTGGGGTCATCATTATGATCTGAAGTATCAAAATAACATCAGGGAAAATATGAATGTTTGATGTATTCTAAAGAAAATTGTCCTGAAAGCTATGCTGCTCAATCCCTCCCCACCCCCACCCCAATTATCATGTCTTTAATCATCTGCTTGCGGTTGTTTTTTGGAAACACAAAAGATGATAGATAAAAGAGATTTCCATTCCTGTTAGTAAATGGTAGAAGTTGCAGAGAGGATGTATCATGCATTTATTTATTTATTAGGTATTTTAAAAATGTGCCTGTTGAGCACCCTCTAGGCACACTTGAAATGAATCAGAATGAAACACCAGCATCCTTTTGTTGCCTTTGCTGCTGCTTTGCACATCTATTAATGAGGATACATGTTCTTTCAGACAAGTACATTGTGTGTTTTGTACGTACTGACTTGAATACAGGAGACCTTTGAGGCTTAGCATCTTTGTGTTTAGTAAGGCTTTTGGTTTTTCTAAATATAAGCCAGGAAATTTGCAGGATGTTCTGTTCAAAGATAAGTATGATAATCTAAGTCAAGGTACTAGAGAGGGCTTGGTTTTAACTAGTGATAAATCAAATCTAGAACTTGGGATCTAAAGATGGAAGGATACATCATCTTTCATCAGTTTTATGCCACCATAAAAATCTTTTTATTTTCTTGTATGCTTTGGTAAAGATATTGATGATTGCCTGAAAGTCTGCTTATGAGTGAGTACACAGCAGAGCATCATCAGTGCACTGGCGCTCAGTTATTGGGGTCAGCGTGGTTTGGTTTTGGCTTGGAGCCAGCTGAGATTAAACAGTTTACCATCCATTTAGTAGTTTAACACCACTCCAACAGGAAGCTGGTTGGTGGTCAGATATAGCATCACAGTAAGGAATAATGAGAAGAGAATTGGATCAGTGACACAGCCTTGTTTAACTCCCATCCTAATCTCAACAAAATCTGTGATAGTGTTGTTATTGAGAACCACCAATTGCATATTTTCAAGGAGCAGACAAAGAAGGGTGCTGAGTTTTGATGGGCATCCAAACTTGAGAAGGACCTTCCACAGCACTTATTGACTGGCAGTCAAAGGCTTTCATGAGGTCAAAGAAGGCCATGGAGAGAGGTTTCTGTGGCTTCCAGCATTTTTTCTATAGTTTGTGAGCAGTTAAGATCACGTCATTTGTGCCTCTTGCTGCCATAAACCCATGATGAGCTTCTGGGAAGAGCCCTTCAGCAAATGGAAGGAGACTGAAATTGGGTATCTCTTTGTATAGATTTGACTTGCATGAATCTGACTTGAAAAAGAGTGACTTTGTTCTTCAAACACTAAGTCTGAAGAGATCTATATTTAGCTCCTTGATTGGCAACAGACTCCTTCTGCCTGTGTCTTTGGACAAGCCTCTTAACTTCTCCTCATGTGTAAAATTTAGGTACAAATACATCCTTTGTTCTTCTTTGTTTTTGTATACTGAGTTTGTAAGTTTTTCAGGAGAAATTGCCTCTTCCTTCATGTATATATAATATCCAGCCAAATGGAGGCACATGCATATCAGCTCCTTTTAGTTCAATTGTGTATGTGAAGGAAAGAAATTTTCTGGCAACCTAACTCACTTTCCTATTTTTGTGTAATAGGAATAAAATAAATAGGCATCCATAACACTGCATTAAGACAGCATTATTGAGTTGTGGGGAAATGCACTGTGGTGAACAACAGGCCTTGTATTACTGCAAAAGTAGTAGGCCTTGTATCATTACTTCCCACTTCGGGAGAACTAGAAGACTGATTAAAGCAACATTTTTATATCTTGCCATTTTATATTCCTCTCTTCTTTCTGAGAAAGGTTCTGAGAAAGGTTCTCCTTCCTATTACGGCTGCTAAAAGGAGGTGGGATTTAGATTTTGCCCAGATAGGGACAGAAATTTTTCTGAGTGTTATTGTGAATGCTGTCCAATCCTGGACACACAGATGATGATAAGGGACTGAACTGGCTGCGTCTTCTCTCTCTCTCCTTTGCTTTTCACTTTCCTATTGTAGGAGAAAGGAAAGTATGTTTACTTTTAACTCCTGAATGGTCCCTAAGAGACATGGATGCTGCTGACATTGCCAGCAAATTCTGACAACTGATGTTTGGCTAACTTACTGACCACTGGTGGCATGTGGACTTCAGAAGTTGGGATTCTCCCCCTCTTCCCTGAAAAAAAAAAAGTTTGTATTCAAAATTAACTAAAACGTGTTTTCCCAACAAGATACAGAGGTCAGTTCATATCTGAGTCCTGCCCCATAAGCATACGTCTAACTATTAACTAGAAAGTGTACGAATAAATAATAAGAATGGTAAGATAACACGTGATACTGTCACATTTTAATACCCGAGGAAAGTTGACGTGGAAGAGGAGGTTTACTTTCCCTTATCTTTGATATTAGGACTTAATCAGTGTCTGTCTTTGCCAACCCATAATCAGCAATGTACTTCTTGAATATAAAGTTGGTGAGAAACACCTGACAAAAATACTTCTGTTCTTCCTGGAGCCAAGCTGTCTATTGCCACTGGGAAGATTTAAATTTAGTAATCTGTGCCTAAAACAATTGTTCTTGGGTAATGAAAGTGAATACCCTATTTAAGTACAAGCAAAAGCTCTTGTGTCGTTTTCAAGGAAGCAGCACCACCTCAGTCACTTGTTATAAGCTTTGCCAAAATGTAAGGAATGTAGTAGTTTGTTTTTCATCCCCCCCTGCCCCATTTTGATTTTTGCAGCTTAATCAGTCTTACTAAACAACTGGAGTGCTTATCATTAACAGTCTCTCTGCGCTAGTCTCATCTGCGGCTGCAGCTAGTATTCAGGAGTGAATTATTTCACATGCTCTCTATCCTATATTCTGGAAGCATTAGAATGAATGCAGAATTTTTGTTCAGTGAAACATTTCAGTCAGGCGACTGGTTGGTTCAAGTGTTGTGCTTATTGTTTCATCATATAAATGTCCGTAGTAGATAACTAAGGGACTTATTTTTTCAGAATCCCAATCAGCATATTGTGTATAAGGTTTTGTCATGTGTTCTAGAATCAGCAGACTGGCTGTTAATTGCCTGAACGATTCCCAAATTGTTGAGCCATTAAAAATGAAACTTTTACAATTCTTTCACCCTCCCTCCCCCCCGCCACACACACTTTCTTCATATAACTAGATCTGCAAAGCTGAGATAGTGCCAGAAATAAAATAATTTTGTGGCATCTTTCAACTCTCGAACATGCAGGACAAACATCAGTACTTCAGCTACTTTGAAAATATGCTCCAAAATCCTTCCCCCACCTCCCAGGGGCCTGTAAACAAATCTAGTACCTTGTTAAACAGTAATTGCATCTGCCACATAACTGCACCATTGAAATTCTATAAAAGCATTACCCATATGTCAAGATCCTCCCTTCTCTGCCTTATTATCCTAATAAATAATGAATCTGTTATATCCCTGATGTTTGAAGATACTAGGTGTCCTGTAAGTGTGCTGCCTGTTGTAATGGGCTTTCAGGTGAAGCTCAAATGACTGGAACAATTTAATTATTACCTTTTTTGTGAGGGTTGCCTAGTTTACTGATACCCTGTCTAATCTACAGTTTTTAAATCGCAAGAAGGAAAGTAACCCTGTCTAGAAGGTAACTTAACATAGTTGTTAAATTACAGTGAAACAATTTTACAATTTAGTATTTCTAGTTTCTCCAAGCACTTTCTGCTGAAAATGACTTTTTTTGTGTGTTTTGAATGCTTTTAAGATTTTCTTCTTCACATCTCCTTAATGTACAGCAGGGATTGGCAAATATAGCCTGTGAGCAGGATCCAGCCCACCAGCTGATTGGATCTGCTCCATGGGGGATGCCTGCCAATTGATTGGACCTGGCCCATGGCTGCCCTTGCAGCACTCCACATAGGGCCAAGGCCCTGGCTAGTACGTGCAGCTTCCCAGCAGGGCTGCTTCTGGTGTGGCTGCAGCAGGCCAGGTGTCCTTGTCTCCGTTGGTGGATCCTCCTCCTGCTGCACTGCTCTGGGGCAGGAAGAAGCTTTAACAGGGCACCTTCTGCCCCAGTGTATGGGGGCTCCAGCTCCAGCTTCCTTCTACCCACTCAGATACTCACACTGGCTGGGGCTGGGCCAGTGGGTATGGGGTGGAGTGTGGTACAGGTAAGATCTGCTGCACGTGTTCCCTCCTCTCACTCCCACTTGGCTCCTGGGACATAGCCCCAGGCAGCTTCCCTGCCCACCTGGCGTGCACACATGCACTAGGGTTGTGTGAACCTTCAGGTACTCATTTGACTTGGAGGAGATTTGGCCTGATTTGGCAGCTGAATCTCTGAATCAGAATTAAATTAGGAGCCTGATAAAAAAAGGTCCAAAAATGGACTCGAAGCTCTCTGTATCAATTTGGAAAAGATTCGGAGAGCTTTGGAGATTCGGGCAGTCCCCGCTCGCTGCTGCAGGGAGCTGGACCTGGACTCTTTGCCAGTAGGTAGGGGGCGGGGCTGGAGGAGTGGGGATTGGACCATGGGGGGACCCCAGCCAGGTCCCATCCCCTGCCTGAGCCAACCCGTCTGAGCACCTCCCAACCCCTGCCCACTCTCCCAGCACTCCCCTCTCCCCCCACAGTTGTCCCACCTGGCCCCAGCTCACAGTTCTTAAAAAAAGAAAAAAGCCCCCATTCACTGGCTGCTGCCAGGCGGGGAGGGGGGCAATTTCTGCTGCCCCTCCACTGCCCCATGATGCAATAGAGGTCTCTTCCATGGGCCTGCAGCCCCACTGATAGCTGCTGTGCCTAGCCATAGCAATCACGGCTCTTAAAAAAAAAAATAAATAAAAAAAATGCCCTGCACTCATTGGCTGCTGCAGCAGCCACTGGGACTTATGGGGGCTAATGGCAGAGCCCCCCACGTGGCCTGAGGCAGTGGGTGGCAGCAGGAATTGCCACCACCCCTTCCCCACCTGGCAGTGGCTGGTGAATGCTGGGCTCTTTTTCTTCAAAGAGCCAGGATGCTGGAGCCAGGCGGGGCAGTCATTGAGGGGGCTGCGAGAGCAGTCCGAGGATGGGGCCTGTTTGATTCGCAGATTCAGCTGTTTCAGTGGTGGTCGAATCTCTGAATCATATTTGGCCAAACTGATTCAGGACAGTGATTCGAATCACTGAATCGAATCCCTGTCCCCCACATTGGCTGAATCCGAATCCAAAGTGAATGCACGCTCTCCCAACACTCCTCCCCCATGGGGCAGAGGCTGCATGTGACCCCATCCCATGATCCCAGCCTCACCTCCCTTTCTCACTCCCTGCCCACCCTTGGTTCTGTCCCACATAGGGGGTTCTGGTGAATTGAGGTGGAGAGGTTGGGCTGGGTGCTGATCTGGTCTGTGACAACGCATCAAATCTCCCTCTATGGCCCTGCCAAGCTCAAATAATTGCCCACCCCTGAGGTAGATAACTTCTTTGAACTTTCCTACTATTGCTACTTCACTGCAACTAAATTGTACCTTAGAAGAAATAGTCTGAGTATCAGGAGAGAGTAATTTATGGAGGAATTCTAATGTAGGCCAGCTGACAAATTTTAATCCAGGTATTGTCTAATTCTCCTAACAGATCATTAAAAAAAATAGCAGCAGCTGGTACTGATCTGTTGATAATGATGCTGCCACCATTGCCACTCACTACTTCTGTTTTGCTGATAGAAACAGTGGGAAAACGTATTTAAAAAAAATGCCTAGTTTATGTAAGCCCCAATGGCTTGGTTTAACTCAGCTTCTATGCAGTGTGGAGGAGACCCTGTAACTTTCTTTTTGGCTGCTAAACCAGTGTAGTCAAACCACACGGGCAGTTCCTTGCTATTCAGCCTGGTATTGGATGAGTTTAGTGGGAATGCTTAAATCTCTGTGGCAAATAACTTATTTAGATGCTGTTGTTTAGCTACATTTAAGTACTTAACTGGAGAATACCCAGTTTTCCAAATTCTGCATTATTTTTTTACAGAGTGCCAAGTTGGAAACCACAAATGCACAAGAATTTGGTAAATTATTACACTCAGATTACCACACCTGCATTTACTTGAATGAGTGATATTTCAGCTATGTGCACCTGTATTTACTTTTGATGAATGTGTAATCATTCAAATATAGGCAAACACTTACATTTGGTTCATTATATATTCAGATATACATGCAATTGGGTAATGATGCTTGAAATACAAGCACCTGTGAATTTCTGAAGTGACGTTCAAATTAAATAACTTCACTTCCATAGTACAACAAGTCTGTGGCCACTTAGGAACTTAGTGGTTGTTGTTCTGATACTTAGTATGTCCCCAGGTACTACACAGTGTTGGTTGGGATAACACTGGATACTCCTGGTCCACAAGTACAACAGCCTAATAAGCTTAGGAACATAGGCCTGGGAAGGGTGCCTTAGCTTGCCCAGCCCAGATCTGTGCATTGAGTTCTGTGCATTTATCCACAGAGTCCTAAAAATCATCTACTGCAATGCTTTCCCCCTTCCCCGCTACCATATAAGTATTACAAAACCAGAAACATCCTACTGTTTGTCGCAGATAAAAAGCATGGGATAGAAAGGCACTGCAAGTGCCCCACTACTGCTACAGCAGAGAAGCAATTGGTAAATAGGTGCTCAGAGGACCCCAGAGAGAGTACCATGTCTCATGCTACAGAGGAAGATGAATGCTCTTCAGTCTGTGTCCATTTGCCTTGCAGAATTTCTTCCTGACACCAACCCTGGGGATCAGCTTGATCATAAACAGAACAGAAAGACACTTCTGTCTGGTACTTGAGAGGATTATCAGTATAAGTAAGAGCACCAGTCAAAACCATCATCATTAGCTGTGACCAATACCCAGTGTTTCAAAGAGACTGTGTGGGGGTGGGGGATGGGGGAGGAACCAGCAGCAACAGCAACAAACAGAAACACAGAAGCCTATAAAGCATTTATGGGAGTAGGGGTCAGGGGTATAATCTCCACCTAGCTCTTGCAGTTATTAGTTAGTTATTTCAGTTATTAGACTAGTAAATACTTTGAAGTATGGGCAGATCAGGCACCACTTGAACAAAGGAGGTGCCTTTCAGTGCCAGTATAGGGATTGCAATACTTGAATCTGTGTTTCACGTGCAAAGATGATCAGTCTAACCCCCCTCCTCTGTTTTGTCATGCTGCCCTTCCAGGAACTTTTCAAGTTCCATTTTAAAGCAATGCAAGTTCCTTGGCTTGGAAGTCCATACTGAAACTTTGCTGCTCTAATAGTTAAAAAATCTAATATCCAGTCTAAATTTGTTCAAACCCTGTTCATGGCCATTTAACCTTTTTGTGCCAGTATTTTTTAACTTAAAAAGGTTCCCCTGGTATTCACCTCGTGAATGTATTTATATGAAGTGATTGTATCCCTTCCCAACCTTTGTTTTGATAAAACAAACTACCCAAGCTTTTTAAAACTTCCTCTCATAAAATAGGTTCTTAATTCCCTTATGCCCCTGCTGCATGTGACATATTACACAATTATCTGGTTAATCGCATCATAAATGTAGACCAACCGCAAGTGCGAAGTAATTATCACATGATAAAAATGACTATCCAGCTATAAAAAGAGCCAACCAGCTATAAAGTTAGTGCTTGAAAATGTGTAACAACCCTATAGTTGGTTTCTGTCTAGCTTTAATCTGAATGTGTGGCAGAGCCCATAACATTCTTAGCCCTCTTTGTACATGTTGTAGTTTAAATTTCATCTTTTTTCTTTTAAAGCTGTCTCTTAACACTAGTGATCAGAACTAAGCACAGTATTCTAAATGGCTTCTTACAAGTGATTCGTATTGTCTTCTCTACTGAATTTACCCCATTTTTCCCAATTTAGAATCTCAGTAGTTTTTTCCATAGCCACATCATGTTGGGAGCTCATGATCACCCTAGGATGACTAAGTGCCTCTGTATCCTTCTTATCTTCCATTGTCTCCAGTTTGAGCCCCTGTACTATAGTCAAAATTCTTGTGATTTTTTTTCTCCCTAAATATGTAATTTTGTATTGTATATTGCTAAACTTTATACCATGTCTAATGCTCCATTTCATAAGATTATCTAGATCTTTCTATATAATAATCAGTTCCTTCTCCATATTGGCAATATCCCCTACTGTTGTAATTTGCATACTATATTCGAATCTAAGACCATCCTGATTTTAAGATGATCTCCCAGTAATTAGATACTCTACATGGAAAATTTATACATTCATTATAATTTTCCATGTAAAGAATCTAATTATTGGGGGGTCATGTTTAATTCATAACTCCCACTACTGCATGGGGGCAGGCAGTGGGGTGCAGGTGGTGTGAGGAGGTCAAGCAGCTTTCCCCCTGCTTGTGACTGCCCTCCTACCATCTCTGTCTTCCCCCTTCCCTCCCTCTGCCTCTGCTCCCCCTCCTGCCCCTTCCATCCAACCTGTGCTCCTCCCAGCTTTCTCTTGTTCCGTGCTGCCAGGATCCATTCCTGCTGCAGTCTGGACCACTGAGCACATCTCCAGCCCTGCCCCTGTAGCAGCTGTGCAGACTCCATACTGCTGCTATGGGGCTGGGCTGGGCCCATGGTCAATGACTCAGGCTGAAGGAGGGGCAGAGCCTACCAGCACAGAGGAAGAATTAAGGGGGAGAGAGGGTAGGGGCATGCATGTGAGCAGGGGCTATAGTGGGAGGGAAAGGCAGCTGGTAGGGTGCAGGGACAGCAGGGGAGGGAGGCAGGTAGCAGATGTGGCTACAGCTCCAACCCAGGTAGGGGCTAGAGCATGAGCCACAGCAGCCATCTCTTCCCCACTACCAATGCTTCATACATGATTGTAAGAAATGGTGGAAAGAAAACTCAACTCATCTTAGAATCAAGTAAATGCAATACCTCGATCCTACATCAAGATTGCTTATGAAAAGTTTAAAAAGAATGGATCCCAAGACCAAGAGTCCCTGCATAACACCAGTACTAGCTGCTTTTCAATCTGAAAACTCACTTTTCAGTGTAACCCATGTAGTACCTCTTGGCCAAATCTGTATACATTCCCTGATTGTACCATTGATACTGATCCTCTCCAGTTGGGCTAATAATTTCCCAAGAGACACTGTGTTAAAAGTTTTGCGTAAATCTAGATAGATTGCCCTTGTCTAAGAAGTCATTACCTGACATTGAAGGATATTAGATTAGTCTGACACAAACTCCCTTGGATAAAACCATGCTATGTTTTGCAGAATTTTCTATTTAGGTCCACATTTTTGTCTGTTCTTTTTTTCTTCCTGCAGTGCATGTTGTTCTAAGACGTTGCATTATATTAAAGTGAAACTAAAAGGTCTATAACTGCCTATAATTGCTCTTTAGTTTCTTCCTTCTTAAACTGGTTACTATCTGATTTTAGTCCTGGCAGGATGGATTGATTTCTTTTTTTTTTTACATCAAGTCAATTTAAATTGCTGATTTAAATTATGATTTAAGTCAGCAAGCCAAAATCTCACGCTGTGTGTGTATGTGTGTGTGTATTTTTTTTTTAAGAAAAGTATATTTTTATTGGTTGATATAACAATTAAAATATATTGATTTATAACCACATTCAGATTTTTAATAGTAGATTTGGTACATACATTTCCTACATGTATTCCCCTGTAATATAACTTATCACAACCTTCACCATCCCCTGCACTCAAAAGAAAGCATAACTCTTCTCCACAACAATCAATGATATTACATGCAATAGTACAAAATAATTCACTCCAATTTTATATCTTCCAGTCCTAGAGCTGTCACAGAGGGAAGGTACATTTGGCCTGTATGAGAGCTTTACCATGAGGGGTTTTTTTGGTCGGATGTTAGAAACCTGGGGATTGAGGGCCAGTGCCCCCACTCCTTCCCCACAGTGGGGTGGGTGAGAGGCTGGTGATATGCCCTCTGTTTATCACCAGGGGGGTAGCCTCAGGTTCCCCTTTTGGGGACCCTTTGCTGCTCTGAAATTTCGTTGTCGTATGCTTTGTCCTGTCTGATTCTTTATTTTTGGGCATCATTGATTGGTTTTTCTGTGGCTGACATACTGTTCACATTTTGTTCTGTCCGCATTATTTGTTTTGTTTTAACAAGCCCATTACATGCACACATACTTTGCAATTGGGCACTGTGACTTGTCACCAGAGCTGACCTTAGGGTTTCATGGGGCCTGGGGCACATCAGCCTGTGTGGGTCCTGTGTGGCAGTGAGGAGTGGGTGGTAAGCATCCCTTGGGGCCTGTATGGTGCTGTCCGTGGGGCCCCTCCAAAGCACAGGGCCTGGGGTGGTTGCCCCAGTTCAAACCCCCCACCCAAAGGGATGGCTCTTGCTGCCACCAGTGCTGCAGAATCTTTTATCTCTGTTTTTAATGCATTGTTCATGTTACAAACCAATGTGATTCATGTCTTCAGTTTTTAGCCTGTGTGTCTGCTAGCTTTAGACACAGTGGGCCTTGAAGGAAACTTTGTCACAAACAAGCTTTTAGAAATCACTTAACCCTTGCCGTTTCCCTGGACCATTACACTAATGGATATCTACTTTGCCTGCAAGCCAGTTCCCAAAAGCAAACTTCTAAATACCATTTTCTAGCTATCAATCCACTCCTTGAAGGTCTTGCTCCATTTATGATTTAAAAGTGCATGATCAAGAGAATTACCTGGAATGTTCATAAGATTTGTGGGGAGGACCTCCACTAGTCATCTCAGGAAAGTATGATGGCATTCGTGATCAGGGATTTTAATGGGCTGGATGTTGTGATGAAACCTTAATAATTAACTGAATGTCAGCCATCTCCCCCTCTAGCTCAGTCTTTTGACTCAGCATTCCCTAACCCTGCAACTGAGTTTTTTAGCCAATCAAGTTTAAATAGGCCTCACATACTGGGGCCTGGAGCCTATGCCTGGGCTGCCCTGAAGTTCCTCTGGACTGCCACCACTGACCTACTGGGTGGCCCTGAGGTGCCAGCATTGGAGAGGAGCTGCAAGGCAGCCTGGGCATGGGCTCTGGTCAGCTGCAGCAAGAAGGACCCAGCAGTGGTGAGGGAGAGGGGCTGGTTTTCCCCCCCTGCTGAATAGCAGCTTCTGCCTGGCCACTGCCACTACTCAGTGTGCCCACGTGAGTCTGGAGCAGGCACGGGGTGGGCCAGGGTCAGGGCTATGCACACGGGTTCTGGCTGTTGCAGAACTAGCTCATTCTGCTAGCCAAAATGATGCACATGATTAATGCAATTATAAAAACCTAATGTGTTGATTTGTTTTTGCATTAATCATTTAAATTAACTGTATGCCTCAGTGCAGGGTTAGCTGGCAGGAAACCCCTGCACTGAGGCACCCTATGTCCTAGCCACCTGGGAAGCAGCACGTGGAGATGTGGGAGCAGGGAGCCCAGGGCTTCCTGCTTCCCATCTCCATGTACCGAGGAGCCCCTGTGTCTCAGTCAGCCACTCCCCAGATGCCTGGGGCACAAGGTGCCTTGAGATGGGAGAGCAGGCAGCCCTGGGCTGGCTGCACCCCTGCCTCTGCATGCCTCAGGGCAAGGGCTCTGCTGTGTACTGGGCCTGTGTGAAGCGGCTACTGTTTGCTTCAGATTTGGCCGATTTGGGGGACAGTGATTTGATTCAGTGTTTCAAATCACTGCCCTAAACTGATTTGGCCAAATCTGATTTGGAAATTCAGCCTCAGCCAAATTGGCCCTATTGCCCACCCACTGTCAATGGCTGCCCTGCCTGCTCTTCCAGCCCTGGTCCTTTTTATTTTTTTAAAGCCCACATTCACTAGCTGCTGCCAGGCAGGGGGTTGTGAGGGGGGGGGAGCAAACCCTGGTGCTCCCCATTGCCCCATGCTGTGTGGGGGGCTCTGCCATGAGCACCCTGACCCCCTGCCCACTCTCGCAGCACCCTCATGGGTTCCCCACTCACCCTAGCTCCCAGCAGCTGCCCAGCGTGGGGTGACTCCTGCTGCCCCCCACTCCCCCGCACTGTGTGGATGGCTCTGCCACAAGCCCCCAGAGTTCCCAACGTTGCTGCAGCACCTGGTGAGTTTGGGCTTTTTTCTTTTTTTTTAAAGGGCAGGGACCTGGGGCAGGCTGGACAGCCATGGGGGAGGAGGGGGGGTTCTGGGCAAGGTTTGGGGGTCTTGTGACAGCTCCCCATGCAGTGGGGGGCAGCGGGGATCACTCCCCCCACCCCGGCAGCTGCCAGTGAGTCAGGACTTTTTATTAAAGAGCTGGAAGCTGGGCCAGGTGGGGCAGCCATGCAGGGAGGCTGGGAGAACGGGCAGGGGTGGCGGACATTCAGGGGACTGGGGGAGCAGACAGGGGTGGGGCCTGGCAGGGGTCCCCCCATTGTCCTCTCCCCCATCTTCCAGCTTCCCATCCCCTGCTTACCAGCATGGAGCCAGGTCCAGCTCCCTGCTGCAGCGAGCAGGGACTGCCCGAATTGCAGAAGCTCTCTGAATCTTTTCTGAATGGATTAAGAGCACTTCAAATTGATTTGGATCATTTAATTGGTCCCCTGATTCAATTTGGAGTCAGAGATTCGGTCACCCAATCGGGCTGAATCTCTTCCGAATCAAATCAGCACCCAAAGCTTCTCATAGCCCTACTGTGTGCTGCCTGCTTCCCTGTCTCAAGGCACAGCTGCTCTGTGCCCCAGGACATGCTTCAGCATGGAGCTCTGCAGCAGAGACCTCATCCTGAGGCACATGTAGACAGGGGAGCAACCAGCCCAGGGCTGTCTGCTCCCCTGTCTCAAGGCATCCTGTGCCCTAGTCAGCCAGGGAGTGGCTGGCTAGGGCACAGGGTGCCTCAGTGCTAGTACTCCACAGCACAGAGACAGGGGAGCAAGCCCTGGGCTGACTGTTCCCTTATTTCCATGTGCCACTCCCCAGCTGCCTGGGGTACAGGGTGCCTTAGTGCAGGGGCTCTGCACCATGCAGAGATGGGGAAGCAGGCAGCCCTGGATTTGGTGCACAGCACTTCAGTGTCAAATGCCAGTAGTTAATTCTGCCCCAGCACTGTGAATTTAGCAACATGGGATGTGCTTTATGAAGTCATTTATTTCATCCCCCTATCTAAGCAAGGATCATCCTTGACCAAAGCATCCCAGCCAAATATCTGTACAACTTGTTCTTGAACATGTCCAGGGATGCAGATCCTACAGCTTCTCTAGGTAGCCTGTTACAATGCTTGGCCACTCATAGTCATAAAGTTCTTTGGAATCTTCTGCAGCTTGAGGCCGTTGTTCCTAGTCCTGTTCCCTATGGCTACAGGAAAAAAAGCCCATCTCTCTCCTCTTTGTAATTTGCCATTCTTGTATTTGAAGACTGTTATCAAATCCCGCCTCAATATTCTCTTCTCCAGACTAAATAACTAGATTTTCAGCCTCTATATCTTGGCCCCGTAATATTTGTTGTCACTCTTCACTGGGCTCTTTTTAATCAGTACACATTGTTCTTGAAGTATGGCCCAAAATTGGACATAATACTCCAAGTGAGGGCTCATCAGAGCTGAAGAATCTTCGGTAGAAGAATCACTTTCTTTAATTTGTAAGTGACACTCCTATTAATACCATTTGGTATACTGCTGGCCTTTTTTACAACAGGAACACACTGTTGGGTCATATTCAGCTTATAGTCTACTGTGACTCCCTTGTCCTTTTCTGCCATACTGCAGCTTAGCCAATCGTTCCCCAGTTTGTATTTCTGCGTGCAGTTATTTTGTCTGTTCCAAGTTCAGAAATTGTATTTGTCCTTTTCAAACCATTTCTCTAGTCTATCCAGCTCATTTTGGCTCCTACCTGCACTTCCAGAGTATCTGTAACTCCATCCAATTTGATGTCATCCACAAATATGCTAAGTGTTCACTTGTTCCCATCAACCAAGTCTTGCATAAGATATTAAACAATACCCCTGGACAGACCCCTCCAGAACCCCAATTGATACCTTATTGAGCCATTGGTGATTACTCATTGAGCACAATGGTCCAACTAGTTACGTATCCATCTTACTGTGCTTTCATCTAGTCCAGTGGTCAAGAATCAGTGGATTTTGATCCATCAGTAGATCTTGGAGCCTGTTAGAGTTGATCCAAGGCTGGAGTGGGGGCTGAGTGCCCGCATGTATGCATACGTGAGCCCCAGCCCAGGCAGGTCAGTCCATATGGGACGGTAGGGGTGGGAGCTAGATTGAGGCCCCCATGGTAAGGGACAGTGCTGCAGAATTAGGAGTAGAGGTAAGTTGAGTACAGCCCCCGCCAGGTGGGATTTACCTGCTTGGGAGGCATGCCCTTAAATGATTTTTTTTCTCCCTCTGCCTCAATCTGCCCTCCTCCCTCTCCTCCTCACAGACTTACCTGCTGGGCGGCTGGGGGCTGATAGTGGCAGCGGTGTGTGGTAGATCTTGGGTTGCTTATAAATGCCAAAGGTGATCTCCTACTTAAAGGCTGGAGACCACCGATCTAGTCTGTATTTCCTTAGCTTCTTACTGAGAATGTGGGAATGTAAGCAGCTCACAAGGGGGACAGAACATCCAATTGCAGGAAGACTGTGCCAAAAGTCTTGCTAAAGTAAAGGTACATCACATCCACTGCTCTCTCCACATCCATAGAGACTGTTACCTTATCATCAAAGGAAATCAGGTTGGTCTGACTTACTCGTAGTTGATCGTTGCTGACTGTTGTTGATCATCACCTTGTTCTCCTTTTGGTGTTTCATAACAGGTTCCTGGAAGGCCTGCTTTATGGCCTTTCTAGGTATCATGATTGGACTGACTAGCTTGTGATTGTTTGGATTCTTGGTTTTTTTTTCCTTTTAAAGTTGGACACCATATTTGCCCTTTTCCAATAATCTGAGACCTCACCTGAACTCCATGGATTCTCAAAGAGGATAGCTAATGGCTCTGAAATTACCTCAACAAATTCCTTTAGTGCCCTAGGGTACAACCCAACTGACCCTGCTGACTTGAAAGAATCAGTCTTCTTGAAGTAGTCCCTATCCTGTTCTGCCACTATTTGAGGGTGTTTGACCCCTTCCTTATCTTTGCTGCCAGTTATTCACAACATCTTCTCCCAGGCCCTATTTGTGAATCCTGAAGTAAAAAAGGGCATGAAATACTTCAGCCTTGTGTGCATCATCTGTAACCAGGTTGCCTTCTCTGTTCCATAAGGAGCCTATGGTTTTTTCGGTCTTCCTTTTCGTCTTGACATACTTTGTAGAATGCCTTTTTATTGCCTTTTAGGTCCCTTGCATCTCAAATCATGCCTTGGCCTTACTAATTTTCTCCCTGCATACTTGTATAATAGCCTTATCTCTTCTTCAGTAACATGACCAAGTTTCCACTTTCGCTTTCCCTCACTCCTTTCCCTTCAGACATGTCTCCCAGGGGATCCTCCTCCCACCAGTTTTGTACACGCTGAAGAGAATTGTATTGCTTTCCCCTACCACAGAAAATGTTCTCTATACTGAGAATGCTCCAGTTGAGAGCATGCATAACCCTTGCATTAGTCCAGAGTGTTTGACTTGTAAACCATAATATGGAGCTAATGGATTTTGTTTGATTTTGTTTTTGAGAGGGTGTGTGTGTATGTTGTGGGGGGTGGCCAATTTATGTTTGTATGAAATAGGACTGGAGATGGAGGCAAATCTTGGAAGGAGGTATTCACTAACAGTTGTTCCAACAAAAACAGTGATTTCTTCTTTGCAAAAAACATGCATTAATTGAGCAGATGTTTTCACTGAATGACAGAATCTTTTTTTTTACTAAACAGTTTTAGAAGCAAGCAATATGCATCACTTGTTCAGACCGTTTCTCAAAATGTTCATTGCATTTGTCGATGTTGAATTTCTTATGCTGTAGTGGGGCTTATTCATTTAGTTTCCTTCATATCATCTTTTTTACAGATTTGTTAATAAGCAAACTAAACAAAATTGGGCCCAGTAAGGATTTTGGCTTATGCTGTTTTCGCTATATTCAAGTGATCTTTTCTTCCCACTCTGGTTCTTAAGGTAAACTCTTATCCCCATTAAAGTCAACAGCAATGTTCTTCTCACTTTAATAGGGCTGACATTTGCCAGGGTGAGCTACATAATAAAGAAAAGACTCCATACAAATACAACAAGGCTGCTTGTTGGGATGGAGGAGGGCCATAAACTTTGTGTAAACAGGAGCCATTCTAAGACAAAAGAGCAATATAATATGCCATCTACATAGTAGCAGGAAAGGAATAGTTATTATTTGTGAAGTACAGGGAGGTGATTGGCAGCATATCTAAAGTTGTAATGAGCCATAAAGCCACTGTCTATATCAGGGGTCAGCAACAGTTTTGGGCAGAGTGCCAGAACCTACAGCCTCAACTTGTAAGATGCTGACGTGCCAGGGGCAGATGGTGGGGAAGCCACCTAATCCTTGTGGTGGTGCATCTCCAGCCCCTTTCCATGGCATGTGCGCCAAGCAAAATGCATGAGGATTGTGAGGTCAGTTGCAGTGGTAGTTTTGTGAAAAATGTGCTAGTACTGGTGTTTGTGTATCTCTGTACTTAGTATTTTTTTCTGTGGGAGTTCATTCTGGTGCATACTTCCTGTCCAGTTTCACCTAGTTTCCACAGATTGCCTATTCTACTGCTCTCGCTTCTTCTGTCTCAGAATAACTGCTGCTTAAACTTCTTCATTCCTAGTTAACACCCCTCCTTCATCCCAACAAGCAGACTGTTTGCACTTGCATGAAGTCCTTTCTTACTATTTAGCTCAGTCCGCAGTCTGTTTCCCCTTCAGACCTGACAAAGGGTACCTGATGCCCAAAAGCTTATCCACCAGCTCTCCCAACTATACACTTAGTTCAATAAATATCACAAAAGCTTATCTTGGTAGCCATATTCAAAGAATTCTTGTTTTCAAATAAAGAGGGCTGCTTGCAAATTAAGGAACTGATCTCTCATTGTTTTTCAGATGGATTGAAAAGAAAAATATAACCAGTAAAATGTGAATGTAATATCCCATTCGCCAAGGTCCCCAGATCATGCTTGTATCATTCCATTTCTCTTGCACTTCCATTTGTTTTGTATCTTCTCCACTGTTACATTTCCTTCAAATCCTTGTTTATATTACTTCCTCCCACCTGTTTGTTTTTTTCATCCCCACTTTCCAAATGGTATTCTTGGAGAATATGCTCTCTTTTTCTCTAGGTTACAAGTAAACTTGCAGGCCGCTACTTCATTGTGGATAGGTCTTGCCTGACAAACCTCATTTCCTTCTATGACCAGGTTATGCATCACCTGGAAAAAGAAAAAGGGGTTGTTGTCATATATTTAGATTTCAAAAATGCCTTCGACTTGGACTTCCATGATGGCCTCATGGTAAAATTGGGGAACTGTAGCCTCAACAACCTTACAGTCTAATGGCTGGAGAATTGGCTCCATGGTTGGACCCAGAGAGTGATAGTTGATGGAACCCAGTCAACATAGCACATGGTGACCAATGGTGTACCCCAGGGCTCAGTACTCAAACCAGAATTCTTTAATATATTCATAAATGATCTGGATTTGGGTGTCAGAAGCGGACTGGCTAAATTCACAGACAACACCAAATTATGGGGAAGTGCTGTCACTCTAGAGGATAGGCTGGCAATTCAGGCCAACCTGGAAAGGCTCAAAAAGTGGGCAGATCAAAACCTGATGACATTTAACATGGAGAAATCTTTCCACTTTACTTGGCCTTGGTGGGGCTGCAGCTGGAGTACTGCATCCATTTCTGGGCTCCACAGTTTAGCAAGGATATGGAGAAGCTTGAGAGCCTAGAGGAGAGCCACATGCATGATTAAAAGTCGAGAGAATAGACCTTATGAGGAGAGACAGAAAGGCATGGGACTCTCTGGCCTGGAGAAGCAAAGGCTCAGGGATGACTTGCTGGTAGCCCGTAAGTATATAATGGATGTGCATCAGGAACTGGGAGAATGTTTGTTCACCATGGCACCCCAAAGGAAGACAAGGTCTAATGGTCCAAGGTCTAATGGTCACAAACTGCTGGAAGACCATTTCAGCTGGACGCAAGGAAAAACATTTTTACTATTTGAGTCTCCAGAATCTGGAATAGACTCCCCAAGAAGTGGTGCAAGCACCTACTCTGCACACCTTTGGGAAAATCGTTGGATGCTTATCTTGATGAGGTGATCTTAACCCAGTTGAATTCCTGCCCCTTGGGCAGGGGTCTGGACCTGATGATTTCACACAATCCCTTCAAGCCCTAATGTCTATGAAATCTATGACAGGATGGAAGAAACAGGTCTGAAGTCTCTTCCATGATTTACAATTTAGTCAAAAACAGTTGAAATGAGAATTTTGTTTGGTTGGGGTCTTATTTTATACTAACTGTCTCTCCTGAAGTCTAGCCATTTTTTTTTCTTTCATTTGGAAGTCCCATGCTGCTGCTTTTGGGGATTGTTTGGCAGGTGTGATGTTGACTTAAGGCAGAAGCAGAACTCCATAGTCACTTAAGGACCACACCATAAAACACATTGGCTGACCTCCTTCGTTAGTACCTTTGAAGGAAACAATCACCCTGTTGGAACCTTCACAATTACAACACTCTAATGCTTCCTGGATGATAATGCATGTACACACAAAATACCGGCAAAGTGTTTTATCTACCCCTTATATTGATTTAAATGATTTGGCAGATCTTCTGAGATGGGTATCTAAATCCCTGCGACTATATATGGAAGGCCTTGCTGAAATTAGAAATGGTTTCCTTAGTTTCTGCATCCTGGGTATGTCTGTATAAGCAAAACTTCCTACTGTTGGTGCAACTTGTGCTGTCAAAAAAGCAGACTTCTTGTCAGTACAGCTTTCACTGAACACAGTAAATTATATTGGCAGAGGGACTTTTCTTTCTGGTTTAACTGTCTGTACACAGGATTTTGTAACAGTACAGTTATGTTGGTTGAGTGTGATTCTTCTCTCAAAATAGATATGCTAGCAAATCTTTTTAATGTAGACCAGGTCGAAAGAGAAAACAAATTCCAGGGTATATCTCGTGTGTAGGAAAATAAACTTACTTATCGGGTCATTAATAATTACAAAAGGGAAAGCTAAATACAAAGGCATGTTTAGGGAAAAATACTTCACAGAAATGGAAAAATTGCTAGGATTATATATGAGAGAAACAAAGTATAAAGACTAAAAATATCTGGAATTGAAGGCAATACTAATCCTAAATTACTCTCTTTTCCAGTATATCAAATCTTCTTTAACATGGACAAAGCCTGATTCAGTAGCAGTGAAATGACTGATTTTTCAATACCCTTACTAGAGGACTAAAGACTTTTTCTGTCTGTCTTTATGGCAGGTCTGTGATAATATTAAGTCCCTCATTTGCATAAAATTCCCTTACAAACCAGAGCCCTAAAAATGAACTGTTCGGCAGCATTGCTTCTAAGGACTGTAGATTCACGTAAACAGAAAATTTCTGTGACTTTCCCTTCTTATTGCCTGACAATTTTGAAGAAGGCACACAGAGAAAAGTGGAAGAATGCATTTCTCTGGGCTTTTCTTATTTCTGATACATGGTTTTAAACCTGGGTGCCTGGACTTGAAGTCTTTTAACACAGTCCCATTTGATATTCTTAAAAGTAAATAGGGCTGGACAGAATTACTCTAAAGTGGATATGAAATTGGTGAAATAACCTCACGCAAAGAGTAGCTATAAATGGACTGATGTCAGCATTGAAAGACAATTCATTTGGTGTGGTACAAGGGTCGGTTTGGGGTCTGGTGCTGTTTTAACATTTTTATTTGTGATTTGGATACAGGAACGGAGAACTTTCTTTTACAAACGGGAGGAAAAGGGAAAGTGTTTGTAAACTGTTTAAAGAGGGTCTACAGCCTATGGCCCACGGGCTGGATCCTGATCTACCCCAAAGTGGCCCCGGAGTTTGGTGGCACACGATTGCACCATGCCGCCCATCTCCTCTGTAATCCTCCTTAATGTTCTCTCATGCCCGTGCTTGCCCTAGTTGCAGATTTACCCCTCTTTGCTGGGGACAAGGACTGGTACTGAGGGTAAGGGTAGGCATCTTAGATGTTGTCAAGGTGGGAGAGATTTGCCAGCAGTGACTAAAGATTAGGTTACTGACCCCTGCTTGGTAGCCTAGGATTAGAATTCAAAAGGAAGCTGATAGACGGAAAACCTGAGCTATAGACACCTAAATAAAATTCACCCAAGAAAAATATAAGGTGCTAAACCTAGGGAAGAAAAGGCAGACCGGCAAATAAAGAATGGGCTTGGCTCATTAGGAACACAGCTGAGAGAGACCAGTGGTTTATGGTGGATTATAAATGCCCTTTGAGTGAACAATGTGACGATGATGTTTTAAAAAAAGTGCACAGCTTCTGTCTGCATTAACAGAAGTATTTATTACAATGCAGGGAAGCAATAGTACTGCTATATGCTGCACTAGTTAGGCCTCATTTTGAGTACTGTGTCAGTCTGGGGCTCTGCTTTAAAAAAAAAAAAAAAAAGGATATAAAGAAACAAGAAGATCCAGTGGTGAATAACAAAGATGGTGAAGGAGTTGGAATGCAAGCTCTGTGAAGAAAGCTTGAGAAAACTAGGTATGCTTATTTTGGTAAAAAAGGAGATTAAGGGGGTATATAACAGTGGTTTTCATATATTTCATCAGGCTGCCAAAATAAAACAAGAACAACTGTGCTACCACTCAACTGGAAGGTAGGAAGGCCAGGTTCAAGGTCTCTGCTCTGAATAGGGCTGAGCAGGGCCATGAACCTAGGTCTCCTGCATCCTGATAAAGGCCCAAATGCTAGGCTATCAGCTATTCTTTGGTGTTTTTATTCCTGTTTTGTTTCGTTTTTTTCAGGAAAAATTTCAGAGGGTCTCAATTTGATGCTGATATGCATATAATGCAAACCATGCATACCAAAAAATACTTAAAAACCTCAAACAGTTGCATAGTATAGGAAAACAGTTTTTACCTATTTTTTATTACTAAAAAATAATAATGCTGCCTGATTTACTGCTGAGATCTACTTTTTCATTACCCCAACCATTTGAATTCACAATCCTAATTTAAGCTTGTATGTCTTCTACTCTGTCACAATCTCTTTTGAGTCTAATTAAATTCCATTTTAAGTATGTTTTTGTATCTGAAAGGGAAGCTTGTGGTATATATTAAGGAAATCAGAACAGCTCCAAAAGTCTAGGCTGACACTAGCGGATGACTTTTATATACTGGATTTATTTTCATTACAATTGTTCTTGTACTCTCTCTCTCTTTTTCTGCTACTTTCTGAGTGTCTCCATTGATTGTTCATTCTGTCTGATCTCTGATCCGTTTTTAATTGAGACTTTTATCTCTAGTCCCTCATGCTTTCTGGTTAGTCCTACAGAAGTCAGTAAAATATTATACACTTTTTGTAGGTTTTTTCCAATAATTGTGGGGAATTGAACTAAATGGAAATTGATAACCCTGCTACAGAATTTATACAAGTGGTTTGAACACCCTAGAGAAAAGGATATGCTCTAATATTCAGTTCTATAGGTGTTTAGGATAATTTCCTGTAGAATCCTGTTAATTTCATTCCATCTAGTTCCGTAAGGATTTTCCACTATCCATGCTCTGGCACATGCTTAAGCAGAAAGCTAAACTAAGTAACATTTTAAAATGTTACTTAAATTTCAAACCTATATTTTTTTGGTGTTCTTGGAATTGTATAAATATGACTCTTCCCACTGCTGCTAAAGCATAGCATTATGTAGCTCAATTCATTTTTGCCCTCTCTCCACCCATTCCTTGCCTTTTTTTCTGGCCTTTTCCCTCTGTCTTTAACTTAGGTCAGATGAGCCACATAACACATTGTCCTTAACATTGTATTGGGGGATAAGAATGGTATTAGAAAACCAGGTTGGCATTAATGGGTATTTTATAGATATTTTTGTAGACATTGTATCTATTTTCCCATTAGAATCACTCTCCTTGCCCTCCTAGCCCTGACCTAGCCTCCTTGCCCTCCTAGCCTTGATTTTTCATAGTCTCTCTGTATTATGTGTCACTGCTCTATCATCTCACTAGTGTTATGGTGATTTTTTCCAAGAGGATAGGATCTACAAGTTAAGAATAGGAAATAACCATACCAGCTTAGACCAAAGATGCATCTTCTCCTGTATCCTACTCCTTTTGCATCAAACTTTGGAGGTCTGCATGGCTCATAATGGACAGTCATGCAATCAAGGGTCAGTGGGGGAAGGTTCTTTCAAATGCAGCTACAGGCAGCAGTTGGTACAGTAGGAACATGAATGATGATACCCATATGTATTTTACTCAGAAAAATTATGATCTTTAAATGGCTGCTCTGTTGAGCTCAACTGAACTGAATGAAAGAGAGAAGTGCTTGCTGTAGGTTTACTGATCATCCAGTGGAAAAGAGACTCCACATTGTCTTGTCCCCTGTGGTTGGAGTTGCTCAAATATAAAAAACCTGATTCTGAGGGCATAAGGAAACAAGCTGTGAATACAAAATCCATTAAGGTATTGTAAATTTTGCATATTGCTGGGAAAACCATGGTGCTCTGAAAATATCATGTGTATCCTTCTCCTGCAAGAGAACAGAGCATTACTTTGCTCTAAAACAATTTTAAGAAAATTTAAAATTTTGAGCACCCGTTTAATGTTCATCCCTCCTCAGTCTCCCCACCACCTTTAGGTTTCTTCTTTGATATGGTGAATGATTAACAAGATTTGTGATTTCAGGCATGTAGCTTTATGTAGTTGTTCCACCCCAAAAATTTGAACAAACCCCACTCTTTACATAGAATATCATATAAACAAGCCCTTCTGCTTGAGGGGAAAAATACAATCAGATGCATTCAGCCACCCTTGCTAAACTTTACTAATGTTTTATGATGCCATGTGGAAATGGGTTATGGTGTGACCAGAGAGCTGTCTGGTTTCCAGAAGCAGATTGGCTGTTATCATGTCCTACCAACTACAAAGCTGCTTGAATTAGAAGAATTCTTTATCATGCTCTTTACACTGAGGTGTTGGTAAAGTGAAACAATGCAATTGCTCGACCTCATTCTCCAGGCATAGGTTAGGCAAGCCTCATGAACTTTCCCTGGATTGTGAAACATGCATCGGAACCATTACATTTTTATTTGCTAGGCTTTTAGTCCTTTTTCCATGGCAGTGTCAATGTGAAGGTCAGCCCCCCCTTTCCTCCTCCATCCACACTCCTTTTTGTAAAAGATGCATTGAATGATGTCTCCTGTTACTTGTCCAGTGTTTCTTTGCTTCCTTTTCATTAAATTTCTTTATTGATTTTTGAGGCACTCTTTCCAATTTCTTTTTGCTTTAGTGAATGAAAAACATTCCTTTGCAGAAGACCCATAAGAAGATCTTATTCATTTCACAAATGTCACATAAGCCGTTACAATTAACCCCAAATCATCAACTTTTTAATGTGGAAGGTTAGGCCCTGTGTCTGTGCATAATGGTTAAGAGATGCCTTGGCACAGCTTGCATTGAGCACATTATGAGCACGGGAGCAGGGAGTTACCCCTGTAGCGCGGGAAAAGTTTCGGTGCAGGGTCAGAGCTCGCCAAAACCTTTCAGCTGCACCAGCGAGTGCATGCTTGCAATTGGCTCATGTTAAATTATGCATATGTGTCAGTCAGCAATTGGTCCGCTGACCGAATAAGAAGCTTGGGCGATGCCCACCCAAACCGGAGGAGAGCTGGGACACGTATGAGGAAAGATCCACCTGCGTTTCCAAGCCACGAAGGAGGCCTGATCAACCGACAACCACTCCCCACCGGATTCATCCGACGCCCTATACCCTGCGTGAGTGTGAGCTTTTGTGTGCCTGAGTTCCTGTTTTGAGTTGTGTAACTTCAAGGAACGTGCCTACAGCCTATGGACTGTAAGTAAAGGATTTTTTGACTTCCAACAACCCGCATGTCTAGCTCTCTAATTCCACACTCCATCAGCGGCCCCGTTCTGCCAGCATTTCTTGGCCCCCACACCCTGGAGCTCAGCTTTCAGAAGAGGCTCTTTAGCAAGTTTCTACTGAGTCTTATAAGTGGTAATGTCAGGATGAGTATCAAGTTACCAGGATGAAAGTGACTGTATGCTTTAACATTTAATTATTGCCCTAAGCATGCAAGGGCTAAGTGAATATCTTCAGAAAAATGAGCTGGCCGAAACAAAGTCAGCTGCTTAGGCTGTAATCTTAAGGATAATGGGCTACGCTGGGTCTCAAGACAGAGGATTGAGCCAAAGTGAATATAGACTACCTGAATGGCTCTTCTTTTTTCTCCTTACTGACGCCTCCTGCTTGAATTGTTGTCCTCTTTACAAGAGAGATGGTGGAAACTGAACATTATGGAGTCCCCCGATTCTGACTGACCTCTGATGCCAACCCCATCATGGTGGTAACTCAAGTGGCTTCCAGCTGCCATCTTTCTTGTAATCTTTTCCTTGTCATTTTGGATGAGAGAGGAGTCAAGTGGGATAAATTAACAAATCATAAATTGAATTGTTCTCTAATACAACTGAGAGATCAGTTGTAAAGTCTTTCTTCTGCCACATCCTAGACTGCTCTACAAATAAAGGAGTGCTAACCGAAACATTTCGGCTGCCCAGAGGGTACTAGTGTGTGGGGAGAGGGGGATGTATGTGTGTCCTACTCTATTCTTACCAAGTGCTTTGTGACTGGAATGAAGTATAAAACCAAAAGGAAATATAAGCAATTGAATTAAAATTACTTACAACATGGCTGATTAAAAAGTAGGAAACAGCACTTCCACTAACAAGTGGATCCAGCGACAAATGCTGGCTGTAGTTTTGAGCTATCTCTGTCCTCACCTGCAACAAGCACCCAATCTCAGATTCTTGATTTCTAGCATTTCTGAAACAGCTTATCAAACACAGCTTAAATATTTTCCTATGTATAACTTCATTGCCATCCTGGCTTGCTAATTTTTAGTGGATGTGTAATTCTGAAACTAATGCTGTCAAACTTTTTGCCCCCGATGATACAGTTTTTAGGCACAAACAACTTTTGTCAAAGTACACAAAGAAACTTTCACATATTTTGTATCCTTGATTTGGAGAAAGACTCACTTTCTCTGTGATCTCTAGCAGATCTGCTTCCCTGAGTATTTATTGTTTGCATTGCTACATCACCTGCTAGGCCTGCTCAAAAATGAGGGCATTACTGCATATGCCACAAGAAGACACTCTCTTACTTAGGGGGGGTGATACCTTGCTGAAATCAATGGTTATTTTACTCCTTATTTCAAGAAATGCAGTTGTGCAAACCCTATGTGAGAAACTCCCTTGCTTAGGTGACTCTCCATGATTTCTGAAGAAATGGTATTTAAACGGTCTTGTCATCCATTTTCTCCATGTTCAGAAAACCAAGGCACTTGATTGAAGCTCAATATTTCTGTTCTTAAACCTTTACTTGGAATATACAATATCCTTAGTGCTTTGATAAGGTTGACCTGCTTTTTCTGTATCTATCTTAGTTACATCGCCCTGGTTCTTAATGGATGCATTTAATTTGAGACAAGTCTGTTTGAAATGACCTTGTTTGCCATAACGAAAAAAAAAGCCCGGAGACATCATTGTTTCTGAACTTGCAAGCACAGTATAATGATTTCTCCTTGCATTCACTGAAGGAAACAAACCCATTGTTCTTATGGTTGTGCACACATATTTATTTTGTCTTCTTTAAGATCCTGCACATTTTCTACTAGTTCTGCTAGAACAGAAAAATTGCTTTAATACATATAAATATATTAAACCCAGAGAGTTGTGTTTAAAGTGGTTTTTAAAAAGATTGTATTTTAATTGAGAGGAA
This sequence comes from Caiman crocodilus, assembly GCA_030014935.1. Taxonomy (NCBI): domain Eukaryota; kingdom Metazoa; phylum Chordata; order Crocodylia; family Alligatoridae; genus Caiman; species Caiman crocodilus. The sequence continues at coordinate 33,218,338 of JAGPOW010003395.1, forward strand.
AGAATAACTTGAGAACAATTTATTTTAACAACGGGAGTAGATCAATTTTAAAATAAGAATGGAAAACATAACCCTACAAAATTTAACTAACTGCAAAGCATTTGTCATAGGCAGGGGCTAGGATGTGAAATTTTGAATTACAAAGCTAATATGAGGATAGATTAGAGTGGGCAATTATTTGGGCTGGGGGGCCACTTAAGGAGTTTTGGTGAGCTGTCACAGGCCAGGTCAGCACCCCCTCCAAGCTCTCTGCTGTGCTGGGCACCCTCCTTCCTCTCCTTCCACAACACCTCACCAAAACTCACTAAATGGCTCTGCTCCGTGCTGGGCCAGGTGATTGGGAAGGGGCTGCAGGTGGGCAGGGAGCAGCATCTGGGAGGAGGATGGGCAAATGAGGCCTGGGACCAGGGTCACAGGGTGGTGATAGCATAGAGCCACGATCTGCTCCTTCTGTGGCCTTGCCCATAGAACTAGTGTCCATTGCAGGGGCATGCAGGCAGTGGATCATGACGCTGCCCTGGGGCCCCAGCCCCATGCTTCGGCTGCCTTGCAACCCCAGCCCTGACTGCCTATTTTGCTTCTGGATGCCACTCCTTGCCCATCTGTGCACCTTCCCACATGGGTCCTGCCCCCAGTGGTGGGTGTGGAGTGGACAGACCAGGGTACCCAGGCAGCTGGGCTAAGTCTGGAAGTGGTTTCAGCTGGAAGGTTCCAGTGCTGCTGGATCTGCCAGGAACTGAGTTTGCCCAGGGCCAGTAGGACTGCTTGCATGAGCCATGGCCCATGGCTGGGCTGGCCTTAGCCCCTGGGTGTGGCAGGGATGAGGGGCCTTCCACAGGCCAGACAATCCCTTGGTGGGCCTGATTCGGCCTGTGAGCCATATTTTGCCCACCCTGGGATAGAGTGTTATAGCCCTGATAGTCCAGGAAATAAACAGGAGGACAGAGGCTGTTTTGGATCTTTCATTGGACCTTTTTTGAAGCAACTCTTTAATTGGGACAGAAGTTAGATAAGTTTTTGGTCATATACTATGAAAGAAGACTTCAGGAACACCAGTTTTTGAAAAGTTGTCTATTGTCTTTGACAACTACACAGTTGATCCAATAAAAGATATTGGAAATCCTTGCTTCTCATAAAGTTGTAAATAATGATTTCCATAATATTTAAAAAGTCTTAAAGTCCTCACCAGTTGACTAACATGTTGTTCTTTCTGTGCATGATTTGATGAGAATTATCTGATACTAGTTTTATGCCAACTTTATTACAGGTTTAAACATCATTCCCACCTCCTCCCTTAGTCTGCAATATGACCATGGTCAAGTTCAGTCATTTTTCAATGCCTCCGTTTCCACTCTCTGAAAACTGAGATAATTGTGTTTTTCCTTAGGAAGTGATTTCAGATTTCTGAATGGAAAGCAGGAGATAAAATATTCATAGTATTATTCTTGTTGAACTATTTTAAATCACTATAGTTCTGAATACCATTACAGAGACGATCAGTCATTTTCTTATGGCAAGTTATCCTGTTTGAAGTTATCTCCCATGTAAAGAAACCATGCATAACTTAGCCCAAATGCAAACACATTGTCTGAAGCCTACTCACCTTAGCCATAAAATCCATAGGGCAAGAAAACCTCTCTCCTTTTCATTTAAAAAGGAAAGTATTATTCTAATGAATTGCTGCCCTTGTCCCTTTTCAACCCTCCATTAAAAAGTCCATAAATTCTTTGCCAAGAGACCAAATGGCTCTTACAAGCATGATTTGCACAGTGAACTACACATTTCATTTTTCCCAGGGTCCCATAAGCCCTAAAGCTAGCTCCAAAAGACACCAGGGATTGACAGCCTACCATTATGATCTATTACATCGTTCCTTCTTTTGCCTTTTCATGTCCTGTGTGTTCATTTTTCTTGGCACAGGGGCCTGTCATTTGACAGATGTAAGAAGTTTCAGTACCCCTCCTGTGCTCTGGTTTATAACAGAGTGGCCACATTACTAATTTAAATTAAGTGAGCAGTTACCTTAATTTCAGGCATTTTCTCATTACTAGGAATTCATGTATGATTGCCTGTTCTCAAACTTGGTGGTAGAGCTTTGATTTCAGGTTAGAGTCAAAAGCAGAAGGGGACCTAACCTCCAAAATTAATCCAGTATTGACTTAGATGAAGTTTAGTGAATGGATAAGTTTTGTATGGTTTTAATTTCTACAGAGGGAAGTTTGCACATATCACATTCTTCTAACTTTCTTCCTTTAAACTGTCTTATTTCATGTTGACTCATAACTTCTTTTTCATTTCTAAAGATTTCTGATTTTGTTTTTTGGACATGCAGCAGTTACTTGTATACCATACTAACCTTTCCCCTGAAAAATTTGACTTCCAAATTTAGAGTGCGTCTCCAAGATAGAATGCTGATTTTTCTGCCTAGAATAGCAGCAGTGCCATTTCTATTCAGGCAGTGCTGAGGGAGTCAACTGACTTAATGGCTCATTATAATTTGGTTCCTGCTAATTGTTCTTCACTCAACAGGTGTTAATGACCTGCTCCCCTTTTTAATGGTTTCAGTGATCCATTATACAAACTATCCTTACTTCAGCAAATTTCATGAAGAATTTTCAGTTTTAGTTACTGCAGGTCTTCCTGTTCTATAGCTCTGCAGGCTTTTTAGATCTTCAAAATCCTAGATCTGCCTAGGGAATCCAGTCTTCAGCAGCTAGTTTTAGCTTCTGCCTAAGCAGCCAGAGTCTGGTGTAAAAGCTATAAAATTATAAAATTGTTGGGGGGGGGATTGCCTCAGAAGGACAGGGAAGGGAAGTGAACTGAAGATTAGGCTTGGTCCCTGCTATATGCAGCCATAAATCTTGGGGGAAATTATGTTTTTATTTATTCTGCTTACCCCAAAACAATGTACAAGTCATATTTGGAGGCACATGGTATGTGAGAAAAAATGATATGCATGATCATGGTGGTACCAGCAGCGATACCTATATTGTTCTTTCATTGCCAGCTTCTGAAAACTGTATTTTAGCTGAAAATAAGGCTAGCATAAAAATACCATTGCAGATAGCAGGGTGAGATATTTAAGGGGATATTGTTGCACATTTCCTTAATTTAATTGTTTTTATTTACAAATTCAGATTTGGCTCTAATCCAAGTTGTCTTGCTTATTCCTCTAATGATCTTGCTAAATTCAGTTTAAAGAGGATAATTCAGGCTTCGTCTGCCCTGGGAGTTAGCTAAATTTAGCTGTCATTGACTTGAATTTGGGTTAACAAACCACAGGTGTAGATGAAAAGAGTGACAATTTGTAATAGTCAAGCTATTGCAACTGAGGCTATTGCTTTTGGAACCCTGTTCAGCCACTGATGGCTGAAGCCCAAGTACAGCTTCAGAGGTTTGGGATTTCAGTTTTGATTTGTAATCAGAGCCAGTTGCTGGTTTAAGGTTTTGTATCCCGGCTTATTCTGTGCCATGTATCTCCTTTTTTATACTTCAACTAAAGCACAGTGGTGAAACTCATCTGGGGTCACTGGTCCAGTCTGTGGACTGGATTGAAATCACCCCCCTGTCCTGCATGCAGTGCCCATGGCCTTATTTTGGGGTGTGCTCTGTACATGGTACACAAGCTGGACCCATGGCTGCACACACAACAGGGGGTTCAGGGCATGGGCTACATGCAAAACTCTGTCTCCCTCCCCTGCCCAAAGTGGCTCTGTATGCTGGCTCCAGGCCCAGTCTGGATCAGGCTGCAGGCTGCCTTTGGGTTCATTTATCCATGCAGTTAAGGCAACATGATAAACTCTGGCACAGTTTGCATCAGTGCCAGCTTCTCCCAGGTGCCGTGTCTACATGTGTGTCTGAGACTGCAGCAGTTTGAGCTGGGTAGAGCAGCCCTGGGCTGGCAGCAGACTTGGGGGATCATGCCTGAGCACTCTCAAGGATGGTGTTGGGTGTCAGAGATGCTGGCTGGGGCACAAGAGTGCTGAAACTGTGGAGCCATGTGGCTGACCCCCTAAGCCTGCTGCCAGCCCATAGATTCATAGATGCTAGGGTAGGAAGGGACCTCAATAGATCATTGAGTCCGACCCCCTGCATAGGCAGGAAAGAGTGCTGGGTTTAGATGACCCCAGCTAGATGCCTATCTAAACTCCTCTTGAAGACCCCCAGGGTAGGGGAGAGCACCACCTCCCTTGGGAGCCCTTTCTAGGCTTTTAACTGTGAAGAAGTTCTTCCTAATGTCCAGTCTAAATCTGCACAAGGTTGCCTCTCAACCCAGGGCTACTCCACCCACACTCAAAATGCTGCAGTCCTGGTAACTGTCCACACATGCATTTCTGCACAGTAAATGACTCTACCGTAAGATAGTACTGTCCCCTTTCTACAGTAAGATAGTACTGAGTTAATTAACTTACTGTGTCCTAATTCCAGCACGTGTGCAGATGCTGATGCTTTACTGTGGAGCTAATTAGTCAACTCCACATTAATGTGCACGTGTAGATGCACTGTGTGCCAAAGTCAGTGAGCAAGGCTGGTGTACCAAGACCCTGCATGCAACCCTGCCACAGATCCCCTGTGCTGCATGCAGCATGTAGGGCCAGTCCAGCCCATGCACTGCATTCAGTGCAGAGGGGTCAGTCCACCTACAAGCTGAACCATGTAACTCTATGCCCTGACTTAAAGAAATAGATTAGCATTCATGAATTCTTTTCTAAAGCAGGGGTGCTTAAGCCCTGGCCTATCTAGCCTGTGGAGCCAGGTCATCTGGCCCAGGGAATCCCCATGGGTTAGGAAATTTGGCAGTGGAGGAATAGTTGAAACTCTGTGGCCAGATCCAGGCCCAGGCCCAACCATTGCATACCTGGATGGGTCTGGGGATGGGATGCTCACTGTCCTCATCCTCTGCCCCCTCCCTCACAAATCCAAATTGGGAACAGGCCAGTCCCCACACCTTTGCCCCTGCCTTCCATCCTCCCTCATGATTGTGGAGTGGGCCTTCCCTAATGCCCCAACACCAGGCTTGAGACCATACTGCTCTTCCTCCCCCTCCCTGCAATCCCACATACAGATCAGGTCAGGGGGATGCATCCCGGTCATGGGTGGCTGGATTGGAATTGGTTGCATACCTTCTCCTGGTTGGATCAGGCTCCTGCCACACTGATTCTGTATGCTGGATTGAACTCACCGGCTAGATCTGGCCTGTTGATGAACCAGGCACTGCCCATCAGGTTCAGGGTTGAAAAGGTTGGGGACCACTGGGCTAGAGTATTCTTTAATTGATCTAAGTAGCTTTCTGAGTAACTTCTCTTAGCTTTCTGTAAATCTTCCAGTTTTGCCACTGGATCATATTTTAAGGTATCCGTTACATTTTAGCTGCATCTTCATTACTCTCAACATTCTCCAAAAGAACAAGGAATTTATTGACCACAGCCTGGTCATCACAATGGGGCTCATAGGCATAAATCATTTCAGTTGTTTTATTTCAGGATTGTGCTTATCATTTTGTGCCTTCACAAACACAAAGCATGGACAGCATTGAGAAATTCATACTTTTCAGGATGTTTATTTGGTTCCTTAAGTGTAAAATTCTGGAAAGGTAATAAGGTAAACAAGTTTAACACAAATCCTACTACTGTGCAGTAAAGCATCACCATCTATACATGCTCACATTTTACTATGCAGTAAATCAGTCTACTGCACAATTAGCCTACTACCTATAAATACAGGTAGTAAACTAACTGTGCAGTAGATACTGTGCAGTAAAATATGTATAGATGCTGGCCAGGAGCCAATTTGCTTGGTGAGCCTAGCCAGCACGTAGCCAAAGGGGACAGGGAAGCTCTCCGTCCCCAGTCTGGTGCTGCTCAGCTCCCCAGCTCCCCACAGGAGCTAGCAGCTGATCCAGGCCAGGACTGAGGAGCTCTCTGTCCCATCCCCTGTCCCTGCTCTCTGCATGGAGCTGGCTGCTCTGGGGAGTTAGGAGGGATTGTAACTCCAGCCCTTGCTTATCTAGAGAAGCCAGCTGGATTCCCTGCTGCATGGAGCTGGCTCCTCTAAAGGACAAGTGAGGGCTGGATTCCCCACCCCTGGTTACTCCCCAGAGCAGCCAGCTCCATCTGACACAGCTGGCTGCTCCAGGGGACACAAAGGGCTGAATTCCCTGCCCTCTTCCCCCTTCCCAGAGCAGCTGGCTCTGTGCCAAGCAGGGCAGTCGCTGGTGAGCCCTGTGCCCCCCTGCCTGGCAGAAGGCTTATGTAAAACTGCCCCACACCCTGGATAGTTTCCAGCAACCCCCTTAAGTGACAGGGGGCTTGCTGGCAGCTGTGTAACTGGATGTGCATTGGGTCAGGAGAGCTCTGTCCCTTGCAGGGGCAGCTCTTTCCTGGAACCATGCACATCAGGTCCCCTCCCAATGTGCATGGGGTCAGGAGACAGCTGCTGCTGCACCTGGCAGAGCTCTCCTGGCCCCAGGCCCACAGGGACCACCCTGTACCCCTTGCCAGCCTGCCTGCTATCAGAGGGCAGGGATCCTGGAGCTACCCCTGGCTGCTGCAGGGGTGCGGAGGAGGGCGGGAACAGCCCTGTATCAGGCTGCTCCAAAGGGGGAGTAGGCTTACTGTGCAGTGTTTTTACTGCACAGCAAACCTACTTCAAATTAATAGCATGTGTAGATGTGCCCTGTATGGCATAACTTTATGCTGGATATGGTTTCATAGTTAGTAGAGTCAGAAGAGACCTGAGCAGATCATCAAGTCTGACCCCCTGCCATGGCAGGAAAGAGTACTGGGGTCAAACAACTCAGCAAGGTGTTCATCCATCCTCCTCTTAAAGACCCCCAAGGTAGGAGCCAGCACCACTTCTCTTGGAAGTTGGTTCCAGATCCTAGCCGCCCTGACAGCGAAGTAGCACCTCCTGATATCTAGCCTGAGTCTACCCTCTGCCAGCTTGTGACTGTGATTTCTAGTCACTTCTGGTAGTGCTCAGGGGAACAGGGACTCTCCCAATGCCTGCTGGTCCCTCCTGACTAATTTGTAACAGGTCACTAGATCCCCCCTCAGCCTTCTCTTGTGGAGGCTGAACAAGTTCAGGTCCCTTAGCCTCTCCTTGTAGGGCCTGTCCTGCTGCCCCCTGGTCATGAGAGTGGCCCTTCTCTAGACAATCTTCATGTTGTCCACATCCCTCCTGAAGTGCAGCGCCCAGAACTGGACGCAGTACTCCAGCTGCGGCCTGACCAGTGTTGCATAGAGGGGGAGGATCACCTC
>JAGPOW010003395.1:33226769-33260230 GCA_030014935.1 Caiman crocodilus
TAATAGGGATGCACATGTAGACACCGAGGTATTTTTTTACTGAAGAGCTAGTTAGTCAGCTTTGTAGTAAATATCTTGTGTAGAGGTAAGCAGTTTGATAAATTCAGCAGCAAGAGCAATTGAGCCTTAGATGCCATTGTAATGAGGACTGATTGATGTGCGCCGCTTGTGGTGGCTGCCAAAGGAAGTAGGCGTTATAGAAGGTCAGAGTGAGGCTTGTAGACTGAACAGAGATTTTCCTGCTTGAGGACAGACAACATTTGTACACATGCTTGTGCTGCAGCACCGGGCATTTCTAAAAGTGCCTGTGCTGCGGCACATACATTTATAAACAGTGAAATGCATGTCAGCACTAAGAAATGGCTCGCTTTTGAACTAAAATGCATCAAAGGTGCTTGAACCACTGTCATTTTCTCAGCATTGATGCATATTTTGGTGTTTATACAAATGTATATGACATAGCACTGGGCGCATCAGCTCTGGCGCCCTGGATTTTCGTGTATAAATGTCCCTAGTGGCTAAATTATCAGCTGCAGAATGTGTGTTGAAAGAAAAGAATACAGAAGGAGCTGAGATGTAAAGCTGACATACTGAGCTCCTTGGGCGCAAAGCTCATGATATTTTACTCCTGTGGATTTCTCTTGTTTGTTTCTACTGTGCTCAGGGAAACAGGCTTGTGCGTAGTCTTTTATTTTTTAAATAAACAAGATTGCAGTGAATATAATTGATTTATATTGCCAATATCTTACTCAAATGAAATAACTGCAAAGCTCTGAACACTGGCTCACCTTTTTGCCAGCGGTACAGAAGTGCTATTTAGTTTGTCGCTCCCATCTTAATATTCAATACCTAACTTGGATCCTCCCATTTTTAGCTATTTGAATTCCTCTAAGACAATTGCTCAACCTTAAAAATAACAATGCACATGTAACAGAACAGTAGATTCTGAAATGCTTTTAAAGGCGATTATTGTTATGTCTGTCTCGTATGTATCTGGCTCGTGATCCCAGGACATAGCCACTGGCACAGCTCAGTGCAGGTTGTCTGCGAGGGCAGGTAGGGTCTGTTTGCAGTTGTCCGCCTTGACGATGGCTGTGTCTGTTGCAAGTATGGTAGATTTGCAGATCTGAATGCTTCTAAGGCTTCTCCTGCTGTTTCTGATGAAGAGTCTCTCACTATATTCTTTGATCCTCGAGGATTAAAGTTCCATTTTTTTCTTCCATGGAAACAGGTGTATGGTATGTCTCCTGTTTTATACGAATCCTGATGATTGCTCTGATATGCCATTGAACATTTCCATCCCAGATGATGGCAGATTTGTTATGTAGGGCTAATGACTTGTTGGCTGTTAGTTATTCTAATTTATTTTCAAGGTGGACTATCTGTCAATCTGGAGAGTGATTTTTGTCTTCCCTAGTTTAATTTGTTTATCTGCTAATTGCTCTTATTTGTATTTTGAGGACTTGGAGGCTTTTCCAGGGGAAGTCATGACTGAGAAATGACAGAATAGTTGCTAGCAAGATATAAATAACACATTGTAAGAGTTATATACGTCAAATCCTTGCTTTGTGGTCACACACCATGTAACATTCGAATCTTTCATAATATAAAAAACCTGCTGCTAAAAATATACATTTGTAGCAAACAAATTAACCAACATAAACATGTACCCCACTCTCATTCTCCCAACAAATTTTTATCTGAAAAGTAAGATGAGCCAGAGGCCCATAAAAGCAAACAATTTTGGTATTGATTTTACATGGAAGGTTCTCCAGTACCTTTGTGAAGAGTGGCAGTATAAACCCTGAAGATATGTACAACTTGAGAGACAATTGGACATCACTGACTTTGCTGTTTGAGTCTAATTTTGGCCTTTAATGAAATGCTGCTATGAAAAACAAGCAAACAAGGAAAATCTCAAAAGCCTTCTTAACAAGTGTTGGGACATCGTGTTTATTAAATTCACTTTCCTATCAGTTGTAGGCATACGAGATATCAGCTGGCTGGGAGTCAAAACACCCTGATAGCTGAACTGGCTGTTGTTACCAGAAGCATTTCACTGAGAATCTTTAAAATTATTGTCTTTCAGACTTTGTCTAATTAAAGCATGTTTACAAGCTCATAAAGACTGATTTTGTAAGAAGCTGAAACTACCTAAGTCAGTCTTTCATTTCACCTACTAACACTTGCTGAGTCTCCTAATCAGCTCAGCTCACTGCCTTTAAGAACACTCTGATATTGTCTGCTACACTGAGAGACAAGACATGTTGTTGTATGTTACATTAGGAAAATCTAGCTAGCCATTAGAACTGGATAAGGAATTAGCTGGTGGCTTTATAACACAGATTTTATTGATACACGGGTATTTCCATCCCACCTATTTCAGCTGACATGACAGGGTGACTACTGATTGTTTTGGAAGAAAGTACCCTTTTTTCTTTACTAAGGGTCTAGTTCACCTGCTGCCCAAGTCAATAACAGAACCTAAGGAAAACTTTCAAAATAGATCTTCACTGACCTCTGTGTTTTTGTACGTGGTTTGCTAGATTTTGCCTTCTTCCCATAACTAATTTTGGTTTGGATCAGAATTCCCAAATCAGATGTTTGCTGATTTTATAAATGAGAAACCACAGTTAGATTCACCAGGGAAGCACTGATACAGTGCTGAAGCAGGGAAGCAGGGAAGTGGCAGACTTTGAAAATATAAAATATAAATTTTTTTAAAATATTATATTTAGTAAGTTTCAGCTTTTTAATGGATTGTCAATTTGGAAATCTCAGTTTCTGAAGGAGTTCTGAGGACTCTTTGCAATCAATAAAATAACTATTCAGGGACTTGCTTAACCCATCAAAACAACATAATTGTATGTCTTCAGGGAGGCTATAGATAAGCAACTTCAAACAGAGAGAACAAAAATATTGGACGTGAACCCATTTGTCAACTTTAAAGTCCCTTATAGATTAACAATAACATTTAAACTGGAAATCTCACCTGCCATTTTAATGCTTCTTGAGTCTTCAGCTTCTATGACCTGAAAGTCTGAACCAGGGTCGGGCAATTATTTTGGGCAGAGGGCCGCTTGCTGAGTTTTGGCAAGCCATCGAGGGCTGCATGACAGGCAGCCCAGGGTAGATAAATATTTATTTTCTAACTTTTTTAGGGGCCCTGCGGGCTGCATAGAGTGGCCTGCTGGGCCTCACCCAGTCCCGGGCCACATTTTGCCAACCCCTGGTCTGAACCATTGTCCAGGATCCTCACGAACAGCCACACAATATTTGTTTTATATGCAGTAGCTAGAAGCCCCAACAAAATCAAAGCCAGCTGCTGTACACTAGGGCTGTGAGAAATTTCACTGGCTTTTTCGTTTCGATGCTGTTTCAGCTTGTTTTGAGCTTGAAACAGTAAAACTGAAGTGAAATGAAGGGCTTTAAAACAGCTTTGAAACAAAACAAAGGGCAGTCAATAAGTTTTAAAACGTTTTGGGTTTTGAAGCTCAAGCTGGGCTTGCCTGCTGGGAAACAGAAAGAAGAGGGGGGAAGCACTGCTCTCATACTGACTGACTTTGTGGCTGGCTGGTGACTGTGACCCTTCCCTGAGGTTCCTCCCAATCCCAGTGCTCTGGGGGAGGGATGGGAAACCAGCATAAAAAGCAGCATTGTTTGAGCTGGCCTGCTTTCTGCCTTGGAGTCGGACAGTTAATAAGCCATCTTCCAGCAGCTCGGAGCATTAGACAACAAAGGCTACTACTAGCATTGATTTGAATGATTCGCTATTTGCTTGCCCAGGGATTTTATAGTCCTGGCCTGCCCCTCCTGGTCACATGACTAGCTGGCCAGGCTCAGCATTTAACCCCCTCCTTACTGGCATTCTGGCCTTAAAGGGGCCAACCTCTCTTCTGGTGACAGGTCTAGCATTCCCTGTTACATGCCCCCCCCCCAACTTCTCTTTTATCCAGGGTCTTCCCTTCCCCTCTGAACCCTTTTCCTCTTCATATTGTCGTGACAAGAAGTCAGCACTTATGTTCTCAGTCCCTGGATGATGCTTCACCACAAAACAGTATGGTTGAAGACTGAGAGCCCATCTCATCGGCCTTGCATTATCAGTCTTCAAGCTTTGAAGCCATCGCAGGGGTTGTGGTCCATGATTTACGTGAACTTTTGACCTAACAAATAATAACATAGCATTTCTATGGCCCATGTGATCACCAAACATTCTCTCTCTCTTGTTGCATCATTCTGCTCAGGTGGGTGCAACTTTCTACTTATCTTATGCTATTGGGTGTTCTTCTCCTTCCTCCATTTGGATCAACACCACACCAATAGCCCAGTATGATGCATCTGTCAATACCATAAAGGGTTTATTGAAGTCTGGCATACATAGTAGTGGCCGTGAATACAGTGCATCCCTTACCTTTTGGCATGTCGCTTCTGGTGTCCATCTCCCTTTGGTTGGAGCTGCCGCCCTTATGATTTCGGTCAAGGGCACTGCTAAATCTTTAAAGTGAGAAATAAATTTCCTATAATAATTTGCCATTCCCAAGAAAGCCCTCGCATGTTTCTTTGTTCATGGAATTTGACACTTCTTTATTGCTTCTATCTTATCCAACAGAGATTGTAATTCACCATTTCCTACCCGAAACCCAAGGTACCGTGTTTCCTCCTTTCCAGTTGTGCACTTCTTTGGGTTGGTGGTTAACCTCACCTTCCTTAAGTCTTGCAGGACCACTTGCAGTGCTGTTAAATGCCCCAACCAATCTGCAGTATACACAATAATGTCATCTATATAAGCCGTAGTGTAACCCCCACGGAGACCCAGTATTCTGTCCATTAGCCACTGAAATGTCACAGGAACCCCGTGTAATCCGAATAGCATGCATTGGAAATGGAATAGGGCCCATGGTGTGGCAAAGGTGGTCTTTTCTTGGTCCTCAGGTGCTCAGGGGAGCCGCCAGTAGCCTTTTATTAGGTCCAACATGGAGATATAGCTGGCTTGCCCTATGTTCTCCACCATTTCATCCACCCTTGGCATTGGATAAGCATCAAACTTTGCAACTGCATTTACTTTTTGGAAGTCAATACAGAGCCTAATTTTTCCATCTGGCTTTGGCATGGCCATAATGGGGCTGTGCCAGTCGCTTCGGGACTCTTGTATTGTGCCGTTTTCTAACATCATTTCAAGCTCCTCTTTTATTTGTCCTTGAAGTTGTTGTGGGATTTACCTCCAGTTCTCGTGAATCACCCGGCCTGGAGGGATCCTTATTCGATGTATCATGCCTCGAGCCTCCCCGAGGACCTTCTGGAACACGTCTCCATATTCCTTCACTAGTTTCATTGCCTGTCGCCTCTGCTCTGCAGAGAGTCATGGAGCTACTTCCACATGACTTCTCCCCTCCCTCTCCCTCAGGGAGGGTTCTAGTTTCGTTTCGTCTGGTTGGAGGGCCAAGTACAAGCACTCTTGTTCTTGCCATGGTTTCAGCATGTTAATGTAGTGTACCTGTTTTTTCTTTTGCCTGTCTGGCTAATGTACTTCATCATCTACAGGCCCTATTTGGCATGTTATTTCATAAGAGCCCTGACATCATGCTAGTAACTTACTCTCCTGGTCCGGCAACAGAACCAGTACGCAGTCTCCTAATTCAAATCTCCTCTCTCAAGTCGCTCAATTGTAATGGCTTAATTGCCACTCTTGGGCCTCCCTCAGATTTCCTAAAGCTTCCCTCCATGCTGACTCCAGGCATTCTCTCAGTTGGATCATGTATTGAACCAGGTGCCGCTCTTTACTTTTGTTGTTCTTCCCAGCTTTCCTTGATCAAATCATTTTTGACCTGGAGGGATGTGGGCAGTGGGGTCCCCCAGGGCTGGGTCCTCAGACCCGTGTTCTTCAACATCTTCATCAGCGACTCGGACGAGGGGGTAAAAGTATCCTATTCAAATTTGCTGATGACACTAAGATGTGGGGGGAAGTGGGCACGCTAGAAGGGAGGAATATCCTGCAATTGGACCTGGACAGGTTACAGGGGTGGGCAGATGAGAACAGGATGGGTTTCAACACTGACAAGTGCAAGGTACTGTACCTGGGGAGGAAGAACCAGCAGCAGACCTACAGGCTGGGGAACTCCCTTCTTGTCAGTGCAGAGGCAGAAAAGGATCTTGGAATCATTATTGATGCCTAAATGAACATGGGCCAACAGTGTGGGGACACGGTCAGGAAGGCCAACCATACCTTGTCATGCATCCACAGATGCATCTCAAGCAGGTCCAAGGAGGTGATCCTCCCCCTCTATGTGGCACTGGTTATGCCGCAGTTGGAGTACTGCGTCCAGTTCTGGGTGCCGCACTTCAGGAGAGATGTGGACAGCATTGAGAGGGTTTAGAGGAGGGCCACCTGCCTGATCAGGGAGCAGAAGTGCAGGCCCTACGAGGAGAGACTGAGGGACCTGAACCTGTTCAACCTCCACAAGAGAAGGCTAGGGGAGATCTCGTGGCCTGTTACAAACTAGTCAGAGGGGACCAGCAGGTATTGGGGGAGTTCCTGTTCCCCCCGCCCCCCTCCCTGAGTACTACCAGGAGTGACTAGAAATAAGTCACAAGGTGGTAGAGAGTAGATTCAGGATAGATATCAGGAGGCGCTACTTCACTGTCAGGGCAGCTAGGATCTGGAACCAACTTCCAAGAGAAGTGGTGCTGGCTCCTACCCTGTAGGGGGGTCTTTAAGCAGAGGTTAGATGAACACCTCGCTGGGGTCATTTGACCCCAGTACTTTTTCCTGCCATGGCAGGGGGTCAGACTTGATGATCTGCTCAGGTCCCTTCCAACCGTAGCAACTATGAAAATCCAGAGTTCCTCTTGGTTGCTGTCTGGAAAAGGGGAATTCCTCTTGGTTGCCGTTCAAAAGGGGAAATCCCTGTGGAGGCTTGGGGTCCCTCTCTTAGTGCATACAACAAGGGCAGCAACATGTGATCCCACTTCTGGGGGCTCTCTTCCACAAACGTCTTCAGCGTCTGTTTCAGGGTCCTGTTAAAATGCTCCAGTAGCCCATCGGTTTCTTCCTCAAATACACAAGATGTAATTTCTTCTTTGGTCAGTCAACAGTTCTTTAGGGAGCCCCATTTGGGAGAATATTTTAATAACTCCTCTGCCACCTTGGATGCCTGCATAGGTATGGCCTCCGGGTACCTTCTTGTATAGTCCAGGAGGACCAAAATAAATTGATGCACAGCACTGCTTCTTGGCAGTGTCCCCACAATATCCACGGGCATCTGATCAAAGGGGACTTCCACCAAAGACAGCATACTAATGAGATTCTTGGAGGATTACTAGGGCTCACTGCGCATCTTGCCCTGTATTACTGTATACTTCCTTTATTAACCCCTGCCAAAGAAATCTTCCCCTAATGTGAGCTTTGGTCTTGTCTCACCCCAAATATCTGCCCATAGGAACTTCATGAACTACTTTCAGTAGGGCGTTTCGGTATCATCAAGGTAGCAGCAATTGTACTACTTCCTCTTCCCCAGGTTTTCCACATTCAACTCTATATAATAGATCATTCCTCACCTCAAATTTTGGAGTGGTCTGCATCACCTCTGGTTGCAACACCTCCCCTTTCTGTTGTGCTAGGTGTTCATGGAAGGCATAGCAAAACCCTTTTTTTCAGCTCTGTTCCAATCAGAAATGTTCATTTTCCCACAAGTGTGCCACATCCACATCCTGTTCTGCTTCTTCCTCTGATAGGGGTAGTTCAAGCTCACCAGAAGATGCCTCTGCTGTAAGATCATCCTCAGGTACCACCTGAGACCTCGCGGTCTTGCTCCTCTTTTCCCTGCTCCCAGTGGTCTCCAGCTGGGGCCTTCTTCTGATTCCTCAGAGACTTTCCCCCCAGTGTGACTAGGGTAGTATTGTGGAGCAGCTCAATTTTTCCTCAGCCCTCTCAAACTGTATGCCTTGGCTATGACTGTCAGAAGCTCCAGCCAGTCGCATCCCAGTGTCATCGGGTAGGGTAAGTGCTCAGCCACTCCAACTAGCATGTGGCATATTTTCTCGCCTATTTGCAAAGTAACCCACATTTGGGTCTTGTCTTTGAGCCTCCCTATACCAACACTGAATGCTTATCTGATCCACCACTTCCCTCTCTCTTCTTGGTAAGATGTCTCTTCGCACTATTGTGGGTGGTGAGCCCGAATCCAACATAGCCCATATCTTTTGTCCCTCAAGCCTCAAATCTACCATTACAGTGGGCCATTCCTCTCATGGCTCAGGGCAAACCCTGGCATCATACCCACAAATGCCCTCGTTTTGTTGGTATACCCCTCACCAGCTTTTCTAGCAATGCCTGTTGTCTTTCTGCTTGTTTCTGCAGACCGTGGACCACTTGACATGTGAATTCCAATACCTGTTGTTGTGCCTCTAAATCCAAGGCTTGGGTCTGTCCAGTCTTTCCTGCCTCCTTCTTGGATCCAAGGGTTCTTTCTTTCATTTGGGCCAGCCATCATCTGAGGGTACATGTTACAGAAGGAAAATTCCCAGTCAGTGCACCAATGTAACAGGTCACCCTCCCCAGTGACATCTTCTCTGTTAATCCGCGCCTTACGTGGGGCACCGTTGGAGTCTTCTTTAAGGTTCTTATGTCCTGCTCTTTACTTTTCTGCCATGCCTTGATGGAAATTATTATGCTGATGTTCTTGTAAGCGGGAGACTGCCTATTGTGTTTTGTATGTTGGGGCCTTTTGCCTCCATGGGCCTTGACTCTGGTCTTTCTCTAGGTAGGCCTCCCTGTCTAAACCCACCAAACAGGGTTTGACTCGGAGGCTGTAGTCTTTTTCGGTGTCTAAGGACTCACGGTACTCTTTTCTGCTCCACTCTGGAGCCCAGCCTCCCTGGCCACTGGCCCCCACAGCCAGAGGATCACAGGTTCAAAACCAGGGAATCGCCACAAACTCACATAATCTCCATCCAAAAAATAAATAAATAAATAAAATTGCACCACAGGTGCACCAGACCATCCTGGCCTTTTAAGATGATGCCTTCTGGTACAGGGATCAGGCCACCCCAAAATCCTGAGCCCACACTGGCATCTATGTATCTCTAAAGGCCATGCCTTTTCTGGCATTGGGGTCTGAGCCCCAAAAGTATTACCCTTGCTGGCACTGGCATCTGAACCCCCCCAAAGCCACACCCTCACTGGTGCTGGGCTCCCCACTCTGTAGTGGGCCCCCAAATGAGGCCTCCTTCCCCTGATAGTGTCACCCAAACCACTTGAGTTAGTCAATAAAAAAAAAAATATATAAACAGTCCTGTCCATGGGCAATAGCTGCCACCCAAAAATGTAATTAAGGAAGGCAGCATGAACAGTTTACATTTTCACAGCATTCATGCTTCGGCTCCCCACCGTCTGCTATGGACTTCCTTCTGGGGTTGCTGCTATCCCTCCAGGGTCCTTTGTAATTCCCCTCATCCAGGCTTTGGACCACTCACCCAGCCTCTCTGGAGCTCTGGGATGCACTCCTTCCTCTTTGGTTGCTGGCCCCTACTGCTGCTCTGCCCAGGGATTTTATAATCCTGGCCTGCCCCTTCCAGTCAGCTACCTAGCTGGCCAGGCTCAGCATTTAACCCCCTCTTTACTGGCACTCTGTGCCCAGAAAGTTCTGGCCTTAAAGGGGCTGACCTCTCTTCTGGTGACAGGGCTAGGGTTCCCTGTTACAGAGATACATTTATATTCTATTTGTATACATGTATAATATGTGGCATGTTACATATCTTATTGAATTTATATAAGAACACAGATACATTTATATATTTTTATAAAAACAAGACACTATGAAACATACTATGAAGCATGGTGGAAATGCAGCTGGCAAGCCTTCAGGGAGGGATGGGAGAGGGGGTAGAGGAAGGGGTGTAAGTTTCCCTCACTTCCCTGCAAACTGAGACACAATCTCTTTCCTACAAATAGCAAGGAGATGGGAGCAGTACCCAGATGGAAAACACATGGAGACACCAGGCAACAACTGCACACCAGAATGAGTGCATACCAAAAATCTTTCAAAGACAACAGAACACCACCTGTCTCCAGTCTCTCAGGCCTGATACTCAAAGGGAATTTGCAAACCACTCTTCATAGACAAGCCTATGAACTTCACTTAATCAACTTCCAAGGTACAGAAACTCATGGACTCAATATAGACATTGGAATTCTGACACACTGCAACCTGCCATCTGCCGGACATCTGACTCCTCAGGTACCTCACCACTTTTACCTGTGCTGCTACTTTCCCCTTCTCTTCCCCCCACTCCCCCCGCCTGCCCCTCACCCCCTGACACCTCCATTTCCATTTTCACTGACTGGCTTTCTTTCCTGCATTTCATGCTAGTCTCCAGCTTCTTTTCTTTACTATTCCTTCCATCCAGAAGCAGCACACATACACACCGACTGCAGGTGCTTTCTCAGCCTGACAAAGGGTTTTTCAACCTGAAAGCTTGCTAAGATATATTTATGTAACTATTCAGTTGGTCTGCTAAAAGATACCAGGATAGATTGGCCCAAGACTAGCTTGTCTACCAGTGGCACGTCCTTAGACCAACATCCCTAGTACCTGACTGGAAGGGGCAGAGCTCTGGGCACATCTAAGCCCTAGGGCTGGGGCTGGCAGGGAGAGTTGTCTGGCAGCTGCTGGAGAAGAAGCTCCTACAGGAGATGAAAGAAAGGCTCTATGACAGTTTGGCTGCCTGAGATGCTGCTGGTGCTACTGTGCTGCTGCTCACTAAGTTATTATTTTACCTGTTGTTATTTGAAGCAGTGGACCAGAATGAGGCTATAGGGGAGGAGGAGGACTCATGGGGGCACACTACTGTGTAGTGTAGAGGCCCTAGCACCAGTGAGAGTGCCTTAACACACACACACAGTGTCACCCATGTGATGGGTTCTGCTTGTCAGCAGCCTGAGGTACAATTTCCCAGAAATCCCTGCCTCTATCTCCTTGAAAACTAGTAGGTTTCATGGGCTCAGCAGGGGCTACCATGCCAGCAGTTTTCACCCCACTGTGCTTTAGCACGCACATATGGTACAAGTTTTGCTTTCAAGATTTCAAGGTGCAGTGTCCCTACACCCTACAGTCCCTACACCCACCTATCTCCTTGAAACTTGGCAGACCTCATGACCTCAGAAGGTGCTACTGCCTCTACAAGTTTCAACTGAATCAGGCAAGAAATGACAAAGTTATAGGCTATTTTGTGCTTCCCCATTATAGCCGAAGGGCAAAACGTTGAAACAGTGAAACAGTTTCGACAAAATGAAATGGAACAGTGGTTTTGAAATGAAACGCTGTCCCATTGAAATGTTAAAATGGAAGTCAAACCAAAACAGCACTGTTTCATACAGCCCTATTGCACACACACTAAACAGGAGCGTGCCCTGAAGAATTTACATTGGGAATTGACAAGACTGACAAAAAGAAGTTCAAAGGAAACTATGTTCCCATTTTACACATGGGTATTCTGAGGCACTGATAGATTGAGGCCTTAGTCATATGGGACTGGCTGCCCATAGGTATCCCCCTTCATCGATGTTAGCCCCTTCAGCTACCTATTCTTTACACAATTTTGCATCAGGTAAGGTCAAAGCCTTATTTTTTGACCTAGGCAGCCACCAGCTAGACCCAGAGGAAAGGAAGCATTGTTCACCCAGAGGGAGGCAATTTATCAATAAACCTTCTTTATTTAGGCCTCCCTTTTTTTGAAAGCCAAGGACAGGCCAGGGTTTGAGCAACCCAAGTTCTGACTCATCCAGTGGAACATCAACCTGTCTCACAGTGGGAGATCACTGCACGACTAATTAATTAATTGCACTTGGGTGTGAGGTAAGTCCCTGTTAGTGGGTATACAGGAAGCTGAAAGCTTATTTGAAGCTGAAGGCTTGTGTGGCAGTGGCACCACATTGTACAAAAGCATTACTTGTGCCTGAAATGTGCAACATTATATATGTTGAGTTAGTCCTATGGAGTTCAAAGGCCCATTATACAGGCTCATGGTTATAGTTCTGGCAGGTGACATCAGGAGACTGAGGTACAAAACCCTGCATTCACAAGGATTTTCTACATGACCACTGGAAAGTCACTTAGTGTCTCTGTCTTGGTTCCTGATCTGGGAGTAGTAGTGCTCCTCTAGCTTGCATCTATTTTCTCATGCATGAAGTGAGGTGTTCGGACACTATCATGATGTGAGCTATTAAGAGTGGCTATAAACCTGATGCTCCTTCTCTTTATTATGGAAAGTTTGTGCAGTAGAACAAACAAAAGAACACTGAGGACCTGGCTGTCACTTGTGTGTAGCATGGTGCCATATTCACCTAACTTCATTAATCACTTTTCTCTCTCCCCCTTTAAATCTAGAGTTCCTCACTCCGTCTTCTTTCCGTTTTCTGTTTAAAAATTACCTAGCATGATAAAACAACATCATCCTTTTATTTTTTTCTCTTGAAACACTTTGTTTGTTCCAGTTAACATTCTGTACCAAGCCTTAGCTTTCTGCCTTCATTCTTTGGAATATGAATGTAAAATTTGGAACAGGAGAAAGCATTTCTAAAGCAGGAGGAGGAGTAGTGAAGGAGACTGAACTTTTTGCTATCCTGCAGCCTATTTAATTAACTGAATTGATCACTTCCTGAAAAGGATGAAGAATGACTTGATAGAATGGAGAGG
The DNA here is from genome assembly GCA_030014935.1 of Caiman crocodilus. Taxonomy (NCBI): domain Eukaryota; kingdom Metazoa; phylum Chordata; order Crocodylia; family Alligatoridae; genus Caiman; species Caiman crocodilus. Next base: position 33,239,462 of record JAGPOW010003395.1, read on the forward strand.
GTGAACACTTCCTTTTTAGGAGAGGGCTAACTTATTTCTGTCACCCCTACTGACTTTTTAAATTACTCTCTGCAGATCCCCACAGAGGGCTTGTTGGGGAAAAATGATTTTTTGTATTTTGAACTTCAGAACCTCTGGGGTGATCAATGACTTTATGACATATTCTTCCATCAGTGCATAACTTTATTTGCCAAACTACCTCTTAATGCCAAAATTAGTCAATTTCTTAGAGTAAATAAGAACAAGTGTTTTTAGTTCATATTATTTTTATATCTGAAATCACCAAACTGACATTGGTAAATGCTTTTAAACTCTCTTATTGGTAAAATTTTCTGAATTAGGCATGCAAAAATGGTGCACGTATGTATGTGTGTATGTGCAATGTGTGTAATATATATGAGTATTCTGTGGGCACATGAATTTAAGTGGGCTTAAATGCAATGCTCATTAAATGAATGTGGATTAAGCAGGTTTTGAAAGCAGGTGTCTAAATGTGGTGGGTGTTAGACTCCAACTCCATGCAGTGCCCAGTGATTGGGGAGATAACGATCTAATTGCCCATGGATCCTGTTATTCATTAGCCAGAGCAAAGAGGGAGCAATCACCAGCAGACATCGCTCGCAACAGCTTTATTGAGAATGGAGACAGCTTTAGGTGAGCCCCCTCGCAGACATCCAGTCTATGAACATGAGGAGCAGTCTTGAACAATAGTTCTTTTCACATTTTATACATCTTGGTTCATAGTCATTAACATTCACTCCACCTATGATCCTCCTTGGGTTCCACCCATTTCTCCTCCCATCTCAAGCTTCACCTCAGTTTATGATTTACTTCATTAGCATAGAATTGCTTATGCATTTCCTTCATTTACCATGTTTCTCTGCTAAGAGCACATGGATAACACCATGAACTCGGGTACTCTCGGTCAGTCACGGGTTCTTTCTGGCTCTTGCTTCTACAGCTCCAAGGTCTTGCTTCTGCTTTATCTCCTGATGATAGCTTGTGGGCTGCATTTTGTTATTCTTACACAATGGGTTATAACACTATGACCGTGTTAGAAAACTGCTTACCTAAGCATTTGCAAGGTTAGTCTTAATATATCATCCTGCCTTGTGACCAGCAGCTCTTCTGAGACACAGAAAAAAGCCTTCATTCAGCAGCAAATCCAGTGCTCCCCAAAATCCAAATTATTGTCACCCTAACAGTGGAACTTGGGACTAACTTCACTTCCAGGTTCTCATTAGTTGGCAGCCATGTTGAAGCCAGAATGAGCTGGCACCATGTGGCAGCCATCTTGGAAACACATTTTTGCCCTCTGATCCCTGGCCAGCTCCTTCCTTGCCCAGGAGCTGTGCACCCAGCACAGGGACAGAACGCAGCAGCTCCCTCCTTGCCTACCCTGCCTCCCTGCACCAGGCCTACTCCTTTCCCTGTCCCTGCCAGTGGCACCCAGCGCCCTACTGCTCCAGTCTGGCCCCTGCCAGTGACAACCAGAGCTCCATGCTTCTGCTGGCCATGCTGATAGCCCCAGCAGGCACCCCCTACCACCCAGGTGCTAGGAGTTGTGCATTAGGGCTGTGCAAAGTTTTCCCAGGTGTTTTGATGCTGTTTTGACTCATTTCCAGCTTGAAACACTGAAATCAAAACAAAATGAAAGGCTTCAAAACAGCCTCGAAACAAAATGACAGCAGTTGAGAAAGTTTTTAAATGTTTTGAGTTTTAAAGCTGAAGCTGGGCTTGCTTGCAGGGAAACAGAAAGTGAGGAGAGGGAGGAGGAGAGGGGGAAAGGACTGCTCTGATATTGAATGGGTAGCTGGCCAGTGACTGATCCTTCCCTGAGGTCCCTTCCAATCCCAGTGCTCTGTGGGGAGGGATGGAAAAACAGCATAAAAAGCAGCACTGTTTAAGCTGAGCTGCTTTCTGCCTTGGGGTCAGCTATTGATCTGTGTCTTCCACCAGCTCAGCAGTGTCAGATGACAAAGGCTATCATTTTCTACTTGCTAGTCTGTTCATAGCAAGTGGGATTCATCAATATATTTTCCTTTCTATACCCTTTTATTATATTATTATATTCATTCATTTCTTTCACTTTATTCCTCCCCCAAAATCCTCTTTGTTTTTCTGAATCTATTTTGATTCTTTTAAAATCTGTGCTTTCTCTCAGTGTGCATTCCATTCACTGTGCAGGGAAGCACAGCATATATTGCATAGTATAACAAAAGTTATTCAGAAACACATACTACATGCATTTATATATTTTATTTATTACCTAAATGCATATATACATGACATAAATACACATACACATACAATTATCTACATATATTACATAAATCAGATTACATTACAGAACACACAGATTTTCCAGCACACCAAGGCAAAGACACTATGAAACACACCATGAAGAGTGGCTGGAAAGGAAGCTGGCAAGCCTTCAGGGAGGGGTGGAAGAGGGGGGTAGAGGGAGAGCTGTAATTCCAGCCCTCCCCCCCCACCAGCTGAGACACAGCCTCTTTCCTACAATAAGCAGGCATGAGGCTTCCAGTTTTACAGGCAGCAAAGAGAGGGGAGCAGTGCCACTGCCTGTGCCTTAGTCTGCATCCCCTCTAAGAATACTAGCCTTATTCTCGCCCTACCACCACCATGGCAACAAGCAGCAGAAGCAGCATGGCAGTCTCCTCCACCCCCGTTTTCACTTCCCATGCTGAGCCTTCCAGTGCCAGAGGAAGAGCTAGAGCTGGATCTGAGTGCCATAGCAAGGGAAATTCTGGGGAAGGAGGGAGATCCTCCTTTGAGTTTGTGCTCCACACCCCTCAAGTTTCCCCTAGACACAGGTCTCCTTCCCCAGGAGGCGCTTTGGAAGAGGTTGAGGTAGAGGATGTGGATGCAAGTGGCTCAGCTGAGTCCACTCCTCCTGTTGCTGTGCCTCTGCTTGCTTAGGTAGGGGAAAAGCAGCATCTGTGCATGCACCCACATCCCAGAAGTGAGGGGGTAGTGTGGTCTGGGATCATTTTGAGCTGGCAGATGATCCCACATATCCTATCTGCCTGCACTACCAAGCCAAAACCAGATGGAGCAAGGGAAAAAAACACATGAGCACCACGGGGATGCTGATGCATCTCTGCAGGCACCACCCCCTTGCTCTTGCTCCTCCTCAACCTGGCACCAATGGGAGCATGCCCAGAAAGCATGCCCTTTCACTTGAATGCCCCCATCCCCCTGAAGCAGAGGCAGGCCACCATGTAACAGTGGGGAAAAGGTTGACAGAAAGTGGGGCACATTGCAAAGGTGAGTCAGGTCACCCAGAGCATTGGGGAGATGCTTGTTGTGGATGGCCAGCCCTTCTCCTTAGTTGAGTGGCCAGGGTTCAGGCAGCTCACGGCGCTCATGGCCCTATTATGCCAAGTGCCCGCATTCACCACCTTCAGTAGGACGGTAGTGCCCTCCCTGTATGAAGCATGCAAGGCAAGTCTGTAGGTGGCCTTACTTTTCACCTCAGACATCTGGAGCAGCTGGGGTGGAGAGCATGTATACTTCTGCCTCACAGGGCACTGGTGTGACTAGTCAGGCCGTCGATGGGCTCTCCTTCAAGCTGAGGTGGTGCATGAGTCCTACACAGCAACAGAGATCATGGAGGCCATGAACCGCTTGGTGCAGGAGTGGCTTGTTGGGCAGGGCAGGCTCAACCACAAGTTTATGGTCACCGACAATAGGGCCAATATGGTCAAGGTGGTCTGTGATCCCAACTTTGTTGACATCTGCTGTGTGGCACACAAGTTCCACCTCATTGTCAGTGACATCTTGGAGGGGAACAGGGCTGCTGCTGATGGTGCCAGCACCACCAGTAACCTCATTTCCAAATACAGGAAGAGTGGCAGGCTACATCCACTGTAGCATCAAGTAGGGCAAGATGCTGTGGGACAAACAGGCAGAGTTGAACGTGCCACAGCATAAAATCCTGCAGGATGTGGCGACTCGGTGGAAATTCACATACCTGAGGCTCAAGAGGCCGATGGAGAACAGGCTATCCATGAGATGGCCTTGCTTGGAGAGAATTGGATCAGTGGCCCCCTTAACAGAGTTGAGTGCGATACCATCTCCCATATCTTGGTGGTCCTCAAGGTCTTCCTCGAGGATACTGAGAGCCTCAGCACTGGCGATGCCCTCCTTAGCTTGGTGATCCCTGTAGTGAGGGAACTTCAGAACCAAATGGAGAGCTTTCTGGAGATCAATATTCCTAGCTGGGGCAAGCCACTTTCACCAGATATAAGGCACTGGTGAAGCAGTTGAAGGAGGGCATCAGAAAATGACTTGATCCCTTACGGTCCAGTACGGTCCACATGAGGCGGCCATTTGTGACCTGAGGGTAAAGGGGAACGTATGCAGTAGCCAAAGTCTGGATCAGTGGATGGAGGTGCTGGTGAAGAGAGTTGGGGAAGCAGAATGGCAGAACCATGGGGATGTGGAAGAGGGGGATCCACTGTCCCATCCCCACATACCATCCACCAGGCAGTCTCCTCTTCCACTACAGGTGCTGCCAATGTGGGCCAAGGGCATGGCTTCCATGGTGAGGTCCACAGGCACCAGACCCCATCATCAAGCAGGTAGTGCTCAGACCTTAGTGACTGTCTATCTCGCTAAGGATGTGGCGCCACTGGTGTATAACCCCTTGGCCTATTGGGCAAGCCACAGCCAGATTTGGCTGGATCTGGCCATGGTTGCCCAGGAATACCTGTCCTGTCCACTGACCTGTGTTCAAAGCAAGAAACCTGTGTTCAGCATTGCTGGTGATGTTGTGATACCCCACCACACCTCCTTGAATTCTGGTTTGATGGAGCAGCTGGTGTTTCTCAAGGTCAACCTCCCACGGCTGGGGTTCCCCAAGCTCCAGGTTCAGATGGAGTGAGTGCCACCCTCCTCACTCTGTCCATACCTATTTCCTTTTTAATTTTTTAGAGCCCATTTAATGCCCTGCTTGCAGAGGTGGAGGTGGCACTCACTAAAACATGTCCTTGGTGAGCTCCCATGTCAGGATGAACTTAGAGGGTTGAACTGGGGCTACAGGGAAGGAGGAGGTCCCAGGTCCTGGGCATGACTACTAAAACTGCACTCTGCCAGGGTCAGGAGGCCTGGTGGGAGTGCCAGTGGTGTGGCAACCCCAGGAAACGCCAGGACTCAGGATCTCCCTGGTAAAAGGTAGGTAGGAGGCACCATAGCTTCCAGCCACCACACACACGCACACAGTCCTGGCTGGGGAAAGCCCAGATCTGTCATATCTTTGACAGGTCTGAGGCTTGCTGATTGCAGTGGAGTTGTGTGGCTCCAGGTGAGCTCAGTTTAGCTGTCTGGGGTGCCAGCTTTCAGGTTGAAAAACCCTGTGTCAGGCTGAGGAAGGGTTGTGTGTGCTGCTCCTAGATGGAAGGAATAGTAAAGAAGCCAGAGGCTGGCATGCAATGCAGGCAAGAAAACCAGTCAGTAAAAATAGAAATTGAGGCATCGAGGAGTGAGGGACAGGCTGGGGTTGGGGGTGGGGGATGTAGCAGATAAAAGTGGAGAGGTACCTGCAGAGTCAGATGTCCAGCAGGTTGTAGTGTGTCATAAATCCAATGTCTATATTGAGTCCATGAGTTTCTATAGCCAGGAAGTTGATGAAGTGCAGTTGATAGGCTTGTTGGTGAAATATGGTTTGTAAATTCTGACTTGAGGATCAGGCCTGAGAGATTGGAAACGGGTAGCTGGGTGTTCTTGTCTTCGATATATTTTCATTTGGACATAGTCTAAAGGCCCATAGAAGTCAGTGTTTCCATGGGCTTTTGATCAAGTACACAAACTATTATTTGTCTAGGTAGCCATAATTATCCTAAATCTGCAGCCTTTAACCATTCCTAAGCTATCCTTCACAAATATTTGAACATGGTTTCGCATGCTCACTTTTGCAGATATGACCTTGTAATTCCACAATGCTCCAAAATGTGCAAAGCATAATTTTTAGAGCACTTTACATATTTTACACTGGGTAGGCATCTCTTGTTTTGTTAAAGTGAAGAATAAAAAGTGTTTAAACTGTGTCTAACATCACTGAATTCAAAAGAGAAAGTCTGAATAATTCTATACCCATTCATAGCTAAGTATAGGACCAAGTCTAAGCTTCAGATTTGAGTATTCCCAAAATTATAAGTACCAGGACCCAGGGTTTGAGTTCTCTCTTTCCCGCTGTCCCGCTACCCCACCCCGCCTTGCTATCCCATATAATCTTTTTATTTTTTAAAACAATCGTTAAAACGAAGTTGTCATGCATTCAAAAATGTGTAAGTACAAAGGAGACTCTTAATGACAAACCACTCTGACTTCCTGCGTACCATAGACCATAAAACCTCACCCACTAATGTTTGCATCAAGCCATTGACTTGTTTGAGTAATAGTGTATTTTAGAAGGACATACAATTCTAGTGTCCATAGTGTCCTACACAGGTAGTATGGGTAGAGCCTATGGCTGTGATTCTGCTCATAGGCTGGAGAGGTGTCTATAAAGGGGCTGCCAAGCAGCCTTATGTCCTGGCCTGAAGTTGGCCCAAGAGCCTAAAACCTATTATCTTCATGAATTCCAAGTCTCAAAAGAAGATTTGATTATTATGGATTTCTAGAGTTTAATCCTTTTTTACTTCTAATATAGATGTAAGGAAATGAGACTTTTTAAAGTTTGTTCAAATGCAAAAGATTAGCAGGCTATTTATTCAGAGGTGTATGCAATGCTCGGGGCTTGATATTATTCACAGGATGTCGAAAACATGGCAAATGGACAAAATTACTAACGTCAGGAGCAAAGACAAGCTTTAGCCAAGTAGAACTAAGCAGTTCCCAATTAACAAACCCACGCATTCCTAACTTGTGTTTGTTTCATTCCCACTCCTGGAATCTTCTAAAACTGACCTACCAGATTGCCACTGGCTGGATTCAAAACAACAAGGGGAAAATGTCTATGTTTAAGATTGTTTTATTTACACATCTCAAGCATTTCCAGATGCTCTTTGTTCTCGAAGTCAGGTGGTTGTAGGGTTTGTGCTTTTCTCCTTTTCTTAATGAGACTTCTGGTGCTTCCAGTTTTGATGTAAACCAGTGTAGGCCACTTATGGGTGCCATTACAAGGTGCCTGTCTTTAAAGGTCTCCTACTGCCTCCACCCTCTGGTCTCTGTCCCCCATTCAGGATTCTCTCCTGCCACATCTTGTTGTAAAATGCAGTAGGAAAGCCTGCACAAAGAGCAAGGCATGCTTTGAAGAAGCCAGCCCTTGGTACGTAGCTCCCCACCCAGCCTTGTCCTACTTGTTGAGCCTTTTAGCCTTCTAGTCTTCTAGCTCAGAGCTCACTGTTCAGGACCACAGGCTCAGGTTCAGTCACACTCTGCAACCTCAGGTTCTATGTTCCACAATGTTCAGCACCAAGGGGCTGCAAGTCCTGTTTTCCTCTGCCACCCTCCTGTCTTAGTCTGGGCAGGACCGGCCTCATTCAGCCACAGAATGAACTTTCACAGCCTGATTGGCTGCTCTCACCTGGAGGCTTAAGCTTATACAGGGTTTTCTGGGTCACCTGAACTTCTACTTCTGCCATCTGGGTTATCAGGTGGCCTGTACCTGGACTCCATGGCCATCTTGTTACAAGCTTCTCTGTCTGTGAGCTTGACTCCAGCAACACAAAGGAGGTATAAGAAAAAGAGAGGTAAGGGAGAATAAAGGGGGAGGGAAGGGGAGGGTCACGCTTTCCTAGGTCCCCTTCTCCTTCTAGTAGTGGGGTAGGGGCCCTGTTACAACCAGAAATAAAATGTAGTCAGCCTATCGAGATACTGTGGTTTTATTTCTTCCATGTTTGTACAGAGAATTGGGCAGCGGGGATTCTGTTACTGTAGCATGAGAAGCGCTGTCCTACTGAGTGCAATAAGAAAAGCACAATCAGCATACAAGCCTTCATCTCATATGTATATGCTGATTAATAAACACTTGATCAACTCCATGAGGGTGCCATCTTCCAGACAAAATACTCAGGACATTTGTCCTAAGCTGGAGGCAGTCCGCAATCCTGTATTTGAACCTCTCACTGTAAGGTATGTGCTACTAATGGAACTGCAAGAAGTAGCAGGAAGACCTTTCAGGGTAAGCACCTGCTGACCGTGTCCTTGCATTGGTCCCAAGTGCCCTCTGGAAAGTCATCTTTATAAACAAATGCAGTTCAGAAGTAACTGGAAGACTCGAGTTTTCCTGCAGCAGTCACTTCTGGTGGTGCTTCATGTACTGACGTGTGTAGAAACTGGAAAACAAAACATTTAATTAAACTTTTCAAGCCCCTGAAATCCTTGGCTCTAGCTTTGCTTGTCTGGTCTCTCATAACAATGATGTCTATAAGGGGCATCTCTGCTGAATAAGCCTTACGTTGGGTAAAAATGACTGTGGCTTAGGGGGAACTGTGAAATGTTTATAACTAGCTAATAAACCTATTCTCTAGACCTAAGGCTTTTAGCAGTAGAAAAACAAATACTTTTAAACAATCCTGTCAAAAGCCTTCCTACTACACTCCTTATAGTAGTCCAGAGTGAAGGTCTCTTCTGTACTGTATTTCTGCAGAAAGAGTTATTTTAGGTTTTTAAAAATTGTTTTCTCTATGAACTGCAGGGCCGAATGATGATGTTGTTACTCACAAAGCAAACAGATTCACAATACAGAGGAAGTAAAAGCTTGCTAGCTCCTTCCTTCCTTCCTTATTTATCAATTAAGCTTCCAGTTCTTCCTGTGAACACATAGGCTAGGTGCAGATGTGTTTTAATCATGAAGAAGCACTTACAACCATAACAGAACAGACATTCACAGCACGTAAAGCACTTTAAAAATGGTGGATCCCACTCTAGGTTAACTCCGGATAGATGAGTACTATCCTAAAGTGATTTTTTTTTTTTCTGGAAAGGTGCTTTATCGAATGTCCGTGCCAGATCCCCTCAAGGGTTAACTTAGAGCACGACTGCTGCCATTCCTGGCAGCAAAGCACAGGGCTGTTCCAACCTTGGGCAGAGCTTGTTTGCTGTGCCTGAGCACCAGGCTGGGTCCACCTCTTTGGCTCTCACTGACCTCAGTCGGTGTCAGCCTCTGATCACAGCCCGCCATGCAACCTGGCCAGGAGGGTGGTGTGAGAAGGGGGGCTTCTGTCTCTGCAACTTCCCCAGACCCCTGGCATGCCACAGCCCAGCCAGGGGGTGCTGTGGGGGAAGGATTATGGGGTCTTTCTTATTGGTTGCTGTCAGAGCATCCCATCTCCCTGACCCTGCTCCCCTGCCAGCTGGTGACTGTGAGCAGTGATTGGGGGGGAAAAAGGGGGAAGGGAGCTCCACTGCAAGGGCCCACCCACAGCTTACTGGCTTGGGGGAGGGATCCTGGGTTGGGTTTGTGCAGCAGGGGGCTCCATTTACACCCCCCTCCTGCCCAAGCAACCTGGTAGCTGAAGAGCAAGGATGCTTTGGATTTTCACTGTGCCAGGAACTGTGGCTATGGAGGGAATCCCTACAGCCTTCCGTCTGCATGGCATGGTGCCCCCCTCCATCCCTTCTACCCCCTCATCCCAGTTCCCGAAACAGTGAAACTGTCAGCTGCTTCTGATAGTTGTCAGCTGGCAGGAGGGCAAGGCTGTGGTAGAGGCATCTCTGGCAGCCTCCTGGGAGGTGTGTGGGAGCATCTCCCACCTACTGGTTTTGGCCAGTGCAGTCAGACTATGAGCTTCCTCTCCCCGCTCCAAACAGTGCACGTCTGTGCAGTTGGGATGCACTGTAACTTAGAGGACTTTAAATAAAGTTCAAGGGTTAGAATGCTTTGTGCCAGAGGCATTTTAGACGCATTCTTTATTGTTCACTAAGCTAAAGGAATGAGAAAAATCTAAATCTTTTTCAGGTGGACAGCAAAAGGCACTTCCTTGATTCCAGGAGTATCCCTTCGAAGTCCTCCTCTAATCAACAGAAGCTTAAGGGCACTTCAGTCTTCACAGGGTTTTTTCCAATAATGGAAAGTGTCAGACAATATTAATTTTAGGGCTACCTTGCTCCAATTAATTGTTGATTATATTGATGAGAATGTAACATTGAAACATTGAAAGAGAAAAATTTTCTTCCAGCTCTTTCCAGCTCTGTATATACCTTCTCTTTCTGTGTGGTCAGATTCTTCAACCTTTGCTCATGACAAGTAGCATGTTAACCTTATTATTTGGAGAAGGATATCATCCAGTGACAGTGTTAGAATGATTTTGCAGCTGCAATGATCCAGGACATATATGAGGCACGAACTCTTGTGGGTGATATCTTTTTTTGGTTGGGCTAGATTTAGAGAAAATTGTGAATGTAGAGCATTGTTAAGGTTTCATTGTTCAGCAAGCAAGTTAGGCTTGGAAAGCATGATTTTTGAGGAGGTTTACCTCTTTAAAAGTGTACAACGTGGATATAAAAAAAACTTATGAAATTAAAAATTCCCTGTTCATAAGGGTAGTTGCTTTTTCTATCATTTTTCTCCAGGCATGCAAATGACTACACAAAGCAGTGGGAGAAGAGTGTAAGATTACTAAATATAGAGAAGTACTAGCTAACTGAACTGCTTCATAAATACTTAATTAATTGTACCTAAAAATATTTAGACATTTTTTTTGGTTTGGGGCCCAGTTCTGCAAATTCTAAGTACATCTGGCAGTAAAAGTTGTGCTCAGTGTGGTTTTGCTAGCTTCTCTCAGAAACCTGAGATTCAAGAATGGAACTGTCATGTTCAGCTAGGATTTGATTGTAAGCATACTATTTCATGGCCTCCTGCTTTGCCTGTAGAAGCATGTTGTTTAATGCAGAACATCAGAGATGTTTTGTAGAGCTAGTCAGATATACTTTGATACGACGATATTTTTTTGTCAAAAATAAATATTCTTTTCAAACTTTGGCCAATTTTACTGAAATTTCACTTCGGGGGAAATTTCCCATAAAAAGTTGCAACGATATTGTAACCATTTATTTCCACATTCCCAGAACAAAACATTTTGGTTTTCACTTCTGAAAGAACCTTTTATGTTTTTTTTTTTTTTTTAAATAATGTTAATGCAACATTTTGAAAAGCCAAATGTAGTCATTTAGAAAAAAAAGATTTTGAAGAGAATTTTGAATTTTTAAGTTTTATGAACAAAGCCAAATCTACAAATTGAAATTCTTTTATAAATCAGTAAGTTTTTCCTCTCTACAACTCTAGTATTTTGTTTCAGCTCAGGCAGAATTTTAAAATACTTTGTCTTTAGCTGCAGCATATGTAACATAATAGTGTCCAAGAGAGAGAGATTGCACTATGGCCTAGAAGTGTTTCCTTTTAGTACAGAGATCCCATTGGGCCTATTGGGCACTCAGTCGAAAAGGACACTGAATAAAAAAGATCATTTCTGAACTGGCCTACATAACTAGAAACCTGTAGAGTTACAATACATGGAATATAACTACTCCTCTTGCCTTCACAAAAGAAAAAGTTTATTTCTTGCACAAAAATGAATCAATGTACAACATAACAGTGTGAAGACTGAGAATAAATTGTGAACACTGTATTTTGAATAGAAACAGGTGAGGAAAGATATAAATACAGGTTACTCAGCGCTCACAGAATAAGCTGTATTATAAAATCAGCTTTCTGGAAAAACAGAGAAGAGGCAAATAAGATTCTATAAGAAGCAACATGGGTTTGTCAATTGAAGAGATTTATATGCACAGCTAACACAAATTGCCCGTCTGTTGAGAACTTATCCTAAACCATGCTGCTCATATGACCTATAAGAGTGAGGATATTGCAATAGCCAGGTTAGACCATTATTGTACCTGTGATGGTCAGGGAGAGAGGCAAAAGTTCTTTAGTGATATTTCTTATTGGATTAACTGTATAGTTGGGAGAGTCGTGTGACAAGCTTCTGAGCATGAACAGCCCTTCCATTTGTGCCTGAAAGCTTGTCTAACTTTTCTCCTGACTATACAATAGGTTAAATAAAAGGCATTAAGATAAGAATTTCAGGATGCAATCCTGGCCTCCCTGAACTCTTACTTAATTCAGTGGAACCAGGATTTTCATCCTCAATCCTTTTACTAAACTGTGCCATGCCAGTGACATTCAGTGTATGGATGGTATAGACAACAGCTTGCTTTTGTGCCAGTTCTCCAGGGGTCACGCTTCAGCTGCTGTCATTGTTGCATGCCTTTCAGTAAAGCAGTAGATGGAGTTGTGCATGTGCTAAAACAGGCAACCCCTGTACTTGGCAGAGAATAAAAGAGGAATAGGCCAAATAACTCCAATCTTGTATTCATTTATCAGCCCTCCTGTTCTAGTGAGATTTTTCATGTGGAAAGACTGCAGGAGTCCTTCATTCTTTAGAACAAAAAGAGAGCTGATTTACATTTAACTGGAGTGTGAATTTCCGTTACATTCCAGTGGAGCATTTTAAATCAGTCATTTGACTAGTACAGTAAAATAGGATATCAGAAGGGGAGCAGGGAACTGAGTCTTTTAATAAAAAGCATGGGATATAAAGCAAAAAAGCCCTATTATTTACCCTAAATCCAAATCCATCTGAATGTGGAGAGTGGGGGAGGGAGGGGAGATAACAAATACATGAATCCCAAAAAATGAGGCTACAAATTTGAAAAATGTTGCCATTGACTTTGCTATGTATACTGAAACATTATGACCTAAAAGGAAATGGAGAACCTCATCATTTTGCTTATACCCCAAAACCAAGGGAGCAATGGACTTGCAGAGAACAAAATGTATCATGGGATTCTTTAGAGTTATGGAATTTCAGTACTATTATAATTAAGTGAAATTTGGGCAGTTTCTTTCATTAATATTGTTTAGAAGAACTAAGGCACATCATGGTCTTTTTGCTTTACCTAGCCTTTTGGGGTTGGGAATGTCTATAAGACACAGAATGATTTAAAACAAAACACTCCCCCCCCCCCCGGGGGGGACATTAAACAATGTCATAAGAACACTACAGCGTCATGTGAACTTACTAAGCCAGTATTCGGCCCTAACTTCTGGTGTTGTTATAGAGAATGGAAGACAAATGCAGTGAAGTGAGATTTTAGTTCTGCATGGAGCTAAGTCCCTTAACCTAGTCCTTGTAAACTGAAAAGCAAGCATAAATTTGCTTTAAAAATCCTGTATAGTCCCACTGATTATAAGCTTAACTTTAACTGCTTGAGGATAACATTTTCAACTCTTTTCAAAAACATGGGGTCTCATTTTCGAAGTGGATTATTCACGTTAAGCATACTTCTGGTTATACTTCTGAGTTGTTATTGCACACTGCAGTGTGGCTGCACGTGGCCACTGCAAGGCTGTAGACAGTCACTGGTGCTCAATATTAGTGGAAACATGGCTCAATATTGTTTCGGTGTCTACACTTCAAGTACTGGTGAAATAGGTCTTGCTTGATTGGGTCCTTGAGTACTTCAACATTGATCTTTCATCAGCATTGCTTCTGCTGCAGCCATTGTTTGGGAGCCAGTTTAAGTGACATAAGTGAGAGAATGTGTTGGTGACTTGTCCAGCATTTGTTAACTTCTATCACAGGTTGCGTGATGCAGACATCATTGTAATCCTGGACGTGAAGAATGACATTGTCAGTCAGGTACCAATGCTCAGATTGTGGGTGTTGCTATGATGCCATGTGCCTGTTTTTTTCTGGTGGAACAGGGTGCTGGTGCTGGTGAGTCTATTTTCCATGTATTTGGTTAAGAGAAGGATGCCACTGGAGTTGACCTTTCCCAGTCTTTCCTTACTAATGCTTGTGTTTACGGGGACTGAGTCCCTTCCAACTCTGGAATTTAAATTGCTAAGTAGAAGAAGTATGTTTCCTTCCAGAATGTCAGAAAGGACTTGGTGCCACCAAGGTTGGCATGGAATTCCATCTTGGTTTCATCAGAGGTGTCAGGAGCCAGGACGTCTAAATATAGCCCAACATATGCACTGATGATAGAGGCATATTGGCTCCCCACCAGTTTCAAATGGATTCATGAGGCACTTAATTCCAATCAACAAGAATGGGAAAAAGTTGGCAGCACTTTGTGTGCCTTCAAGTCCATTGTTATCAATGCCTGTGAAAAGACACTTGGATTATCTGCCAGGAAACACGAAGACTGATTTGATGAGAATGACCGGGAGATACAAGAGTTCATTGACTGTAAGCACAAGGTCTTTTGTGCTTGGCATAATGACATCAACTCCAAGAAAAAAGACATTGAATCACCCACAGTACCCAATCAGAGATAATGTTGGAGTCCCTCCAACCCTTGATGAAGTGAGGAAGGCCATGAAGCAGATGGAGAATGACAAGGCATCTTATGGAGCTTATGGAATCACTGCTGAAATCTTTAAGCAGGGATAGAGGAGCTCATATCACAGCTCCATGCCTGCCATCTTAAGGATCTGAAATGTTAAAGAAATCCCAGATGACTCAGGGACACCATGATCATGGCAGTCTACAAGAAGGGCAACAAGTATGACTATCGACATTACAGAGGGATCACCTTGCTATCACAGGAAAGATCACTGCAAGAACCCTCCTGAACTATTTCCTTCCACTTGCTGAAGAGCTCCTTCTGGAATCTCAGTGTGGGTTTAGGGCATCAAGAGGCATAACTGACACGATCTTCGCAATGTGCCAGGTTCAGGAAAAATTCTGAAAATAACAAAAAACACTCTACATGGTCATTTTTGACTTCCTGAAAGCCTTTGACTCTGTCAGCCAAGAAGCACCATGGAGGATCCTTCTGAATTACATGTGACCACCAAAATTCATCACCATTCCTTATCTGCTCTGTGATGGTATGCAAGCAGTGGTCCTCAGTAACAAATCTATCACAGACCCCTTTGAGGTTAAGATGGGAGTGAAGGAAGGCTGTCATGGATCCAACAGTCTTCTCAGTATTCCTTACTGTGACACTACATCTGACCAGCAACAAGCTTCCAGTTGGAGTCGGGGCTGTCCCTAGAGGGGGTGGGGGGTAAATCGGGGAGACTACCCCAGGCCTCATGCTTTGAGGGGTCCCATGGAGTTGAGCTGGCTTCACGTGCAGCTGCTCGCCACCCCACCCCCCCTTTCCACAACCACCACACACAGGTTGATTTGCCCGGGGCCCCGCACCCTTCTATGGTTGTCTCTGGTTGGAGTGGAGCTAAACTACCAAATGGAGGGTAAACTGTTTAATCTCAGCTGACTCTGAGCCAAAAACAAAACAACCCCAACCTCAGTCATTGAGTTCTAGTGTACTGATGATTCTGTAGTGTGTGCTCATTTGTAAGTAGAACTTCAGACAATTGTTGACGTCTTTATGAAAGCATACAAGAAAATGAGGCGACACTTGATATATAGAAGAGTAAGCTTTAAATGCACAGTCCCCAGCTCTGGTAATTCAGAGTCAGTGTGAGACTCTGGAGTACACTATTTTCCTTACCTTAGAAGCCATCTCTTGCAGAAAGCTGACATCGATGAAGAAATTAAACATTGCCTTAAAAGTGCGAAAACAGCTTTCAGATGCCTAAGAAAAGGTGTTTGAAGATCACGGCAGATCTGAAACCAAGCTCATAATTTATCAAGCCATTATGCTCTCTACCTTACTGTATGGAGCTGAGACATGAACAATGTACAGGTGATACTGCAAATCATTGGAGAAGTGCCATCGGTGCTGCCTATGGAAGATCCTTTGAATCCAGTGGGAAGACATATTCATCAGTGTTAGTGTCTTGTCACAAGCAAATGCCATGAACATCAAGATGATGATCATCCAACATCAAATTCACTGAGCCAGCCATATCATCTGGATGTCTTATTCCAGACTCCTGAAGTAAGTTTTATTCTCCCAGCTCAGTCAAGCTATGCGCTCAGGAGGAGGGTAGAGAAAGTGATACAAGGATATTATCAAGACAAACTTGAAAAAATGGAAAACTGAATCAACTCATGGGAGACTTATCACCCAAGACTATACCCAAATGGAGACAGACTCTGCCGCAAAGATCTTAATACTGTGAAATCTTATGGAAAAGTGGGAGAGGCAGAAATAGCTGGTTATGCACCAAATCAAGATTTCAGAGCCATTCACCCCACATGGAGACGTGCTTGAATTGCAGCAGAATCTGTCAATCCTGGATCAGCTTCATCAGCCTTTTTCAGGCCCACAAATGAAGCAGTCATGGAAGACAGTCATAAGATAATCATCCTTGACTTCAAGGGATTGCCAATGACTTCAAATTTGTGTTTAAAAAGTGGAAGGGTGCTAACAAATGGGAAAAAAAGATGCAAGACACATCTGATTGTCAGAGACTTGGGGTGTGTGTGGGAGATGGCTCCTGTATTTGGTCTTGAGATTTAGTTCAAGTTCTGGGAGCAATACAATCCTGTTAATGCAGCACTGTATCTAGGCTAATATACCGAGCTTCTCAGCAGTTCTAATTAGAGCAGGCGAAACAGTAGCAGAGGTGTTTCACCTCTGATACATACGTTAGCTCATTCAGAGCTACCTCAGGTGTGGTACATTCCATCAAAACCTATCTCCCTGAAACATTTAATCTGTTTAGTTTTTCTAAAACAATACTGGGAGGAGACTTACTGCTGTCTACACATATTTGCTAGGGGGAAATGATTTCTCACAGTAGATTTCCCTGAAAAAAAAAAGGGCACGAAGAAAACCAGTGTTTGGAAGCTAAAAGCTACATTCAGGGTAGAAATCATTGCTTATTAAATGCTGAGTATAAATTAGCCATTTAACCCCTTACAAAGGGGTTTATTGGATTATCTTCTTGCAGCAAGACTAGATTTTTTTTTCTCTAAAGGATATGCTGTAGCTCAAACAAAAGTTGTAGGCTTGATGCAAAAAAAATGCAGAACATCTGAGGTTCTGTAGCTGATATTTTAAGAGTCCATTTTGTCCTTAAAATATATGACTCGACCTCTGACTTTCTGGAGGTTTTACTAGGCATAAGTGCTTGCTCTCCTCCTCCCCTATCACAGTGAAGAGTTCAGCAAAAATGCTGTGCTGCAGCATCTTTTGTCTCTTAGGTCTTGTCTATACTGGGAAACAGGTGTAGAGACAAGTTAATGTGCTTTGCTAGAAAGGCAAGTCCTTTTCCTGAGAACTTGTCAATAATGGAACGGTGCATCAAATGAACAAACATGCTTGTTGAAACCTAGCATCTCTAGTGTGATGCATTTTCCCCACTATCAGCAAGCCTTCAATAACTAGGAAAGATTTTCAAACTCAGCCTGCCTTATCCTTCTAGCAAAGCCATTTTTGGCAGTAAAAATAATAGCTTTCTGCTCCATGAATACTGAAAAGGTAAAATCATGGAAGCAAAAGGCAGTCTCCAGTATGGGGAAAAATGACAAACTCCATCTTTTGCAGCAAAAGGAAGAACATTCTAAAAGAAACAAGAAGCCAAGTATTTTCCTCCCTCCCTCTATGAATGTTAAAAAAAATCTGCTTGTTTTTCTAAGATTTTTCATGCAGCTCTAATGATCAACAAATTATATATTCAGAGGTTGCCCTGAGGAACAATACCAGTTTGTTGTCTATCTGAGAAGCCTTAGTTTATGAGTTAATCCTACTATTCATCAACCGAAATGAAGCTAAAGACTGGAGAATAATATTAATGAAATGAGAACCTGATTTTCATGGATCACAGTGCTCTTTTTTTTCCTGTAAGGGAAAAGATTTCATATTGAAAAAACTCAAGATCCCAAATAAATTAAGTTGCATTAACATGTTACTAACTAATGTATTATTGTCAGTCTTGTCTGAATGTAATTTGCCAAATGCTCAGAGAGGCGAAGCACTTAAGCTGTAATACCTTCTGCAAATCGGCCGTGCCTGTTGCAAAACCTGACCAAAACAGGTTGGCTCATACTTTTATACTGAGAGAAAAATGTTATTTGTCAAAAATTAACATACATCCTGCCCTGTATGTAAAGCTGGAATGCAGAGTGGTGCACAAATAGTGAAGTAATTAACCAACACCTTAAAACAACTCTGAAGAGCCTGGTCCAAAATCCCTGATCCCAGTGCACATGAAGTAGGGGACATTTGATCAGATCCACAGATCTGAATTGCATTTCATAGCTTTCACAGGCATGTTATTGGGCAGGGTGAAACAAGCGTGTACTCCCAGCTGCACCCTCATGACCCACAGCTGGTACTGCTTTATAGGGCTGTGCGAAGCTTTGGGTGCTAATTTGATTTGGAAGAGATTCAGCTCGATTTAGCGGCTGAATTTCTGAATCAGAATTGAATCAGGAGACCAGTAAAAAGGTCTGAATTGATTTGAAAACTCTGAATTGATTTGGAGAAAGATTCAGTGACTCAGTGATTTGGATAGCCCCCACTCACCACTGCAGGGAGCTGGACCTGGCCTGAGTGCTGGTAAGTGGGGGGTGGGGAGTAGGGGAGGCTGTTGGAGAGTGGAGGGGAACATGGTGGTCCCCCACCAGGCCCCATCCCCTGTCTGCTCCTCCAGCCCCACTGAGTACCCCCTGCCTGCTCTCCCAGACCCATCAATGGCTGTCCTGCCCGGCCACAGCATCCCCGCTCTTTAAAAAAAACAAAAGCCCCACACTCACTGGCTGCTGCCAGGCAGAAGGATGATCCCCACTACACCCCAGTGCCCCACACTCTGTGGGAGGGCTCTGCTATGAGTCTCCAGAAGCCCCAACAGCTGCTGCATCAGCTGGTGAGTGCAGGGCTTTTTTCCCCCTTTTTTTTTAGAGCCAGGAAGCTGGGGCTGGGTGGGGCAGCCATTGACGGGGCTGGGAGAGTTGGCCAGTCAGCCATTGATGGGGTGACCTGTTTGATTCAGAGATTCAGCAGATCGGTGGTGGCTGAATCTATGAATCAGATTCAGCCAAATCAGTTTGGGACAGTGATTTGAACCAAAGGATCGAATCACTGTCCTCTGAATCAGTGGAATCTGAATCCGAAGTGAATACTAGCCACTTTGCGCAGGTCTGTGCTTTACATTTTTCATGTTTGTGCAACCGTGGGATGTCTGTTCAGCATTCGTCCCCATCTAGCATCCCTACTCACTTCTACCCAGTGTTACTGTTCCTCTTGGCCTTGATACATGTTGGAAATCAGAGCCCATCTCTACCACTGACTTAAAGTATGTATGGAATGTTAGGATTTTTTTACTCCAAGATCTTAATTAGAAGCATCATTGGTCAATTTTTTTACTAAGAGGACTAGGTTTTGTGTTCAGTTGGTGCCTTGCCACTAGTGTATATTATATCCAGTTTGTGCAGGTAGTTTTTTTTACTAGCTTCTTTGGGGGAAATTGCTAAGTAAATTATTGATTGAGGATAAAAATGCATAGTTTATTTCAAGCCACAGCATATTACAAATGGGGCACATTATTAAGCCTTTTTATATATAATATGAAGCAAATTTTTCTGGACCAATTAATAACTAATACTCAATAACTGTATTCATTTAGCTCATTTCATCTACTGCATAATGTTTAGGAGGTTGAAGAGTCAATAGTGAACATTAGAGAGAATCCCAACTCATAATATCTAAAAAAATTTCTGACCTCTGTGGACCCATTTGCTTTGAAAATCCTGGAGAGGAATCAGGTTTTGTAGATAGAGTTTAGTAAAAAAGGGTGTGTTGCAGATTTTAAAACATTGGTCCCTGAAGTTAGGTTGCTGAGTTTTTATGTATGCAACTAAATATGTGGCCAGAGTGAGAACCAAGGAAGGATACCCAAAAGCTTGTCTAAGTCTATCCCAACCATGCAGCTGGTCCAAAAAGAATATTAGCCACAAAATTGCCTCTTGAATATTTGCCAGATATCATGGTTACAACATCACTCCAACACCACCTAAATAGTTGGCCTGATTTTCAATATACTGAGTGCCCAAACCTTCTGGTGCATAGGAGCAGCCAGTTAATCAGCACCTTAGAAAATTATAATTTAAATTAAGTGCTTTCATATAGATTTAGGAACCTATTTAATATTATCTGGATTTCAGAGGGGGCGACTGTTCCTCCCCGATGCAAGATGGGCAAAAGTGCCCGGAAGCCCCCATGGCTTAATAGGGATATTTGAGGGACCCTGAGGGCTAAGCGGGAGGCTCACTATCTTTGGAAGAGAGGAGCAGTCTCTAAAGAGGAGTTACCCCTCTTGTGCTCGGGAGTGCAGGAGGGCTATTAGGAAGGCCAAGGAAGGAGTAGAGCTTCACCTGGCGACTAAGATCAAGGACAACAGGAAGTCCTTTTTCAAATATGTGGGGAGCAAAAAGAGAGCCCCGGGCAACGTCGGGCCCCTGAGGGAGGCCATAGGTGAGGGTAGACCTGGTAGAAGAGCTTCTGGAAGGGCTGGATGTCTTTAAGACGGTGGGCCCAGATAACCTACACCCAAGGGTGTTGAGGGAGCTGGTAGGGGTGATTGCTGAGCCCTTGGCTTGGTTATATAAGCTCTCTTGGAGCTCTGGACAAGTGCTGGAGGACTGGAAGGTGGCCAATGTGGTCCCTATCTTTAAGAAGGGAGGAAGGAGGACCCGGAGAACTACAGGCCTGTCAGTCTCACCTCAGTTCTGGGGAAGATCTTTGAGAAAATTCTCAATTTCCACATCTGCCGGTCCCTCACAGGTGACTTTATGCTGAGGGGAAACCAGCACGGGTTTGTTAAGGGCAGGTCCTGTCAGACCAACCTGGTCACCTTCTATGACCAGGTGACCAAATCCA
>JAGPOW010003395.1:33260330-33307189 GCA_030014935.1 Caiman crocodilus
GGGTCCTGTGACCCCGGCACTCGTTCCTGCCATTGGCGGGGGGTCAGACTAGATGGCCTGCTCTAGGCCCCTTCTGACCCTAGATACTGTGATACTATGCAAATCTTGGCCCTTATGCCCCATGTGTGAATGTCCGTTCATGTTCAGCTAGAATCCGATTGAACAATGCTAACTGCCATCTCCTGCATATAAACTATAACTATATAATTTTCCTGATCTATGGATGAGAATTACTCTTGTCAGCTTTGCACTGCCTCAGTGTTGTGTTGGATAAAAAATAATTTTGACTGTTTCATGAGCCTTTAACACATGTGACAAGTTATATCTCCTTTCAGCTAAGGGAGAGTGAAACAAATGATCCTGTAGCCCTAGTTATGAGGACTGATGGTCTGACTTTGAAAAGTAACACTGAACAATTTATAACAAGCAAAATCTTTTTCATCCTCATGTAACTTTGTGGAAGTTTTCTTGGCTTTAAAAGAGCAGCAGAATGATTGCAAGCATGTATTTCACATCACTGGATTTTACATATTTTCTGTCACTGAATATCAATCTAATAATCTAGTCAATAAAAAAAAATCCCTATTCTTCATACAGGCAATAAACCACTCTTCTTCACAGTAAGTTATCTCTGTGGTAGGTGCAGGGTGTTCAGAGTTCTGCTTTTGTTCTTAGGATTCTAGTGTGCTCAGTAGTATCTCTGTTATTTGATCCTGGGAATAAAAATAGTGAATTGTGATGAAAAAGGCTAAGTGGGCTGAGTTCTACCCAGCCATTCTTGTAGGGAATATTTTGTGGGGCTTGGGGTGAGCCCTTTCTGCAATACATCAGTGGGGTGCCAACTTGGCAAGCATGCCACACATTAGCCCCGCACTTTCCCCACGTGCCACTCTGATACACTTCCCCATCCTGAGCTGCTGCTTTGCTGCTATTTGCTCCCAGCCCTATGCTTCTTGCTCACTCTTCTGCTTTGCTTTCTGTTCCCTGCCCAATCTGCCATGCGCACAGGCTGCCTGTGCTGCTTGTGGCACCCATGCCACAGGTTGGCCACCCCTGCTATAAATAATTACTGTAAAAAGGTTCATAAGTAAAACATCTAGATGTCCTTTTGAGAAGATGGAAGTCTGAACCTGGCAGCCCATCACAGACCCTGCTTGCTGATTGATTACCCATGATTATTAATTTGGATTTTATTGGATGAGTGTTGGTTTTTGTGTTCATTACTTCAGTTTTGCAACAATTTTGTTGCAAATATAGCTGTCTTGCAAGAGAGGGAGTGAGGCTTGGAGGGAGCTGGGAAGAGAAAGGAGTACTCCCAGAAAGGATATAGTGGAGTTGGAGGAAGGACAGTGGCATAATGAAGACTTTGTTTTGAGCTGAGCAGTTGTGCTTTTTCGAATGTTGGCACTCTGACCCCTCTGTATTTGAGGAAGAAAACACTCCCTTTCCCAGGAGCCAGCCAAAGAAGGAGTTCTTTGTTTTGGCCATGCTATGGGTCTCTGGGGAAGCCAGGGACAAAGAGGAGCCAGGGTCCTGAGGCAGAGGCTTACTCCTTGAGAAGCCATGCCAGGGATGATTTCAGGGCGTGTTGAAGAAGAAGACAAAATAAAGCTTATTTTTCCCAAGGCAGAGTTTTGTCTGAAAGGGGCGTGATTCATGACATGAATGCGGAGTATTTATTCACAGGAATGCAAAGGCAGCCTAAAAAAACCCCCTGTCATGTTCCTATAACATGGTAGGACTTACTGTCCGCAGGAGAGCATGGGCATGGCTAAGCTAATTAAAATTTTGGTAAGCTGGAGAGCTCTTTCTCCCCATAGCACCTACATAGCAATTCATAAACAACTGGCTTTTGGAGAGCAGGTCAAATTGATCTGTGTGTTTGCCCTGGAGATGGCACTAGTTGACATTTTATTGGCACCTGTGTGTAAAAAGCACCCTACAGTACTTTATGCATGATTTCCCATTGCTGCGGGGCATTTATGTATCTTTGCTTAGGACACACTGCTTCTTTTTTTCAAAAGCACAGTTTTCAGTCATGGCATGCTGTTACAAGCATGCCTCACCAAGTGAACAGAAAAGAAGAATGACAGGAATACGCAATTTCCTCCTGATGCTGCCATTTCAAAGTCTACCATAGACAGTGCATCCAGCATCCATTTCACACTGTGGTCACTAATGCAACAACAGCAAGATGTTCTTATTTCCTGTGGCAATTGAAATTCTGCCCCTAACACCTCAAACCAGGATCAGTGCTATAATCCATTTTTCTGCAGCTGATAAGGATAAGGCTGATAAGGGGGGCTCTCTCATTTATGTTTATGTTGACAGTACCTTTGCATTTGTTATCTGGAGAACTGAAGCATAGAAAATGAATGTTTTGCCTACTCATGGATTGATTTGTTTGGTCTAGTAATCGGAGCCAGCTAGGGAAAATATATCCCAAGAGGAAGGCTCTCTGTTCTCCAGAAGCTATCAAATTGTTGCTCCAGGGAACTTAAAAGAAATGCTGTGGGTATCAGTGTAATAGGCACTGGAAACTGGCATTTAATATAGAGGAATAGATACAAAATTCAATTCTTATGTTGACAAATGCTTCCTTGGTTGTGTCTTTTGTCTATAGAGATTGCACTGTTGAAAGAACTGCTCTCATTTCAGTGTTAAAGCATCAGCTGGTCTCTGTCAGAATATTAAAGTGATTTTACTACCATATGTGGATGATCTTTTCTTTTACTCATCTGAAAACTGATGGAATAAAGGCAATGCCTACACCAGCCTTCTTTTCTTATTCTTTATTTATAGCTGAGATTAAGCTGATCTTATTGTGGAGTCATTGTAAGTCTAGCACCAGATATGGTTTAAGCCTTTTCAGGGCACTCTGCAAAGAAAATCATGCTATGCAACTCAGCTTCTGAGACACAGGATGCCAAATGTAAATAGGGGCAGAAGGTAGGGCCATAATGCCATTCTGTCAAGCCCATAGACCTGTTCCAGTCTTTGGAGGGAACAGCAGCAAGATGTAGCAAGCTTATCTGAGGTACCATCTTCCCTGTTATATTGTTGTCTCCATCTTCCTTGTCTCCATCTGCCAGTACTTAAAATTATGATAAAAGGGCTAGCTGAAATAACCAAATATAGAATGTTATATATTTAAATAAACCTATAGAATCCTATAGCAGGGATATGTACTAGCTGACAAGAGTATGTTACTGACATTCCACTATTAATATAATTTACCATTAATGCAGGCGTGAAAATGGCATAAGTAAATAAATCAATCAATTCTTGGATAAATAAGAACTGGCTTAACCTGAGCATAAGCAGGATGGAAGTTAGTCATAAGCACATTCAAGGGCTAGCAGAGAAAGTCTGTTAATTTTCCCCTGAAGTGGTGTACCTTCCATGGGCGTGTCCAGACGAGCATGCACGTGTGTCTTGCAGTGTCTCAAAGCCCTTTGAGATGCTGCAAGAGCCATGTGTAGGAATGAGAAGATGTTCCCTGTGCTGCAAATTTGCAGTGCAGGGTATAATTAGATCCCGGGATACTCGGGGTAAAAAAAATGCAGCAGAACAAAGCAGGACATGGCACAGTCCTGGACCATGCCGGGAGGCAACTGGAGGCAGTCAGAGAGTCTCTGTGGCTGGCCCTCACCCTGGTGCTGAAGCACACTGCCTGCCCATGCAGGGTGGGGAGCATGCCAGCCACAGGGAGCTGGGTTTCAGTACTGGTAAGTAGGGGGTGGTGGAGGCTGGAGGAAGGAGGAGGAGACCATGGGTCAGACCCCGACCAACCGCACCCATTCCCCCAGCTCCCTAGATTTCTGCCCTGCCCTGTCCATCCCCTGCCTGCCCCCTGAGCACCCCTATCACTGCTCTGCCTGGTCCCATTCCCCCTCATCCCTGCACCTTCAGGCCACAGCATCCTGGCAACTAAAAAACCCCCCCAAAATCCCATGCTTATTGGCAGTAGCAGCTGCCATCAGGGTCACTGCCTCAATCTCCTCACTGTTTGGGGCTGGGTGACAGCTGCAGTGGTCCCAGCCTGGGCCCCACTGCCCCATGCTATGTGGGGGAGGCTCTGGCAGGAGGCCCCACAGACCTTGCTATTGCCAGTGATTAGATTTTTTTTGTTAAGTGCTGGAGGTTGGGGTGGGGCAGCTATCGGGAGGCTGGGGATGCAGACACATCTGGGGCTGGGTGAGGCAGCCGTTGTGGGGGCTGCAGAAGCTGCGGGGGATTGGACCACATGGGGCAGCAATCCGG
Source organism: Caiman crocodilus (assembly GCA_030014935.1). Classification (NCBI taxonomy): domain Eukaryota; kingdom Metazoa; phylum Chordata; order Crocodylia; family Alligatoridae; genus Caiman; species Caiman crocodilus. Next base: position 33,264,594 of record JAGPOW010003395.1, read on the forward strand.
GGGAGCTGGGGGAGGAAGTAGGGGTGGGATACATGGGCCCTGGGAGGGGGGGGGTAGTAGTCCCTGGGAGGGCTGTAATGCCTGTTGGGGGAGGGGCAGTCCCCCTGTGGGGGGCTGTAAAACATACCTATTTAGAATTCACTTTATTATGATGATAGAGATACTGGTAGGCTTCCAAATTGCTTTAACATGTCAATAAAACATTGTCTGATTGCACTGTCTCTCTCTGTGTCTGTGTCTCTGTCTCTGTCTCTCTCTCTTGTGGTCTTTTGTTTTAATTGTGGAGGAACATAGATTTTGGGGTATTTTACAGAGTGACTTTGGAGTTTTTTATCTGAGATTTTTCAGTTTTCAAGTAGGGAACACCAGAATTCCTGCTCAGGAGGCCAGTGGCATGACCCCGCCTGATCAGAGCTGACACCTTGGACCCAGCTGGCTGTGGCTGACCTGGCCAATTGGAGCCAAGAGGACATGCTTTGACAGTTCAAAGCAGGCCACCACATTCGAAACATCTTCCAGGCAAAAGTTGCCCAGATGACAGGGCAGAGGGCACACCGGGCAGTAGTGCCGCACAAAGGTCAACTTTGCAGGTACAGCCCACAGGCAGCTGGCCCAGAGGGCAGATGACTCTACTGGATGTGCAGTCCCCATCTGGGTCTGGCAGATGCGCAGCAAGTCACAGACAGACAGCAGCACCCACTGCCAGACTGCTGCAGTGGGTAAAGGCTAAAGAGTGTTATGCGTTCGTAACAGGTAGAGTCGAGACTTGGATTTGGCAGTGAAATGCGGTTTATTAGTGCTGGGTACTTACAGAGCGCCTGACCTAAAAGGTCAGGCGAATTGACGTAATGAGCGTTGTAAGCAGTGATGGAAGCAGAAAGGGTCAGGACTAGCTGGATGAACTATTCGGTCGTCGGGTGGCCGGTAGATGAGTAGGCGTATGACGGTCTGTGCGATGGGCGTAGGACACGTGAGATGATCAGGCTCACGTCCATGCTCGGCAGGGTCCTAGGGAGACTCCTCCCTTCCTCTCTCGCGGGCCTCTTTTGTTGGCTTTGTTGTCTCGTGAGATTTGGCCACCCGAGTCTACTACAGATTGGTGTAAAAAGGGGGAGGGTACGTGGCTACATAGCGTTACCTGTGGAAGGGAAAGGTTGTTTTTCTAAGCTTATTTTTAGCACTGCCATTTTTGCCTTTGTGAATAGTTATACTCCATTATAATGACGAAATATTACACATGCCCTCTTGGGGTATTAACTGTTCACAAGATAAATGAGGATTTACTTGTAAGGATGATAGTAAGGGTCAATTTGTGATCGTTTGAATTGGTTGGGTTAGTCGGTTTTGAGTCATCGGTTTCTTCATTTTCATCATCTGAATTTTGGGGTATTTTTTGGTACAGGCAGTTGACGTGAGAGTTGAGAACAGTGATGCGATCTACAGTTCGGATTAGTCGGCATTTTAGGATTTCGAAAACGCAACAGAGACCACAGCATCCGATACAAACAAGTAACATGGGAGTGTGGTGGGAGAACAGGAATGCAAGCAAGCGTCCCACCCATCCCGACAAATCGAACCCGAACCATGAGAATAAACCTCCTACCCATGTTTTATCTATTGCTGAAATTTTTGCTACGTCTACTGCTATTTTACGAATCTCGTTTAGTTGTTTAGGTCATTGGTGATATTTGGTATTGCAATACAGCATTCGGTTTATATAGGAGCATAAACCTCCGTGTTGTAGTAACAACAAATTGAGGGCAAGTCTATGTTGTAGGGTCATTTTCGAGGTAGCTTCGAGTTGTATATTGATTAATTTAAATGCTTTGTCAGTTCGATTGGCTAAGCATGATACATTTCAATTAACTGTTCGTTTTCGACTGCTAGTTCTACAATTGCTGCAGCTGTAGTAAAGAAACCAAAAGCTCCCCATTTAAATCTAAAATTTACTTGTTCTGGGCGAGTTTTTTGACTCCAGAATGTACCTCCTTCTGGGACGCTTCTTTTAGTTCATTGTAAGTTTACTTGTATGGCCGGTTTTGTAAATTGGGTAGAGTTGATATATTTACTGGGACAGAAAGTAGCTTGGGCTAGGAAGCAACATCCTATATAATAATTGGGTAAGGTTGGATATAAATATTTGTTATCGCAGGCCCATGCAAGATTTGGTCCTGCTGGTATAGTGAAATTGCGGATTGGGGCTACATTTTTTGAAGGGTGTCCCGCCGCTTGGAAAGCAAGTAGTGGGTCATAATTAATAATTTCATGTACAGAATATGTGGTTGTTTTCCATTTATGTTTAATTTGTGTTTTATGGGACGTAATTTGGGAGGAAGATGGGGGCGGCCCTATACACATTGATTGGGTAGTGTTTACGGATCTTCTATTAAACGGATAACACTCGTTGCTTGTAGCATTAACTTGATCTCCCCACAGAATTGAACTACAGTCGATTTTTTGGGTGGTAGCAGACGTTTTACAACCACTGGGGTGCTTACCGTAGAATCTAAAACAGTTACGTATACATTTGGACGGGTCATTCATGCAATACGCAAAATTGTTGAGAGCAATGGTGCAGGTGTCAACGGTCCAGTTATAATATGTATAAGTTGGGGATTTAGTTTTGGTTATGACACTAGGTCCCATGCAGGTATTTTGAGTAAGCGTGGCTTGTAGCCATTGGGTGATGTTGACCGGTAAAATGCGAATGGGTAATATAAGGTCATTGAGACTCGTTGGCATTGGGATACATGCTGTTACTGATCCACGAAGGTTGAGGTTGGTCACCCATTGTTGGACAGCTCACAGGACGGCGTTAGCGAGAGCGCTTGCGTGCGGCGCAGTGGGTTGCGACGGTGAGTTGTTTGTCGTTGTGAGGATGCAGGCAGAAATAACGATAGTGAGCAGTACACGAAGCCGGGCGACGGTGATTTCGATCTGGTGCATGTTGTTTGGCGCTTTTGGGTTATCTGGTGAGGAAAAAAACATAAAAACAGCAAAAATATGCACTAAACAGGTTATATCAGGTGATTTAAGGACTGCGTGGTAGGGTTGGTGAGTCGGGGAGTGGGCGACGACTACTGAGACAGTTATGATGAGCGAGAATAATTGAAGGAGGAACGGTTTCTATTTTGACGTGTTAGGTATTGGGGAAGGTTCCAGGGCGGCCAATGATTCCAGGGTGAATAATTTTCTTTTTTGTTAGCGGTCTGGGGATGGCAACCCATACGAGTTCTTCGGGTTCGTACGAGGGTCGCTAAGGAGCGGGTGCACTTGTTTGGGAAAGTGGCCACAGTTTTTTGTCTCGGTTTCGTTGGATGAGGACGTCGATTAAATGATTCATCCAGTTTTTGTACTTTCCGTTCCCGCGGAGCCCCAAACCTTCTTTGAGTAACCCGATGTGTCTTTCGATTACTCCATTGGATGAGGGGTGGTATGGAAGGTGGTGATGCCAGTTGATGTTGTGTTCAGCAGCAAAGTGCTCAATGGCTTTGGAATTGAATGGAGGCCCCCCCGTCAGACTGAACTTCGGTGGGGGTTTTCCATACCGCTATGTAACGTCTGATGGCTGTAACTACATCTTTTGCTGTTGTTTTCCTTAGGGGAACTGCACCTAGTTGACGGGAATTAAGGTCTATAAGGACGAGTGCTTTATTTGGGGGTTTGGCCCCGGGTAGGGGACCAAGTAAGTTAATTTGTTAAGTTTTTCCCGGGTTGAAGAAGTCAGGAGTAAAAGCACCTTTTTGGTAACTAGTTTTAAAGGGCTTGATTTGCGCACAGGTGGGACAAGCTTGGCTGACATGTTTCCACTCTTGGTAGGGGGGTTGCGGCGTGTCTGTATCACCCCCTTCTGTTTGCCATAGATGCTTGGCTCGTGCGGGTCCTGGATGGTTCCAAAGCTCATGAAGTTGGTTGAGGAACGGTTCGGTATTTAGTGGTGGAGGGATGTTAGCGCTTACATTTCGGACCTGGGGTAGTGGTCGCGGGTGGTCTCCTTGTGGGACTTGGTTTTCTAGTATTTCATCAAGGCGCGCATGCAGGGAATCCGTATCTGTCCAGTGTGACCGGGTGTGTTTAATTAGTGGGAGAGTTGGTAGGGTACTGAGATGGTGGAAAATTTTTTCCCAAATTTCACCGTTCTCTGTTGGGTGCACGCTGGCGGTGAGGACACTGAAGATATATTTTGAGTCGATTGCGATAATAGGTACGGGTGTAGGGAGGCAATGATGTGTAACACAGTGTCGAAGGGCGAGTTCAAGGCCAAGGAGTTCTTGCACTTGGGCATTTTTTCTAAATCTTGTCGTGGTGTGGTAGATTTGACAGGGTTGGCAAATCATACCATGGGCGCCGTCGCGTTTTGACGTCCCGTCGGATGCTATCCCGGTGTTTTGCATGGTACTGTAGGTGATGGGGGAGAAGTCGATGATAGTTGATGACGTGTGCAGGGTCCAGCGGTGCCAGCAGTAGTGGTAGGACGAAACTAAGTTTCGCCACATTGCTAAGGTCCCTTGAAATTGTGGGTGAGGTTGATTGGGGGCGGTGAGTGGTAAAACTTTGCCCTCTGGGCCCACCAGGTCACCCTGATTATGTTGGAAGGTTTCAGCCACGTGAGCGGCAGCTAGTAGCGTGAGACCGCAGGGTCCATACTGGTGTTGGTGGGATTGAAGAGCTTTTACTGTGGTGAACACTAGGTGATTGTCGGTATTGGTAGCGGTCGCCCAAAGGTGGGTTTTGGCGTGGCCTAATTGGACATGGAGGTGTTCCCCCAGTTGGAAACTATATAGTGGGGTGGAGTGTAGTTCTTTAAGTAAAGTTTTTAAATCTTGATGGTCGTGCATCGTCCAGTGGATTTGGGGCCTTTTCTGAAGTCCTGCTTGGAGTCGGGCAAGAATTGGTATGTGGTGCGGCTGGAGATGGTGTCTTAGCCAGGTAATTTGACCCAATAACTGTTGACATTGTTTAATTGTGGGTGAGTTAATATCTTCCGGGGACCACAGGATTTGAAGTGCATGACGGGCGCATACGAGACATTCTTTTTCTCAGTACTCTGTTCCAAGGAAGCTAAATTGTTTGGCTGGTACCGGGTGGCTTTTTTCTAGGTTAAACGTCCATCCTCTCAAGGTGAGAAATTGAATTAACTGCGAGGTGGTTTGTTGGGTCTCATTTTTGGTTGCTCCTAGAATTAGGCAATCGTCGACATAATTTAATAGTTCGCCAGTGGTTGGATGTTGTTGTTTAAATTGAGCTAAATCTCGGGATATGTGGGTGACGGGATGGGGCATTTTTGTAACCTTGTGGGCAAACACACCAAGTATAGATGCGCCCTTGATAGGCCATGTTGAGAATTCCATCCGGATTAGTAATGGGAATAGAGAAGAACATGTCTTTTAAATCGAGACTACTCCCAAAAAATCCAAGGACTTGGCAGTTGATGATACAAGATTGAGTGTCGGCAATGGTGGAAGGAGATGGTTGGACGAGGGGGCCAATTCAGGTGTTTGCTATTCAGTAGTTTACAACTAAGCAGACTTGGTCGGGCTTGCCTGGTTTAGGTAATCCCCAAGCAGGGGAGAGATAACGAGTTTTGTTAATTAGTTGAATACACCCCTTCTTTTCTAGAGTGGCGAGTAGCGCTTGTAAGGCTACTTGGAGGTGTGGTTTCGTGGGCATGGGTTTGAATTTCCATGGTTGTGGATTAATGATTGTTGGATGGTGGAGGTTGGTATCGCTTAGACGAATTGGTAAAAGCGATAGTAGGGTTGGTTGGAGTTTAAGCGCTCGAATTTCATCTACTCCTAGTATATTTTCTTTACCCACGACCGCGGTGAACCGATGCGGTGTACTTACTTTTGAGTCGGTGGCTAGTACCTTTGCAAGCGGAGCTTTGGTGATCGAGTTGAGGCCTTCTATAAATGTGGATTTTTCCATTCAGACATGGGGGGTATGAGGGTTAATGACTGAAATTTGGGCTCCTGTATCTAGGAGGAAAAGAATAGTTTGTTTCGTATTAGTAGAAGGGGAAAGGATCGTTAAACGATAATGTGGCCGTTTATCTCCTAGAGGAGGAGTGGAAACAGTAAGGATTTGTTTACCGTCGCCTTCACTCAAGGGTGGAAGCAGAGTGTCGGCGACGGCTACTCGTTTTTTGGCTTGACTCGGGTGGGGTCAAAACCGAGGTTTTTTGCTAATAAGCGTTGTTGTTCGTCAGTTAATTTTCACAATGCAAGTTTGTCTAGGCCTGAGCGGTTTAGGAGGAATCCGAACATAGCTCGTTCTTCCGGAGAGCGATTGGGCAGCTTATAAGTTGTCGCTTCATTGGGGTTGGTGACTATATTATCGTCTGGAGTTGGTCGTGGGAAGGTTGGGGTGAAGGTAGAAGTGGCGTGTATCACTGCTTGGGCACGGACTTGCGCCTCTCGAGTGAGTTGGTGTAGGATGGAGTAGGCATCTGCTCCTGGTCGACCGACGCAGGTTTGTAGGAGGGTAAGGAGGGATAATCCTCAGCTACGACCATAGACCTTGGTGGTGGCTGTTACTGCTTGTGAGGTAATCGGGATAGCTCCTGGGTCAGTTGACCATTGTTGTGGCCAAGAACGAGTATCTTTTGGACAGTCGTCATCAGAGGCACCTTTGCCTTCCTCCTCGTCCCGTTGCCGTATCGGGTATTTCTTCTATTTTATTGTAATCATGCGACCCTGTTGGGAAATGATTTCCTTTGTTTCTTCCCCGTCCCTTGTGATTGGTCCGGACACGGACTCGTCCTCTTTTCTCGGATGGGATCGGGTCCAGTTGTGGGTCCCACTCAATGTATGAAGTGCCGACTAAAGCACGTAGAATTTGTCGGTTTGGGATTCGGCGGTGGGTTGGCGTGGGTGGAATAGCTTTTATTTCGTAGTAACCCGGCACACAACGTGGCTACTGATATCAGCCAATTGTGGCAGTTGCTGAGGACTCCAGAATCAGTACAGTGTCCTTCACTCCAGTTGGCTGTGCGTATTAGCGCTCGGGCTTCTTGCTCGTCTACGGTGTCAGACGTGTGTTCTAGGACGAGATGACCCACCCACATGGCTGGTGTTTCCCAAGCACTGATGGCTGTGTTGTGAATTAATTCCCTCATTTCAGCTCAGGTACGTGAGTGATTGGTAATAGTTGTTGTGGTAACTCCCTCTGTATCAGTATTATGTTTTATGATTTGAACCGGCCGCGCTTGTGGTTTTATTTTCAGTGTGGGGTTTGGTAGAGGGGGGTAGAGACTAGATACGGTCTCAGTTGGTTGTTCCTCTATGACGGGCGCACAGGCATGGCGGTGGGCTTCCTGTCTGGGTATGGTATGGAGGAGGCGGCCCCTGGGAGGGGACTTTTATTTCCAGCTCCACCTCCTCAGGTGAGGCAGACATTTCTTCCACTTTTGCTCGCAGTGTAGTATGTAGAGCTACTGAGTGCTGTTGCAGCTGGGTGATAGCTTTTATGTACCCACGAAAGAGTACACCCAGCAGGGCCTTAGCATCAGGATGTGGGTTGCGGTGACTGAGCTTCCCCTTTTTTAAGGGAGTTTCCTCTATAGCTCGGTGGAGCTCAGTTATGAGCTGATGAACAGGAGGCTCGAGTGGTGCGGGGGGCAGTCAAATTTGTCAGCAGGCACTGGGACGCCTGCTTTATCTAGTGCTCAGATAATGGCAGCAAATTCTTGAGCTGCCATCCCCTGATCTCCTTTGGGAGAAGTGGGACTGTCGGCTAAGGGCCCTCCCTTTTGAGGATTAAAAACAACGTTGGGGGTTGAAAGGCAAGACCCTAACCTGGTGGGGGTTAGGTGGCAGTACCACGAGGATTCTCCGGTTGGGTGAGTTAAGTAGAGAGTTCCAGTCAGCTCTCCTTCCTCCTTGTTAGAGGCCCGGGTCCCCCTGTGGCAGCTAATATGTGCCCACAGCTCTGGGGACGAGAAAGGTGGGGTTCTTGCCCCCGTCCGCCACGGGCAATGTTGAACCAAATCACTCTCGACTGACCGTTGGTATCCTGTTCGTGACGCCATGTTATGCGTTCATAACAGGTAGAGTCGAGACTTGGATTTGGCAGTGAAACGCGATTTATTAGTGCTGGGTACTTACAGAGCGCCTGACCTAAAAGGTCAGGTGAATTGGCATAATGAGCGCTGTAAGCAACGATGCAAGCAGAAAGGGTCAGGATTAGCTGGATGAACTATTCGGTCGTTGGGTGGCCGGTAGACGAGTAGGCGTATGACGGTCTGTGCGATGGGCATAGGACACGTGAGATGATCAGGCTCACGTCCATGCTCGGCAAGGTCCTAGGGAGACTCCTTCCTTCCTCTCTCGCGGGCCTCTTTTGTTGGCTTTGTTGTCTCGTGAGATTTGGCCACCCGAGACTACTACAGATTGGTGTAAAAAGGGGGAGGGTACGTGGCTACATAGCGTTACCTGTGGAAGGGAAAGGTTGTTTTTCTAAGTTTATTTTTAGCACTGCCATTTTTGCTTTTGTGAATAGTTATACTCCATTATAATGACAAAATATTACACAGAGAGAACTCTCAGGGTTGCTTCAGCAGTCCAGTTGGCACAAGGGGTAGTGTCCCCAGGTACCAACTGGCTGAGCCCCAGAAGCTCCTGAAAGTGAGTAGCCCTGAACTACTTAACAGGGCAGCTTTTTGTACAGATGGGGCTAGGACAGGAAAGCTCTTTGTACTTCTGGGAACAGCACAGGTGCTGGCCCTGGGCTGTAGCTCCCCCTGGCTGCAGATCCAAGAAGAGACAGACAGAGTTAATTTGCCCCAAGTGTCACAATTTGCCCCACACCAAATTGCATGTCTGGGTATGTGTGCTGAGGCAAAAAGCCCTAGTTCAAATTTGCACCACTTTTATATGAGCTGCTGCAAGCGTGCATGCTTGTATGTGTGGGCATGCCCCTTTTGTCAATGTTATGCAAAGTCTGGGCCCTCACAAAATTTACATGACCAAATGTCATCCTTATCTAAAAATACTCCAGAAAGTGTCAGACACTTCACCGAATCCACTAAGGCTTCACTGTTACTATTGATTTCACATGCAGATACTTTCTTGATAGATAGCACTACAAAGCTTTAAGATGGGCTGTCTAGAAAACTCTATGGAAAGCATATCATTCTCAAATCTAGCTATCTCTGGTAGATTTGGCAGTAATATATCTAAAGGGACTGTCATGTGGTCCAAATATCAACTCACATGTGGCATCTATCATAATCAATTCAATGAATGTATGAATGGATGATCAAATTTGTGCTTTTGCATTTTTCACATAGTTTACAGGATTTCAGTCCCAATATTTCCATCAGGTTCAATAGAAATAAAAAAAAGCTAAGTACAGACATTAAAAAAGCCCCTGGCAGAAGCACTCTATCATGTTTTACTTAAAGCACTAAAAGTTGGAGCAGGAATGAACCAAACAGATGTTTGTTGTGTAGTTGGGGGTAGGGGGGGAAGGTTGAAGCCTACCCACACTTGCCAAAGCCAGCATATGGAGAGTGGAAGATGCTCATGCATGCCTCCTAGGAGACTGCTGGAACTACACCTGTCCCAAGGCCTGTCCCACCCCGCCCCAGCTGGTGGCTATCAGCAGTGACTGGGGAGGGGGAGACGATGGGGAAGGATCCCTGTAATATGTGCACCCTCTGCCAGACACTTGGGTCAGGTCCTGGGGCGGGACGGTTTGCAGGCTGTTTTTGTGGGCAGGAGGGCTCCTTCCCTACCCTGTGCCAGCCTCTTGACAGCTGCAGCCAGCACCTGCATTGTGAGACTTCCCAGTCTGGCTTTTGGCCTCACTGGGAACTAGGCATGGGAGGATAGCCTCCCTACTATGTGGATGTGACCTAGAACCCCTCACAAGACTTGACCTAGCAATCTAGGGGTGGTTTCATGGCTGGGAGCTCCCTTATCCCACCCCAGTTGCCAGTGCAGCCAGAAGCTGGGCCAGGTAGTCTTGTGTTGCAGCTGTTGGCTGCAACTGTCAAGAGGTTGGGGGGGTGAGGGTGGAGAGGAACCCCTGCTGTGCATGTCTCCCCAGGCTGCTAGGTTTGGTCTTGGGAGGGACCCTGGGCAGGTCCATGCAGCACGGGGGTTCCCCTCTCCCTCACCCCAGCCTCTTGACATCTGCAGTCAGTAGCATGAGATTTCCCAGCCCAGATTTTCACTGTTGGCTCTGTATTTAGGACCCAGATGCCTTGTTCTGGGTGGTGCAGGTGGCAGGGGATTCTGTTCCCCCACCCCCTGCCTGGCCCTTTGGAGAGGAGACAAAGCCTTTTCTGTCTCCTCTCTGTGACAGCTCAGGGTGGGGCTGGACCAGTACTCACCCAGAGAAGACAAGTACTGGCAGAAGCTAGCAAATGGCCTAGTGAGGGGCTCCTGACATGCCAGTGGTTTGCGACCTACCTTGACTTGGGATGGGATGTGGTACAAATGTTCAATAAAGCACTCTAACTTAAAGCCCTTTAGTCTGCTAGCACATCCATCTAGGGTTAACTTAGAGTGGGATCTGACATTTTTAAAGTGCTTTATGTGCTATAAATGTCTGATCTGTTACAGATATAAAGTGCTTTCTGTGCACATAACACATAAAAAATGTAACATCTCTAGCTAGCCAAACAAAAAAGAAACTTGGAGAACATATTGTTTTAGGTCTTTAACCAGTAAAATGGAGAAAATGTTGCTGCTTTTCTTTCTGTTCTATTTAGATAATGATTAATATTTTTAATTAAATAATGCAGATGGAATCATATAACATATTTTTAATTTTTTAAAAGTTCTATAATGAACCAAGCTGTAACTATATTTATTTTGACATAAAGCAAACCATTTAGTTTGGTACATTTTTGAAATTTTTAAAATAAAATTAAAGTAAACTTAAAAGGAAACATTGCTTTAATCAAATAAAAAATGGAAAAGTTTTATTTAGAAAGTATAGAAATGAAAATCTAGCTTGCTTCATCTAGGAAATCTAGCTTTATCTAGAAATGAAATGAAATCTTTTCTTTTTTCCAGAAAAATTAGCTAGCTTTTTGTTTAATGAAAACAATTCTTAAAATTGATATGAAGTTGTTAGATGTTTTCAATCTCCATCCATATTTTGTGAGTAAAAGACTTTTGTAAAAAAAAAAAAAAAAAAAAGCCATATAATAGTAAATACTTCAAGCCATGGACAATTTCTCAGCATATGTATGTACAATATTTGGTAATATTGAACCTTATTCTTTGTTTGAATCAATGGGTGCTCCAAGAATACGGATAATAAATAATTTTGATAGAATACATAACATGTTTTTTCTTCATCTTTATTATGAAAAAACAGTTTTCAGTCAACCTTACAAATTTAGAAATGACTGAAGAAAAAATGTTGAACAAAGGAATGAAAAATCTGCAGCTAGTGATAGGGCTAGCCTTTGTCTGTAAATTTAGGGATAGACTATAAGAAGACAGGCTAAAAATGCCTACTCATAAAGTCCATAAAAGATTGAGTCATCCATAAAAAACTAAGCCACTGGGTGCTTAAACTAAAGCTCCACTCTGAGAGACAGAGAGTTGTGGAGTAGGGGGGCAGACTGGAGGTTAGCATTAAAAGAACAAGAAAGCAAAGTAGTACCACCTGGTATCTGAGAGGGAGCACAGTTCTCTGCATCAAGCATTCTCTCAGGGCTTTGTAGGCCACAGGGGCCACCATAGCCTCTGCCCCCCAGCCATATGCAGTTCTTGTTGCATCTGATCTTAGGTAGGTAGACAGTAACCCTCTGGGGGTCTGTCAGGATGTGGGAACAAGTCTGGTGGGGGTAGAGCTGGGGGTGTGGACTTCAGGGCAGCATGGTGTGGTTGGTGGTATGAGGTGGTGGGGGTAAGGGATAGCTGTGATGGGGGCAGCACCGTATAGCATCATTATTGTTATTAAGCAGGGCTGCTAACCCAAGACATTTTTTAATTGATTATCTGCAAACTTTTTGCTGACAACCAATTTTTTTGCTATGGTTGGTTAAACTACAAAATTGGAACCTGGCCCTTATCCAGGGCCTGATGGAAGGGTTACATTTATATTATGTGAAACATATGTCAGTAACAAAAAGTTTCTTTGTCAGTAAAAAGTTTGCAGATTATCAGTAAAAAAATGCCTGGGGCGACAATTATGTGCGTGATTATTTTAAAAGGCCAACATTGGGAATGGCTGAATTTGTCTTACTAAAAAAAAAAAAAAAATCTGGTCCTGCTTATCAGAAGAGAAAATGTAATTAAATACTGTAAACTGAACAAATGGCAGGCATGTATGTTAACAAAACCTATATATGCATCAGTGTCTTGTATATAGGTTGCAAAAGAGAAAGATACAGAGAAAAAAGGATAAGGAAGAGAAAACAACAGTTTCTTTGAAGCATGCAAGAAGGATTTTTTTTTCTTTAAATACAGATACTGTTTTCTCTAATATAAAGTGATGTTACAATAGAGTAATCACTAAGGTTAGGTTGTGTTTTTTTACTTGCCATGAATAAAGAAAACAATTTTATCTTAATAATTAGATTCTATGATGAATCCAAGTATCGCAGTGGGATAGATTTAGAATCAATATACATCATAAAAAGTAATAGATTTTTCTTCATAAAAAACCTGCAAAATATTTAGTACTAATGTCAATATAAGAAGTTAAACAACAACATGCATTCATTGTTGTCACAGTGTGTCTGAGTTCTTGTGGAAAAAACCCAAAATTTTAGTGTACCTTTTGACCGTCATGAAAATCAAGAAAATACATGTTACATTTATAAGCAACAGTACTCTCCTGCTGTGTTACTTTCAGTATGTAAATTATTTTGGACTCAAGAATGGGAATACCACCATTTAAAATTGGTTACCTACATGTAATGAGGAAAAATATTCATTTACAGTGCTTTCTTTAAAACAAGTAAAAATGAAATAGGTAGGTGGTAACTGTGAGTAGTACTGGGTCCATGAAGCAAGACTTTCAAAAGTGACTAACTGTAATCATGTATACCTATTTGATTTGGATTTGGATTTGGCCCAAATTGGGGATGGTGATATAATTAATTGATTTGGATCACTGTCCCTGATTTGATTCAGCTTAATCTGAATCTGAAGTTTTGATGCTAATTCAGACAATCAGCAATCTGGACATAGATACAGCTTTAAATGTTTTTTCTACATACCTCGAGGTACCGGGTACAGCTTGCGAATGCGGCGATGGTGAGGCAAATGGAGCATCCCACAGGAGCGTGAGTGTGCTCAACAGTGAACTCGAGAGTGAACTGGAAGTACTTCTGAGTCTGCTGCCAAGGTCACAGGGCCCTCCTCCCCCATGTCCCCCTAGCTCAGTAATTGGCTGTGGGGGACCCTGGGTGCCCCCCCCCCCCCAGACCCAGAAGGCACCTGTTGTTGAGCTGGGGGAGGGCTTGGGGTGACCTTCCTATGCGGTCTTTGGCAGACCTGGAAGTGGGCCACAACTGCTTCTGGTCCACTTCCAGGTCAGTTGCTGAGTGCACTGGGGAGCCCCCTGCACTTCTGTGGGACACTCCATGTACCCCAGTATCGCAGCACTCTCAATCTACCTGCTACCTTGAGGTATGTAGAAGAAAACATTTAAAGCTGTGTCTATGTCTGAATTGCCAAATCTTTCCAAATTGATTTGGAGGGTTCCTATTCGATTTGGAGAGATTAAAGGGTCCTCTGATTCAGTTTGGATTCAGAGATTCAGCCACTGAATCTGGCTGCCCATTCAAATCAGGGGCTGAAGCTTTGCACACCCCTAATACCTAGTTTAATCAGCCTTCAAGGGGGCCTTGTGGGCAGAAAGTGTTCTGCATCTGCCTTCAGTAAACAAGTATCCTTGGAAGTGGCTCAAAGTGAACACCCCAAAATTAAGATGCCTAACAACAGTATTCACTTTTGAAAAGCATCTATTTAAAGTATCTATTTAAAGACCTCTCATCCCTTTTAGAATAAAAATTAAATGAGCCAACTACTGCTTTTACACTGGATCACATGTTTTCCAAACATCATGCAATACTCTTATATTCAGAGGATATTCTTATGGTTCACAGAAAATTCGCATACAGCTAAATCTCAGAACTGAGATTTTAGTGTAAGTTAAATTATGGTAATAATAATAGCTGGCTCTTATTTAGGTGAAGTAAGGGTAATTACTCTTATTTTACATATGTGGAAACTGAAGCACTGGGTGGTGAAATGACTTGCTCAATGTCAACCAGTAGGTCAGTGCTGAGCTAGAAATACAATTGTGGTACGGTACAGTATTCTGTTCACTAGATCACATTGCCTTTATAGGCAGCTCATGGGCCTTTTACTTGTTCTCTGCACGAGGGCAAGCTTCGTCCCCAAAATATAACTGATGAGAAATACTCTATCACATGTATTTATAGGCTATGTGTACAATAGGAAATCCATATGAACTGTGTGTGATGTAGCCATCATTTGTCTTCCACATGAGACGAATGATCAGTGTTCCTGGTTAAATTTGGATCTCTGCCCTGTTTCCAAGCTGTCTGCAAGTACACAACCATTATGTATTTACGTTTTTAGAAAAGAAACACATAAAATATGAGGGTGTTTATGGCAGAGCACTTGATGTGCCTGCCACTTTAAGAGGTCAGGCAGCCCACTGTACCTCCGGCAGGTAAGGGTCAGGGATAATTGCAGAATCAGCAGACCCAGGGGGCTGGAAAGTGTGGCTAGGCCTGATCAAGGGACTCACCTGATTGGAAGAGGGCTGCGTTTAGACAGGATATAAGCCCAGACCCTGAGCATAGGGCTGGCAGTAACGTCTTGGGAGCTGATGAAGGAACATCACACAGAAGGAAGGCTGCTGGTCTTGAATGTCAGCAAAGAGATAACATTTGGATGTTTGGATGGGAATTAAGGATATGAAGAGGTTTCTGGGGGACCCAAGGTGGGTGTCCAGAGCCCTGAGAGAGCGACTGAGCGCATAGAGGCCTAGGAAGAAGGCAGGTGAGCCCCGGGAGAGGGGCTGAGAGACTGTGGGCCTATTAAGGGGCCAAGTGAACCCTGAGAGAGGGGCTGAGTGTTTGGAGATCCAGTGAAGGGTCTGGGTGAACCCAGGGTGTGGGGCAGAATATGGGGGTCTATAGAGGGCTCCAGCTGTGCTCAGAGAAGGAAGGAGCTGCATAAGGGAAGATCTATATCTATATCTATATCAGTGGGCTCTGGGTGAGTCTAGAGAGAAGGAGCAATCTATGGAGGGGTTTGAGAGGGCAGACCCGTAGAGATGAGAGGCCTGACAGCAGGAGGACTGACCCTGGAAATCTCACCTGGCCTGTGCGAGTCCGGGGCCCAGGAGGGCTGCAAGATGTAATAGACCATGGTAGAGACTGCCAGAGCTGGGAACACCTGGAGTTCTTGACTGGCCTGAGGTGGGATCAGGGCCTAAGAGAGGCTGTGGGTCCTAGTGTGGCCACAGCAAAGAGAAGAAGGAGCCAAGGGATGTGCATCCTGGAATGATGATGGCTAGTGCTAGGCAATCTGAGGAGGAGGGATCAAGGAAAGGGATTCAAGATTGAGCTGGGGGACACAGATAGATGACTCAGGTGGAAGATGGAAACAGGGCCAAGGAACCTGGTGGTTAGCAGCCCAGGAGAGGCATAGGACATCTAGTGGGGAACCCTGAAATGAATGAATAAGATCAGGTAGGCCTAAAGAATGGTCGTGGGTAAGACCTGAAACTGTACCCTACTGGAGCTGGTTAGTATGGTGGGGCTGTGGCAGGGTGGTCTCTATGAAATGCCATGCATGGGCCACTCCAGAGAAAGGCAAGGATGGGGCACCAGAAAGCCTCAGCTCCTGCTGCCTTGTGGATTACCCTGTGGAGGGAACACACCCTGACAGAAAAGCACTTGGCCAGGAAGACCAGGACCCCAGAAAGGGGCCAGAGAAGACCAGGACCATGTGGGTCCAGAGAGCTAGAGAAGAAGGGCCAGAGAATAAAGTGTGGCCCAGCGAAGGGCCTGTGGAATAGTGTGCAGAACGAGATGGGTCAGAGGGCCTGGATAGTGCGAGACAGAGCCATGAAATTCACCCATAAGGCCAGGACCACAATCCGGGTATTCAGTGTAATAAGACCAAGGCAGCCTACTGCACTCTGAATAACAATTGGCATCAAGGCTTGGTGGGTGAGAGCTGGGCAGACTGCCCACAAAGCAGGGTATCTCAAAACATTTTTTGACAGTGTAACAGTGTGCTCTACCCCTGTTACCTGGAAAGAAGACAGAAGGGTAGGATAGGGAAAGGAAAGCCAAGCAGCTTGCAGAAAGCCTAGCTGTAAGGAGCAGCAAGTGAGGGTAACTTAGCTATGTGCACAGAAAACTGGGCTGCTGATTAGGGAGTCAGCAGCACCTGGGCATTCTTAATGGAAGGCTGTGGTCAGGTGGCCAGAAAAGGACAGGGCTTGGCCCCACATACGCCTAGCCTCCAGGCTGGAGCTGGTGATCTATGCCTGTAGGTTGCAGTTGGCTAAGGTTTGTGGGCTGCTCAAGACCAGCACATTTGCAATATGGTTGCTTGTTGTCAAACTGCCTTTTTTTCCCATTAAAAGCAGATATATATCTGTAAACACTCAGGGTGGAAACAGGTATTGCCTTTCATCACCTTTGTGTTGCAATAACATTTTTAATGGCAGCAGAAAAGCCAATGAGATGTCTATGCCTCTTGCCATATCACAAATCCCCTACATTCTTGTGTGCAACAAAAAGACATTCATTTGTGCTGTTATTTATCAGCCAACATCTATTTGCTTTGAGATGAGAGAGCACAGGCAGCCCAGGGCTGCCCACAATATCCAGCCACCCTGGGCAGGTGTTCCAGGGGCTTGAGAGACCCAACCTGTGTGCTCTGGGAACTTCCGTGTGGGATCAGCCCCCTCAAGTCCCAGCTCAGAGGCATGCCCTAGGGAATCTTTGGACCTGTCTCTGTTTCCCCACTTACAGAGATGTGCCCCTGGGATCTCTAGGAAATGTGTCTGTTACCAGGGAAAGTCAGGGTTTCCCCACTTAGAGACATGCCCCCGACATCTCAAGACTGTACCTTTCTAAGCAGGGAAATTTTTAGGGGCATGTCTCTGCAAGTGGGAAACACCAACATTCTCTGCTTACCTGAGGTATGCCCTTGGGAAAGCTGAGCAGGTGCTCCCAGGTCTTGAGGGGCCCGATACTGCGTGTCTGCAGGCCTGGGAGAACACGTTGCCTATTATCCTGTAGCATCAATGGATGGGACAATTGGCAATGTGGTTTACCCAAAGAAGTGGATCAGCTTTGATAGGAGAGCTGATCTTTATTTGGTGACACCTATTTTTGGCCTCGGAACATTGTTTCCAAGAGGTCTGCTATGTGGATCTGAAGATCTTATAGACCTGCATAGCAAATGTATTTTTCTTTTCAAATTAAACTCGACATTCACTCTAGAATAGAAAACAGTGTGCACTTAATGTGAATATTTCCCAGGATTTTGTTCATGCACACAGGCATTATGCAGGATCCACTTTAGGCTTTTGTGAGCCCTTCAGTACCTGCTAACTATGAGTTCAGAAATCGAATGTGTGCAGCATTCTGTGGCCTGCTGGGACTGACCTTTGAATTATCCTTTCATTACTAGCTCTGCCCATCACCGTGTCATAGTTTGTCCTCTCATCATTCATTCCCGTCTGCATCCTGCATTACATAAAGGTCTTGCCAGCCATGCAGTGTGCTAACACACTGCAACTTGAGAGAGAGATATCACAAATAATTTGGGATACTCATAGGCTGATATTGCCAAGTATGACAAAACATTATTTAAGCAATAAATCAAACTGTCATTTTCTACAGAAGCAAATTGATTTGTTAATTTGACCTTATCTGTGAGAGCATGAGTTATGTTAAACATAATTTGTTTAATTACTCTCTAATAATCAGCTTTTATTAGATAAAAAAGTCTGAGGTTGACATTTTGATGTTGACTATATTATGTTAATGAGTGAAGCTTGTGCATTCTGTCTGCTTAAATTTGTAGTTATCCAGGAGTGCTTATTTTTTCCTGTCTTTTCTTCATATAAACTGCAAAATAGCTTTCTGGAAAAGTGAATGTTACCTAGGCTAAATTGATACAGCAATTTAGATGTAAGATAGGGTCAGGAACTAAGGATTTCTATAGCATGAGCAGGGCTAATGAAGACTATAGACATTTAATCATCTGGACTGAGATCTTCAAATATGCCTAAAGGGTCCAGACACCTAACTCCTATTGATTTATAGAAGGTTAGGCCAGAAGGGACCACCATGACCCTTTGTGTTTGGTCTCCAGCTTAACACAGGCCATGGACTTTGCCTAATTTTAAGGGCTTGTCTACATGGGGAGCTATTTCAGAACAGCTTATTCTGCTTAATGATTCCTATTAATGCCCAGAATGAGACCATTTGAAGAAAAAGTTAATCAGGAATAGGGTATGGGTTTACGGATGGAATACCTATCTTAATCCAATTTAACTTTTCTGCACAGTTAAACATTTAGACACTTTTAAATATCCTTCTTTCAGAGAAGTACCTACATTTTTGAAGATGCTGTTATCCCATCCATATTGTGTGGTTTGTAAACCACAGGAGATCAGATGAGACAGTCTAATAAAACTACTCGTGCTGGATCAGACACACCATGACTTGATGCCTTGGCTTTCAGCCATGCAGAAGGCAGGGTAGACTGCACCTTATAGACAACCTAAATAATAGGCAATCAAAGCAAGAAAATGCAGAGGCATTTGCAAATGAAAGCCAAAGTCAAATAGTTTCTTATTCTTCACATTTGGTTTGGATTCAGGCTTTACTCAAGTCATTTCAGGCTGTTTTTTATTTGTTTTCCCTTTAACCACACCAGACTTCAATAATTGTGCTTAACGATTGATTTGCACATGGTAGCTTGGAATCTTAAACTGATCTGGCAGGTTGGCATTAAGATTACAGGAGGAAGGAGCTGGAGGGGTGTGGTGACAGGTCAGGAAAGGACTCTTGCTACATCTTCAGAAGCGTGAGTTGAAGACCTTCTCTGGACTGCTGTCAAAGGTAGAATCTAGTCAACCCTGGTATAAATGGGTAATTTACAGCTGCATTATACGTTACACTGTAAACCAAACAAATGTTATTTAGCTTAGTGGAATAGTCACACTTTAAGGTGAAAAACCTGCTCTGACTGTCCTTCACTTGCAAAGCTGTGACTTACCACTAGAGGTTTGGTGAGCAGGGCAGGACTAAGAGTTAGTGGCAGGACTGGCTTGCTGCTTTGGCCAGGTAGAAAATGGGCCCACCATTGGGCCTGGGCCTCTCTGGTCTGGCTGACATTGACAGCTGATTAACTGAGATCTGACAGTAGTCTTATTAAGTCTGCTTGTATCATCATTAATTTCATCAATGGTTTGACTATTTTCAGGAGGCTTGACAAGGATGCTGATGGACAGGTTCACTGTGCCTCAAACCTATACTGATGGGGCTTTCACAATGACAATAAATGCCCTTGTGGACAAATGCAAACCATGTTCCACATTGTTGGCTCATGTCCATTTACTATGCTACCTGATGGCCTTCAAGCTCTTCACACTGGTGGTGACATCACCTTAAGATGGCTGAAACTATTCCGAAACCACAGACACTAAATCGATCTGGTCTGGCTGAAACTGACACGCTGCCTCTGCACCCAGAGCAGAGCTGTTGAACTGAAGCCCTGTCAGCCCTGCCCTCATTGCAGAGCTGCTTCAGCTCCAGCAAACCAAGCTGCTCCTCTGCGGTCTGGTCAAGTTGTGGCGGCTCTGTGCTGAAAGCAGGGCTACCAGGACTTAAATCTGGAGGCCCCGCTCTCACTGTAGACCTGCTGTGTAAGTTTCATGGAGACAGAGACCCCAGGAAGCAGTGTCCCTGATCCTGTCTGGTCTCACTGAAACTTGCCCCCTGCACCACTGCTGGCTGGGCTGCAGCCTGGCCAGGTGCCTCCTGAGTTCCAAGAGGCCAGTGTGCCCTGGTGGAGCATGCCTCCCTGTATCACTGCTAGCCAGGCTGCCACCCAGCCAGACACCACCTGAACTCTAGGGATAAAAGGATCAGGCCCCTCAGAGCCTGAGTCATCTGACCCCAGCACTCTTTCCTGCCCATGACAGGGAATCAGACTCGATGATCTGTTGAGGTCCCTTCTGGCAGCAGCTTCCTGCTGTTGCTCTGATCAGCTCACTGCCCCTGCCAGTGGTGGTGTCAGGGGATAAGTTACAGAGGAAAAAAAAAGGATTGGGCCCCTCTGGAGCTTGCTTCCCTCATGCGGCCTGATCTCTGAGGGACCTCTGTTGAGGTCCCTTCCGACCCTAACATCTACGAATGTATTAAACTTTTAACAAGCGAATGCCAAAGCCCCAAAAGCGTGCAGCGGCTGTGCTGCTTCCTGCTGGTTCTATTTGTCATGCATCTGCATGCATGGTAAAGTGTGGTTAGGTTTGCTGATGATCTTGTCACACTGACGATTCATGTTCATCCTGGAACCCACTACGACTTTGAGATCGCTTTCTCCTACTGTGTTGTTGAGAAGGTCATTCTCCAGCCAGTAGGTTTGCTGGATATTTTTATGCTCCAGGTGTAGCGCTCTGCATTTGTCCTTGTTGAACTGCTTCCTACTATGTTCTGCCCACTTTTCCAATCTGGATGAGTGTTAACATGAAGCCAATCCAAGAGATAAGAGCTCCAGAAACTGTCTAATTTTACCATGTAACAAAGCCCTTGGTCATTCTTGCTGGGAAATCTAAGGTGTTTGGGTGTGATACTGGCCACATTAGTCCCATATGCCACTGGTTAAAAACCAGCATACCTTAACTTTAGATTTAAATAAACCTTACATTCTTGAGGGCAGGAAAGGACCACCAGCAGTTTTTGCTTCTGTTATTTTGTTTTGCTCTGTAACTGGGGCATGATACTCATCACTGGATCATCCATGGCATATTTCCGTTAATAAAACAACTGAGCTTTGCTTTAAAAGGAATGGAATCAATGCACAAATGATATTTCAGGAACAACTTACCCAGTCCCATTGTATTTCCTTAGTTTCCCCTTTCTTCTGGGCTCCCAACAAATGCCATTCTTCCTACCCATCCTTCCAAAAAGACGTCTAAGTAAGGAGGGTGACACCTTACTGTGGGAAAAGAGCTGCTCTTTAGCAGACATATTTGAGCAGGAGCTCAAGAACATATTGAACTGCCAACCTCAAGTTCAGTAATAACACACTGAACTTGTACTGTATCTTTCATCCAAATACTTCAAAGCACTTTACAAGCACTTAGTAAATCAACCTCATTCTAACCCTACAACCTCATATAGGATGAATCATAATACTGTAGTACATTAACCATTGAACTCTTTGTGTATATTAGGAGAACAAAAAAGACCGAGGCAACCCTTGCATTAGATAAATGTTTCACAGCAATGTGCCATTTCTGTTACTCTTTCACCAGTGGCTATTTGCAGCACATCTTCTTTAGGCACCTGATTCAATGAGACACTTAAACATGAGTGTAGCTTTAAGAACACAGATAATCTTCTCATATAAAACCGATCATGTACTCTGTGACAGGTATATGCTTATTTTGTCTCAAGACTTTACATTGGCATCTAATAACGAAGACTCGTGTGTTCTTTATGAAGGCTTGTTCTCAGCTTTAGAGAATGACCCCTTTGGGTGGCCTAAAAATAGTCTAGAACAACAGGCGTTGGTGTTGTGGTCAGCTCAATCTTTCATTCCTTTCAGCTTAGAAGTTGGAAGTGCTGCTGAGATGATGGACTTTACCCTTATGTCTTTCTAAAAGATCTATTGTGATTTAATCACAGCTTATTGGACTTGATGAAATAAATAAATGAAATAAATCCTGAATGAGGCTCTATGCTCTTTGAGTGTAACATCATATTAGTTCATTGTAGTCATCCCTTCTGGCCCTAAAATTTTATGTTGCATTTTGAATGACACCTTCCCCACTGCTGAGCAATACCAAAAATATAACAGCAGATGGCTAGAAAAATCTCACTTTGCTGCAGATTTGGAGTGGACATGAGAAATAAATGCACAGGTGAAGATTCTAGTCCTCTTTCCAAAATAATGTTCTTTCTACAGTACATTTTCCTTTTACAAGTTCAAGTGTTTTACTGTTTCAGATCAAGAGAATTTCAATGCCAATAACTAGTTGCTACAAAGTCAGGATGATGACAACCACTATGAGATACATTTTCAAAGTAACTGTATTGACCTCTTAAACACTGACAGACTACTAGTCAACCTCAAGGAATTAAATTGAGGTCTTGATTATAAGCAAGCAGTTCAAGAAACACAGGTGAAATGTCTATAGTGTAGGTCAAACAGAAGATGGGTAATTGTCTCTGAAGAAGAGGAACAGCTGTGTATGCTGTAATAAAGAGGGCTATGTGTTACTCAAGAAAGTCTTAGCTGTGACTTTCTGCAACCAAACTAGCCTCCTTTTTATCATTAGACTAAAGTCTGTAGTGCAATGATGAACTGATAGTTTTTTCGTTTTAAAAAGATTACTGAAATAATTTCAGTAGCATTTTTATCTATTATATGCCTTTCTCATTTAGTAGGGGTCTGATCCAACACCTGTGGAAGTTAATGAGACTTTCTATTGATTTTTAACATGCAGCAGATGAAGGTCTAGAAGGGAAGGTGGAACAGAGCTAGTAATGGGGTCTTATGAATTTTGAGCATTTCTGTTACGAGGAGAAAAAATTACGTCACATTAAGGAGTGGTTTATCTATCATAGTGCAGGGAACAGAGTTAATGCTTCACGGGCAACCATAACTATGCTGTTCTTAATTCTAAGTATGTCGTTTTGCAGCAGGGTGCTTTTTAAGTAAGATGCATCTTCAGAAGCATAGTGACACTACAGTTCATAGTTCCTCCTACTTTCTTACTCCCTTTTTAAAACACACTAGGTACATCTACATGTTCACTAATGCACCGTAGTTCCTATGTGTTAAATTTAGTACTTGTATAACCAATTACTAAATCAATACACATTGAATGGCGCTACTGCACTGGCACGGTGCATGGTTTTTTAGTGACCCTAACTGCTTAATACTACTGTGCATAAGTGTATTAGCATGGCTTTTGCCCTGTACACTAATGCACAGAAGAATTAGGCTACTGTGCAGTTAGTGTCTCATGTAGATGGGCCCACTGAGGAGACCATGGGAAAAGTGCAAGGAAAGTAATACAGCACTGATCACGCTGGTCAGTAGTGAACCATAATACATATTTCAGGGGCTGGGCTACTTCACATTAAATGATAATAAAAGCTACAAGCTCCAGATTTCTAACTGAGGTGTGCCTTTTTTCACCCTCATCCAAGCTTAGATGTTCTCCTGGGCTGCTTGTGTAATGCTCTGGATGTATTATGTGAGAGAGATGTGAGAAAATGTCACCAGATACTTGTAGCCCCAGTCTTACTGTGAGATTCATTAGATCTGATAATAGGGTAGGAGGGAAAGATCAGAGGAAGAACATTTGTTTAACGGTCTGACTCATTTTTTTCTTGTTATAAGGATAAGCGATGAGTAGACTAAGCACAGATTGAAGGGGAAAATAAATATTAAAATTCTGGAAATTGTTAATTGCAACTCTGCCAGTAATTATTGCCAGTAATTGTTGCCAGTAATTATTGTATATCTCATTGCTGAGAATGGATAGCGATGGACACAATAGGAAATCCCAATGTTATACTATTGCTTCAAGTAAGAATTCATGCATTCAATGCATCATGTGCACATGTCTACACTGCAGACAGAGATGAAGATGTAAAGGTATGGACTTCAGCACAGTCTAGCTGCCCAGGATCCTCAGAAGGTTTGCACAACTTGCCTTGAAGCCTCGCTGCTATCAATCCCTCACCTCGCCATGCTCAATTTAGTTGAATTATATACGCATATGTCGATCATACCCTTGATCATAGGACAGGCCTAAGTAGGCCAGATTCTCAGCTGGTGTAAATTGGTGTGGCTGCATTGATGTGTTACAGGTGGCTGTGTATGTGGCATAGGCAGCCTCTCTGTATGGCATGGAGTAGTTTGGGGCAGGGGCAGGGTACGGATTGTTAGTGCATAAAAGCAGATTGGGCAGGAGAGGAGGATCACAGTGACATTTGGGGAAGGTGTGTGGCTTAATGTGTGGCATTCTTGCCAAAAAGGTTGTCCCCCATTTGTCTAAACTAATTTATAGACGCTGAGAACAGAGAGTTCTCTTCTCCCTGTCTCTTATTAGCATACATATTTCTGCTGTCATTTCAAGAGACAGAGAGTTATTGTTCATTCCAGCATTTGGATCATTCACAAACCAGAGTGTGTAGGTCAAATAAAAATGGATTATCAGATCTCTGACTGTAAAAACAGAGATTTTGGATGGGCATATTTTTTTTCTTTCCTGTTCCTTTCTTGAGAGGATTGTTGTCACCAAATCATCCTCCTGCATTTCATACAGCTATGCCTTCTTTTCTGTCTTAAGAGCTAAAACACTTGCTTGCATGTAACAAACCATGACATTCCCAGTGGCTGGGATGACTATCCAGTGGCTGGATGGTTGAAGGATAAAAGTTTAGCTAGCGAAGTCAATATTTTAGCTCAAATGACAGCAGTAGTGCTGAAGTTTTAAGTTCCAGATTTGAATGATGCTCTGTGTGCAGATTGGTACACATGCTCTTTGTTCTTCCACTGGTTGTTACAATCTTCTTTTCTCTCATGTTTTAGCTCTCTGCATTTCTCCACTCACATCTCTCCAAAGATGAGCAGCCAAAATTGCTTCCTTGCCGATGGATTAAATAATGTCAGCTCCTCTTTCCTCAAGTCTTCCTTGGCTTCCCCTTGTTTTCAGACAAAGAATGTTTCCGTGCCAGGCTCTACATCCAAACTC
This sequence comes from Caiman crocodilus, assembly GCA_030014935.1. Classification (NCBI taxonomy): domain Eukaryota; kingdom Metazoa; phylum Chordata; order Crocodylia; family Alligatoridae; genus Caiman; species Caiman crocodilus. Next base: position 33,289,566 of record JAGPOW010003395.1, read on the forward strand.
ACCTCTTTTGGTTTGCCTCTTTCCTTTCACTCCAACAAGCTCAGCCTGAAACCTCAGCCCCCTTGATTTCCTCCTCCCACTCCTAGCTCTGTGATTCCCTCTTCTTTGCATTTAGTTTTAGTATATCCTGTATCCTAAGCCAAAGGACCTTAAGCAGGTGATGACCAACAGTACTCCTGTAGCACCAGGTTGAGGGGCCCTCAGAAAGGTAACCAACAAAATAGTACTGGCATATTGGGAAGGCACGTTTAGTTTAGTCAGTGTTTATGCTGGTTGTGAGTAGTTGCTTAATATTATTAAAATCCTGTATAGATAATGTTGTAAGGCAGAAAATCACAATCACTGTGCCAAAGATGTGCACGTGCAGGAGTAATTACTTAACAGAAAAAGTATTAAGATGAATCCTAGGAATTGGAACAAATAATTGAGAAATATAATTTAAGTTATAGCTCCTTGCTGGATTCCCAAAAGGGTGGTAAGGTTCTTACCAAATTCATGGTATACTATAGCCTATGACAATGACTAATTTATTGTCATCTCTATTGTTCTCAGTGAAGGTGTTGTACTGTAGGTACCCTGAGAACTCACTGTTAATAAACTATCCTTCCCTTTTTGGGAAGCTAGAGTTTACTACATCTCCGGTCCTTTACGTGCCAGGCTCTGTAGTAGTAAACAGGGACTCTAGTGGCAATGTGTCAATAACTATTTTATAAGCTGGTCAGGGGGCGGGGAGGGGAGGGTTTGCCAGAATCCAGCTACTAAATGCAAGCGCTTCCTTGGAGATGTGAGGCATTTGTGCAGAGTGAGAGATAAAGACCTAGTCGTACGTGGAATATTACCACTTAAATCCAAAGGTGCTACTTGTGAAGAAATGTCCCAAGTAACATTCTGTGCGTTGTTTGATCCTTCTGTCCATAACAAGCTGAACAAAACTGGGAGATAAAGTAATCCTCCACAGTTCTTCAAGCATTTTGGTTGTTTTCATCTGGGAGTATAAACAGCTGAGTTATTTGGCAGCTACATAGTTTAAATAGCTCCATAAGTAACAGACACCTTTTAACCCACTGACAGGAAGTAAAACATCGTGTGTTTTCATTGGATGATCAGTAGCTATTTGGGCATGTTTTCCTGCTGCAATTTTTAATGACATAGCTGCAATGGACAAGCAACTATAAACATTTTTCCTAAGGATATTGACAAAGCACCCAGTATTGGAAGTTCATTACTGCTTCTGCCCATTTCGTAACTAAGCATTATGAGTGTAGTCTTGCTGATAGTTGTAAACCTCACACTTATTTTTCAAACCAGGAGATCTTTTGGAGAGTTGATTTAATAGGTAAGGTGTTTTTTTTTTTGAGGGTGGAATGCATGTTTTCCAAAACAAGAAAGGCCAAACACAATTGCCATCTGCTCATGTATTGGGCAAACGTCCATGTAGATTTAGTCCTCTATCAAGATGATAATGTTGGCTTGCCTTAAAGTCAATGGTACAGACATTGGATCATGTAGAAGCTTTTAAATAAGAATTTGGTGACTGGTTCTGAAAATGTTAAACACCTACATCTCTACCCTGAAGTCTTTGGGAGCTTCGTAGATCTGAAAATCAAGCTCTAATTATACATAATATTTTAATCTTCCTTAACCTTTCATCCCCAAAAGTGTATTGAAATCATTTAATAACTAGTTGGGTCTTGTTGCACACTCTAATTAAGTTTATATTAGTAACTGTATAGAAGATAAGTCTACTCTAATCAGCATGGGAAATGAGGTAAATTGTTTCTGTACTACCTGTACATATACCTAAGTCAGATCATTTAGAACCAGCTCTAGTATCCATGGTCTAGTGTGTAAAATATGTAGTTGCATGCACAAATGACCATCTACAATCTTATTGGAAGCTTCCTATAGAGTTTGAAGCAGTGCACCTTTGGGTGCCTGCCACTTTAAGGGCTGAGTCAGGCAGCCAGCAGATGCCTGATGACAGCAGCCATTTTGAGAACTAGGTGTATAAAGGCTGCCGTTTGCTGCTGCTATCCCAATTGGAAACAGCACCTGGCTGAGCTGTAGCAGGAAGAGTAGGAAGTAAGGGCAAGACCTTATGGGGATGGCTAGGAGTCTCTTGATCCTGGGCATGACCTAAAGCTGAACCCTGCCAAGAATGCGTGGCCTGCTGGGGTTCCTGGTGGTGTGGGAACCCCCAGGAAATGCCAGGCCAGTTACCACCCCAGTGAAAGGTGTGTCGGGGCATCTTAATAACCCTTGGCCCCCCATCTTTGGTTGGGTTACATCTAGCAAGTGGGGCCAGGCATGGCCAAGGGGATAGAAGTGTAGCTCCAGAAAGAGGAGCAGTAGTATGTTCCCAGTGAAGGGACAGGTGTATGGCCCTAGGGAATATGGCAGAGTTGTGTGGCCCAAGACAGAGTAGGCTTGAATGGGAATAGGCCTGAAGGGCTATGCATGAGAGGGGAATGAGTAAGGATGTACAGAGAGTAGGACTGAAGGGCAGTGGAAGGGCCAGCCCCATGAGTAGTTGATTGTGAAGATGATGAGCAGACCCTAGAGTGGGGTGTGGTATAGAGACCCTAGAGTGGGCATAGTACGAACCATACGTGTGGGGAAGAAACCAAGGTATTTTTGTGGATGCCAGAGGCCAAGTGTGTGTGGGGGGGTGGGGGGAGAGGGCTCAGCCAGAGACTTAGGGGTAAGTCCTCCACCATAAGGAGGCTGAGTGTGGGTCAAAAGAAAGACCTAAATGTTGAGCACAATGACCTGCTGCTCCAGGGAGGGAGGGAGAGTCTCTGTGAGACCCTGGAGCACTACTCATGATGTGGGTTACGAACATCAGGTGGATGCCATCAGTGAGTCATGGGCTGCAGTGTACGGAAGGTTTCAGAGCCACAGATGACACCTCCTGGCATCAGGGCAGAAAATGGGTAGCCTCCCACCTGGGTAATATCTTAATCGTTTTCCATCAAGGCATGGCAGACAAGAGAGGCAGGGGGTTAGCCCAGAAACAGGTGGGTGGGCCAACTTCTAACCAACCCTGGGAAGGCTCCCATTACAAAGTTACATAATATAGATATGGGTACAAAATAAGCAATGGCAAAGGAATTAGGAATACATGATACAGATAATGTTTCCAGCTCTGTAACTGACCTGATATGTGATCCCGTATGAGAAACTAAATGTCTTTGGCACCTTGTGTGTAATGGTAAAATAAAAATAACAATATCTACCAACCATGCAAAGGTATTATAAGGTCTAATTCCAATAAAGTCCTTTGATAACCTTAAAATATATATGTTCTCAATAGATACTAACTTGGCACATATGTTTATTTTTTTTTGTCAATTATAATGGGATTCTGTGCAGATACAGAGAAGAATCCCATATTTTCCCCTAAAGAAGGGAAGGGAAGGGAAGGTGAAAGTTGGACACAAGTTGGAGCAGAAATATCTAATTTTCATACCATCAGGAGTATTTCTATTATCAGTGAGCTAGCTATATGGAAAACTGTCACAAACTTGCAAAGACATTGTATCAGCTGGGCATGATGCATTTATATAAAAAAAAAAATGCCATTTGTTTACTAAATGCATCACGGTCCTACCTGAGAGTAAAATTTACATTGATACAAATTCAAACAAATTTTCCTTCTGATTTGCAAAGCTGTGTGAAATCCACATGTAGTGAATGCAGTGGGGAGACACCTTTTCTGCTGTCACCACTGTGCATATTGCTTTGATTTTTACTTTCTGTCTAGCTTTCCCCTTATGATTCCTTCATCTGTTGCATTCACCTGTTGCTTTTTTTTTATCATATACTTAGCATGTAAGTGCCTTGGGTTGAGGTCTGTTCTGCTATTTTAAAAGCGTGCAAAGCCAACCACAATAGAGCCCCAATTAGCACTGTAGGCCCTTTTGCAGTCTGACAATTACTGCCGCTACTCTTAAACAAAGCATTAAAATTATGACTTGGCGAGATATGCATAAGTATATGTGCATATTGCCATAAACATACAATTACTTTGTTTCAGAAAAGGTGCCAGAGATGCAGACTGCATCCAGGAGCATTATGAAAGGGTTACCTCGAATGGTTTGGCGTTAGCTGTATCCAGCGGCTGAGTGGAATAGCGAGAAGCATAATGCATTGCTGCTCTCCATGGTGCTGAATTTGATTAAAACCAACATTTTTACACAGACATTTCTTTTTTCCTCCCACTTCTTTCTCTTTAGCTAACGTAAGAATTATTCAGAACCATTACGATCAATATATCAGTGTTTATTTCTATTTGTTTTCACCACAAGTTGATTTACAATGGTATTCATCCTATGCGCGTTATGCAAATCCCTCAGGAAAACATTCCCCCCCTGTTTTTGTGAAGGCTGATAAATCCTTTCAAGGAATATCTAATATGCAGTCATGAAAAAGTAAGATTTTGTCTCTTCATAGCAAAAATTCATAAAGTCCTGTAAGTATGGACTACTAAGAGAATCCTTTACTATGCATTATTATATAAAAAGATGATGAAAAAATGGTTTTCTTTTCTTTATTTAATGCTCTGTTTTTTCTTGGCAGATGAACACAACAGAAAATGCATGGTAATTGTAGATCATATCAACTCACATGCAGCAGAAGTATTTATAAAATTATTGTATCTGTATTTGTATCCATCCCATGTCGAACGTACATAATTTTACCATGGGGAAACAAAGCTAATATGCTAATATCAGGGTGTTTTCCCACTTTAATTATGTGAACAATCACAATACACATCTTCTGTGTTAATTTCAAAACAAAAACACGATCAATGATTGCAAAATATAATTATTACTAAAAGGTTATTTTTGAAGAGAAAAAAGCACCATCTATTTAGATGTCCAGATGCTTAGTTGGTGAAAATCATGGTAGAAAGTGATATGTTCTTTCTAAAAACAGTTAATCTCTAAAGTTATCCAACATAAATTAGAGGAGGCATTCTATTTCATTTTTCTAAACCATTGGTTTTCAAAGCCATTGCTTGTTCCCAAAGCTGCAAGATAATTGGGGATGTACTATAGGGAGTACGCACATAGCTATACAGCAAGCTTAACAGCTGAGAGCATCAGCCCAAATAGCTTAATTATCACATGCATTTTTGGTATCAGAAGTTAATCCAGACTTTTCTGCCAGCAACGAGCACATTGTTATGTATACCTTGATTGCATATTGGTTTTGAAGAGTTATGCTACAGAAATGTCCTGGGTCTTTTTTGTGCATTAGTGCTGATATCTGTGGCCTAGTGTGACTTAATGGAGAAAGTATACTACATGTAAACTGAGGAAATAATTAGACATCTGTCTGGCATTGCTTGGGATATGAGATTCCATGGCTTGGTCTCTGAGACTGCATCCGGACAAGCACAACTATGTAGTATGTGGTGCCATAAACACATCCATGGTGCCACAGTCCACTCATTTCGATGTTATTTGCAAGCTGTGCAATTGCTACTTGTCCCAGGAGATTCAAACATCCATGCTTGTCTGGACATGGTCTTAAATAGGGAATAGGTGCTGATATTGTAGCAGCCCTGAGTAAATGATGGTGAGGAGGTAGGCCATGATGTCCTTGTTGATAGACCAGAAAGAGATTTAAGTGCTGGAAGAAGGGAATAGCCTTCTGAGCAAAAAATCTGTCTCCACATATCTCTTCCCAGGTCACTGGGCCGATAGAAGAACAGAGTCACCTTGTATGTTCTTAGCCCTTAAAGAAGGCACAATTGAAAATGGATAGTGATGTTTCATGTCCTATTATTCAAGTAATCTTGTATCAAAACTAGTAACTACACCCAGCTGTTAGCCTAAATATACAGCCTTATATCTAAACCCTGAAGAAATGTGGTGTTCACTATTGTGAATAAAGTGGACTAAGCCTTGTTACAAAAAGATATCATGACAAACCCTTACTTAGATAAATGAAAGTTGTGGCCAAGCTGTATATGCTTAGGAAGAGGAAAATGATACCTGAGAATACAGGCCTCTGTTTCTGGAACTAAAAATCTTTTTCTTTCTGTAGTAAGGAGCTTTACTTACTGTGTGCTGGCCATGCTCTAGGACATAGCACTGTGTGGGTATACCATAGTGTACTTAGGAGTCTGTTCCTTGAATCATATGCATCTGACCAAAAGATGCAACTGAAGTGGTTACATCCTTGATTTTTAATCCTTCAAGGAATGAAAAATGTGTGCTTCTAATTTTTACATTGGCTTCAGTGGAATTATCTACGTACGTACACTTAACCAATTGTGTAAATTCTTACAAGACCAAATTAAAAGTAATTATATATTGTTGTGGGACAAAAGGAAGGGATATTTACTGTGGATCAAGATACCTGGTTGTGAAATGTACTCATATGATTTCATAGTACTTCCATGGTGATCAGTGAAGGGTAGCCACTGTAGAACCTGGAAAAATGCCAAAAAACACTTTTAAAATGCAAATATAGAAGTAAAGAAGAGGGGGTTTTGTTCTTGCAAAAAAAGTATGAATAATAATTATTGTGATTATTTGAGGCTTTGCTAATGTTTAGAATACTGTATGAAATTAAGAATCACTGATGCAAATACCTATTAGTCTAATAGTGGGCTGAATATTCATGCGTTTAAAAAACAGCCACTCCTAACTGTCACCCCAGATAATCACAGATACTTCCTCAGGTTGGGTTGTTCTTGAAGAGTATCCACCACATACTGGAAGTTGCTTGACAGTTTTGTGAATAGCTGAATAGATTTGAAAAGGTGATATCATTGTAGACTTCAACAAAGGTCCAAAAGGGAATTAAACATTGGCTAGAAAGACTACCAAGAGTTAGGTTGCATGTGTGTGCCTGTACACATGTGAGGGAAGAGATATCAACCTTATGCTTTTGTGCTCAGGTCACTAGATGAGGTTGGGAATGTTATTCTATTACAGCCATCTCCATCCCCCTTTTTTCGGAGAACATGGAGCTTGCCACATTTGCTCACAGAGAGTGAAGTGCAAAATAAATGATACTAACAGGTAACAACACCTCTGCACCCTGGAAACAACATTTCCCATCACTACCTACCTACAGATTTCTAATCTCCAAGAAAAAATGAGCTATTTGGATAGTTTGGGACTCTTCTTCTTTTCCTTCTCCTCAGAGCATTTTGTCTCTCACTGACAGTTTCTTTGCTATAACTGTCCCCATGGTTCCTCATATCAGTCTAAAAAGATTCAGACAGTTCCATCACATATTATTGCCTACTTCTTACTTCCTCACAACATAACTCTGTGTTCCTTTCAGTTTCTTTATTGTCAGGTGATAGGCTCCCCTTGATTCCTTTTCCTGTATTTTCCTCTGTGCTCTCAACAGAAGAAGCTGTACTCACAGAAGCTAGACCTTCATCAGCCATGCTATCTTCTAAAGGCACTCTGGTGCTGTGCTGGAAGTGCTACAACTACCTGGCTAATCCTCCCATTTTATTTGCCTCCTGGCGGTGGCTTCCTTATGCTGGTGGTGAGAGAGGTTCTTTGTTTTTCCCCATTCACAAAGAGTTTTGTGTATTTAAAGACAGAAAGGGATAGGGAATTAATAGATTGGGCACAACCTCTCAGTCTCTGAATACCAATTATTGCACTAAATAAACAAATCATTTAATCCTTTGACATAATCTGTGTGCTTCTGTGTTAATTTGTACACTGGAACAAAAATAAAATAGTGATCCATCCACACCATGGCTAAGTGTTCCCCAATAGATTGGCTAATATTTTATTGAAGACAGACTCCCCTCTTCTTCTCCACCTTGCAAATGACTTGTAGATATTTGCCACTGCTCAGCGTTGTTCTTTTAAATGTCTGTTCTCAGGAAATCAAAGAGAAATGATCACTGCAGACCTTGCCACATGCAATACTCATGTTGAATGGGATTTCTTTTGCAACAAGACACTGATGTTGAACATTGAACCATTATAGAAACATCTGCCTGGTTTGCATCAATAAGAGTCTGTAACCCAGTGCATCATGCAACAAGAAAAAGATGTGTGAGCACAAAAATGAACTAATAAAGGACTGTGATTGTCACTAGATTGTCAGTCTTCATAGTACCTTTCTATGGTACTCCTTCCCCTGTCATGTGAAGATTTGTTGGGTCTCTGGGAGAAATCATAATTGAGCAGTACCTGTAGCTCCAGAAAAGGTGCAGGGTTTCATTCCAAAGAAAGATCTCTAGTACCAGAAAGTAAGATCAGTTAAATTATATACCCATCATGGAGAAAAATTGGCTTTTTACTTATTGTGGCTCCTAGAGTGAAAAGAGATGGAAATAAATGGCTGTCACTAAATACCACATAAATAAGGGGCCAAGTGAGTTAGTAATTCACACTATGGTTACAAAAGTTCCCTACCTATTTATCTGGTTATTGAGTTAATACATGTATACCAGATGATAGCAATCAAGCATATGCAGAACAGTTGATTTAGTTTTGTCCCATTAAAAATGATTGTGTATTTTGCTGATAGAGTTCTCTGGCATCTTTCCCCGTTGCCTCTTAAAAGCTAAAAGTGTGTTTCTTTGCCTCCACCAATCAGATATCCTTGGCTTACAGGCACAGCTAAGGAAAACCCCTTCTTCATGTTATTTTTCTTGAGAGAATGATGAATGATACTGTGGTCTCCTACTTCCATTTGCTTAAGGGAAGAAACCCCTGAGTTCTTAAGCCAAAAAAATTCAGCATACTTCAAAAGTTTACCCTCTCAAGAAATAAGAAGCTGGAGGAATCCTTTTTTTTCTCTGGGAGCTTCTTCAAGATAGCAACACATACTGAAAATAACAAACGTTGCTTGAGGGATAAAGGATTTCATGGCATGAATTAAAAGAGCCATCCTTTGGTAGTCTCTTTCAACATTGCTTATAAAATAGTGGCCTTTCTGTTGTGTTGGCACTTTAAATGTGGCAGAGGCCAGAAAGTGCAGTTTGAAAGTAGCCATTTTGAAACTGGCTTTTGTTTAAGTCTTCCTCTCTTCTTCTAGCTGGTGAGTTAAACAAAAAATCTCAGAAATAAAATAAAACCATTGTAATGTGCGTGCAGTGAAACTTGAGAGGAAAATGAATTTTCTTAGAACTGTATCTGTTGTGCTACACAAGAAATCGAGTCTAGCCTTCTGTATGTGGCTATATTTTGGTTGTTTAAATAAACTATCTACTGTCTCCTCACACTGTGTTGCTTAATCCTCAATCCTACATAGATCTAATCTAAACCAGGGAAACCATACCAGAGGAATAACACAAAATCACATCAATGCTAGAAAGATTATGATTCTGCGGAGATTTTTTTTTCCCATTTTTTTTGTGGAGATGCCTAAGATATCAAAATATTTGCATCAGGCTGTTACGTACTACTTACTCAGAGTCAGTTGCTTTATATATTCATTTTGGGGAGAGGAAAGGGTTGGATGAATTCTAATAGTTGTTGTCATAGTATTGTTTTGGCTGCTTAGTTTCTCATTATGTCTGGTGAAGGGTAGGGTCCTACCTTTCAATGGCTCACTTCTTGAGTCATCCTTGGCATGGCAAAGCTGGCCAACCAAAAGGATGACTCATATGCCAATTCCTTTCATTGTTTTGTGTTGATTATAACCATGGTCTGGGCAAGAAGAAATACTGTTAAGTTTTTTTCATTATTCATTTTGAACTGTTTTACCATTTTAATGAAAAGCAGCTTTATGTCTACAGATAGTCCTCTTAGTAAGGACTTATCTTAGTAAGTATGTCTTATGTCAGATTTGGGTGTATGTGTATATCAATATATGGTATTACATTTTCTGTTGCTGTCTCTGTGGTTAAATCATTGGTTTGATATTGTCTGGTTTTAAAGTGGAATGTCTTGAATAATGTAAGTGATCATAGAAAATGTTTCCCTAGTAATTTTAGCTGAGGAAATGGGAAGGGGTTTGGTTTGGCAAATTTAGATGGGGAAGTTTTTTTCCCAAGTGACCATAGACTTGGTATCAAGGTATTTAATAATGTGTCAGTATTTTGTATTTTAGAGAAGTAAATTTTGGAATGGAATAAACTGTTTGCTAGCACAAATCCAGTGATGTGTATTTAACCATTTTTGCCAGGAGTGAATTTAGCCCATTGTTTCAGGAAAAAATGTATTTTGCATTCGTTCTACCCAGGTTGCATGTGACCACATGTGGCTTTGAAAAGTGGCTGAAGGACATCATTGAGAGACTTGCCATAAACCGTAGCTTCTGAAAAGGATCCATTGTGTTTAATGGAGTACTCCTGGGGTCTGGGGCCAGTCTTAATTAATCAGTATAATTCCACTGCAGTAAAGGCAAAAAAAAATATTGATTTACACTAGCTGAGTATCTGGTTTGGAGGAAACAATGTTAATAGTGTTCACATAAACACTAAATTGGAAGAATCTGTGAACATCAATGAAAAAAAGAAACAGTACAAAGTGACTTATCAAGGTTTAGATACCTGTGTGGAAGATAAAATGAGATTCAATATAGGAAATTACCAAATAATATAGACTGGGTAAAAGATAATGCAATCACAGTTGCTAGGAAGGGGAAAATAGGAAGCAATAATTCAGTGAGAGTTTGGGTGGAAGAGAACTTTTGAAGGTACAAATGGATGTAAGGGTTTCCATCCTCATTGAGTTTCAAAAGGACTGGGATGCCAAGCTATACTTTATGCTCTTGCAAGTCATTCCATCAGTTAGCAATGTTATATGGTGGATAAGGAGAAGTAGGGAATCTGGTGTGAGCTGAAGCTGTGAAACATATGTAAAAACTTTCCTTCATGGAATAAAAAGTCCTGCTGCCTCAAAATAGCTCTAATGTACACCAGTGCTATTGCATTAGATTCCAAGAAAGCTCATGCTAAAATGAGATTAAGACCTCAGGGAGTGGTAGTCAGAGAACAGGATCAATGTTCAAAGAGATGGAGGGATTTACATGCAGACAAATCTATATCTCTGAGTGGCTGGCTTTTTAAAACTTCTCAAGTGCATTGTATTTAGCCTTCTTTTTACTCGAACTTTTAAACAAATGCAAAGTCCAGGTTCAGCTGCTTAGCCAACTTGCTAGGTTCCCTCATTCCAGGGATTCTCTTGTCAGGGTCATACTTCTCTAAAGCCTCTTCTCTAGAGTCAGTATTGCAAACATTGCAGGGAGGGTTTAGTTTCTTCACCTGTCTCCAAGGGAGACTGTTAACCTTTCTGCCTTCATTGGATGCCGAATTTGTCCTTCTTTCCTATCCCAGTATTCCCTAGCACTCAAGAAGACATAACAGAATGGTGTGGAGGAAAGGAAAACCGGCTGAGTATGAAAACATTTTTCAAAGGTGATTGCATTCAGGTATGAGTTAATCACTGAAGAAAAGCAGAGAGCTTATATCTAAGGATAGCAAAGCTATACTTGACAAAATACTAGAGAAGCATTCCAGACTCTACATAGAGAAAGGCCATATAACCTAATACCTGCTTTCCATTACTGACCTCTTATTCTAAGTAAGTTGGTCTCAGATAAGTAGTCTTAGGCTCTGAATCTTCAGTGGGGTATGGATAGGTTCCCCCCCCCCATCCATCTTTATTGTTGTCCCCCTGCTCATTTTCAGTGGTATTCCTTGTTTTCACATCTCTCATTTTATATTAATTGTTGAAACTTTTCAATATTCAAACAGTGTTGTGAGGATGCTTGCTGAAGTGCAGTATACAAGGGAAGATAAGATATTAGTCCAAAGGAGCCTGGTGTATCTGTTCCAGGATCCCTGTTTCTCTGTGTAATTCAATTTTCTACCTCAAATATTTTATGTGACTCATGCACTGGCACTCCCCATCCTGTACATTTTTCAGAAAAATACTTGCCTTTTTCTTTCCTAACCACTCTCACTATATCCATATATTTAGTGCCTGTGCTCTGTATGCTGCCCTTTCTGTCTATTGTTTATAATTATTAACATGAATTACACCCCCCTTTTGCTTTTTAACAACTTTCTACTTTCTTCATCTAAACTACAGCCCCACCCCACAACTACTTCCATTAATACTCCTGGCTTTGATGAATCTAACTACTCTGATGTTCTGCTGAATAGCTTGCAAATCTCTAACTTTAGTAACCTTTTCCTCTTTCTAGCAGGCAGTGAAACACTGCAAGGAATTTAGGGATGTCTTTTTTGTCAGGAGGCTCTGTGAAGCAGGCATGCCAAAGGTTTTTAAAGAGAGAGGTTAACTAACTGTTTAGTGCCAAAGGGACAAAAAACATGCTTTTAAGATTCATATTTTGTAACTTGCTTAGTGATACAAAGCAGCTCTTGAAGGATCTTGCATGACAATAATAGAAATGCAGAATGAGAGAAAATGTTTCTGCTGAGATATACATAGGACAAGGTTCTCAGCTGGTGTGAAACGTTGTTGTGCCTTTCACTGGAGCCCTATTCAAGGTTGAAAGTTTGGTACCTATCTGCAGCTATATCAGTTTACAACAGCACAAGATCTTGCCCTTAACTTTTCTAAATTAGAGAGAAAAGCTGTAGCCTTTTAGTAGTGATGGCAGTCCATTTATATACAGCGTTTCAGCCTTGGCACCTCACTTTGCTGTATGTCTTAATGGTCTCCTGGCTCCCTATTAGAGCTTTCCAAATTTGTTATTTCACTTTCTCTAGTAGCAAATGCCCGCAGCAAATTTGCAGTTAGAGCTGGCAGGAGTCTGTATATCATACTTGGTAAGGAGAGACTTTTTTTTTTTTAACTTAAAAAATCATGTTCTCACATAGTGGTATATGAACCTCCAATTCCGTTGATGGGCATCGTTCAATTTGAATAAATTAGTGCAGGGTTGTCTAGCTGGCAGTGTGGCCTGTGAAGGGTTGAGGCACAGTCTGTGGGTTTCTTTTGCACTGCTCCCATTGTTTCAGTTTCTGTGGTGGCACAAGCCAGCACATCTGGAGAAATTGTTGTGTTTGCTTAGCATCAACAGAGGGACTCAGATAGGGGATATGCACTGATTATGTGACAGCAGGGGTGGCTCACACTGCTTGTGTGGCAGCAGTAGCAGGGGGTATAATCTCTGAGTTGGTGGTAGCAGGGAGAATCAGGCAGTAGTTGCAGTGAGGGGCTCATGCTGCTTACAAGACGAGGAGGCTGTACATAGTAAGGGGGTCTGGGGAGCTTGTGTGATCTCTCCCCAGCACACAGCGCACATAGTGTGTGGCCCAAGGCCTCCAAACGGTGTGTTGTGTCTCTCTGAAGTTGCACAGCCCTGCTTTGATGTCATCTGGGCAAGGAACAATGAAGTTCAACTCTTGAATTGGCAAAAGTGGTCTGAAAATCTCAGTAGGCTCCTACATTCCTTGATTTAGCATTGCTGCAGTGTTTTGCCTACGCTTCTGATTGAAGGTTTTGTTGCGAACAGTTAAACTAAATGTTCTCCATCACAATAGCTTTGTCTATACAAACATTTCATCCCTGTGCTTAATGCTTTCTCTTCTGTTTCCCCTTCCAATGGTGTCATAGATAAAACTTCCAGGCTAAACAAGTTTCTGTGCTTTCATCAGATCTTTGTGTCTCTGGTAAAGTTTAGGCAGCAGGATTTGATTACATATCCTCTTCTAAATTAAATTCAATGACTATATCAGTAATACACTTGCATCTTACCACTTACCAAAATGCTTAAAGAAAGCTTCATCTTTATCATTCTATGTATTACAGTAATGCTTACAAATGCCAGACATTTGAGATCAGTCTTGGAGTGGGAGGTACTACGTAGCCGTGTAGAACGTCTCCAGTGGAATCAGAACTACATTTTGAGGCACTGTAGACATATCTGGCTGGAATATAACCTAGCTCTCTCAACAAAGTCAATGTGGTATGGATTTTAGCATGGATTAACTGCTAAAATAAGTGTAGAGGGTCTCTGGTAAAACTACACATCCATGATGAAGCCTTATGGCTACAGTACCCAAATGATCTTAGTCAAAGCCCTGGTTATCGTATATACAACATAGCCCATAATGATAGGCCATTCATGGAATATTCATAGGCCATTCATAGAAGATCTGTTGTTTTCAGTACTTAGTAAGAGGGGAAAAATTGTTCTAAATGTATTTGACTCTTATTTATTCATTTTCTTAAATTTGTGGATAGGGTACTTTTTGAGAAATGAGGTATAAGGTATAAGCTTTTAGATCTCAGGTATGGTATATCCTAACCCTTGGGCTGTTTTGGGTGTTTTCTCATTTAAATCAGAAGTTGTATCTTGAAACTGAGAAATCTTCCTAGTAGACTTCTTCAATCCAGCCCCCTCCCACCCTGTTTTTTTGTTTTGCTTTCGCCTGTTTTTTTGCAAAGGACTCAGAAGTCTGGAGTCTCAGAACAGCAGAGCTCCCTTTGCCTGAAGAACGGTGAGTGTACCTGAAAGATTGCAAAGAACTTTTTTCAACTACTCAGTTGATCTAGTAAAAGATATCACATCTACCCAAAAAATCTTGCCTGCCTTTTAATGATTTTGCTTTGTAGACACTGAAAAACTACAGAAAAAAAATAGTTTTGAACCACTTAGAAAATCTTGTCTGGAAAGAGACACTCGTTAATGGGAGGTGCACTTGCCCGAGAAGTCACAAACACATCCTAGCTAACTAACTTATTTTATTGATTTAGGATGGAGCCTAAGCACTAAACAGGAAATTGGCTTGTTTTTTAAAAGGGATATAAAGAGAGTAAGGGCCTTGTTACACAGTAATTTTAGGCACCTTCTGGAGCTCTTAACTCCTGGATTGGTTGCATGTTAACAAGTGGCTTCAGGAATTTTTTATTTGGTTTAAATTTATGCCCCTCCAGGGCAGGCTTATCTCTAATCCACATCCTTTTGCTCCTATTTCATTCAGCTGTGGCCACTCTCCACAGCTATTCCTCCCAAGTTGAAGTTCTTCAGCATCCCAGAGTGCAGTGGCCCCTCCTGAGGCAGGGTCAGCAGGGACGAGGGGGCACAGCAGGGCTGGGTATGGTGCCTTGCCCCCCAGGCATATCTGGCAAAGGCTTAGAGTACCGAGCAGCTGCAGTGCCTCCTGCTGCCACACAGACTGGGATCACTGCTCCCGCTGGTGGCGACACCGGGGCAGGGGGTGAGGGAGAGCAGCTCTGGTGAAAACCGGATTGGACCATCTGGCGCTCGCCTCCCCTGTACTGTTGCTGGCCAGTCAGGCACTGCCTAAGCTCCAAGAGGTCCGATCCTTTTTTTCTCCAGAGTTTATGCAGTGCCTGGCTGGCAGCACAAGGTGGGCGAGCCCTGTGGGGCTCAGGTGCCACTCTGGCTGGTAGAAACAGGGGGTGGGGGGCAAGGTGCAGAGGGGCCCAATTCTTTATTTCTCTGGAGCCCACCAGCTGGGCTGCTGATCTGCCTCAGCTGCCGGGGGGAAAAAAGATCAGGCCCCTGAAAGCGCAGTCACCCACCACCTGGTCAGCTGTCAGCCCAGCCAGCAGTGGTGTGCAGGTGGGACGCAAGCTCTGGAGAAAAAAAGGATCCGGCCCCTCAGACCCCAAGCAGTGAGCTGGTCCAGGTGGTGGCAGCACTCACAGCTACCAGAGAGTGAGGAGCTTTTTCAGGAGCTCAGCTTTAGGATTCACAGGAATATTTACAGACCTTTTTTTCTCCCCTTAAACCATCACACTAGCTTTTCGTAGACTCTCCTTTTCAATGGATTTACCTCTTGAAAATCCACACTTGGCTCCTTCCCACTTTGTTGTTTAAATGGACTTATCTTACGTTCTTTGAATAAATACAGGGAGTCAGTCCTGCCCCTAGCTCCTTGTCCTGACCCTGCTCACTAAATCTCTAGTGGCAAGTCACGGCCGTGCAAGTGCAAGACAGTCCGAGATGGATTTTTATCCTGAGGTGTGACTTCTCCACTAAGCCTAGCAGTGCTAAGCCGATTAACATTTGTGCAGGTCATAGTGCAAGGTGTAACAAGGCCCTAAGTGCACCGTTTGCATTCATTGGTTTTGATTTTAAATGGGCACTCAAACCCTGCACGGTCTTTAAAATTCCACATACAAGTTCTGTAGTTAAGTACCAGCAAGTTAAATGAAGAAACGGTGAATAGTTCTCATGCCATTTTGCAGTAATTGGCATGATATTTGTGTTTTTGTAATATCTGGTAGAAAGCAGTATTTTGAGTGTGTTTCAGTAATGAGGGCTTTGGGACATGAGTTGGCTAGTCAACATAAACTATTGATGACAGATTACTCACAGGTACATTTAAATCTTATAGAATTATTGATTTAGGGACCGGATTAAAACTGGCACAGAAATAAATCTCTGTCATGTGGATAATTTGCCAAATAAGATCAGATTTCATTACTTCTACACATCTGCATTATACTACTACTTTTTTTTCAGCAGTAAATAAAGCATGTCCTACTTCCAAGCTAGATCCCATGCAAATGTTAGTTTGTACCAGCCTCAGTAAATATAGTCATTGCTGATGACTGATTATTTCCAGTAATCCTATATAGTTTTGTCACACTCTGGTTTGGGCATGGGTGCCACCAAATTAAAATGATGAAATGTCTTTATCTCTCCCCTGCAGCTGTTTTAGCAATTCCATAAAACCAGTTCATCGTGTCAGCTGAGGAGGCCCAGAGAAATAGATTTCAATGATACTTCCCTCAACGTCCCTCACGCAGCAAGTTAGCAGATGTGCTCTGTAATCACCTGCTTGTTTGGTTTAAGAATCCACCTGAGCAGGATAATTTTTAAAGTACCATCTTTACCTTTATTTTAGAAATAGCAAGGTCACTTTCCTGTTAGATCCTGCTTCCACATGGTACCTCTTCCTACTAATAGAAAAAGAGTAAGAAAGTTTCTTACTACTTGTTTTCCATTTGAGTTGATCTTTTCCACACCCATTGTATGTTATATTACTTGATGCTTATGTGCTGAATTAATGCAATTCCGACAGGGCTGGTAGAAGTGTGGAAGTCTACTAGCCACTCATAGACATATGTAAAGGATCAAGTTTTTAAGGGGAAAGCCATGATTCATTCACTTATTGAAACGCTGTCGGGCCAGCTGGAAAATGGTGGCTGTTTTTTAGCGATGTGCCAAATGCAGGGCCTTTAGGCATCTGTGTTCCCATATCGGCTATGGTGGTGACTTATATTTTAAGCAACAGAACAGTATCAACAGCAGAGAATACTTCAGTGGAAAAATTGTTGGTATCAGTTTGCTGGCTGTGTTTTGTGATGCTTACCGCCAATTTTCTTGACTTTTTTCATTTTCCAACACTTAAAAATAATGTTTTGGATATGTTGAAATTATGTACTTTTTAAACATTTTTAAAAAACGTGTTTCCTTATTTTGTGTGTGCATGCATAAGGGAGGGGGAAACGGTGAGGGGAAACATTAATCAGTCCATATTTTTTGGATCATTTGGTAGCCGAATGAAGAATCAGTTACTCATGAGGTCCTATGCTGGGCACCCCATTTTAGCTGTGAAATGAATACTCTTTGTTTGCAAATTCATTATGTCTTTCATTTATAAATTGTACATCATTTACATTTTTTGCTTTGAAGTTTTAGTTTTTTCTTTCATAGAAAATCGCCTTTTTTTTTTT
>JAGPOW010003395.1:33314035-33360976 GCA_030014935.1 Caiman crocodilus
CTGTACAGAGCCAGCAATTCTTCACAAAGTGGTTATGTCATCTTATAACTCAAATAATCAAAATTTAAGGCATTCATATATATGTAGTTTTACTCCACAGGGTTCACTTATTCTTCTCCTTCTTGGTCCCTGTTTCTTCCACTGCAGCATCATTTACTACAGCTCTGTGTAGATATTGTCAATAGGAAAGTAGTTGTTAATTACTGTGCAAACAGGTATGACAAAGCTGGACTGAAACAAAGGTGCGGGGAGGGGAAGTAAACATTATTGGATTATTAGTTTTGAGAATTGTGGGACTGACTTATAAATATTTAGAAGCCTTAATGGGATACTCGTAACATCGATTAAATCTACCAAGCCAGTCCAAAATCCATTCAGATAAATTAGCCTCTGAATTAGAGACAGGCCTGAAATGAAATCCTGGATAGAAACAACCCTAGAAATTTTGTTGACTTTTTAAAATATGGATTTCAAAATTTAGAGGAAATATTGTATGAGATGATCCCTGAGGTCATCTGGTTCCCCTTTGTCTTTGTCAGAGATGACTGTCAAATGTTTCCAGGAAAAGTGAAAGACCCTTGCAACAGTGGCTGTGAGCTGTCACACTACTCTCATGTGACTGTTTGAAGCCTTGGAGCTGGTTTATATCCTTTCTGAAATGTTTGTCATTAGCTATAAATGCATATTTTTATTATACGTGTACATAACAATCCCTTTTTGTATTCTGCTAAATCATTAGTGTCAGCAATATCCTGTTGCAATGAGTCAAAGCTCTATGTAAGATTTAAAAAAAAGTGTTTTACACTTGCTTCCTTTATTTCCATGGTACTTGTTCTTTGTGTTTTGAAAAGAAAGGATGGAAGCTCACTATCCATTCTGTCTGTGTCATCTGTTATTTCATACATTCATATTTTTCTCTTGCCCACTTGTAATATAGAACAAGACTTGGATTTCCTGTAAGGCTGTCCATATGGGGTGGCAGGGTAAGGGAGCAGAAAATGGGCTGATTTTTGCAAAGCCACGTTGAGTAGGACATCCAAAACCTGGAAAACTTGGGTTTAAATAGCATGGTGATGAAAAAAATGCATGCAGCTGCAGGAGCCTTTGTCTTGCTTTCATCTAAATTACTGCTCGTGCTGGTATGATGCTTTATATGCAATTCCCTAGTACATTGCCTTATTAGTACTTGTCTTCATAAAATATGCTTATCTACCCTCCAGTGATGAAGTAAGGCTTACTTTGCTTGTTTGGGAATATAAAAGTACAATAAATTCATACATTGTTTCATACTTCTAAACCTCTCCTTCAACAGTCCTGTTCTGCATGCTGCACATGGGCTGATTGTTTCTTCAAGTCTGCATCATCTCATTCATGGCTTTCTGAGATTTGTTATATAATTTTGGATATTCTAGATCTGTAAATTGCTGGTTGACCAGAGTGCTGGGATTTAGGCAAGTGGTTCATTTTGGTGGTGTTTGTGGCTAATGTTTTGTGCAGCTACTCAACAATTCAGGAAAATTCTTCTACTGGCTCAGAGGTAATCCTCTTCTATATCCTAGAGTTTTGATGTAGGCTCAAGTAGACTGGATTACTTTAACTTTGAGGGGAAAGACTAACCCTTTAGATCAACAATACTGTAGCTCCTATCCAGCCACAAAGATAGAAATAATTTTGTGCAATGCAGAGCTGCCTCAACTTCGAAGGCAATAATGATTAAGGATATTTAGATGTTCCTGCTTTACAGCTTAGTTGTATTTTTTTTCTTTTATCTTTTTTTTTAAGAATCATGAAAATACTTATCAAAACATGCAATCAGCAGCTGCTTCCTTTGTAAAGCTATAGATTTTAGTGGTATAGAAGCATTGTGATGGTTAATCCTTGCAAATAATAAATAGTAGATGAAAATTGTAGTTCTCCTAAGCACTGCATGAAAACAGTTTTCCAAACCTAACATCTTATTTGACTAAAGTGAAAGTCTTTTAAACAACTTGAATTATTTCTTTTAACTGTCTTTTATGAAATTATGTGAAACTCCTCTTCTTTTGAATTGTACTAGAACTTAATGTTCATTTCAGAGTTAATAATATGCTTGCTGTGCCATGACCATTTTGGTATTTAGTGGCTTTCATCACCATTACAGACAAATACATAAGGTTGAAGCACCTCTTCAAATAGATGTGGGGTGACCTTGGTTTTGTGTCAAGGCCAAGTGAAACATGCTTTTGACTGAGATTTATTTTGTCTTTTGTTAGAATATATTGTTAAAACAAAGCAAGTTCCCTGGGGGAATAGGATGATGCTCAGTTGTCCATCTTAATATTGTGACCATATTTCCATCATTCTATAAGTAATGTAACTGTTCCTGGTGTAATTCTATGATTACGCAAAAAATGAAAGTCAGTGGGATCTTGCCTTAATAAGGATTGATTTTTGAATCCAGGAAATATTAATTTGCATTCCATGCAATCCAGAGGTCTAAACAGTAAACCCACCCAGCTAATTCTGGAGAGGACTGAAAACTGGAAAATACTGGCCAAGAATTTCCCTTTGTTGGAACACAACAGTTTTTAGCATGCTAAATTTGACCCAAAGGTTCACAAAGTAGAGTTAAAAGAAATGTGGATGGTCCTTGTGCTTTCTCCAAACAAGGTGTGTTGTTGCTGCTTATTTACCTTTGAAAGGAAATGGAGAGCTGGTTTTCCCTTTGTGCCTGGGTAGCAGCCTGAGACTTACACACATTAGCAAGCAATGTGATCAGCAAATCAAGCCTGTTGTGCATGAGATTTAGCTTTGAACATCAGTCAAACTACATCCCTCCAACATTAATTTTGGCCCCACAGCAGTTGAGTGGCTCAGCATGTTATCTCAACACCAGTGTAATAAACAATTTTGACATTTACACCAACACAGGAGAAAATAAATTGTGGAAAGGTATTAACATTTTCTAAGTTCTGATTCAGCTCCAAAGCCTTTGGGGACTGACTTGAACAGGAGGAAAAGGAGGCTATCTATATCATTTTTTATTCTGGCATGCACTATAAGATTTAATTATAAAAGTGAATGAAGAATCTGGAGGAGGTAGTGTGGGGGAACAGAACAATCAGCTTCTATATCAGACCTGTCTGTTTTAATTGTAAATTGACCTTTGCTACTTTTTAATGAAGGTTGAAAGGCAAATGCATGCCTTCATTGATGTTGGCTAAGGGGTTGGTGTTTAAGTCTGGTGCCAATTGCTTTGTCCCTACCGTCAATGGGATGTGAAGATTCTCTACATTTAAAGGGTCAGATTCTAATTTACAATACTATATTAATAATCCAAGCAATACTACTGGTTGGGGAATTATTATTTTGCCTTTGTACAGCAAAATATCACCCTCTTCATTTTTATCGCTGTCATTGGGTTTGTAAATACAATTACATTGATCCATGGTGCCCAAAAAATAGAAACATTTCACTTGCTGGCCATCATTCTTGCCTACACTGGGAAGTTATTTTCCACCAGAAAAAACATTGCAACGGAGAGCTTTTGAACCACTGTAGCAAGCAGACATGTTGTTAACTAAAGCCCATAGACAATAGGTGCAAGATAGGTGGTGGGGAAAGTTGATAGAATGTATCTGGTAAAATGTAGAGAGGTTACCTGGGGTTATCAGGATGCCAGGAAAATTATAATGTGCCATACATCCAATGTCTGTATTTAATCCATGCTCTTTATATCCAGTAGATTTACGGAGTAAAGTTTGTAGGCTCATGTATAAAAGGTGTTTTGTAAATTCTTTTTGAGGATTAGAACTGAGAGACTGGATGGAGAGTGAATTGCATTATGAGAACTGTGCATCCACAGGTAATTGGGTATTTTTGTCTTTGATAGATTTTTGGTGTGTGCTCATTTTGGTAGGCAGTTGTTTGGTTTCTCCTATATATTTTCTATGGGGACATTCAGTGCATTACATTTCTGGAGGTGCAGGTGTAAGATCCAGGAATGGTAGTGGTTTTGTTGGGGGGTGTAGTAATTGTGGGAGTGGTGAAGATGTGTTGGCAGCTTTTACATTTCCTGTTCCAGCATGGTCTGGATTCATTTGGTGTGGTTTGGGCCATAGGAAGCTTACTTCTGGTGTTGAGGATGGCAAGGTTTGCTCCTTGTTTAAAGGCTAAGATGGGTGGTTTTGGAAAGATCTCTTTTAGAATTTGGTCTACTTCTATAATGCGTTGCCATTTGAGGGGTTTCCGTATAGGTTCTAGGGAAGGATGGTATATCAGAACAAATGGAGTGTGATTTGTGGGGGCTTTCCTTTTGTAGTGCAGCAGTTCTTTACCTGGTATCCAGGAGGCTTTTTCAAAAGTGCAGTCTCTATCTCTGGAGGAGTGTCCTTGTTGAATGAAAGCCCTTTTGAGATTTGCAAGGTGATGATCGCAGGTGTTCTCAATGCAAATGTGGTGGTATTGGAGGGCTTGGCTGTGTATTACAGCTTTCTTGGTGCATTTGAGGTGATTGCTGGCTCTGTGTAGATATGTATATTGCTCTGTGGGTTTCTTGTATGTGATGTTTTTTATTTTACCATTCTGGGTATTGATCATAGTGTCTAAAAAAGAAATGTTGGTGCTGAAGTATTGAAAAGATAGTTTGGAGGGGTGATGGATGTTTAATTAGTGCTGGAAATCAATCAGAGACTGCAGGTTTTTGATCCAAATGATAAATATGTCATCTATATATCTTAGGTATAGCATGCGTTGGATGGTGCAGTTCTTGAAGAATTGTTCCTCCAGGTGGCCCATAAAAAGGTTGGTATAAAGTGCGGCCATTTTGCTGCCTGTAGCTGTACCTATATTATCTAGAGAAAGTGTTGGTTATTGGTTATTGAAACTCAAGTTGTTGTGTGTCAGGATGAAGTATATAAGTTCAGTAATATCTTTAAGTCTGTACTCTGAATTGTAATCTTCCTCTTATAGACGTAAGGCAGGCTTGGGTGCCATCCCATTGTGGGATGCTGGCATATAAGCTGTTAACATCCATGGCAGCTACGAGGGTATTGCTGGAAAGGTGGTCTTTGTTTTCAAGTTTTCAAAGAAAGTCTGTTGCATCTTGGACAAAGTTCAGTCTTTGGGTGATATGAGGTTTTAAGATGGATTTGGTGAAACCAGATATTTCCTCAGTTAGGACTCCATGGTTAGATAGTATAGGTCTGCCTGGCCAAATCCTTGTTTGCGGATTTTAGGCAGCATGTAAAAAGTTCCTGGGTTGGGTAGTGAGGGGATCAAGTTATGTAGTTTTTCTTGTAGTTCATATGGAAATGATTTGAGGTTGATTTTGAGTTTTAAGCTGAAAAGGGGAGTTGGATCAAAGAAAGGTGTTTGTGCCTGAAATCTTGCCAAGAACAATTTTTTTCCAACTATTTAGTTGGTCTAATAAAAGATACCACATTTACCCAAGTAAATGGGTAAGTACAGGTATTCAGTCCAAGTGAAAAAGTAATTTGTGTATATTCAGGGTTTCTAAAAATCCCCAATCCAGATGGGTAATGAAGATGTTAGCTTACTGGAGAGCCATCTTTGTTCCCATAGCTGTGCCCATAGTTTGGAGGAATTCTTACTTGTTGAAAGTGAAACTGTTGTGGATGAGGACAAAATGGATTATTGGTGCAGTATGTTCTGGTTGCAAATCTAAGCGTAATCCACAGTAATATTTCATGGTGAAGTTTACAGTACAGGCTGCTGACACCCTAGTTGCAACTATGGACTTCTCAGAGGTGGCTTCTGTTCTGAAACTTGTTGTGGAAGTCTGTGCTTTGTAGAAAACCTGTTCTTTGAGTGATGAGCAGTTTCAGGATGGTTTCTATGAACCTGATGGCTCTTCGAATCTTCAAAAGCATATAAAACAATCCCAGGGTGGGATACCCGGGGCTTAGTGCAATTAGTTTTTCTTAAAGCAGGAAAGTATTTGATAATGTTTTTAATTTCAAGAGCAAATACCAACATCCTCCCAATATTGTTTACAGCGCTTTGTCGGAGTTGTCTTTGAGCCTAATTAATGTAATCTTGATGGGTAAGGATGATCATAGGTCCTCCTGTGTTCACTGGTTTGAGGGCTAGTTTGTTGATGGACCTTATGGCTTTTCTTTCTGAATGAGAGTGCTTATGGTGATCCTATTTCTTGTTTTTCATCAGTATACTGGAGACTAAGAACCAGGGATATTGGCCTCATGGCCTATGTCGCAGAGCACCTTGGTACCTTGTGCCTGCAGAGGAAAAGAGCGGCCAGAGGGGGAGCCCTAACAGTGATTAGGCAGCACAGCTGCAGGTTACCAGGGCAACCCATGAAGTCAGCTGACCCAGCTCACGAGGGCTCCAGAGGCTGGAGCAATGATGCTGTGGGATAGCTGAGAGGCTTATGCTGTTATGGCCAGGTGCTTTATGTTTATGTTATAGCCAGAAGCTTGTGTTTATGTTGCTGTTGCTATATATGACCGGTGGTTTGGGCGAGGCTGTAGGGGTGGAGGCGGCCTCGGGGGCGACCCATGATAGCATGGGGCCCTAGCACCCAGGAAGGGGCATGCCTCAGGGGCGACCCACAGTAGTGTGGGGCCCTAGTGCCCAGGAAGGGGCACAATTTGGTGCCTGTGGGAGTGCAGTGTTCTTATAGGTGCCAGTGAGGGTGCAGCAGCACAGGGGTGCATAGACCCCAGCCCCAGAGAGGGGGCATGTGATAGGGAAGCTCCAGAGAGGGGGCATTTGATAAGGAGCTCAAGTTGGGCATAGCAGAGCTAGCTGAGAGAGGGGGCAGCTCTGAGAAGGGGGTCTAAGGTGGACTTGGAGAGCCCCTGGAAGGGGCACAGCACTGAGAAGCCCAAGAGGGGCACTATTGGAGAAGCCCAAGTTGGGCGCAGCAAGCCCCAAGAAGGGGGCAGCTTGGAGGAGCCCTAGAAGGAGGGCCATTTTAATGAGAAGCCCAAGTGTGGGCATTGGGAGTCCCTGACAGGGGGGCTGCATTTCTTTGGAGGCCCAAGTTGGGCACAGACAGTCCCGGGAGGGGGCAATACTGAGGCCCTAGATAGGGGGCAACATATTGAGCAGCCCTGTGGGGGGCACGGCGAGCCCAGAGAGGGGAGTGCCATATTTGAGGAGCCTGTGAGGGGCACTAGTTGAGAAGCCCGCGAGGGACAACACCGGGGGCCCGAGAGGGGCCACATGGGAAGCCCAAGTTGGGCACAGTGAACCCCAGGAAGGGGGGGGGCAACATTGAGAAGCCCCAGAGGGGGCATGACAAGCACCCAAAGGAGGGGTGCCCAATATTGGGAGAGGCGAGCCCTGAGGGAGGGCCATGGGATTGAGAAGCCCAAGTGGGGCAAGGATTAAGGAGCCCAGTGGGGGCGCAGCAAGCCCCAGGGAGGGGGCAGGAGATGTAAAGGGTCCAAGGGGGACACAGTGAACCCCAGGAAGGGGAGGCAGCATCTGAGTGGGCCGAGAGAGAACGGGAAGGGGCCAAGGTAGAAAAGAATGTGCGGACATCCGCAAGGCTTGGGGTGCGGTATTGGGGAGGAAGGAACCGCAGACAGCACCCCCTAGCGGAGGGGGCAGGCCAAGAAGAAGGGCAGCCTCCCACTAATGAACCAATTAAGATCAAAGACGTGGTAGGAAAGTAGGTGGGTGGTTACCCAGAGACAGGTGCGGGGGCCATATTGAGGGTGGGCCCGAGGCACCCTGTCACAGCCTATTATAACCTACCTAATCCCTTCATAAGAAGCAGTTTATATTATCTATTTCTATTTTTACCACTATATTTCTATGATCTGTTATCTACCTATTTAATGTCTCATATACTGCTTTTATTTTCTTATGAGGTTTTGAACAAGCATTTGTTCTATCTACTATTTAGCTCTATTATGTCTGCTCTTGTTTTCCCTGAGACCTAAGGAAGCATACAGTGGTACCTGAGAGCTTGTCTATGTCCCTCCTATTTACACTGTCGGTCCAACAAAAGATATCACCCACAAAAGTCCTCGCCTCACATGTGATAGATTACATTTATAACCTCCTTTCTTCCATCAGGAAGATATAGTAATGGCATGGTTTGTTTAGCTGAATGAATATTCTGCAGAATTTGCCTCTCTCATCTGGTAAAAGAAATATTACCTGCTTAGTTTAATACTTTATTGGTAAGAGAGAGGAGATAGCCAACTGACATGGTGTGTTATGGATTAGACAAGCCCTGCTGTTCATACGTTTGGTATTCAATCCTATTTGCTGCCTATACATATGCTGGTTTGTGTTCTAATTAGAACATGTCTAAGCAGACTTGATTAATCCACGTTCTAATTAGAATGCTCCAGCGTGGCCTCACTGTCAAGTGTATAAGCCCCCGCAGGCTTAAAAATGGTCACTGGAGGACTTCATCTAAAACATGTCAAATAAGGTTTAGATAAAGCACCCTGCAGCCATTTTTAAACCAGTGTGGGCTTAATACACATGACAGAGAGGCATTTTAATTACACTGGCTTTTTGGGAGCCACTCTAAAACACTCCATCTCAAACCTCAACCTCAACCTCAAAGCATGTGTATGGGCAGCCATTATGCCTAGGCTTTGTAGGAGAATGACTACTTTTACACATATTTGCTTTTAAGGCAAGGGCAGCTTTGTTTGTTGTAGATTATGTCATACTTGTTCTTTCATGTGGCTTTTCAACAGTTATACTATCTCTGTATGTGATGTCCTGGAATATCTTTCCAGATTACGTGTGGTGACCGTCTTTTTTGGAAATTCTGTCTTTCTGTTTGATGAAGTGGCTTTAGCCTCTCAGAGCTGGACTCCTGTGTACAGAAACTGGAGAGTTGTCCCCATATTCCTTTTCTTTACCCAAACACGGAGTACTGATAGCTGTCAGGATGATATCCCTGGCTCCATATATCTCTTGAATACCATCAGGCCCTGGGATACAGTGAATTCATTAACCAGCTACCATACTTTCCATTAAGAAAGTATCTCTTTGACATTGCTTCTGCTTCCTTCACATGTGTAGATGGTCACCAGAAGTACTGGAGACTTGTAAAGAAATGAGTTCAACTATAGGATGAGTTGAGCCCTAGGCAAGTGAGTAGTAGAGAGGGTACTATGGGGATGAAGTTTCTCATACTCAAAACAGCTGGGGCAGGAGATGTTCCTAAATGACACTTTACATATGGTCACAGGCAACCTATGGATGGTTCTTTTGAGCCACTTGGTTTTTATAGACATTTATTTTATTCTGTGGACAGGCTAGATAACTTGTTCATTTGCACATAGTGAACATGTGTGGGGAAACTGACCTCATTGATTATCTCTGACTCATCTCTGCTTTTTTTGCTTTTTTTTTGACCAGTAGGCAGCAGTCAGCCTCCCACTGATTGTTACTGATAGCACCTCAATTTTACCTAGGTGCCCTCTAGACCTTAGTAAAAAAAAAAATGTGAATGCACTGATGTGTAGCTTAATGAATGCCATAGACAGGCAGTAGGTAGCCTAATCCAGGCCGCAAAGGAGATAAGGGACTTATTGAATCCATCTTCTTTGTGGTGATAATGAAGTCAGCAGCCTTGGTAAGTAAAATTTCAGCAGAATCAATTGGGAAATCTGACATTTCTATTCTTCTTCTTCTTACTCTCCTACTTACAATCCCTTAGTAAGGAAATATATTGCAGATAATCCTCCGTGCATTTTAGACTGGTTTAGAATTTCTGTTTGTAAGGAGTTTTGTTGCAAATGAAGTGTGTTGATTTCTTGTGGTTGCTGAATTATTTCTCAATTGATTGAGTTAATTTTTTAATTAATATTTAAAGTATATGTAAATTATTTTTTGATGACATCTAAAGTCATTGCGAATTATTGTATGCAAAAGGACAACAGAATATGTTAGGAAAAGTTTTCTTGCTGTATAGTTTCTTGTTTGACCATCAAAGCAAACAAGTAATTAAGAACCAGGGCTGCTACTTAGCACCACAATTCAGTTTGTTCTAAATTAGGTTCTGAGCAAGGATAAAAAGCAAACCAGGCCCTGATCTTCAATATTGCTAACTCCATTCAGAAATCATGAGTTAAATCCCTCTCAAAAGACATTTTTAAGCTGCAATTTTTATGCTCTCACAATGTTTTAAATTGTAGAGATTTGCCTTCTGGATTTTAAGTATCATCTAGAGTTCATATGCATCTTGCCAATATTTAATCTGCAGTCATGTGTTTTATAAAGCTACCATCAAGAAAAAAAAGTCTGTCACACCGTTCTTCACTAGCTGTGAATAAAATACAGAAGAGTTGCCCCTGATAGGTTATTTCCATTATGTAAGGTTGAAATTCTCCTCTGAATTGGACTCTCCCTCTGCTAACCTAGTAATTAAAAGAGATCAGTATAATCTGTTAGTTAAATCATGTATTTTAAATGTAAGATAAGGACAAAAGTGTCACGGTGGGAAGATAAGCAAAGGAAGACTCACTGTACTATTCTACTGCAATGCCAGCAGTAGTGAGAATCTCCAGCTTCTAGTAGTGGGGAAGTTTCCCATGCCGGGGATTTTCAGAGGGGTGAAACATCTGCCATGCCTGTACAAGACCAAGGAAAATGTGTGGATCACAAGGAAGTTGCTTTGAAAGTGGCTGTTCCAATTTGAAAGAATGTTGAAATGTGCTTCTGCTAATTGATAATTATGTGGTCCACAGTTGGGAAGGATTAGGCCTGAAGCATTTGCATGTACACTGTCTGCCAGCAAGTACCATGAGCTACATGCTGCCACTAGAACAGGAAATAACACACCGCATGAAGATGGTATACCAGAAATGACTGGCAGGTTTCCTGCTACAGGAGGTTTCCAGGAATGCAACAGATCAGCAAAAATGGAAAGTTCTCAACATTATCACAAATGTCATCATAGGGTGGAACTTTATCCAAGGCAATGTCATCACAAATTGCTTTGTGAAGCATGGCTTTGGCACCAAGGGTGCTCAGGAAATTGAGTTTGAGCAAGATCATCCTGACTGGGCTGAGCTTCAGGGAAAAATGGATTGCTCCACCAATTCCTAAGAGTTTGTTAATGTTGATGATAAGGTGTCAACTTTTGCAGAAGGAAGTGATAAAATAGCAAGCCAAGATGCCCCCATGGAAGAAGCAGAAGAAAGTGAAGAGGTGGAAGAAAATGAGGAGCCAGAGTCTGAGTATGCACATGTGCCACAAAGGAAGCATGTGCAGTGCTCACAGTCCTCAAATCTGTGCTGAAGGATAATGCTCCTGCCACGGATGAGGAATTAATGAAGCTGTGGGGGAAAAAAATAAACATGGGGGGGTGAATAGTATTGGAAACTGGGGCCATGCCAATAGGGAAGAACTCTCCAGTGGAATCTGGAGACATGCTGTGGGTGGGTGATGGACACAACACCCTGTCACAGGGCAATAAGGTGCTTGCTCCTTTACTGGCTGAAACTGCATAGGGACAGAGCCCTAGCAGTCAGGCAGGAGCCCCACAGGTGCAGGTTATTTGGGTAGCAGGCCCAAGGAGGGAATTAGCCTGCACCTGCAGCTGGTCAGTTGACCAGAACAGGTAGGGCCCTGGGCCATACAAACCCCAGGGCTGGGCCTAGAGAGGCAGTTCCCTGCCGGCAACTAAAGGGGAAGGAGAATCCAGGGAGGAATTGGCCTGAGATGCTGCAGCTGCTTGGTATGTGGCACTTGGGGATCCAGGAGCTCACCAGGTACCCTTGACTACTAGGAATTTAATGCCAGGGAAGAAGTTTGACTCTTTTAAAGGGGCAGAGTACATCCTGAACTTTTTGTGCTATGTTGTAGCCCAGAGGCTCATATTTTGGTTGCTGTCTAATAACTACAGAGGATCAGGCAGAGGCTATATTGGGGATGGAGTTGGCTCTCTCTTCTCTCTCTTGGCACCAGGCTCTCCACAGAGAG
This sequence comes from Caiman crocodilus, assembly GCA_030014935.1. Lineage (NCBI taxonomy): Eukaryota > Metazoa > Chordata > Crocodylia > Alligatoridae > Caiman > Caiman crocodilus. Next base: position 33,325,958 of record JAGPOW010003395.1, read on the forward strand.
CCCAGAGATGACTGAAGGTCAAGCTAAATTAAGGCCGTGGAGGGGCAATGAGTGAATGCCATCTTCAAGGCTTGGGGCATGGTAAAGGGACAGTTTGGAGCCATGCATCTATCCATAAAGCTGAGGGTGTCCTGAGAGGCATCCATTTTTGGAGCAGGACCCAAAAGGGGTCTGAGAACCCACAGGATTCAGTGGGGTCCATCAGGACCGTGCCCAACAAACTCAAGGGCAGCCTCCCTATTCATAATAATCACCAACAAGATGTGGCAGGTGAGGAAGGGGGTGTCCATTGGACAGGATTGACATGGTCAAAAGGACCTAGGGGTATCATGGCCAACCCTGCGGACCCCATCCCATGACACCCCCTAAGTTCCAGGTACAGAAGTGAAGATTAGATGATCACTGCTTCACAAGGCCCCGCTGGGGTATGTGCCTGTTCCACTGCCAAGGCCATCTGTGCTTTCCAGTCCTCCAAGGGACCAGGATGTCTTTGCCCATAGACCCTGGATCTCCCTCTCCCTCTGTGGGTATACCAAGGATGGTGACCCTCGATCACATCTGGGGAGTACCTCATGCTCAGAAACCTGAGGTGGCATATACCTCTTCCCTGCTGTGGTTGAAATACTTTCTAGCAAGAAGAATGGGGTCCCAGGTCCTGAACATAGTAGGGGGAGGAGGTCCTGTTTTCCATCTCCAGCCTCTGTCCTAGTGACTGTCTGGCACTGGAGTGGTGGGCTGCAATCATCCCCTCAAGCAGTACTGTCTGGCACCTCATTAAGGTTGTTTTGGTACTGCTTGACTGGCCTGCATTTATGATGGAAATACTAGAGTTGCTGGGGAGTGGTTGAACAGTGAACTGATGGGTTTGGGGTGGGTCTGTCTTTGGTCCTCAGTGTCCCTGTCCCAGTCATGCTGTACATTGTGTTCAATCCCAGTTGTGGCTCTGCTTTGTTATGTCTTCAGCAATCTGATAGAACACCTTCTTGTTGGGGTACCTACTAAGGACCTATTGCCTGGTTTCCTCCTTGTCCCAGATGGTGATGAGATCCCTCACTTCATTGACAGTCCAGTTTTGTATTCAGCTGTTAATTCTGGAAGAAGATACCATGGCAGAGCACATCCTATTTGGTGGGGCCCTTAGGGTCTGGGTATTTATGGGTGGGTCCAGATGTTATCAGTGGGTGAGAATCTGGCTGCGAGAGTGTAGGTGGGGCATGTGTGTGTGGTTTTTGGCATGTGGCCCTTCTCAACAATTGGATCCAGGTTGGGTCACGTGTGTTTCCTCCCCACCCCCCAAAGTGACCCTGGCTATATTAGCCAATCTCCAACCAAGCCCCAGATGTTTCCAGGGCCTCTGTATGACTCCTTCAAGATAACTGTCTATGAAGCTTAGCTAGATACCTTCAAGGAACATCTCCCTACTATCCACAGCTTGTTTGGACACTTCCCCCAGGGCCCCAAACTGTTTCTGGGTATCCATGTGCCTTCACTAGGTTGACTGGTTACACCTCCTTAAACCTCAAATCTTCCAGGGGCCTCTATCTGATGCACCCAAGATGACTGGCCACACCTTCACAGTCTGGAATCATCCAGGTTTTTCTACCAGCTGGTCACAGCTCATTAGGCCAGCTTGGTGCTTCCCCAAGCTTTCCTGGGGCATCCACTGGCTGCCACTAGCTCAACTAGTCATGCTCCCTCCCACCATCTCCCCCTTTCTAGCCCAGAATTTCCAGGGGCATCCACCTGCCAGCCATAGCTAGTTTGACCACACGTGCAAGCCTCAGCTTCTCTGGGGGCATCTATTTAGAGGCACCCCCTACCACCCATTCCTTAAGACAACTGAGTTACCTATTAGCAGTGGCTGTGTTGATCACACGCAGCCAAGCCCTGAATTCAGCAGGGTCACCATCCTGCTGGTCTCTTCCCATTTATCTTCTCCATTTTCTTTCTCCCTAGACCTGAAATGCCAGCACTAGTTCCCACATGCTGCGGGTAGATCTTTGCTGAGTCCTGGTTAGCAGGCTGCTTAAATTTGGATTTTTGGTCATGGGGTATTGAGTCTGCATCAGAGGCATGGGGATCTGAGTCTGTCTGAATCATGGGGAACTTTTGGTTTCTGTGTTTGTGTCCTGTGTGTGGGGGTTTTGGAGTACTTTGATATGGGGTTGTGGGGTCTTGGGTTTGTTAGGGTCTCAAGTATCTAGAGGCCTGGATTGTTTGTAGGGGACTCATCTGCCTAGGATTTTGGGTTTCCCTGCATCCCAGGGTGCAAGGCTGGATGGGGGAAAGAAATTTGGCTCTTGGCCCTGAGACAGCCAGGTGGCAGAGTAGTCCCCACGTCTGGCTGGAGCAGTGGAGTGCAGCCCAAATGCTGAACTGTCTCCCAGGAGGGTAGGGGGTGGGGGGAGGAAAAAGCAGTGTATGCTGGGATGCCGGAAAATAGTGGGCTAACATATCAATAGGGGAACTGTACAAGCATTTGTTAAATGAGTCAAACCCTTATCAATCTAGAGTTAGACTTGGTCAGATAAGATCTACCTCTGGACTGCAAAGGCCGTTTTTGCTTAGTTTGGTCTAATGTTAATGCTTGTGCACCTAGATGTTTCTACTGCATTAAGTTCAGTTTCAATGATCTAAATGTAATGCTCGCATGCACTCTCTAGTAACTTGAATGGGTCGCAGAATTAATGTGGTGAAAAATCAAGGGTAAAATGACAGTTTTGGTTCCTGTTTGATTCCATCCCACAGTAGTTGTTTACTCAGTAAAAATAGGCTATTTCTCATACCCTCTTCATCTAGGAGCAAGGCGGATTGAATACCACCTATATGGAGTAGCTACCTCAGAATAACTGTAGTGCTCATCTGTCTTCCTTGGAGTAAACTGCTGTACAAGTGTCATCTCTCCAGGCCAAAAGATAAATGGGCAAATAAAGATAAGGAGGATTAGACTAATCAAGCAAATGCAAGGACTGCTGAGCAAAATATCTGGGTTGTGATGCATTATAGCTTTGTGGTTCAAATAAACAAAAATATATTGGGTAAAAATAATTGAGGCAGCCTGTTTTCCTTATGTTTCTGTAGCAGGGAAATATACAACTACAAAGGACGGGAATAAATTATGGATTTTGAAGAGTGGTCTTTTGCTTTCTTAATTGAGGGTTGAATAAAGAAGTAGAAGTCAAATAAGATCTGAAATACCACAAGTCCTGAGGTTGCTGTGCCAATCACTCCAGATTGTTGTGGTTTTGGGATTTGTTTGTTTTTTAAACACATTTATATTTTTAAAATACAGATAAAAGGAGTAAATGTCTGGATGCCAGTAGCTGTTTTACCTGTATCTGCTGCTGATTCTCATCTTGTTCCATTGATGTACCGTACCACTTGTCTTGTATAATTGACCAACTTCAAGTTTTGCCTTCAAAATTATTGTGTAGCATGTAGCAGAGGCAGCATATCTCTGCTTCTGAAAAAGAGGTTTAAAGCATGCCTGCTGTGAATTAAGAGGAAGATTAGAGAGAGGCCTTGTATTTTATTTCTATCAGGAATAATGGGTTTTTTTTATATTCCATTCTCCTCTCTTCCTGTCCCATTTTCCCCCTTTGTACTTGACCTCAATCAAAGGTACAAACTCACCGTGGTTGCTACTAATTAAAATTGCATTAAGCCAAAAATCAGGGAGTTGTAATTCAACAGACCTATCAAATAGCATGTAGTGCTATTTCTCCATACATGCTTTCATCTATCATATACAGTTCTTATTTCTGAGGTACATTGGTCCCTCATGGCCAGTTATAGACTTGTATCAAGTTGCCAGCCAGCATCATGTGTCTCGCTGGAAAGATCATGAAGGTTGTTTTTTTTTTTTCTCCAGGAACAAAACCCTGTCCTTAAAGAAGTCAGTAGGAGTTTGGGCATAGATGTTGCAGAGGCTAGGATTTTCCCTTAGTGTAACTCTCCCTTCATGCTCAGAAGTAGCACAAGTTATATCCTGTTTAACTAACCACTAGAGGGTAAGAACCTAACGAGGTGTGTTTCCATCCATTCAGGAAGGATACTGGAATGCAGACTGCAAAAAATGATTCCATGCTGTCAGTGGAGATATGTAGCCTGCCTGTGTGAGGCTGGCCCTGGAATTAGAGCTCTGTTAACTGCTTTCTTTGCATGGCAAAGTGAGGAAAGGACCTAAATTCACTGGATACAATAGCACCTAGACCTGTTGCTGACTTGTATAATCTAAGATAATGACTTCCCTCCCTCCCCTCTGCCCCCCACTGAGAACTGCTAGACTCTTAGTTCAAATAGCAGTTGCTTATAAACAGAGCTGAGGGATGAAATGGTGGCTTGGACAAAGATTTTACATTGTATTTAAACATTTTCTATTACCGAAAGGAAAATATTATGAGAAGACTAATCCTGCAATGTTAATTCAGGTAACATTCTGCCAAAGGCAAGAACTGTAAAGTAGGGATCACCATTACATCAAACTTACTGCACATAGCTGAATTTATGTTGTAGGATTTACTTGTTTTCTATAAATTGCCACAGGAGCAAGATGGAATTTAACCATTTTGTTCATCCTAAACCTTTATCGAAAATGCCTGTATTTAGTATGTTAGGCTATTAACAAATTGAACATGAACAGTATCCAAATTATCATACTAGTGTTTACCATAGAGCTGAGACTGCTGCAATATTGACTTGTTGTTAGAGAAATAGATTGTTTGCTTTGAAGTGCCACTAAATGCTATTATGTCGGATGGGCTGATAAACGAGTAGAAATACAACAGTTTCAATGAAATGATCAAGGCTTAAACAGGAGGTAAATGTGTTCGACAGGACCTCCTAATTGTTTCCACAGACTTGATGTCTGAACATGGAAATGTATTGAAACCACATGGAATGCCCATGCTGATTTATAAACAGGGTGTATATGCAAGCTTGTGGCCTATTTTGTTGTGTTTTAGCTCTGGAGATTTGTCTCCGAGAGGTGCAGATGGAAGTTAGCAATAATGCTGTAAATTTCATATCTTTACAAAAAATGCTGCCATTTACAGAAGTTATAGAAAGTAAACAAATGAGCAGTTCCATTGCACGTGAGCTCGTTCCTCCATGAAATGACAGAGGACAGGTGTAGGTGGTGATGCTGCCTTCATTGTAGGTAAGCCACGGATCGGATTCCAACTTGCAGGGCGGCACGGACGTGGGTGTGGGCTAGCCATCCAGGCTGGGGTCCCTGGGCTTGTCGGACACAGTCATGGGGCTTGAAACCTTTCCAATAGCATCCCTCCCCTCCCTCTGCCCCCAAGTGCCTGTTGGTTTCAAAGCAGCCACTTGCAGCTGGCTGTTGAATTTTACCAGGAGTGCTGCAGTGCCCAGTGGGACTGGCACAGCAAGGGCAAGAGCTGGAAGCACAGCTGGGGTTTCTGGGGTGCTGGAAAGCTCTCCAAAGCCTCCCCCCCCCACACGCCCCTGTCAATTAAACAGTGGCTGCCACAGAGCCAGCAGCTGAAATTGAGGCTCGGGTTGGCTGTGCCCTGAGGCTCGCAAAGCTGGGCTGGTTGGATGTGCCAAGCTGTGGCAAATAAAGGCCCTTCACTGGTCCTCAAGCCTAGTTATGATGCATGGAGGTTGTGCAAAGCTGCAGCAGCTAGATGATAGTGGGAGTTAATTTAGGGGCTGGAATCTGCAAAATCAAAAGATCCTTTTCACAATAATCGGGTGAGGCGATTGCTGGGAGTGCTTTCAAGGATTTTGGCTCATGGGGCTATCCTGTGGGTTTTTGTTTTTGAGCCCCTTTTTTCAGATCTAGTAGTGGCTCCCCACAGCTGCTGTTACAGAAGCAGGCACACACTGGGACCCAAAGCTCTGCTTCCAGAAATTGCTCCTTCCAAGAACCGATCAGTCATCCAGGCATTACTGCTGACTACCAGGTAGCCTGATACCCTCCAAAGCATGGCTTGCTGCTTACAGAACCCAAGCATGGATACCCAGAAGCTGTGATGGGTCCTGAAATGACTGTCCTGTGTGCCTCTCACAAAAGGATAGGGTACTTCACGCATGCTCTGCTGAACCTGATACGTTGATGGGAGGCCTTGGAACTTGTTGTCACACCAACATGCATCTTGCCATCTACCCTGTCACTGCATCACTACTCAAGATACTTCCTGGATGTTGACCATGACATCCTGGATGGCATAAATGCTGGGGTGCTCTGGAAACACCTAAACACTGTCAAGCATAGGGTCTGGACACATCCCACCAGCACTGACTGGTGGGAGCAGGTTGTCCTTGGCACGTGGGATGATAAGCTCCGACTCTAGACCTTCCACATGCATCAGGACACCTGCATGGGCATTGTCCCTTGTCCACTACCCTTGGGACCCCAGCCTGGGTTGCCCAGTGGCTTTTTGCCAGTCTCTCCAGGTACTGTAGCATGCCTGGTCAACTTCAAAAACCAGCTGCAAATGGATGGTTTGAAACTGGTAGGTGTTGATGTGGTGAGGACTGTTGGATGTGTTTTTGAGCCCCCTGCCTGGGTCCTGCAACCTCAGGGACTGTCCAAATCAGCCACCCCTCCTCCCCCACCCCCTGCAATCCAGCCTGGGGAGCTGGTCCATGGACCCCCAGGCTGCCTGTCCACCCATTCCCCAGATGGGGGTAGGTGGAGGGCAGGAGGAAACTTGGTAGTGATGAGGGCTTGTTGGGATCCAGCCACCCCTCTCCACAGTGCAGTGTCCCCCATGTCCCATGGCACAGGGTGCCATTGGGGCTTACCACCCCAGAGCTCCCCAACATACTGGCCTTCTCAGTTTCAGCCCAGTCTGAATTGACAGGAGATGCTGTCTCTCTCTACATCCTCCCTGTAGTTGACTAGGGGCATGGCAGCTAAATTTGGCACGGAAGTGTACGCTAGAGCTGTGTGAAATTTTGCTATTTCATTTTGACTCAGTTTTAGAGCTTGAAATGAGTCAAACAGTGAGATTGAAACCAAATGAAGGGCTTTGAAGCAGCCTCAAAACAAAATGAGGGCAGTTGAAAGGTTTCAAAACATTTCGAGTTTCGAAGCTCAAGCTGGGTTTACCTGCAGGGAAACAGAAATTGGGGGGGGGGGGTAGGGGGTAGGCGGAGGAAGGACTGCTTTAGCACTGACTATGCAGCTGGCCAGTGACAGTGATCCTTCCCTGAGGTCCCTTCCAGTGCTCTGGGGGAGGGATGGAAAACCAGCATAAAAGGCAGCATTGTTTGAACTGGCCTGCTTCCTGCCTCGGTCTGACAGTTACTGAGCTGTGTCTTCCACCAGCTCAGGAGCGGTAGACAATGAAGGCTACTACTAACATTTATTGAATGATTTCCTACTTGCTAGCCTAGCCTAGCAAGTAGCATTTCTAGAATACCTTTTTCTGTCTTCTAGACCCTTTTTATTTATTATTATATTCATTGATTTATTCTTTTCAATTTTATAATTATATTGGATATTATGCAATAAAATATAAATGCATCTCCTTTCCCATATCAATTGAATTCAATTTCTATACATTTATACCTTGTGGCATAGACTACGCATTTTAGAAAATTTATATAAGTATGCAGATACATTTATGTTTTTATAAAAGCAAGACACTATGAAACACACCATGAAGCACGGTGGAAAGGCAGATGGCAAGCCTCCAGGGAGGGACGGAAGAGGGGGTAGAGAGAGAGGTGCAAGTTCCCCCCCCTGCAAACTGAGACACAGCCTTTTTTTCCTCCAACTAGCAGGGAGCAGTCTGTCTCCAGTCTCTCAGGCCTGATCCTAAAAGGGAATTTTAAAAATCCACTTTTCACAGCCAGGCCTATGAACTGCACTTCATCAGCCTGTTGGGTAGTAGGTGCAGAAACTCATGGGCTCAGTGTAGACATTGGATTTACACTACAACCTGCCAGGCAACTGACTCCCCAGGTACATCTCTACTTTTACATGTGCTGCTACATCACCCTTGTCCCCCGCCCTCCCCTGCTGCCCTAGCCTGTCCCTCACCTTCTAGTGCCTGTGTTTCCATTTTCACTGATAAGCTTTCTTGTCTGCAGTTCATGTCAGCCTCTGGCATCTTTACTCTTCCTTCCATCCAGGAACAGTATGCACACACACACCCCAATTGTAAGTTCTTCCTCAGCTTGACAAAGTGTTTTTCAACCCAAAAGTTTGCTAAGATATGTTTCTATAACTTACTATTCAGTTAGTCTGTGAAAACATACCATATTAGATTGATCCAAAGGAAAGGACCTTGTCTGCCAGTGCCATGTCCTTAGACCAACACCCCTAGCACCTGACCAGAAGAAGGCAGGGCCGTAGGCATGTCTAAGCCCCGGGGCTGGGGCTGGGGCTGGGGCTGGGGCTGGGGCTGGCAGGGAGAGTTCTCTGACCACTGCTGGAGAAGAAGCTCCTGCCGGAGAGGAAAGAAAGTCTTTGTGCCGGTTTGAGTGCCTGAGCTGCTGCTGGTGCTACTGTGCTGCCACTCACTATGTTATTTCCTGTTGTCATTGAAAGTAGTTTACTGAGATGAGGCTGTAAGGGAGGAGGAGGAGACATCATTGGGGCACGCTACCGTGTCATGTAGATGCCCCAGCACCAGTGAGGGCACACCTTAACACGCAGGTCACCCATGTCACGAGTTGTGCTTGTCAGTAGCCTGAGGTGCAGTTTTGCAGAAACCTTTGTACTTATCTCCTTGAAAGCGGGTAGACTTCATGGCCTCAGCAGGGGCTACCATCTCTCCAAGGTTCATCCAAATCAGGCTGGAAATGACAAAGTTATAGGCAGTTTTGTGTTACCTCATTATAGCCTATGGGCAAAATGTCAAAAAAACAGTTTAGAGAAAACAAAACAGAACAGCTGTTTTGAAATTAAACAAAACTTGAAATGAAACACTGTCCCATAAAAATCTCAAAATGGAAGTCAAGATAGAAAGGTGCTGTTTTGCACAGTCCTAGTGTACACACATTCTTGAATTCGCTCTTAAGGAGAGAGACTTAGTATATTACTGATTAGCTGAGGTTTAGTTTTTTGCCCAATTAATCATTTTTGAGGTGGTCTGCAGCTGTGCATTTCTGTTTGGTCACAGCTTTAGACCTCTTTTTGTGGTGAGAATTGTCACTTTTGTCTGCACCTTAAATTAGCTTCTTGTATCTTTTTCCCTTTCCTCTGGGCCCAATCTTACACTTTTCTAGCAAGCAAGACTCCTGCTGAGACTACTGAATCCACAGCTGAGTGAGCATTAGAAAACAACGATAGTAAGCATTGGCTTTGCATCAAATATCAATGAGCTTCATTTGTGTTCACACCATTTTGTGTTTTGCCTTGTTCAAGCATCTGTATGGTGGTGGCTTGCTCTTAGGGAATACTTCAGCCAAGCTCATTTTCAGGTTTTTCTTATAAACTGTCACCAGTCGTGAATCTCAATCTTGCCTGTGTGAGTAGTGCACTGTAAGTGGTATATAATATGTGAATAAGGACATGGCCTAGCAGAGCAAGTGTCAGGGTTCCTATAGCCTTGTTTCAGAAATAATAAGATGTACAAGGAGTCAATTGCACTTGTACTAATAAGAACCATGCATTCAGAGGGTTGGCTTATATGACAGTGATGAGACAGAAATGAAATGCACTCTCTTAATAAAACATTTGTTTTTAGAAAAATGCCTTGAAGACCTTGATGACTCAGAAAAGAAGTGTTTATAGTGGGAGCTTTTAATAAGAATTCATTGCTGACTTATCTCTGTTCTCAGTGAGATTACAGCACAGTTGAGCCAAAGTCAAAAACTTCCCAAAAGGGTAGCATTAACACTTCCTACCCCTTTGCTGATGTGTTGCCTGTACCTGAATGATCCAAAGTACCAGTGGCTTCTTGACGTTTCACCCTTGATTTATAAGGATTTTTCAGTTGGGATTCAGAAATTAAGCATTGTGATATTATCAAAATGTAACCTCTGTTGATGATTTGGAAGTGCAGACTTGAATGAAGATAAAAATAGGAACCCCAAATACCCCAGATTCTTCATCTAAATTGGAATATCTAATAAAGTTCACGGCATGGTAATCTTACAGATTTCTGAGACTTGGAATAATGGCTACATTGATTAAATTACATCCTGTGCATTATTATTTATTTAGTTTTACATTTGAAAAGACTAATATATTAATGTATTAAGTCAGCGTTCTGACCGCATGTGTGGTTTCTGTTAACATGGAGCTGTGAGCATGCATCAACAGCTAAAAAAAACAGCCCCGAAAAAACAAATTGCTCATTACAGTTATTTCAGGGATAATAATTAGTTGGATATAATCAAAGTATTTTACTGATGTTCTTGTTTGGTGATATGGTGCACCAGTTCAGTGCAGAGAATCTTAGAAAAGGGTCAGAGGTTTTATTTTAAAATTACTATTACTTTGTAATGTAGTAGCATCTGAAGTCCACAGCCAGCATCGTGGACCTGCTAGTAACTTGCAACCATGTAACAGAAAAAGCCTTTGTTCTTATGGGTGTATATATTATGTTTTGTTTTGTTTTTTAATCTGAATTGAGTTACATGAATATAGGTAATTTTGTCATTGTAAAAATTACCAGATATCCTTATTTTTCTTAGTGTGTTTCTGATTCAAAGCCAGTTGAGAAGCCAGAAGTCAGGAGGGCAGGGGGACACCTTAGAGACGAGCTGGTTCCAAGAGGCATCTGCTTTCATAGACAGCAGCTTATTTTGTCAGATAATAATGATGATAAATGAGAATTATGTTACTAACTTTTAATGGGCTTTTCATCAGGCTCTTTGCTCTTATATATTCCAAATGAGGCTAATTCTCCTGGTGATTCCTTGTGAAGTATTTAAAGGAAAAAGCAAACAAACTCAAACTCAGAAAAATAAACCACATGCAGTCTTGCTCACTTGTGCTCTCTTGTCTTGAATCCGCTATTTCTTCCTGATATTTCTCTTCAGCAATGTCAGTAAGAAATTATTATTGCTGTAACCTGCTGGGTTAAATTATACTGTATGCCATAAATATAAAACTAATGTCTGAGACCATTCATTTTCCATTCCACATTTTTTTTCTCTTCAAAAGGAGAAGCTCTATTTACCCAGAATGTGTTAATAACACTTGTTTTAACACTTAAATATTTGTGGTCTTTTGCCATAAAACATAATACTGTACTTAATGCAAAAGGGAAACAGACCTCTTCATTTGTCATAGAGATTTGCATCCTTGCTGTTTTGACCTTGAAAGAATTGTGCTGATAGATGTGAAGTTCTGTAGACATTTTAACCGAATTTTGAAAAAAAGCCCTCTGTATCCATGGCTTTCAGCAGGAGCTGCTGGAGGCTGCAAATCTGAAAATTTGGTCCCTTCATTTAGGATCCTCACACCTGACCTACAGATTGTCATTCCATTGGCTTAACCAGACTAACCCTAGACTTTATCTACATGTGGATTTTTATGGCAGAATAAGCTGGGATATGTATTTAACATGTAATAGCCACTCTGCACTAATTCCTTTATGGGGTAACTTCTCTCTGGTTTAGGTTCCTTTTTAGTGTTTAGGGCTAATCCACTTTGGGACTGGATTAAGCAGTCTTGTCCACAGTAGAAGTGCTTCTTTAAGAAGTGTGTATGGAGTTAAAAGGAAGCAGCCATTGTACTTGGAATTTACATTTTGTCTTGTTCTGCCATAAAATCCTATAGTGCCCTGCTCCCAAAGAAGGGAAAACTGCTGGGGAGGAAGCCCTAGCAGGAAATAAGCCCAGCTGTGGGTTGCTGGGACAACCAGGAAAGGCCAGCTGACCAGAAGGGGTAGGGCCTGGCCCTTATAAACCATAGGGGCTGGGGCCAGAGGCAGTTCCCTGCCAGCGGCCCAAGAGGAAGGAACTCTCTCAGGGAAGAAGGGGGAGGCCTGACTACAGGAGCAGTGTTGTGACACTGATGAGGGAAGGACTGATGTTTTAGCCCGGCGGCTTTAATTTATGTTACAGCCCGGGGGCTTGTGTTCTGTTGTTGTTACAAGACCGGTGGTTTGGGTGAGGCTATAAGGGGATGGAGGCGGCCTCGTAGGGGACCCATGGCAGTATGGAGACCCCAGCGCCAGTAAGGGAGCTGCATACGGGGTGCATAGAACCCAGCCCCAGAGAGGGCGGTTGAGAAGCCCTGGTGCGGGTGTGGCAAGCCTCAGAGAAGGGGGTAGCTTGCTGGCGATCCCCAAGAGAGGGCGGCATTATAGGAGAGCCCCGAGAGAGGGTGGTTTGACTGAGAAGGCCCAGTGCAGCCACAGAGAGTCCTAGGAGTGGGCAGTATTACAGAGAAGGCCTAGTGTGGCTGTAGAGAGTCCCAGGAGAGGGGCGGCATTCCAGAGAAGGCCCACTGTGGGCACGAAGAGCCCCAGGAGAGGGGGCGGCAGTATTGAGAAGGCCCAAAGAGGGGTCGGCAGTATCGAAAAGGGGCAGCATTGTGGAGAAAGCCCCAGAGAGAGGGCAGCACTGCAGAAGAGCCCGGAGCTCCGTGAGCTACGGAGAGGGCGAGTGTAGACCTGACAGACCAATGTCTATTCCACCTGTGAGGCTTGGGGCGTGGTATAAGGGGTGGTTGGAGCCATGCATAGCCCTTAAGGCTAGGGTGCTCCTGAAACACCCATTGTAGAGTGAGACCCACGAAGAGTCCGGGAGTTCATGGGCCCAGAAGTAACCACGTCCAAGGAGACATGAGGCAGCCTCCCTAATGCACTGGAACATCAAAGATGTGGCGGGCGAGAATCCAAGGGTGCCCTAGGGCTAAGTTGGCACGGGGAGGGGGCTTTGAGGAGATCATGGCCCTCCTGTAGGGCCCCACCTGTGACATGCTGATAAGCCCCCAGAAACTAGGGGCTTATAATTTCTGTGTGGATGCATTTAATGGTAGGTATTGTGGTAGGCATTTCATGGTAGGCAATAGGGCTGTGCGAGTCGACAGTGATCCAATCCGGCTTCAGCGTCGACTGCTTCAGATGGCCGTTATCCGATCCAGACCTCCAGACCTGGTTTCCGCCTCAGTCTGGTGGAAGTAGCTCAGAAGCTTCGGAGCCGTCTTGGAGATTCACCCATGGGATATAATGGGGAATCAATGAAAGATCTATAAATTTGTTGGGTTTTTTTGTATGATTTGGATGAAACTTGCAGGGGTAGCCTCTGCTAAGAGCATGAAGCCTTCCAAGAAGATAAGTGCAGGAGTTTGGGGGAAACTGTACCCCAAATTCTTGAAAGCCAAACTCATGGCATAGCTGTGTGTTACACCACAGAGGGCTGAAAACTGCAGGAATGGTGGCCCCAGGGGGGTCAAAACTGCAGGAGTGGTAGCTCTTACTGAGGCCACAAAGCCTGCCAGCTGTGTATGTGTGTCCTAGAGCAGGCCTGAGTGAGTGCTGGGCCTTACTAGGCCATGAATCTGCCAGCTGTGCATGTCTCATTGGGGGAGTCTGTCATTTGGGGCCTGCACCCCAAGCTGCTGACAGGCAAAACTCGAGATGTGGGTGGGTGAGAGTGTGTGCATGCGTACATGTGTATTAAGATGTGCCCTTCCTGTTGCTGGGACCTCTGCACAACATGGCAGTGTGCTGCCCTTAGGCCACCTCCTCCCCTACAGGCTCACGCCTGGTCTTCCGCTTTACGTGACAACAGGTACAATAACTTAGCTGGCTTGAAACCAGTAGCATCAGCAGCAGCATCAAAGGTACTCACATGGAACTGTCAGAGAGCCTTTCTTTTTATAAGGGAATTGACAGCAAGAAGTAAAGATGTTGAGTTGCGTTGTGTTGAACATATGATGTTTCTCATGGTGTGTGATGGCTTCTCTTGTGTTTTTATGTCTACATGTGTATTATGAAAAAATGCAGTACTTAAAAAAATGTATCTTTGGAAGCTTTAGGGTTGAAAACCCCTTTGTCAGGCTGATGGAGTACCTGCAATTGCTCCTGGATGGAAGGAATAGTAAAGAAGCCAGAGGCTGGCCTGGCATGTAATGCAGGCAAGGAAGCCAGTCAGTGAAAATGGAAATGGAGTCATGGGGTGAAGGACAGTCTGGGGTGGGGGAAAGGAGAATGTAGCAAAGCAGGTAAAAGTGCAAAGGTGCCTGGGGTGTCAGATGTCTGGCCAGTCAGTGTGCCAAAATTCTATTGTGTATATTGAGTCCATGAGTGTGTGTACCTACTACCTAGCACATGCTCCCCTTCACACTCAGGTTGCACATACCTGCCATCATGTGGACTGTACTGGACAACAAGGGATCCAGCCATCTCCTGATGCTCTCCTGAAGTTGCCTCACCAGTGCCTACATGTCTGATTACAGCGGCCTGCCCCAGCCAAGAACATTGTTCCCCTGGAACTTCTGCATTTGGTTCTCCAGTTCTCTTACTAGGGGGATCACCTGGCTGAGGAAGGCATTGCCAATGCTAAGGGTCTCAGTGGCCTTGAGGAAGGACTTGAGGACCACCAATATCTGGGAGATGGTACCCTACTTAGCTGTGTTCAGGGGGGCACTGATCCCAATCATCCCAAGCAAGGCCATCCTTCTGTTGTTCTACCAGCCTCTCGAGCATCAGATATGTGGAATTCCACTGATCCTGTATGATTCTGTGCTGCAGGATGCTGAGCTCTGCCTGTTTCTCCCACAGCATCTTGCCCCCCTAGATGCTGTGGTAGAAGTAGCCCACCACCTTCCTGCATTTAAAAATCAGCTGGCTTGTGGCAGCACTGATGATGTTGCTGTCACTGGCAGCTCTGTCCCCCTCCAACACATCCCTCACTGTTAGGTGCAGACTGTGTGCCATGCAGTGGATGCCAAGAAAGTTGGCATCACGGACAGCCCTCACCATATTGTCCTCATTGTCGGTGACCATGAACTTGTGGGTGAGCTCAGCCTGCCCAATGAGCCACCCCTGCACCATGCGTATCATGGCCCCCATGATCTCCCTTGCCATGTGGGACTCATCCAGCACCTTGGCTTGCAGTAGAGCCCACCAATGGCCTGACTGAGTGCACCAGTGCCCCATGAGGGACAGGTAGGCGTGATCTCCACCCCGGCTGCTCCGTATGTCAGAGGTGAAGTGCAAAGTTACCTGCAGCCCTGCCTTGCGCGGCTCCTCCCTCAAGTACTCCCTGCGTGCCTGATGGTGGTGCATGTGGGCCCTTTGTAAAATGGGGCCAGAAGTGCTATGAACTGCCTGAACCCTGGTCGCTCAACTAGGGAGAAGGGCTGGCTATTCAGAACAAGCATCTCCCCAATGCTCTGGGTGATCTTCCACACCTTGGGAACGCACCCCACTTTTTGTCCACCTTTCCCCCCACTAGTCCAAGGTGGCCTGCCTCTGCTTTGGGGGGAAGGGGGCTTTGGAGTAAGCAGAGGACTTCCCTTTTGGCACACTCGCACAGTTGCCAGGCTGAGCATCAGGAAGAAGGGCAAGGGGTGGTGCCTTCTCAGATGCAGCAGCCTGGCCGTGGTGGAGAAGTGTCTCATGTCCTTGCCATGACTCGTGCCTTTGGTAGTGCTGGCAGATGGCAAGCCTGGGATCATCTGCCACCTCAGACTGATCCCACACTACACTACTCCCCTGCTTCTGGGTTGAGGGCAAGGATCCTGCCTTTTCCCCCTTCTCAGCAGACTGAGGCTAAACAGCAGGAGGAGCTGCCTCAGCTGAGCCACTTGCTTCCACAACCTCAGCCTCCTCTGAGGTGATGCTTTCCGGAGGAGACTTGGGTCTAGTGGAAACTTGAGGGTTGTGGAGCACAAACTCTGATTCCTCCTCAGTCCCCAAAATTGCCTGAACTAGTGTGCTCAGCATTCCTGGTTCCAGCTCTAGCTCCTCCTCTGGCAGTGGGAGGCTCATACTGAGAGTTGAAATTGGGGTGGAAGAGGCAGTGATTCCACTTCTGGTGCCCACTTCTGGACTGAGCAAAGGTGGGGCAGGTGCAGGGATGTTAGATGCAGACACTGTTCCCACCACCTGTCTTCTACTGGCAGCACTGATGTCATGGCTGCTTGGGAATTGAATGCATCTGTGTTCGAGACAGGCTTGCAGCTCTAGCTCTCCCTGTACCCTCTCTCCCTTCCCTGCCAGAAGACCTGGCACCTGCTTTTCGAGTATGCAGCACAGGAAATATCAATATGAAGCAAAGATCTGTGCATGTGTGTGAATCATTTCGTATATCTGTATGTCTTGTTCTCCTGTGAATACCAGTGTCTATCTTGTGCTGTGAATGAAATTATTTGTGTGTCTTCCTATGTCCAAGTATATTATCTGTGTCTTGCTCTCCTGTAAATATGTCAGTCTTCTTCCATTGTGATTTTTTTTTCCCTATATTCTGGGTCTCTGTGTATGTGCATGCATGCATGCAAGCAATCTGTGCCTCCCTGCACAGTGATAGGTAACACTGGTTGGGAAAACACAATTGTCTTTTTGCAAAGTTTCCAAAACAAGTTCTCAAAAAAAATAATTCAAAGGAATAAATTGAATTGTAATGCTAATAATAATGTAATAGAATAGCTAAACTAAACTAAGATAAGCTAAATCCTAACCACTCTTTTATAACGCAAAAAAGCAGCAGGCAGGTCTCAGTCATGGCGTTCCGCTCTCACACAGTTGCTGACAGGGAATGAGCTGCAAAAGGCACAGAAGGGCTGGAAACAAAGGCTTTTTTACTTTTTAGTCCCACCCCAAAGATGCTCCCTTTAGAAAGGAAGCCAGGGAGAAATCCTTCTCCCTGGCTACCTACAGATGTCAGTCCTCTCCCCACATGCTCCTCCTCCCTTTCCCACTCTATGTCCCTCCCCTGTGCTCCCTCCCTCTTATAATTGCCTCAAAATGGCCGAAGTAGATCTGAAATACTTTGAATGCCCCCAACCCGCTCCAGACAGTATTACTGGGATCCTGCTTTGATCTGGAAGTACTGCTTTTTAAGTTCCTCTTGCTCAGGTGCATATATGTCTATACAGAAGTGAAGATCACTGTAAATTAGGTCCATTGGCAATACATGGAGTCTGTACAGACAAGCTCTTTAAGTTAATAGAGTTGTTTAATTTCTGTGGCAATTTTTTTTGACCAATTCATTGGCCAACCAAAATTCTAAAAAAGGCCAGCTCCTTTAAAACGCATCCTTTCGTGTGTATAAACCACGGTTGCATTTAGTGGAAGCAGGTTACCCTCCTCATAAAAATTATAGATTTCTGTTCTCTTCATTTCACTGTTAGTTTTCCCCCTAAAATGAACTGCTTAGTACAGGGGTGACTTTTTGGGCAGGGTGAGCTCACGCACAGGTTCATGATCACTGACAAGAGGCCAGTATGGTCAAGGTGGTCCATGATGCCAAATTTGTTGGCCTCCTCTGTGTGGCACACAAGTTCCATGTCATTGTCACGGATGCCTTGGTGGGGGGGTGGGAGGGGAAGGCTGCCAATGATGGTACCATCACTCCCAGCAAGCTCATTTCTAAATGCAGGAAGAGTGGCAGGCTACTTCCATTGGAGCATTGAGGGGGGGCAAGATGCTGTGGGACAAACAAGTAGAGCTGAACATCCCACAGCACAAATTCAGGCAGGATATGGAGACTTAGTGGAACTACACACACCTGATGCTTGAGAGGCTGTTGGAGCAACAGCAAGCCATCCATGAGATGGTCTTCCTCATGGAGATTGGGATCAGCGGCCCCCTTAACAGAGCTGAGTGGGATACCATCTCCCAGATCTTGCTGGTCCTCAAGCCCTTCCTAAATGCCACTGAGACTTTGACTGTAGCAATGTCCTCCTTTGCCAGGTGATCCCTGTAGTGAGGGAACTTCAGAGCAAAATGGAGAGCTTCCAGGGGATCAGTATTCCTGGCTGGAGCAAGCCGCTGTCACCAGATGTCCTAGCACTGGTAAGGCAGCTGAAGTAGGGCAACAGGAAATGACTTGATCCCTTGTGGCCGCCGTGTGTGACCTGAAGATGAAGGGCAAGGCATGCAGCATCTGAAGCCTGAATCAGTAGATGTAGGTGCTGGTGAAAAGTCAGGGAGGCAGAACAGAGGTGGAGGGGGGGCGTGGAAGAGGGGGATCCACTATCCCATGCTAGCATGCTATCCACAGCTAGTCTCCTCCTCCACCACAGGTGCTTCTAGAGGCACCACACCCCATCATCAGGCAGGTAGTGCTCAGGCCTTGGTGGCTGCCTATCTCACTGAGGATGTGGAGCCGCTGCTGTGCAACCCCTTAGCCTACTGGGCAAGGCACAGCCAGATGTGGCTGGTTCTGGCCACTGCTGCCCACAAACACCTGTCCTATCCACCTAGCAGTGTTCCAAGTGATGGGTGTTCAGCACTGCTGGGGATGTAGTTTTGGGGCTGAGAAACACTGGTGGAATGGGGCTTCCAATTGAGTGGAATTAGGTACAGGAGGCGTAATGGTTGCAACAGAAAAACTTTACTTACAGGCTGCGATACAGCGAGGTATCCAGTGTAGGCACACTCCGTAAACAGCAACAAAACAAAAACCGTAAACAAGCACACCATTTACACTCACACAGGGTATGGGATAGGTCATGGTAACTGCGACAGGGAGTCGTCGGTGGTTGATCAGGCACTTCCATGGCTCTGAGGTACACATGGAGATCTCTCCCTACTTGCATCCGAGCTCTCCTCCAACTTGGGCGGAAACCACCCAAGCCTTTTGTACGGCCAGCGAGCCAATTGCTGACCACCATGTATGCATAATTTACACTGAGCCAATCGAAAGCGTGCACTCAACGGTGCAGCTGCAAGCTTTTGGCGGAAGCTGATTTTGCACCAAGGACTTCTTCCCACCTCAAGGGAAACTCCCTGCACCGGGGACTCGCAATGTGCTAACATGCAGCTGTGCTGAGGCATCTCTTAACCATTAAACTCTGACAGTAGTGACACCCCACCACACCTGCTTGGATCTAGTGTGGTGGAACAGCTGGTGTTCCTCAAGGTGAATATCCCACTGCTGGGGTTCCCCAAGCTCCAGGTAAAGACAGAGTGAATGCCCTGCTCCTCACTCCATCCTCTCATTTCTTTCTTTCTTTTTTTTAAACTATTTAATGCCCCACTCTCTGAGCTGGAGTGGGTACTCACTTCATCACTAGCCTGCAGGGGAAGAATGTGTCCCTACTGAGCTTCTGTGCCAGGATAAACTTGGAGGTATGGTCTGGGGCTATGGGGAAGGAGGGAGGCCCCAGGTTTAGACCTCTAAAGCCTTACTGTGTAAGTGGTGGCAGAAGCGTGGCGATAGTGGTAAGCGGGGGAACAAACAGGGGGCAGTGGGGGGAGCAAGCCAGGAGCTATGGGAATGAACTGGGAGTAGGGAGAACAAACGGGTGGGAGGAATGAAAGGAGTTGGGGAAGATCTTCTCCCCCCTTCGGCAAAAGCTGGGTCCAGGTGCCTGGACCTTGCACCCCTGCCTGCCCAGCACAGGTAGGCAGTGTGTTTCAGGACTGGGGAAAGGGCCAAAGCATCTCTGGAGGACTTAGCCTCCAGTTGCCTCAGGGCACAGTTATGGTGTGGAACCGTGCCCCGACCCATTTTTTTTTTTTTTTTGGCCTGAGTTTTTGTTTGAACCCTGGATATCCAGGGGTCTAATTTTCTCCCCGCACTGCAAGTTTGCAGTGCAGTGAACATTTTTTTTTTCATTCCTGCACATACCTCTCGCCCATCTCAAAGGGTTTGAAACATGGGAAGAGGCCTATGCATGCTCATCTGGATGTGCCTTCTGATAGCAGTTACATGTTGGATTGGAATATGTGCACTTGGTGTGTTGTGATTTACTCCCTATCACTGTCCAAAGGCAGTGCAGATATGTCCTATGCCTTTACTGCTTTCTACAATCTCCAGGTACTATTTTGAACGTTGCTCTTCCATCTACAATGTCAGTGGAAAAGTTGTACTTCTCCAAATAGCACATCAACAATGGATACTTTCTTGTACCAACAGTTAAATCTGTATAATGTTTGAACAAAAACTAGTCTTCTTTGCAGAAAGAAAAACAACCCTTAACCAACTAGAGATGCACTATTAGAGAATTTGTGGTTAGCTAGAAGGAGAATGAATGGCTTTTTATATCATTCACATACCATTTTTAAACCTGGGACTTTGACTGTGCAAGACTGAGGAGCTATAGCAAATCTGATAACTAACTATTCTGCTTGTTTTAACTAAATCAAGATGCAAATCTTGCGAGAGCAAACCAACAAAAATATATAGATACAAAAATCTGCCTCTTTGGTCTCAGTTTGATTTTTTTTTTCTTTTGAACCAGATTGACAATTTATGGATAGTACCATCCATTCTTACACCTGAGAGAACTGCCTTTTAATTTATCAAAATGAAAGCAGGTCTGTCAGAGGTGAAGCAGGGAAAAGGGAAAAGTTTATGTTCAGTTTATTGTTGAATTATTTCGTTTTGATCAGAACATTGCTTTGGACTTGAGGAATCCACAGCACAGCTGGTCAGTGATGGATAGAGTGGCTCTGTGAATATGAGCCACAGTATTTTCTTCTTGTTTTGCTTACTTTTATTTATCTTAACTAGAGGGTGGCTGGTACTGGCTTCTTCCAAACCCAGAGCAGGGGGTGGACTTGTGCATCTGAGTAGTTGCTTCTCTGCTGAAGTTCATGAATTGACAAACTTTTGATTGTTTGATTCTTTCTTTGCCAAAGGCAGACAAGGTTCCTTGGGTGAATCTGGTATCTTTTATTAGACCAACTTAAAGAGTTGGAAAAAAAATTCTTAACAAGCTTTTCAGTTTAAAAACCCTCAGTCAGGCTAAGGAAGCCTCTGCAGTTGATGTGCATTATTCCTGGATATAATGAAGAGTAAAGAAGCCAGAGGCTGGGCTGGTATGCGTGCAAGACAGGCAGTCAGTGAAGATGTAAATTGGGTAGTCAGGGGATGAAGATTAGAACTGAGAGATGGGAGAGAGAGTGGTTTTCTTGTGTAGGCCCCAACAGGTAATCGAGTATTTTTGTCTTTGATAGATTTTCAGTGTGTATTCTTTCTGGTGCACAGTTGTTGTTTGGTCTTTCTTATATATTTTCCATCAGGGCATTTGGTGCACTGGATGAGGGATACTACATTTCTGGAGGTGCAGCTGTAAGATCCAGGAATGTTGATGGTTCTCTTGTTGGGTGTAGTAATAGCGGGAGTGGTGGAGATGTGTTTGGCAGGTTTTGCATTTCTTGCCGTGGCATGGTCTAGATCTATTCAGTGTGTTCTAGGCTTGAGGAAGTTTGCCTCTGGTGATAAGGTTAGTGAGTTTTGGTGCTTGTTTGAAGACTATGATGGGTGTTTCTGGGAAGATCTCTTTAAGAATAGGTTCTCCTTCTAGTATCGGTTGTAGTTGTTTGAGGATTTTCTGTATGCGTTCAAGGGAGGTGTGATATGTCATCACCAGCAGTGTGCAATCCATGGGGGAGTTTCTTCTGTACTGCAGCAATTCTTCACTTGGTATCTGGGTGGCTCTTTCAAACATGCAATCTCTCTCTCTAGAGGAGTGTCCTTGTTGAGTGACTCGCATCCTTTTAAGATTAGTGAGGTGGCAGTCCCAGGTGTTCTGTGTCGGGAGACCCTATTCTTAAAGAGATCTTCCCAAATGAAAATCCCTCATGTCATGTTGCTTATCTGTTTGAATTAATGAATTAGCAAAACATCAAATATTAATTAAGTAGGAGATGAACTTTGGGAGATGATACCTAGTAGGAGATTAATGGACCTTACTGAGTTGCCTTAATTTCTCAGGTGAAGGTATGAGGTAATCTATACTCTATTATAGCTGTCTGACAATCTAGCTGAAGTTAATTGATGGAAAAATGAATTATGTGCCTTTGTAGGTGACAGGATCCACATACAGATGATTGATCAATTGATTAATTTTGTGGTTCTTCTGTTAGCTGGGATTATTGACTTAATTTGATTTTGTTAGTGAGTGAAGAGATGTCAGAAACTGGACTAAAAGATCTAAAATCAGGAAACAAATAGGTGAATTACATAATGAGATCAGCCATTGATGGATTTCCTTTGAGAGGAAAGGAGGAGGATGTAGGCGAGGGGGAGCCCTGTGAAACAACTCCTCTGAGTTGAAGGTATTCTGTCCTCCTCTGCATAATATTCACCCTCCCTTTTCATAGTTTCATAGTTGGTAGGGTCAGAAAGGACCTGACCAGATCATCAAGTCCAACCAACTGCCATGGTAGAAAAAAGTACTGGGATCAAATGACCCCAGGTGTTTGTCTAACCTCCTCTTAAAGACCCCCCTAGGGTAGGAGCCAGTGCCACTTCTCTTGGAAGTGGGTTCCAGATCTTAGCCATCCTGACAGTGAAGTAGCGCCTCCTGATGTCTAGTCTGAATCTACCCTCTGCCAGCTTGTGACCGTTATTTCTAGTCACTCCTGGTAGTGCTCAGAGGAACAGGGTCCCCTCTGACTAGTTTGTAACAGGCCACTAGATCCCCCTCAGCCTTCTCTTGTGGAGGCTGAACAGGTTCAGGCCCCATAGCCTCTCCTTGTAGGGCCTGCTTTGCTGCCCCCTGATCATGCGGGTGGCCTCCTCTGGACCCTCTCCACGCTGTCCACATCTTTCCTGAAGTGCAGCACCCAGAACTAGATGCAGTACTTCAACTGCAGCCTGACCAGTGCCGCATAGAGAGGGAGGATCACCTCCTTGGACTTGCTGGTGATGCATCTGTGGATGCATGACAAGGTGTGGTTGGCCTTCCTGACCGCGTCCCCACACTCTTGGCCCATGTTCATTTTGGCATCAATAATGATTCCAAGATCCTTTTCTGCCTCTGCACTGACAAGAAGGGAGTTCCCCAGCCTGTAGGTGTGCTGCTGGCTCTTCCTCCCCAGGTGTAGCACCTTGCACTTGTCCGTGTTGAAACCCATCCTGTTCTCATCTGCCCACCCCTGTAACCTGTCCAGGTCCAATTGCAGCCTATTCTTCCCTTCTAGCATGCCCACATCCTCCCCACATCTTAGTGTCATTAGCCAATTTGAATAGGGTGCTTTTTACCCCTTCGTCCGAGTCACTGATGAAGATGTTGAACAGCACGGGTGTGAGGACCGAGCCCTGGGGGACCCCATTGCCCACATCCCTCCAGGTCACCACTCTCTGGATGTGACCCACCAGCCAGTTAGCAACCCATTTGACTGTGTAGATGTCGATGCCACGGTCCCCAGGTTTTTTAATGGGAAAGGGGTGAGAGGCAGTGTTAAAGGCCTTCCTGAAGTCCAGAAAGACTATTACCCCTGCGTCTAAGGATTTTGTGACTTGGTCATAGAAGACCACCAGGTTGGTCTTTTTGTATATTTATAACAAGTCATGGCAGGGGAGACTGGAGGAGAGGGCAGAAATTAGACCTTGGCACTAGAGAAGTGAATATGATCAACAGCACCCTCTTACACAGTGGAATATGCAATGAACTTCTGATCCTACCCTTGGTTACATGCACATGCATTTTTAAGTCACCCATTGGATTTTTAACAGTAGTGAGTAATTTGAGTGTTTCATTTGAAAATCCTTCAAAACATCTCACTCTAGACACCCAGTGTCACCAGTAATTTGGGCTGGGATACTTTGCTAGTCTTACCTGACTTGTCTGCTTTTTCCTTGGTTTACTAGCTCTCAAAAAACAGGGGTTGCAATCTGTGTGCTTACTGTTTTGTGTGCCTTAATCCCATAGTGTATATTTTCAGAGAATTAGACAGGCAAGAAATATATACCAGATAGCCATAAGATGTGCTGACCTTGCTCTTTTCTCCTCCTGCCCACACATGCTTTGGGCTTTCTTTTCTCTTCATCCTGTTAGAGTGAATTTATACATTACGCTTAGAGCATACTATGGACACTGAAAAAGTGAGTGCCTGCATGTTAATTTGTGGCAAATGTCTTCTGAGCATTTCAAAGTTACGTCACCTCAGGTGAGGGTTACCTTTGGGCCATGCTACCTAGGTTGTGTTAGGGTAACTACAGAGATAAAATGAGCAATTTGGAGTCCTCCAACATCAAAAAGGATGCACTGCTTCAGGTACCTCCTCTCAATCAGGGGTAACTTGGCTGTTTGGTTCCATTCAGGAACCTTTGGATGCCCAGGGAGCCTTTGAGGCATGCTGGGAGGTGTGCAAGAGCCCTCCCCCTCCCCCCCAAAAACTTGCCTGAGCATGCTTGTCTCAGGCTGTGCAGGCAAGCTCTGAGCCCCATGCCCCAGAAAAGCTAACGTGTTCTGCTTGCTCCCAACCTAACCTTGGGCATTTAGAGTAACACCAGAAAGTTGAGTGCTTCTGCCTTGGGGTCCTTGAACACCTGTATCTGGCCTCTGTGACTTGAAATGCTTAAGAAGATCAATGTGACAGTTCTTTGCAACCACCTGTTCACTTGAGATATGGAAAGGGAAGTGCATCATTGCCAATGTTTGTAGTACTTAAGTATTTTGTTGATCTAAGGTGTCTACATTTCCTTGTTTCAGGAACTTATGTATACAGAGCAGGAAAAGGTAGGCAGGTTATGTTTAAAAAGAGAGATACTTTCAGGCATAGCCTGGAGGCAATGGAGACATGTCTAAGTAGCTTCCCTAGACTTTCACTGAAATATCAGGCCAAGATCTCCATTTATAACCTTTTAACCTTTTCATTGTCTAAAATGTTAATCACTTTCTTGTGATATGCTGTTTTTGGAACCCGCCTAACCAGAGGTGAAGTACTGACTTCTAAATTTCTAACCTCTAATATTATGGAGATAAAGCAATGCTCTTCTATAGGCCCTCCTACTTGTTAAACATGGTCTTACTTATCATCATTTACCTAAGCAAAAACGTATTACAACAAGCTCAGTCTTGCAGAGTGCTACATGTTTCAGAGGTTCTGAATGATCGTTCTTTTATATGAGTGTCTGTCGTCTGACAGGACCAACTTATTTATGGATATTAAAGATCTTGGGTACAACTTCTGGCTTCATTATAAACTATTCATGTGAGAGAGAAGCAAAATTAGAGCCTACACATATTGCTAGAAATTTAACATTCTCCATTTTTATCATCTAAAAACTTGCATTGAATATTTTCTTTATCCTGACTTTGATTCAGTGGTGTATTTGAACACCTGCTTATAAGTCCCTTGCTGTCAACAGGGCACCCGCACTTACTTTTATGAAACGTAAACAAGTATCTAGGTATAGTACAGAGGGGTGAATTGCTAAGTACATGAAGTTTATTTGAAACTTTGATGCTCACTCAAGTTTAGCTTCACTCAGTGTTTCTGTGATTAGGCATTGATGAGTCAGTGGGATAATTCATGAGGCAAATCATTACCCAAGATGAATGGTGGGCTCATAAATATTTTTGACTAAGTATGCAGCTGTGAAGTCATTTACACCAAACTGTGATAAACCCTAAAATAATAGAACAGAATTTTTTTAACAGACTGTGTAAATCTGGTATTTCAAATAAAATAGTATTAATGAGACGCTAAAAAAAATCACTTCCTCATTACAAATGTAAGAGTTCATAGTTAAAAATATTAGGAATGTGAACATAATGACTTTATAAACATATTACAGCAGATTCCAGGTTATTTAGTTGCTATTTTGTAGTAGGGTTGTAATAATTTATCCTATAACTAATTTGGCTTTTGAGTATTTATTATGACATAAAAAGGTACTGTATCACTTCATGATAAGTTGCTAATCATTACTAGTTGTTTTGGGTGTTCTAATAATAAACATCTGGGATGTATTTTTCTTAAATTAATGTGCCTAAAATATGTAATTCCAAAGATATTAAGAAATAAATGATATTTTGCCTGTTTTCTTCTGACTTAATTGATACATATATCTCCAAATCCTGGAATAAGTATTACATAAACATCTTTTTTTAATGTCCTGCTTTGTTGGTTCTGCTCCTAATGAAGTTCATGAAATTTAAATTTGGCTTTTTTGAGTGCCAAGTGACCAACAGAGAGCACTTCAACAACCACCCACTTTAAATAGTCAAAATTTAGTGCCTCCAGGGCATGTCTACAGGTGCAATTAGTGCACATAAATAAACTCTGGAGCTTATTGCTCTGGAGTTTTTTGCTTCTGGTGTGTCACTTGAATGGTTGCCCAGGAGCAATTCACTCTGGATCAATTGGTGCTGGAGTTTTTTCACGTGCTGCACATGGAGCTGGGTCAGGGCAGCCCCAGCTGGTAGGAGGCCATAGGTATCAGCCTGCCGACCTGCGGCTACTCCCCTTCCTCCCCACAGCTCCATGTGCTGCAGAGGGGCTGGTTTGGGCATGAGGAAGCTTCGGCACAGAGCTGGCTGGCAGGCAGCCCCTGCACTGAAGAACCATCATGCCCCAGCTGGCGCGGGCAGCATCCACAGGTGCACTCCTGTGGAGTGTTTTTTTTACTCTGCATCAAAACAGTACTTGTATTTACCGGCCAGATCCAGGCGTGCAGGCATGTGTGGTTTGTGGCACCACTGCACACCTGGAATATTGAAATGTTCCCTGAGCTGCAAACTTACAGTATGGGGGCAAAAACTGCTACTGGGAAATCCCAGTAGGAAAAAAATATGCCAAAAAAAGTAGTGCAATGCACACTTAAGGAGCATGTGCTGGCAGGCATGGAGGCTTGGTCCTCCTGGGAGATGCTCTAGCTACCAACCAGAGTGTTTCCCCTCCCCTAGTTGTCTCTCAGCTCCTACAGTGTGCCAGATGTCAGGGAGAGCAGGGAAATGGCAGTTTCCCTGAAGCAGAGCATTTTGCCTCATACCAAACCCACACGCAGCGGCATGCACAGCAGTAAAAAGTAGCGGCACAAATTTGTGCCACTACTTTTTTCGGCACTGCAAGCTCACACCCCTGCACATGCGGATGCACCCACAAGTGCTATCCTGCTGCTGAGTAAATTAGCTTACCGCAGCCTACTAGCTGTGCACATGTAGATAAAGGGTATTTAATATGCAATAATTAGTCAACTGATCAGTAAAATTTTCATGTAGATGCGCCCTGTATGCATCAAGCTGATACCCATCTCAGCACGTTAATTTGTTTTTATTTACTTGTATTTATGTCGGTGAAATAAAGTATAAGCATTGTGCATAATTCAAGGTTTGCATGTTTGTTATATGCATACATGAGAAATACATCACCCTTATATTTGTGTGCTGTGTCACCATTTTTTAAAAAGAGGAGAGCTCAGAGGGAACATAATTAAGCCATAGCAACCAATCACAGTACAGATTTCCATATGTAGTTAGAGGTAGCTGTGTTTACATTTATATTAGTTTTCAGGCTGTAATGCTGGCATGCCACGTTTGACTATAGTGATCCCTACCCAATCAAAAGGTGGTATAGGCCTGTCTTCTCCCTTCTTCATTCAAGAAGCAAAAACAATTCCTTTTGGCTAAAGACAGAAATTACACATAAACCAGTATAAGTGATCAGAAACTGGTTCAAATCTGTAATGCAATAGAAGTTCAGTGCACAGAAACTGCTTTCAAAATGGCCAAAACCAGTTTAAGATAAACCTGGACAGATGGTAGTATCAGACTTAACTGATTTAGGTTAAATCTGTTTATTGCACTTCTATCTAAGATCCTGACCACATTCAAGTTAACTCTCAGTCCCCAGCATCCCAGGATGTTTTGTACCTCCTCTGCAAATCCCCCTCCCCCCCCCCCACACACACACTTGCAGGGTGGGCAGACTAGCTTTGGTCCAAACTGTCTTCTCCAGCCAAGTGGGGAGACATGCTCTAGCATCCCAGCTTCTGGCCTAGGCCATTGCAAGCATATGGCTGCATTTCCAGAATCAATAGTGAATATCTGTTCATTTGCTTACAGTTCAATCCATGCAACTTAGACTAACCTGCACAAATTGAATTGATTCAGCCTCAGGCTTTTTGACTGTCTTCTGTTAACCATTATGGCTTTTCTGGTTAGTTCTACTGTCATTTTCTTCCATACTTCTGAAGAATAAGTATGATTATCCAAGAAAGTTAGCACTGATTTTAATATCACTTATGCAATATAAATGGTTTTTTTTCTAGGAAGTAGAATATGAATGGACAATGTTCTCAAAAGACATTTGTGCATGTTATTTCCTAAATTATGGGGTGATTTTGTGTACACTCCAGTCTAATCATTGGAATAAGTGATAAGCCTTAGTCAAATTATGCAGCAATATTACTTGGCTCCTTAGTTTGTACCAACACAAAAACAATTTTGAGATGTCAGTCATGCCAAAGGAGCCCAGTTGGGATCTTTGGACCATATTCTGATTTTTATTTATGGCAATGTAATTGGATGAGTGCCAGTGAAATCTGTTTAATTGTGTTGGTTTAAAACCTGTGTAAGTAGCTTATTTATTTATCAAATTCTTTAAAGAGGCTATTTAAAGATGTTGTTGGTGCTATTTTTTACCTTTCCTTTAAAGCTGAGCTGTCTTCAGTGACCTAGGTCCAATGTGAAGAAAGAAATACCATAGAAGTGTAAATGCAAATATGGTGAAAATGCTGTGCATTAAGATTCATAAGAAAAAAAAACAAAAACAAAAAAACCCAACCAACCCAAAAAAACCCAACCCAGGACATTCAGCTTTACATCTGCTAATTACATAGGCTGCTAAATGAGAAATGGCATGCTCCTATGACTGCTATCCTCTTTCTTCTCTTTCCTTTCTTTTCTTTTTCTGTTATTGTTCCCTCCCCACATCCCATATGCCCATTATTCCTTGTTTTAAATTACACTATAATATCTTTGGGCTTGGGGTACCTTCTTTCTATAGCCAGCACAGTGCACAATCTTGGTTGGAGGTATTTAATACGAATAATAAAGACAAAAGCTCTATAACCTAGTGCTGACCATGTTCAGAAACCATTACTACACAAAAGATCGCTTGAAAAAACTAGATTAATAGATTTCTAATATTACAAAGTAATATTTTGAAGCATATTACTGCTTTTAACTTTGTCACAAGTTCGGGATTTAGTAAAGCCAGAAGGACAGTCCAGTAAGCAGCTTTCTGAAACTGTTCAACAAGCTGCCCAAAATAAATTATTGGGTAGAGTGGAAGTGAAATTGCTCAATGGTGCAAAATTTAAATTTAGTTTACTATATTTCTGTGCTCTGTGTAACTTGTGACCTTACAATGGCTGTGGGTTTTTGTCCCCACTCCTAGGCATAATTCAGGCATGTAAGACTGTCCATGGATCAGATGCCCCAATGGAATTCTACCACAATTGATAAATAAAAGGAAGTCTCCAAGTGACTCATTTGTAGGACAAGTATGTTATTAGAATCTGTAACGTGGTTTTGCAATGCTAACAACTAAGCATTCTTGGCCAAGTGCTCTAGGATTTGCTGTCCTGACTGTCTGTCAGAGACATCAAGATCCTTTTGCAGTGTTTCGTTTAGGCCTTTAGCTTTGGAATGCAGTTTGGTTTAATTCAGATAACTAGGTTTAGAAGAAGCTTTATCAAGGGATGGACATGGAGTTACTTTGACTCTTACATGGGTTAATAACCTTTCACAGTGTCTATCTATTGTTTATGTGATAATTAGTAGGTACTGTGTAATTCCTTAGCTCTTTTGTTGAAACGTTTGATGGATGCAAATTGCCTGTCATGAGACTGGAATGTAACTACAGTACTACACAACTTTTATTATACTGGTATCTTCTAATCCCTGTATTTCAAAGGAAGGAAGTAAAGTAAGTGTTGTAGTCCCACAAGTTGTTCAGAATATAGGTTAAAACAGAATAAGCCTTCTATATCTACTTTTGTCCTTGTAATTGTCATTCATTTTGGAACTGGAAAAAAGATATGCTGTAGCTATTGTACTTTACTGACATTTTTCAAAGCTTCTTGTAATCCAGTTATTTTTAGTGCTAGAAAATTACTGATTCTCTTTGGGAGCGTCTACACATCACCGTATGTTGACATTGCTACAGTGCCATGCTTTAGTTCTTCTTTTTGTAAGTACTAAAGCACAATGCAGTACAGGTAGTTACTACATCATGTGCATGGCACACAGATTTTGCCACTAAATTGCCATAGCAACGCACTATAAAGGAGGAGCATGCCACTACAGTGACATAGCTGGTGATCATGTGTAGACCCGTGTGATGGCTATGTTGTTGTAGTATGCCGTACTGCGTTGTAGTGCATATGTTTCCTATGCACTAAAAGGACCATGGAATGAAACCAAATAGAAACCAGTGTAAATCTCTTGCAGTTTTCTACTTGGAGACTGGTTTTTATCCCTACTGATTTAAGTTAACTGTGATCGGTTTAAAAAAGAATGAAAAGAGAAGAAGGTATATGTAGGATACTTATTCATATGAAAACATTAAGTAGCCACTATGATGTAGGTCAGATTGGCTCAAAATGTAATTTTTCAAAAGAAGAAAAGTTACTCTGATACCCCCTTCTCCCCATACCACCCTTCCCCTTTCACATCCATGATAGAGTTTTTGTGGCATTTGTAGTTTATGTTTAAATGTTCCTTGACAGTGTTTGACATCTTAAGCATTGCAGCTTTGATCTAGAGTGTGAGACCTCTCAAGCAAAATGGAATAATGGATTTCTTTGCACTTGAGGCCAGAGAATACAAATAGTAAACATGTTGGAGAGTCCAAAGTTGGCATGGGGTACTTGTACATGCAACAGGGATTTAGTTCAGTTTAGTTCTCCCTAAATTGAAAAACTGGAAACAAGGGGTTTTTAAAAACCCACCATTTCAACTTAGGGAGAACTAAACTGACTAAATCCCTGTTGTGTGTACAGAAGGGTTAGGGGTCCAATCCTTAGAGTTTACCTGCCTATCCTGCTGTGGGGGGAGGGTGGGAGGGGAGAAGTGGGGTTGAGCTGCTGGCAGGCTGAGTGGTCCCTGAGCTGTGGGGGCTCCTGGTGTTTCCTTCCATGGAAGTGGCACCCCCTGGGTAGCATCAGGCTCCTCACCACTATTTATTTATTTTATTTATTTTTTCAGTCAAGTCTGCCTGCACTACCTACTGCTAGGTCGCACAGGCCCTTAGCTGAGCAGGGCCCGGTGCTTCCCTCCATGACTGTGGTGCCCCCCCAGGACCACCCAGACTGGGTGCTGCCTGTGGGGGCATTACCACTGTGGAGAGAAGTACCAGGCTCCACCTGTAGCTCAGGGTCCTACCACTTGACCCACTGGCATCTTGCTGCCCCTGCCCCACAAGCCATGAGAGTGACAGGCATATCCAGCACCCCTGCACCATGTCCACTGCCTTCCTGCCCTTTGGGACCATCTGGGAATGGCTGGCTTGCCCCTGGGGTGGGGCAGGAAGGCAGCAGGAGGAGTATGATGGGTATGCTGGTGGTGGGAGAAGGTAGCGGGGGCAGTGCATGGGGCAATGGAAACCCACCAAGGCCAAACTTCCCTGAGCACATTGGCTTCTAGTACCCCATGCACCATTGTACTTCATTAGGTAGCAAACTATAACACCTCTAAGGGGTTTTATCTTGCTATGTAACAAAGTCATTTAAAGCAGAATATGCTGCCAAATGTGCAAACAGCAACACCATTGAAGTGAAGTATGCTGCCGAGCACGGCAAACAGCACCATTAAAGCAGTGCAAAAGGGCATTTAAGTTGCTTTAAAGGCCAATTTTGTTGCATGTACAAAGTCCCATAGAGGCTAGAATTTGCAAGTATTGAGTGGAAGCCAGTTGAAATGTTGCGCTTAGAGGACAAGTGGTGTGAGATTCAAATCTCTGCTAGTGATGCAGGGTGGGATGTCTTTTTCAGTAGCAGGATCACCCATCATATTTTAACATTTATTTCAGCATTAACGATTTTAGAGCTAATTGGAAAGGAATTTCTCAGCTCAACAGAGAAGAAACCCCTTGCATAACTGTGGTACATCATCTCTAAAGACCCCATTCAGCTGTGCAGTTCTGACAAGAGCAGCACCAAGGCACATATTTCCAAAAGGAACTGCTACACCAAAACATTAGGTTAAGCTATTGTAAATCAACCTATCTTCCCTGTGGCAGTTATGATGCTTCAAAAGAAAGTATGAAAGTTGTGTATTGTACTAACGCCTTAAATACAACATAGTACTTAATGTATTAACTATATAGATGGGAGTTTTCTTCATTTGCTGTCCCTGTACAATGGGAATGATGATATGGACTTTCTTTGTAAAAAGCAAGGGGCTTTTGGTAATGTCTTTCATTGGGCTGACTGTACAGGTGAGAGAGATGATGGACAAACTTTTGGGCACAAATTACTTTTCATGTCCAGGCAGATATTTCTTGTGCCAATACAGCTACAACAGTACTCCAGATATCCATGGTAAAGAGCTAGCTTTGAGTTTTCTCTGTAGAGAAAAATGTCTCATTTTTCTAAGTGCTGCTTTCCCAAGTGGAGGTACTCCTGTCCTTTCACAAGAGAACTTACAGGCATAGGGAAGGGACATTCAGAGGTTATGTAGACTAACTCTTTGCCTGATGCAGGATCATCCCTATTCAAACTATCCTATACAGATCCATTGTTTAACCCCTAGCAAAACTACATGGCCAACCCTAAAACAATGTAGGACCTAATACCCTAACCTACCACCAGCAAAGCAAAGGAGGAGATGTCTTGCTGTTGCAAAGATTGTTAATATGTACTCAAGATGCAAGGAAGAGGGCTGCATTCCCAACTACAGAGGAGGACAAAAGCCCCAAAAGCCCATATAACTCTGACCATCGGGTGAATTGACTTCCTGATTAGCCTGACCCTGAGCAGAAAGGCAAGACTCTAGCTAGGAACCTCTGGGTTTAAATCCTAGCAGGACCATTAGCACAACCCAACCACAGTCTGCAGTGTTGGCAGAAGAATAAAGCTTTTTTTTTTTTTTTTTTGAGGGTCGGGGTGGAGATTAATGGGATCCTCTGCATCTCGGGATGATCTTTCTCTACCCTATTCTAAAAAAATACCTAGCAAGAATGTTGTGAGAGAGGATTTTAATCAGTGCATTAAAGTATGTAAGACGCTCCAACACCACATACTAGGGACCCTGTAGAAAACACATATAGCTCCCTTCAGCTAATCCCTCTCTCCCTGACATGCACATACTGAAAAACAGGTTTTGATCTAAATGTGTCAGAACTGGGAACATGAATCTGGTGTGTAAATGTGTTGGCCCTAAGCAAATTCTCTGGTTTGTTGGATAAATGTTAGGGGACATGTGCCCACATACACAAACCAGTTGAATGAAACAAAAATGCAACTTGTTTAAAGTAGTCAAATCCTTTCCAGCTTCCAACATGAATCTTCCTTTCCAGAGCCTGTGGTGGCCCATGCTACACATAGTATTTTTATGTCTGGATTGACTAGATATGACTAACACAGTGATTCTCAACCCTTTTAGATTTACAGTTCCCTCCATACCTTTTCTGAATTTAGCAACACCCTTATTAGGAAACTGTTTTATTACAGTGCATTTCTTCATTATACAAAAATGATAGAGCAATTCTGTTGTTACAAAGAATTTGAAAAAAACACAATGGCTCAGAAGGTTTTGGACACTATAGATTTCTTTTTTGCTTGCAGTTAAGCTCATACTTCTGAATATTCCCATTTGAGTCAATGGAATTACCTACACTTAAATTTTAAGCGTGTGTTGAAGTATGTTCCTGTAACTGAAGCCTAAATGCCAGTGAGAGAACAAGATAAGGAGCAGGTAAAATAGGCATTTTTATTCAAGCTTTTGTCTGCTTACCTTAGCTTGACTTGTATTTATTATAAAATATGTCTTTACCTCTGCCAAAAAATTCCTGAAGTAATTGAAAGAAAATAGAGATATGTTGATTACTTGATATTGTAGTTCATATACAGCGTAGAACATTTCTGGCCCAGGGCTATGAGATCACCAGTTAATTAAAATTTTGATGGCAAGAAAGATGATTATATAACACTTTAGAATAACGTAAAGTGTTGGCTTCTGAATCTATCTGTTTTATGTTGTTCATCTATTTATGTATGCTGACAAACTAGAGACAAAAATCGAGAGCACTACCCAATTTCATGCACAAGGAAATGAGTCTGGTTTTGTTCGTGTTGCAATTGCTGTTGTTTTGCTTGGATTATCTTTCAAAAATACAAGTGAAGCCTATTTTCTTCAATTCGGATTCCAGATACTTGATTCCTTTGTTAAAACTTGATTTAGCATGTCTTGAATGCATCTTCCAAAACTATATGCCACTTGGATTCCTGGCACCATTTTTGTGGTAAGGCTACACTGGCCCTTCCTTTCCTGTGTTCACCTGATTATTCCAAGAAGCATTGATGGAGATTAAACCACATGGAAAAAAAAATGTGAGTTAGTTAACCTTGAGAAGCTTCTATTTAAATGGAAATGCCCTTAGACAGTAAGTTAATTACTGTCCAGAAAAATTCATCCTTGCATGAGCCAGTGACCAAATAATGGGTCATGTGGCAGGGGTATCTAAAACTTGATAGTGGCTTGGGGTTGAATGCAAAGGTAACTGGATGGAGTCAACTCTCTTTAAAAGAGAGAGAGAGAGAACTAGTAAGATGAAAAACGAGTTGGGAAAAGTGAGGCCCCAAATCCTGAAAATTTAACAGCACATTCCCAAAGGCTTCTGGATATGATGAGAAATGGAGGCAGAGCTTTGTGTGCAGGGTTATAATGTTGCAGGAGGTTGATGTTGTGGAGTTCATAGGGTCATCTCTGGGACGTGTTGTGTAAGTTTCCTTTGAGGATCAGGACTGAGAGATTGGAGAGAGTGGTTTTCTTATGAGAAACTTGTCCCCACAGGTAATTGGGTATTTCTGTCTTTGAAAGATTTCCGGTGTGCGTTCATTCTGGTGCGCAGTTGTTTGGTCTCTCCTACATATCTTCCATCAGGGTATTTGGTGCACTAGATGAGGTATACTACATTTCTGGAGGTGCAGCTGTAAGATCCTGGGATGCTGATGGCTCTGTTGTGGGGTGTAGTAATAGTGGGGGTGGTGGAGGTGTGTTGGCAG
>JAGPOW010003395.1:33361076-33395221 GCA_030014935.1 Caiman crocodilus
ATCCTGGGATGCTGATGGCTCTGTTGTGGGGTGTAGTAATAGTGGGGGTGGTGGAGGTGTGTTGGCAGGTTTTGCATTTCTTGTCCTGGCACGGTCTGGGTCCTTTTGGTGTGTTCTGGGCTTGAGGAAGTTTGCTTCTGGTGATGAGGTTAGCCAGGTTCGGTACTTGTTTGAAGGCTAGAATGGGTGACTCTGGGAAGATCTTTTTTAAGAATAAGGTCTCTTTCTAGTATGGGTTGCAATTGTTTGAGGACTAAATATAGACACTGGATTTTTGATACATTATAATCTGCCTGACAACTGACTTCCCTGCCCAGCCCCTGGCTTCTTTACTTTTCATTCCATCCAGGAAGGGCACACAGCAACTGCTGAAACTTCCTTAGCTTGACGAAGGGTTTTTGAACCCGAAAGCTTGCTTAATAACTATTCTCCAACTATTTGGGATGGTCTAATAAAAGATATCAAATTCACCCAAGGAACCTTGTTGGATTATAATATTGGGGGTTTTTTTGCTGCTTTCCTCTCATCCCATCTCTCTCTTTTTTTTTCTCTGTCTCTCTCTCCCCACTTCTTCCTCCACCATCTACAAGAAATGTATCAGTGGGCATATCTACGTGACAGGCTGACTGCACAGTAGTCCGATACTACTGCGAAGTAGCATCATGTTGCAAAAACCATAGCATAATGTTACTGTCCAGTAGGGCAGTTCGAAATTTTGCTAGCTATTTCATTTTGATGCTGTTTCAACTTGTTTCAGCTTGAAACAGTTAAATTGAAATGGAAAGCTTCAAAATAGCCTTGAAATGAGGGAAGTTGAAATTTTTTGAAAGGTTTTGAGTTTTTTGAAGCTGAGTTTGCCTGCAGGGAAACAAAAAGGAGAGGGAAGAGAGGGGAGGACTGCTCTAATATTGACTGGGTAGCCGGCCAGTGACTATGATCTTTTCCTGAGATCCCTTCCAATCCCAGTGCTCTGGGGAGGGACAGAAAAACCATTGTGCTTTAAATCACACACATGCACACGCACACACACACGCACATGCACGCACGTCATGAGTTTTGTCTGTCAGCAGCTTGAGGTACAGTTTCCCAGAAACCCCTGCACCTATCTCCTTGAAACCTGGCAAACTTCCTGCTCTGACAAGGAGTGGCCGACCCTGCTGTTTTCACACAAATCTGCCAAGGAATGACAAAATTAGAGGCAGTTTCATGCTTCCTCATTATAGGCTATGAGCAAAATGTCAGAGTCAAAAGAGTGAAACAGTTTTGATGAAGCGAATTGGAACAGTACTTCAAAATGTAACAATACTTAAAACAAAGCACTGTCCTGTCAAAATGGAAGTTAAAACGAAATGGTGCCATTTTGCACAGCCCTACTGTTCAGTAGTATTGGGCTACAGTGCATTAGTGTCACAAAAAAGATGCTTGCCAGTGCTATAACTGTTCAGGAAGGACAGGCAGGGGAGAAGAGGACATGATAGGCTGGGGAGAAGAGGACATGACAGACTTTATGTAAAAGTGCCATATGATTGATCAAAGCTCAGGTATGAAGCTGGAGATAGGTCTGTTGAGAGTCTCTGGGTTAGGGTCAGAGGGGAGATCAACTAGGGTGATGTCATGGTGGGGGGTCTGCTGTAGACCAGGAGGAAGTGGTGAATGAGGCTTTCTTCAGACTGCTAGTAGAAGTTTCCCAGTCACAGATCCTGGTTCTCATGGGGACTTCAATAACCCTGATATCTGCTGAGAGGACTATACAACAGTGTGCAGGCAATCCAGGAAGTTTTGGAGAGTGTTGGAAATGAATTCCTGGGGCAAGTGCTGGAGAGGCCAACTAGTGGCTGTGCTCTTCTTGACCTGCTTCTCATAAACAGGGAAGAATTGGTGAGAAATATATTAGTGTATGGCAACTTGGGCAGCAGTGACCATGAGATGATTGTATTCAGGAACGTAAGGAAAAGAAGGTTGGAGAGCAACAGAATAAGGACCCTGGGCTTCAGAAAAGCAGACATTGACTCACTTAGGGAACTCATGGGAAGGATCCCCAGGGAAGCTGGGCTGAGGGGGGCAGGAGTCCAGGAGATCTGGCTGTACTTCAAAGAAGCCTTACTGAGAGTGCAGGAACAAACCACCCCAGTGTACAGAAAGACTTGCAAATATGGCAGAAAACGAGCATGGCTTTGCAGGGAACTCTTCAGTAAACTGAAAGATGGTAATAAGTGGAAACTTGGACAAATAACTAGGGAAGAATATAAGAGCATTACTCAGGCATGCAGAGATGAGGTCAGGAAGGCCAATGAGCAGTTGGAGGTACAGCTAGCAAGAAATGTAACAAGAAAGGTTTCTACAAGTATGTCGATAGCAAGAGGAGGATCAGGGAAAGTGTGGACCCCTTACTGAATGGGGGAGGCAACTGAGTGACAGCTGATGCAGAAAAGGCTGAAGTACTCAATGCTTTCTTCACCTCAGTCTTCATAGGCAAGGTCAGCTCTGAGACTACTGCACCTGGCCACACAGTTTCAGCATAAGATGAGCAACCCTCAATTCTGAAAGAACAGGTTAGGGACTACTTAGAAAAGCTGGATGTGTACAAGTCCATGGCATTGGGCAGGATGCACCCAATGGTGCAGAGAGAGTTGGCTGATGTGATTGTAGAGCCAATGACAAGCATCTTTGAAAACTCATGGCAATCAGGAGAGGTCCTAGATGATTGGAAAAGGGCAAATATAGTTCCCATATTTAAGAAAGGGAAGAAGAAGGATCCAGAAAACTACAGCCCAGTCAGCCTCACCCTCAATCCCTGGAAAACTGATGGAGCAGATCCTCAAAGAATCCAGTTCTAAGCACTTGGAGGAGAATAAGTTGATTAGGAACAGTCAGCATGGATTCACCAAGGGCAAGTCATGCCTGACCAACCTGATTGCTTTCTATGACGAGGTGACTGGCAGATGCCAGGACACTGGTGGATGAGGTATACCTTGATTTTAGCAAGGTTTTTGATATGGTTTCCTACAACATTCTTGCAGGCAAATTAAGGAGGTATGGGATGGATGAATGGACTGTAAAGTGTATAGAAAACTGGCTGAAGCATCAGGCTCAGAGAGTAGTAATCAATGGATCAACATCCAGTTGGCAACCAGTATCAAGTGGAGTGCCCCAGGGGTCAGCCCTAGGGGAGATTTTGTTCAATATCTCCATCAACCATCTGGAGGATGACATAGAGTGCACCCATAGCAAATTTGCAGATGACACCAAGCTGAGGGGAGTAGTAGATATGCTGGCTTGTAGGGCTAGGATTCAAAGTGACCTAGATAATTTGGAGGACTGGGCCATAATAAATCTCATGAGGTTCAACAAGGACAAGTACAAAGTCCTGCACTTAGGACAGAAGAATCCCATGCACCACTACAGACTTGGGACCAAATGGCTAAGGAGCAGCCCTGCAGAAAAGAACCTGGTGGTTACAGTATATAATGAGATGAATATAAGCCAATGGTGTGCCCTTGATGCCAAGAAGGCTAACAGCATACTGGGTTG
Organism: Caiman crocodilus; assembly: GCA_030014935.1. NCBI lineage: Eukaryota > Metazoa > Chordata > Crocodylia > Alligatoridae > Caiman > Caiman crocodilus. The sequence continues at coordinate 33,364,608 of JAGPOW010003395.1, forward strand.
CACTGGTAGGCGTGTTGCCAGTAGGTCAAGATAAGTGATTATTCCCTTCTATTCATAACTAGTGAGGCCACATCTGGAGTCCTGTGTTCAGTTTTATGTCCCCCACTATAGAAAGGATTTGGAAAAATTGAAGAGTCCAGCGGAGGGCAACAAAAATGATGAGAGGGTTGGGAGACATGACTTGTGAGGAAAGACCGAGGGAACAAGGTTTAGAGAAGTGAAGAGTGAGAAGAGATTTAGTAGCAGCCTTCAATTGCCTGAAGGAGGCTTTGAAAGAGGGTAGAGCTACTGTCCTCAGTGGCAGCAGATGAACAATGCTTTCAAGTTGCAGCAAGGGAAGTTTAGATTGGATATTAGTAAAATTTTTCTCACTAAGAGGGTAATTAATCACTGGAACAAGTTATCCAGAGAAGTGGTAGAAGCTCCACCCTTGGAGGTTTTCAAAACCTAGCTAGACAAAGCTTTGGCTGGGATGATCTAGTTGGGGATTATGATGGCGGCGTGCCGCCATTATCGACACCAGGAAAGCAGGAGGAGGGTCACCGGGGACCGGCAGACCCTTCAGGGGACCCCGAGGCAACCCACTTACCTCCCAGAGGGTCGACAGCACCGGAGCCGGGAACGCGGCAGCAACAGCGGCTGCCACTGTGCCGGGCTTTGAGATGGCTGTTCCCCACAAGGGGAACAGTGGAGCCAATCGTGGCGGCTGGTGCGGGAAAGTTTAAAAGCCCTGGCAAGCCTTGCGACGAGACAGAGGAGAGGAGCAGGCAGGCAGCACGGGAGGATTCTGCAGCTCCTCAGGAGGCTGTCTCCCAGATATGCGGCACCCCCCCAACCCAGAGGCTGAATCCTGCAATTAGAGCTCTGGGTTTCTGGAGGGATTTATCTCTGGGGATTGCCTGGATCAATACTCAGTCCCAGGAAGTCCCTCGGGGGGTGAGGAATATTTCTTGTGAGGGACAAGAAGGGAAGAATTCTCATAATATTAAGGAATATGGCTGGGTCTGAGGGTGTGCGGACGGGGTACCAGTATCAGCCCGAACCCCGGGACCAACGAGCGCCAATTGACCGACGGACTGGGGTCCTTCATCGTGACCCCAGCAAACCAGCATGTGACTGGTTGGCGAGTGGACAGGGTGTAGGGGTGGCAGAGCCCTGTGGAACATTGGACCTCGCAATCATGAGTAGCCCTTGGCGGGAGACTCCTCTAGTGATTAAGATCTCCACTGAACACCTCCTTTAAATAACAAGTTTCATCAAAATCATGGCAGGCGAGACGAGGGAGCGGGGTGACCCACGAGGGGGTATCACTGAGGGTGACCCACCAATGTCACAGGGATCATCCTGCGGGGGAGGAGGATGGACTAGATGACCTCCTGAGGTCCCTTCCAACCCTAAATGTCTATGATTCTATGTTTCTACTGCATAGTAACTCAGGTTATTGCACATATATTTACTACTTGTATAAACAATTATTAAACAAGTACTAAACGTGCATTAAACTGGGTTACTATGCAGTAGAAACATAGAATCATAGACATTTAGGGTTGGAAGGGACCTCAGGAGGTCATCTAGTCCGCCCCCTCCACACACTTATTTATACAAGTACTAAATAAGTGTGCAGTAACCACTGCACAGTATCGTCTTGTGTAGACATGGCCAGTATTCATTGTAAATTTCTTTTTGCAGAGTCTATGTATGCATTAATTTATTCTGTCAGGTATCTTGAAACGTTGCACTGTAAACTAGAGTGCCCAAAAAGATAAGGCTCTTTCAGGAATGTACTTTGGATACCTGGGACATGTGGTAGGTTTGGCATTGGTCTTGAAACCCTGTAAGAGGATACCATATGAGGAGTCTGTCCCCTAGGACTGACCCTGCAAGGTCAGAGACAACACCTGGTTGCTGTTCTGCATTGGTCTCAAGTTGCAGCAAGGGAAATTTTAGTCAGTTTTTAAGACCTGGGTAGAGAAATCTCATCTGGACAATGGGAAGCACTATATAGAACAGGATGGCTGACCTGTGGCACAAAAGCTTTGGGCAACCTCTGTGTGCATTAACTATGATAACAGCAGGTTGGGGATGGAACAGGCAGCACAGTGGCAAATGGGGCAGAAAGCAGAGCATCAAGCCAGGCAAGGAGCATAGGGCAGGAAGCAAAAAGCAAAGCAGCAGATCAGGCAGAGGAAGAACACTGGAGTGACACTTGTGAAGTGGAGAGCTAATGTGTGATACACTTGCCAAAATGGCTGGCCCTTTCTGATACAGGAGATTTGTCACAGGCCAAGTGCAGCTGCCACATGTGAACATTCAACAGGCTTCTATATTTAATGAAAAATCCAACCTTGGGATCATGTATGATTTTAAATCAACCAATGCAGAACAGCAACCAGGTGTTGTCTCTGACCTTGCAGGGTCAGTCCTAGGGGACAGACTCCTCCTCATGCCAGGTTGAGGCTTGCTGGGGAGCAGACGTCAGGCTGGAGGAAAACCTGAGTCATCCCAGGAGAATCTGATTCCCCACCCAGGTCAGAGCTGTACAATCAGAGACACAGGTACTCAGGGAAAGAGTGGGGAGGGATTGTTAAGCTGTCTGGGAGAAGCTGTCTGGTCAGAGACCTTCAGAGGGAAGGCTCTGTTTGAGCTGGAAAGGCTCGTACTTCAGGAAAAGAGACCTTCAGAAGGAATCCACTGTCTTCATATGGAGCTTCTGGGGGAGAGAGAGACAGCCCAGAGAGGGAATGGGCTGTGAGAATCCCAAACCCACATGGGTATGTAAGGGGACACTTGATCCTCAGTGTTTGCAAGAGGTGTGGTTTTTTTTTTCAGAAGGAAACTAAAGAAAAGAAGCCTATTACCTGCAGTGGTCGGTTGGTGATTTGTTTTGCTGAGTTACCAAGAAAGACCAAAGAGTCCACTTTCCTCTGAGCAGCCGAAGCCTCACCTGCACTATCTAGTGGTGGAACATAGTTAAAGCTATATTGCCATTTAGTATTATGGGAAGAGGATTGTGACCAGAGGGTAATCAACCTGGGTTATGGGGGGAGAAACTGTTTTAAAGGGTTATAACCTGGTGAATATAATTATTGAGGTTGTTTGATGCAAGTGAGACCACCCAGCATATTCAAAATATTCACCTAAGGTTGCAGTTGTAAATGCTATTCAAATTGTTGTTTTTTTTTATTAACAGTTGTTATTTTACAACACATCATCCAGCCTAGGATTCTGGCATGGTCTACACTATGAATTCACTAAAAACCTCTTTGCCTTAATTTCTAATCTAAAAGTGAAGTTGAGATTTCCTTTCTCTCACTATTTACTTAACTTGTGGTATTGACAGTGCACATTCTTTGGCACTAAAAAGATAGATGTATTGTGAGTAGAACAAGGAGACTCTGGTCTGAGATTGGGTCTGTTGCTGCAATGAAAATAACAAGAGAAAGTGAGCTGGGGGAGAGAAACTTGGAACAAAAAATTGAGGTTTTTTGGGAGACTGGTGACAGAGAAGAAAAAGACTAAACTTGACGTGATGCCTGCTTCTTTCCAGATTGTTTTACCTATTGTGTTGCACTGACAACAGCACTCCATGTCTAACCTACTTCCAATGTAGCAATAATTAGGACTCACAGAAAACAAAATGTATTTTTTTAAAATTAACTGTGATAACAAGAGTCTCCTACAGTGTTGCCAATGTCTGTTCGAGGGAAACTAACACACTGCCTGAAAGAAAAGTCATGAAACCTAAAAAGATACTTAATCATCAATTCAGATAGAGCTAGAACAAACACCTTGTAATGTTGATACGTGGATTGATTTGCTGTGGCTCCCAGCAAACATTCCATCAGATTGAAGACTCAAGGTGACCTTATGATATTTTTGGTATTTTCAGATATCATTTCCTCAAGGGCTTTTCCATAATTTCATGACATTGTGGAGAGTGGTATCACACATGATTTCCAAGAAGCCTGAATTACCTCTGGATCACAATTTAGAGTGGAAATTAGTGACCTAAACTTTATTACATGTTTATCATAGGACAGGTATTGGACAGTGAAATGATACACTGAAGGTTTCCCATGAGCTGTCCATCACTAAGAACTCACTCTGCAGGTTTTGTGGCAATTCTTTTATAAATTTTCATATGCCCTTATAAATTATTTGTCTTGTATCTTACATTTCTTGCATTAAAAGTGATTTAAATACACAGGTACAGCAGGGTTCAAATCCATGTGCTCATTAAGCATATACAACATACAAACCCTAGCTAAATGTGTTGCTGTTTTGGAAAAGATCTTTTTGCTTCTGAAATGTATCTGAAGAGAGAAATTGAAAGAATAACCCTATAGCTTCATGGTTAGGGCACTCACTTATGTGATCCATACTCCAGTTACTCTTCCACTGTATTCTATATAATTCTAGTTAGAGCTGGGGGAACTGAGGCCCAAAGCTATAAAGTAACTCATCCAAAGTGTCCCAGAGTATGTTGCAGAGCAAGTAATTTTAAATTGCGGCTCTGGTGTCTTGCAAATGAATCTTAAGAGTTGTAGCCCGAGTGTATGTGTGTACGTACTCCCTTCTCCAATTGAAGGGGATTGTTAGCTGGCAGGTGTGCTGTGGGTAAAACTGCTGACTGCTCACAGTTTCCCTCTGTCCCAAAGGAACAAAGCCAGGACAATCTGGAAATTAATATAAATGAGTAAAATATTAATATAAATATAAAGATGTATACAGTTATGTAAGTATATATTCAGATATATAACTATAAACCTTATTCTCTATAATGGATTACCACCACTAGGGTTTCAGGTAAGTGATAGGTAAGTATAGGTAAGCAACAAGGAAGGGGTCCCAGCAGAGCCCTGGCTAATTGTCCTATACTCTACACTTTATTAAATTAGCAATATACAATTATAAAAAATTAACAAAATACAAGGCACAGTGTTACAAAATATAAGGCACTCTCAAAAAATATAAGGTGCAAAAACATCAAAAATAAACTTGACTCTTCAAAAGTCCCCAAAGCCCAGGCTGTTTCTCAGGCCTTGGCTGCACTCCAGTGACTCTAGTGGGAGGGAGTAACAGGGGACCCTAGCCCTGTTACCACAAAGTAGGCCAGTCCCTTTAGATCAGAATTTTCCGGGCACAAAAAATACAAATTGATGTTTTATAAACCTGGGGGGAAACACTTTTTAGCACAGTACAAAATGTAAAGCATTCTGCTCACAGGGTAGGGGTTAAAATCTGAGCTTTGCCGGCTAGTCAGGTGACTGGAAGGGGGCAGATGATAACTATAAAAACCACGGGCTTGGCAGCAGTAGGAGGAACTCCTGATGACTCCCAGAGAAGCTGTGGCAGCCCCACAAGGAGGAGTATAACAGACGGTGGAAAGCAGGAGATCAGAGCCATGGAAAAATGTGAGCTGGCATCTCTAATTTTATTTTTTTTATTATAGTCCATGGACTTACTGTTTATATTCAATTGATAGACCGGTGGTTTGTGGTCAAGGCTGTAGGGCAAGGAGGAGGCCTCATTAGCGCCTTGGAGTGCAGTCATAAAAGGCCAAAGGGCCCAGTGCCCTAGTGGGTGCAGCCATATAGGGATGGTGGCCCAGAGCTGGCTGCAGGACTTTGAAGCTGGGTCCCACTGGGTGCATCTTGGCTAGTAGCCTGAGCTATAAGAAAGGGCCAAGCCTGAGGAGGCAGAAGACCCAACAACTTGGCATCTAGGGGTGAAGGGTGAAAGGGGGCCAGAAGGCCTGGTGCCATAGTGAGCTAGAGCCTCAGAGTAAACCCCTACCTGGTAGATTTATGCTGGTAGGCCTAGCTAGAGAGAGATGGGGAGGCAAAGTCTGTGGTGGCTGAGAACCCCAACAGAGAAGTGCAATAGGCAGTCTCCTGCTTGTTAGAACAGCTGAATAATATTTACATCAAGATGTGGCGGATGAGTAAAGGCAGGATACAAGACAGAAGTGAAGCATTAAGTGACTTCAAGAGTACCCCTCATAGGCCACCAGAATGCCTTTGGGGAGGGCAACCTGTTACAGAGGGGAAAAACCTAATGCCCTTGGGCCTTTCACAAACCCCAATGAAACCTAATAAACCCAGAGGGGCCCTCTCCCCCTGGGACCTCCCCTCCAGGAGCCCCTTACTAGCGAGAAGGAATTTCCCCTCCCCTGTGGGAATCCTTGCTCCCAGACACTCATAACTCCAGGGTCCAGAGTGAGGGGTCTTTGGCCCCTCAGGTGTGTGGCTCCTTGCTTGCAGGAGCCTCCTGGACTTTTGACTTCTTCTGGGTCTGCTTGGAGCTGCCTATCATGGTTACATGCTCCCAAGGACCTTGCCTTCTGTGAAGGGTTGGAGGCCTGGCTCACCTTGTGCAATATCAGCGCTCAGTTCACTCCCAGGCCCTCTGTGCAGCATTGTTTGCACCAGGTTGTTGGGTCTGTACTGGGGTTGCAGACGTGAGCCATCTCAAGCATCTCCTAGGGTCCTGCTCTGTGCACTGGCCTGTGCACCATGTTTCTGGCTGTAGCCCAGGGGTTGCAGATGTGAGCTGTCTCATGCAGCTCCCAGGGTCTGGCTCAATGCACTGAGCTGTGCACCATGCATGGCGCTCCTCTGCGGAGGAGCTGGGGATGTCGGTGATCACTGCTCCCGTTCAGTCGGAGAGGCTTTAAGGCTCTTCAGGGAAACAGCTGCACCCTGCTGGCCAGCTCACACCAGCTGCTTCTTCGTCCATCCTCTTCTCTGTCCCTCAGCACAGCCAACACGTGTTGGGCACACTGCTGCTGTTATACCTTTTGGAGGCTTTGCCCTGAGATTGTAAAAGGACCAATCAGGTTGAAGCAAAGTGCAGGCTTCATGAGGTCCCGGGTTCTTCACCTCACTGCAGCTAGGGGCAAGGCAAGCTTCTCCCAGCAGTTACCTGATTGGTGGGTGTGTTCCACCCATCACAGTGAAGATTCTCTGAGCCCAGATGTGCCTTGCTGTTATCAGTAAGTCTGCCACATAGTCTATTGGTTTAGTGTTATTTATTGTTGTGGTAGTGAAACAAGCCCTTCGACTAAGTTTCGCTTTGGTTTTCAATGTTGCATATCAAAGTGCATTTTTGCACTTATTTTTAATCAGTATTTAAATTGATCATGTTATAAGCAAAACAACTATTTGCTTTTAAAACCCCTATTCTCTTTTGCTTGGATTTCTTTCTTGCTTTTTTTTTAATAGTTACTTAAAAAAAACCCAACAATTAAATTTCACATCGCACATTTGGTTTTTCTGGCAAGCTATAATGGTGCTCCAGTGTACTACTGATTCTTGCCTACTACTGGCTAGGGTTGTGAAAGGAATTTAGTGTCTTTTATACTGCCAGCTCTTTGGGGCTTTTTTGGACTCCTGCCCCACTTTGGCTCTTTGGGATACCCTCTTCTTTTAACCTCAGCTGCCATGCCTTGATGTTTCCTATCGAGTATAGGGAGGCTTCCCCAGGGTTCTAGAGTGAGCCCCAACTCTTCAACTAGCTAGTTTCAGTCTTGCTGCCTGGGGCACTAAACTATGGGCTTCTTGGCCCTGTCAATGCTTTGGGGCACCAGCTGCCTTATGGACTGCATTCATAAGCTTCATCCTCCCCTGTAGCCATTCACAGATGTCTCTCATACTAGTCTGTATGGGCTCTAGCTCTTCTGGCCTTGGCCTTACAGTTTCTCTGGCTGTAGTATCCTAAGCCTGGGCTCACTTGCAGTGGCCTGGGTCCTCAGTCCCAGCCTCTTCCTGCACTTGTGCACTTTGAGCCCCTGGATCATATGCTTTGGGCTACCCTAAGGGTTCCTGATTCCAGGCCAGGCTGATTTAGCTCCTTGTGGCCCAACCCTCCAAGCCTTGGCTTGCATCATCCCACAGCCCCATGCATTCCCAACCCCAGACTAGGGCGCTTGATGCTGATTGCCTCAATGTGACCTTGGCACCCCTCCATAACCTCCACACTTTTCTCTCATAGCCACAATCCAGCCTTCTAGTATCAAGCTTAAAATTAAACAAAACCACATGCAAGCTGTTTCAAAACCAAAAGCCTCCCTCACTCAGAGTTAATATTGCCCTCAGGCCATACCTTCCTTAAGGCTCTCTCATCCCAGCTCCCCAATGTGTCATGGGCACTTGCCTGTCCTGTCCCCAGAAACCCTTCTCTACTGATAGCTCCTGTCCCTGAAGCAAGCACAGGCTCACTGCATCCCTGGGCCTCAGGCACTGGACTTGTGTCCCAAAGCCCTACCTTTTTCCTTTTCCCAGTTACGAACTGGGGTTTCCACTTGGGGTTGACAGTTAGTCTGTTCTCCTTGGCTGCTGCAGCTGCTCGCTGTCACACCCAGCTGTTATCCCCTTGTAAAGTGATGGGAGCCTTGGACCCTGTTACAGAAGTCGAATATACTATGCTAACAGGATTGCCCTTATCCACCTGCTTTTTGACACTCACCAAGACTCTAGTAGGATGGAAAGCCCTTTGACAAAGCTGCGTTGATTCCTCTCCAGCAAAGTTATGTTCATCCATGTGCTGAACAATTCTTTTTCTTTTATTATTGTTTTTAACAGTTTCCAGGGAACAGAAGTTAGGCTTACTGGTCTGTAGTTTCCTGTGCCCCCTCTAGAATATTGGTTAAATATGAAGTTACGTGGGCAAACCTCCAGTCCTCTGTTCATATGACCATAGACACTAGGGCTGGAAGATCATTGAGTCCAGTTCCCTGCCCCACTGGCAGGAAGTCAGCAGGGATCATAGGATCCAAGCAAGATAAACAAACTGTCCAAAGTGGGTGCTTGAACCACCTCCAGCAGCAGTCTATTTTCAAACCTTGGGGGCTTGGACAGTAAAGAAGTACTTTCTTATGTCCAGCCTGAAACGGTCATGGAGGAGTTTGTGACCATTCAACCTTGTCATTCTTTGGGGTGCTTTGGTGAACAGACATTCCCCCAGATCCTGATGAGCACCCCTGATAAACTTTAAGTGGCCACCAAATCACCCCTGAGCCTGTGTTTTTCCAGGCTGAAGAATCCCATGGCTCTCAGCCTGTCATCATAAGGCCTGTTTTCCTCACTTCTGATCATGCGCGTGGCTCCCCTCTGTGCTCCCTCGAGCTTCTCCATATCCTTTTTGAATTGTGCCCAAACCTGGACACAGTACTCCAACTGTGGCCTCACCAAGGCTGAGTACAATAGGAGAATGACATCCTGGGATTTCCTTGAAGCATCTATGGATACAAACCAGTGTTTTGATTGCTTTACTAGCTGCAGCATCACATTGAAGGCTCAAGTCCTTTTCATCTGTAGTGCTAGCCAGTGTAGCACTGCCGAGCCTATAAGCATGCTTTAGGTTTTTCCTCCCAAGGTGGAGAACCTTGAATTTTTTGGAGTTGAATACCATCAGGTTCTCATCCACCCATTTCCTGAGCCTGTCAAGGTCTGCTTGGATCACCCTTCTGTCCTTGGGTGTGGATGCTTTACCCCAGAGTTTGGTGTCGTCGATGAACTTTGCCAGCCTGCTTCTGACACAAATGTCCACATCGTTAATGAAGATGTTAAAGAGTATACGCCCTAGGACAGTGTCTTGAGGGACCCCACTGGTCACAGGGCACCATGACGATTGACTTCCATCAACCACCACACTCTGGGTCCTACTGCCAATTCCCCAGCTGTGGATCGTGGTGAGGCCAAGGCCACAGTTAGCCAGTTTAGCCAAGAGGTGATCATGAGATACCAGATCAAAGGCTTTTTTGAAGTCAAGATATAGGGCATCAATCTCTTCTCCCTTGTCCAGGTGATAGGTCACCTGGTCATAAAAGGAAATGAGATTGGTCAAGCAAGACCTACCCACAACAAACCCATGCTGGCCAGAATGTTGCCGTCAGCCAGTCTGTTAAGGATGGCTTCTTTAATCTTTTCCAAGACCATCCCCGGGATAGAGGTCAGGCTGATGGGCCTGTAGTTTGCTGGAACCACTTTCCTCCCTTTCGTGAAAATAGGCGCCACATTGGCCTTCTTCCAATCTTCGGGCACTTCACCAAAGCACCAGGAGTTCTCGAATATCTGTGCCAGGGGCTGGGCTATGATGCTAGCCAGCTCCTTGAGTACCCTGGGGTGTAAATTTTCAGGGCTGGCTGACTTGAAGGTATCCAGCTTCTCAAGGTGTTCCTTCACGAGGTCAGCATTGATGGAGGGTAAGGAATCCCCCTTACCCATGCTTCCCTGTCCTGTAGTGGGCAGGCGAATCCTATGGGACCAGTGAAAAACTGACACAAAGTACCCATTTAGCAAGTTTGCTTTTTCCTTGGCATCGGTTGTCAGTTGTCCCATCTGGTTTAGCAGGGGTCCCTTGCTTTTCCTTTGGCTCCCCACATATCAAAAAGGACTTCTTAGTGTCCTTGATTTGTAGCTAGCTAGAGTTCCATCGTAGCCTTGGCTTTCCTGGCTTGTTGCCTGCAGTTTTGGACCACTGCAGAGTATTTCTTATTGGAGGTGGATCCAGTACTCCATCCTTTGTAAGTCATTCTTTTAAGATGCAGGAAGTCTGTTAGTTTCCTGGAGGGCCAAGGGGGCTGCTGTGCCCTTTTGCTGCCTTTCCTCTGGGATGGGATAGACTTTGCTTGCACATCCAGGATTGCTCTGTTGGGGAACAACCACTCATCCTCAACTCCCCTTCCCTTTGGGTTGTGGCCCTTTAGGGCCTCACTGACAAGCCTCCTTAGCTTGTCTAAATCATCTTTCCTGAAGCCAAGGACTTCTGTATTACTTACTGACTTGCCAGCTTTATGGCAGATGGTAAAGGTGATTAGCTCGTGGTCACTGTCACCCAGCTTCCCATCAATAATTACATCGCTGATTAGGTCGTCCTCAGTTGCCGGTACCAGGTCGAGCAGAACTTTACCTCTCATCAGCCCATAGACTTCCTGCATCAGATAGAGCTCATCCACGCATGAAAGAAAACTTTGTGACTGCTCGAATTTGGCTGAGTGCTCTTCTCATGAGATGTCTGAGTAGCTGAAGTCTCCTATGACAACCATACGCTGGGAGTGTGTAGCCTCATTCAATTTCCTGGAGAACTCCTGGTCAAGGTCTTGATCCTGGGTACGGGGTCTGTAGTAGACTCCCACCATAGTGTCCCCTGTGCTGTGTTTCCCATGGATTTTTAAGTCGGAGGGTCTCTAGTCATTCACCTTGAGTGCCAATGTTGGCTTTCAGGGTTATGTAGCTTGCCTTGAAAGAGAGAGCTACGTCCCTGCCCCTTTTGTCCACTTGATCTCTCCTGTACAGGGTACAGCTGTCTATACCCATAGCCCAGTCATGGGTGGAATCCCACCAGGTCTCTGTTATCCCTGCAACATCATCATTATTTGTGTTTAGGGGGAGGACAATTTCCTCCTGTTTATTCCCCAAGCTCCTGGCATTTGTGTACAAGCATGCAAGTGTCCCTTTGGGGGCTTCTGCCTTGCTTACAGTTTGTTCCAGGGCTGGGGCAGAGGTGGGATTGATCCCTTAAGTGCCTTAGTCTGCTGGCTTTGCAAGGGTTGTTCAGTGGGCCAGCAGTGGCAGTAGTCCCCCCATCTCCCGGCAGGCTGTTACCAAGACTGTTTTTAATTATAGGAAATCAGCAGTTCCTGGTTTGAGCTCCTTCAGGATCTTTGGATGGATGACATCAGGTCCTGGTGATTTGCTACTATTTAGGTGATCGGTTTCCTCTATGAACTCGTCTATTTACATGTCAATTTCGGTCAGCTCCACTGATTTTTTTTTTCCCTAGATGGGAGTGGACCCAGTGACAGAATTTCCATAACGTTTTCAATAGTGAAGACAAGATGCAAAGAATACATTTAGTTTCTCAGCAATTATCCTGTCATCCTTTAGCACACCTTTTACACCTAAGTCATCCAAAGGCCAGACTGACTTGCTGGCAGGTTTTCAGCTACTCATTACTTTAAGACACTTTTATTATTACTTTTGGTGTCTCTAATGTTTCTTCTCAAATTCTCTTAGCTTGTCTTGGTTTTATAATTATTTATAGTTGATTTGCCAGTATTTATGCTCTTTTTGTTTCCTCATCAGGATTTGACTTTCATGTTTTTGAAAGAAGTCTTTTTTTTCTTTTTATTGCCTCTGCAACACTGCCAGTAAACCATGCTGGATTTCATTTTGTCTGCTTTGCTCGTTTTTTTGGTTTTTTTATTATTATTATTTTTAGTATGCGTATTTGCATTTTCTCTGGGCTTCCAAAATGGTGTTCTTAAGCAGTTCCCAAACTGCTTGCAAGTTCACCTCCTTAGGGGGCCCTTTTAATTTCTGCCTGACTAGCTTCCTCATTTCTGAAAAGAAAAGTGTAGTTTTTCTTTTCAGGTTAAAGGCTATTGTGGTAGATTTCTTCTTGTCTCTTCTCCTACATGAATATTATACCCATAGATGCTTCATGACGTATGACTAGAATATTAATGCATCTGGAAAAATGATGTGTCCTAGCCACACCTTGTCATCTCGGCACTTTGTCCCCAATCACCAGGGGGCCTGAAGTTGAAAAGACCTTGGGTAGTTCATAAAAAATATGTCGAATTGGTTTGTTTAGGATCTGTGTGGGCTTTCAGGAAATAAAACAAGCCTTGAATAAACTGCTATGGAGTGAGTGATAGTTGTGACTGTGTATTTCCTCACCCAGTTAGTGTGTTTACTCATCTGTTTTAAAGTTTTGTGAGGGTTTTCTGAAATTCTCTGGTGTATGTTTAACAAACCAGAATGGGTCTTCTGCTAATAATATCATTTGAGATACAGATGGTGCTGTCATTTACATTCAGAAACAAATCAGCCTGGCTTAAATTACCAATTGAAATACTGGTTTGTGTTTGCATAATACTAAACCTTGTATATCATGATGTTTAGTTTGTGTGCCTCTGCATTCATATAGTGGTGAGGGATTTGCAATGGAAAAATATATATCCACACTTTTTCACTCTATTTTCTTTTTATTTTATTAAAATTCTCATAGTTTGTTTCTCATGTTAATACAAATCCCCTACTGAACCAGGCGGCAAGGTCACAACTGTAAGTAGCTACTCAATATAGTAAATATTTATTTCCATATAATCTTTGAGATACTGTTTACAGGTTTTGAAAGTTTATTTTTTCTTAAGGATACTTACTTCTGTTCTTTATTGCTTATCCAGTTTATTATATGCCAAGTCCAAAGTTGGTGTTGCTCAATGATTTACACTATTTGTTTTCTGTCAGAATTTTTAATTAGCATTGAAGTTGTTGATGTGTATCAGCTGTTTTCCTGAAAATCGTAGACTGTGAAGTTTTTTTTTGTAATCTCTGCTGCTTCCAGTGCTAGAAAGATTTAATAATAATGAAGTCTGGCAAGTCTGATGAAGTCAACAGAAGCACAACTAGCTTAGTATTTCTGCCTGTCATAATACATGGAATGACAGTTCTTATTAAACTGTGTATCAAAGCAAGTAGCTATAGCTTCAGGCCAAAAGCCTTCGATGTAGCTACAGTCCCAGTTTAGTGCCTCTGGTCTACTAAGACTGGTAAGTGAAGACTCTAGGTCTGCAGGCATCCGGGAACTGTATAAATTACTGCTTTCCTTCCTTTTTCTAATCTGTTTGGTTTCTTACATATGGTATATTAGTAGTTCATTCTTATTTTTTCTTTCTCCCAAGCCCTTCCTTTCTATCTCCTTACTTCTGATTGGCAGCTTCTCAATCCGGCTGTGACTGTGAGTTGTCTTTTAGTGATGTGAATGTTACCTCAATGGAATATGAACCTCTAATTAATGAATGTATTGTCCTGCTTTTCTACAAATCAATGCTAGATGACAGCAATTAAAATGTTATTGAATTTCACTTTCCAAAGTGACATGATTCAAGGGTCCTTTGATCATTTTCTGGTGTCATGAGTGCGAGGCTCTTATTGTTAGTAAAGTGTTCAATCATAATATTCAGCCCAATGAGGTACTGTTTGTTATATTCAGTAATTTAAATAACTAGACTCTCCTCAATCTGGCAACATCTAAACAGCCATTGACGTCTTCCTGAATCTCATGGCTTTTGTTCATGCTTCAGTAAGGTGCATCGTGTTTCCTACATACAAAGATTCTCTTCACTGTGTAATCCCCTGTGATTAGTAGTCCAGCCTTTCTGCCATGACTAAAGTAGTAGGGTAAAAGCCAGCACCAACGTGTAACAGCATAGGTCTTCCTTGAAATACCTATTCATGAAATACCACTATATGTTGTTTACCAGCTCCATCTCAAACATGCACATTTAGTGTACTAATAATTTGGTTTTCTTTATAATAACCAGCCTTTAACTTGCACTGGAATATGAAGTAGACTGTTCTTGTATGCTGGTGTTTGTAACACTTGTAGACAAATTACATCTTCAGTGTTACCCTTATACACTTCCATCCAAACTCTCCTTTTCTTCCTATAAGAGCTTGGGGATAGAGCCACCCCTCTTCTAGAAAACCTTCATGTCAGGTGACAGTTACAAGAGAAAATGACTTAGTGGGAAGCATGCTTTGTCCCCCTCTAGTTGCAATAGTTAAAGACATGGTGCCTCCAGGTATCTCCCCACGCTGATAGCCATGAGGTCATGGGTTAACTTTGCCCTAAGCATCAACACATTGCAACCGTCTGGCTGTTTTATTTTGTATTATAATATAGCCTAGCCACTCTACTAAATACCAGTAACAGAAGGAAGTTCTAGCTCTAAAAACCTGAGACCTACAATGAAGGTAATGATCTGGCAAATAGAGATACCATATGACCGTTCTGATAGCTAGCATTCTTCTCATTTGTTTCTACTTTTAATAAACCCTGGTGACACGATTTGGAGTTATTTGACACTTTCTACATTTATTGTGTTTATTTCCTATATGTGCATGTGTCTAAGGGAAGTGCTACCCGGCAGCTTTTCAGGACTTCTTTTGATACTTACTAAAGAGCATCTCTGTTTCTGCGGAGTTGGTTATATCGCTGAAGGGAGCACAGTTGGCATACTAGGAAGATGCACAAAAAGAGCTGTTCATTTTAACAAATCATTAGTTGGTCATTTTGAGTACTTCTCTGTAATGTCTGAAGTTTTAATTTATTAAAACTAGTTATCTATGTTCAACCAACTTGCCCTTCATTATAACCAACCCTGCTTCATGCAAATAGTGACAAAGCGGTGCTTTTAGGAGTGGTGGTCTCTTGTGTACTGTTATCTCAAGGTTACTACAATCTTCTATATTGTTATGAAGAAGTTTGTTATTCAACTTATAGTATCAGATTTTTATCCCTCATCTTTTGGTACCAACGTAAGTTTGTGATCTCTCCTTATATGGTTTGCCTCCCAACCCTTTATCATTTTTGTTGCCTGTCTCTGGACCCTCTCTAACTTCTCCACAACCTTTTAAAAATGTGGAGCCCGTAAGTTTGTACAGCAAGTTTTGAATTGGTATACAAAGGAATCATTTTATTCTCAAACTCTACAGGAGGTTCCAAAACGTTCACCAACTTTTGCAACTCATTTTCATAATTAGAAGGGACTGATTTATATTGATCCTGTTCCAAAATCTGATGAAGTGAAGGCAGAGAGTCACATTAATTTGAACAGGTTTTAGAATAGGCCCATTATCCAGAAATGGCACAGGCCAATCCCTGAACTTGATGCTGCAGTCTTGTTAACTGAGTGTGTGGGCAAAAATATCAAGCATATTAAAGGGGCACAAGAGTCAAATAAAATACTCTGCAGCAGTTTTATTAAATCTAAGGGAAACAATAAAAAAGATCATAAAATAATATTCACATGAATATTTATTAATGCAGTAAATTGCATTCACATGAGCATTCAAGAGCTTTCCAAACAAAATGGAAACACATTCCTTCTTTCCCCCCTTTACTAGCATATAACTTTTAATTTTTTATGAACAGAGTTGAGATCAATATCAATAAGCTCTATTTCTCTTGCTTTGCATGTTGGGAAAATACAAAGCCAAGAGAGAAACTGCTCCTCTGAAATTGCATCTATGTTGGCAGTTTATTTTATGTTTCTGTAATTTTATTAGAACCACTTTACATACACACACACAAACACACACACACACACATATATCTATCTATATATATATCTATATATATCTATATATCCATATGATTCCATACACAGAATCTATAAAATGAGCTATTCAAGCTGCTGCAGTTTGCTATATAAACATATTTATCAGGGATAAATTGCCATTCAGCATGTACTTTGGAAAGAAAGAGCTACAAAAAAGACAGATGTATCTTCCTTTTCTTCTGATTTGTTTCTTTCCCTTATTTTAATACAGTCATGATTTTATAATTGGGACTATTGTTCAGCCCAGAAGATGAATAAAAAGAGCCCTATAGTCAAAGTACTCCAAGTCCTCACAATGTATTCTGATCAAGAACAGAAGTAAGGATAATGAGCCTGGATTCTTTTTATAAAAAAAGGACCACAAAGGTAGTGTTGAGATGATGTAGAAAAATCCACAGGAAGCTATTTGCAGGTTAGCAGAAGACTTACAACAGGATACCTAGCCTCCTCTTGTTCAGAACACCTTAGCGCTATGTAAGAGCTTGCTTGCTGATTTATACAGTGTGCTTGCTGTGTTCCCATCTGTTCTACAATAGCCAACCGTGACTTTTTACTTATTCTTCTTTTTGTTAACATATATAGAAACAATTGGTAAGGTATAACTGCATGAACATCTTTGTAAAACATCTAATGAGTCCAGCTTTTTCATAATTCAGATAAGTCACAACAGCCCGTGGTGATTTGCTATAAATGTTTCTGTTTTTCAAGAACGTGGGATGGGTGGAAATTTCTGAGAATCTGTGGTCAGAAAAAAAAATGCTGTCTCAAGTTATCATTTCAGAGCTTATCTGTCTTTAATGCTTTCCCCTCCATATTGACACACTCTCTTCTTCTGAAGTTTCTGGCTGTACTGAGTCAGCTTTCAAATGTTCTGAAACAACCATCAGCATGAGGTTCACAATCAACAAGCCTCTATCAATTTAAGAATGTTATTTATAGGCAAAAAGTGATTAGTTCTTTTTTCTCTGTGTGGCTCATATTCTCATCTTTTGTCTTATTAGCAGAATAGTCAGTTGGCTCAACTATGAGAACCGACACAATCCAGAATAGTTCCATTCTCTGTCTTCAGTAATTTTCAGAGCATTCTACAATTTCTTCACCCTTTTCCATGAAGCCATTTCTTTAATCTTTAGAAAGTCCTTCCTTTGTGATTCTCTTGACTCAACATTTTTGGATGCAAGGCTATCATAAGGCATTAGCAAGTTTGTAATGAATAATCTTGCCCTGCTTTCCAATTTAACCTTTATATACAACACATCCAAGGGCAATGAATCTATCTAAGTTAAATGGAAACAGCACTTTGAGGCACTCCTGAACATGAGATGACTGTGATGGATACCACCACTGAGTCCATCTCCTAATCCCATGAAAAGGGATCCCTTGCCAACCTTCCTATGCTAGAAGAATTCTGGTGTGCAATCAAAGCACAGCAAGGCTACTGAATGAGATGGCATACCTGCTGAAATATTCAAGGCCAGAGGCAAGGAACTGGTACTGAGACTTCTCAAACTTATTCTTTGAATTTTGTTTTGAGGAGATCCCTGAGAATATGAGGAATGCTAATGTCACGACTGTCTTCAAGAAAGGAAAATAAGCCGGTGTGTGGGAATTATCAAGGTATCGCCTTCCTTTCCACAGCAAGTAAAATCCTCACTTGCATCCTCCTAGACCATCTTCTACCTTTTGCTGAGGAAGTGCTTCTGGATTCATTGTGATTTCATCCTATAGGGCAATTGAAATGATCTTTATTGCTTGTCAGATCCAAGAAAAGTTTTGGGAACAACCTCAGGAGCTCTATATAGCTTTCATTGACTTTACTAAGGCTTTTGAATCCATCAGTTGTGAAGTCTTGTGGAAAGTAAAGTCCATATTTGGATGCTCTGAAAAGTACATCAAGGTCCTGAGGTTGCTGTATGATCAGATGACTCTTCTTTGTAGCAGATTGGAAACAGATCCTTTTGTCTTCCAAACTGATGTCAAGCAAGGATGTATCATCACGCCAACTGTGTTCTCCTTTTTATTTTATTTTTTTTGACTGTCATCCTGTTTCTCATTGAGGACTACCTCCTTCTGGAATTAACACTGAATGCCGAATGAATGGAGTGCTCTTCCATTTTTTAACTCCAAGACCAAAGTATTCAAAAAATAATCCTTGACCTTCAATATGCTGACACCTCTGCCATCCTTATACACACACTAAGGAAAACCTCCAGACTATGCTGGATCCCTTTGCAGAATCCTACTGAACTTTGGGCCTGTGTCAGTATCAAGGAGATTAAAGTGGTGTATCATCATGCTCCAGGCAATAACTGGGAGGAGCTGACTACAATGGTACCACCACCTCAACTAAGTGCAAGCCTGTTTTGAAGTAAAGTGTCTTACTCTCAAAGCAGAGAAGAGAGTGGAGGAAGGAAAGGAAGGAAATCCTGGCCTGTGGCCTACTCTGTCATGCAAAAAGATATGCAAGTTCTTCATGCAGATTTGTGGCTCAGGGACTGGACTCATAAGTCACCTCAGGACCTATCCATGAGCTGTGGTAGAGATCATCTGTAAATTGAGGGACTGCCAGCAATGACTTTTTGTCTAGCTTCAAATTACGTCCATTTTATAACTTTCTTTGTCATGTGCTATCATTATATTTCTATTGCACATATAGGCACTTGCTGCCTGTGATCTAGCCACATTTTAATCTTCTCTTTGATAAACTAAGTAGATTTATTTTCTGGAGAGTTTCAGTATAAGGCTTTTTCTCTACTCCACAACCCTTTAATCATTATTGTGTCTCTTCCTTTTTATTAGCATTTGTACTGAACCATACCATTTTGTACAGTATTGTACAAAATATTCCAAATAAGATTGCAGGAGGGCCAAATACAGAGCTAATATAATCTGTATACTTCCACTCAAAATTCTTTATATGTCAGAGAATCCCATTCAGCTTCTTTTCAGTGCTCAGACTGGGTTGCTTTTGATAAGACACAGGAACATGAGCCTTTTGGGGGGGCGGATAGGGTTGTGTCAGCCTTATCTAGTCAATGATCCTGAAGTCTTTTTCTTTGTACAACTAGTCAGCGTAGGGAGCTATCATTTAATAATAATAAGAGCAGCATTTTTGGCATTGGGTTCATGCTCCAGATACTTTGTTCTGAGCAGATCCAAACTCTCAAGATAGTCTGGTACTATGATTCTACTGTCAGTTACAAATTATCGCTCTTCAATACCTAAAAATTCTTGAATGAATTTTAGACCCGGCTTTGGAAAATGACCCCTTTTATACTTTTTAAGCAATCATTACTACCTGACTATACCTGTCCCATCATGTGGTCACTTTTCTGTCACTGAAAAAAACCCCATGACACATTTTCTTTCTGTCTCGGCCGGCCGATTGGTCAGAGCTGGCTGAGGGGAATGGTGGTTAATTAAGCAGACGTCAGGTGGGCTAGAGGTGGGACAGTGTATTAGTTGCAAAATAGATTTTACTTTCACCGCTGGTGGCTGCGACGCAGGCAGTAGGCTCACTTACATATATACAATTCAGGTTACCGCATCGAGTGTACAGACGAAAGCGTGCAGGGAAGGGGTACTTTGGGAGGTCGCTGACGGGGAGTCGTTGGTGGGTGATCAGTCCACCAAAGTCACTCTGCCACATGCTCAGAGCTCTTCACAGCATGCTCAGAGCTCTGCGAGGTCTTTCCTGCAACGTGGTCAGAATGTGCTCCGCTCCAATTTGGGCGGAAACTGAGAAGACTTTTATACTTTTAGAATAGCCAATGAGAATTTGCCAAGTTGGAATACTTAATTAGGCAGAACATAACAAATTTAGAACAATGCCAATCATACAGATGGGCGGTCTCAATGTCAATCATACGGAGGGGTGGTCTATTGTGTTAGGGACACTCACTTGATTTTGGTTGTGATACCTTCCTGTTCAGAAATCTTTGACTCAAGGATTAGATAATTTATTCCTATTCTCTGTGGACCCTTGGTGAGCATAGCATATAATTGGCTATTACATCTCCTCTTGTCCCCCATTTTTTGTTTTACAGCTCATCTAGACTCAGTAGCTCCAATATTTTTGCCATCTTGCATTTAATGCAGGTGCAACTGATGAAATGTAGAACTTGATAATGTTTCCCATGCTCCTGAACTTGTACTCATGGTTCTAAAATTCAATAGTAAACAAAAGAAATCACTAAAAGTTTGGAAAGCTCTCTTACATGTGTACAGCAGTACTGTGCTAGATGTGGATGACCTGCCAACATTCTCTCTAGATATAAATTATAGGTAATTTGTCATTTATATGAAATGATAGGTAAAATAAAATGGTCTGAATACTAGGAACCATCTTGTGAAGCATAGCAGTTCCAGCTGAAAAAAAAGCAAGTATAGAGAAAATGTAACATAGTCCGAGCACTTGAAGGGGAATAAAATTTAGGATTCAAAGTACTTATGTCCCTTGGAAGTTTTTGAAAATGTTACCCATACTCAGAGAGTATAGAGAGTGATTAATGTTTGGAGTTTTCATTTGTGTATCTTCTGAGCTACAGTTAATTTTTTTCAGTCTCTTTCTGCAGTCCTTTTCTCTTTTCTTTTCTTAGTATATTTTACTGCTACATTCTATTTCTGATGGATTACAGTATAGATTTTACTGAAAATGCAAGTTGTAAATAGAGCACTAATAACTATTTTAATCCATATCTGATAATGTCTGGGGAAATGCTTTCTCTTAGCTATTTGGTCCTGAATTTTGCCACAGAAATCATGCCATTGCAGAAGGGCTCACTTTCAATTCACCTATTTATATTTACAACTTTCCTGGCACAAATTGGTTTTGTCAATAACATTTGAAATAGGCTAAAGGAAAAAAAAAAAGAAATAATGCTTAAGCAGGTGGTTGTCACAAATGACAAGGCCCTCCTGAGAATTACCATCTGAGCATATGTTAAATATCATCCCTGCAAATAAGCTCTCATTTTAATATGTATTGGCACTGTTCAAATATATTTAAGACAATAAAATGAAGAGAGAATAAGTAAAGGGAAAAATTGGAAATAAAATCGTTATCCTATAATGCCTCATTATGAATAGTTTATATCTGATTCATGCTGAGAGTCTTTAAAAATGTGATCTACCTATTTCAAGTCAAATATGCAAAGCTAGATGTCAGTACTGATTTGTTTCATCTTTTTATGAGAGCTTCCCATAAGGCCTCCAAGCAATTGAGTTGCCCATGTTAAAGGAGGTGATCATTTTACTATTTTGGCATGTCATGCCCTTGTGGACGGACCTGTTTCATTCTATGTGGCAGCTTCTGAACTGTGCTGATGTTCAGAAGAGGAACTTGTTATTAAGGATCTTATACTAAGGCCTGAGCTCAACAGACACAAGTATGTAGTTTAGCTTACTAGATACAGATTTGAGACTTGGGAGCTGCAGAGTTCTTTATTAGGCCCTATTACTGGCGTATTACATGACCTTGACAAGTCACTCCACCTCTCTGCTCCTCCAGTTCCACCCATTGTCTGTCTTTCCGGTTTTATCATGTTGAATTACCCCCTAGCCTATAATCTCTAAATATGTGCTTGCAGGGCACCTATGAAGCCATGGCTTCACCTGGGTTTCTATGTATTTCTCTGATATCAGAATGTTGTTACTAGGGGCCTAGAGCTGCCTATGTCAACTCTGAGCAGTGGCTGTCCAACGCCTTTTTTAAACACCTCCAGTTACAGACGGTCCACAGTTTCCATGCTCGGTCTACTCCACTGCTGCACTGTTCTAACAGTGAAGATGTTTTCCCTGCTATCTAATCTAAACATCCTTTGCTTCAACTTCATGCCATTAGTTCACACCTTATTATCTGTAGGAAGAGAGAATAGGTGTTCTCCCTCTTCTTTATAGCATCCCTTCAAGTATTTGAAAAATCCTATCATGTCCTCTTATGTCCCACTTTTTCCTCATGCTAAACAGGCCTAGCTCTTACAGCCTCTGTTTGTGGGACTTTTTTTTTATCATCTGTGTTGCTCACCTCTGAATCCTCTCTAACTTCTCCATGTCCTTTTTAAAATGTGGAGCCCAGAACTGCACAAAATACTGTAGATGAGGTCTAACCAGTGCTGAGTAGAGAGGCACTATCATCTCCCCTGTTTTGCAGCTAACGCTTCTACTGATGCACCTAGAAACTGCATCACGCTGCAGACTCATATTGTCTGTCCGATCTATCAAGATGCTCAGATATTTCTGTATAGCGCTGCCATCCAGCCAGGTATCAGCCAATTTGTATTTGATTTTTTTTTATTACTCTTTCTGAGGTGTAGCACCTGGCATTTCCACCTTGAACTTCATCCTGTTAGCTTTCAATCTGTCAAGAACATTCTGATTGTGCTCCCATCCCTCAATGTGTTCACACTCCTCAGTTTTTTATCCTCCACAAACTTGGTCAAGAAGCTTTTTATGACAGCATCCAAATCATTAGCACTGACCCAGGACAGACCCCAGTGGGACTCTACTTAAAACCTGCCATTCTGACATGGATTGCCCTTTGCTTGTAGCTATTGAGACAGTTTCCTGTCTACCTTATAGTGGTTTTATCTAGCCCAAATTTCTCTAATTTGTTTGAAGGTCATGCAGGACTAACATGAAGAGGGTAATAAAGCATTGGAACGGTATTAAAGTAATGGAACAAAGGCTGTGGAATCTCCATCCTTGAAGGTTTTTAAGACCCAGCTTCTTCTTTCTATTCTGTATGGCTGACTTGGAGCAACAATGGTAAGTCCAGTTTAAGGTTAGTTAACCAGTCTAATGCTCTTGAGGAAAGGGAATGTATCTCTGCAATGCCATTGTCATATATGTATAGAGAGTAGAGTGTTATGTGGTTCATAATTTGATCAGGATTGCCACAGTCACAGCTAGATGAAGCTTCGGTTGGGATGATACATGGGAATGGTCTTACTTCGAGCAGGGGACTGAACTAGATGACTTCCTGAGGTCCCTTCTAACTCTAACTTTCTACGATTCTGTGACCTTGTCAAAACCCTTGCTGAAGCCCAGGTACACTGTACCCACAGAATTTCACTAATCCACTCAAGCAGCTACTTTGACAAAGAAGAACTATTTTGTTTGATACAATTTATTCTTAGGAGATCCATGCCGGTTGCTTGTGAACAGCTTTTCTTCCCTCAAATGCTTGCAAATGGGCTTTGTTATGATATGCTCCAGTAGCTTCCAGGGTAGTGAGGGGAGATTAATGGGTCTGTAGTTCTCCGGGTTCTCCTTTTTGCCCTTTTTATAGGGGGACATTATGTTGCCCCTTACTAGTTCTCTGGTACCTGCTCCTATCACTTCATGGCAGTCATTCGGAAATGTGTTTGTGAGAAATGGCTTTCATATGAATACAACCCCTTAGTTTTGTAATTCTTAAATGAGTTTTGTATCTGTAGAGATGAAAAAAACTCAAAGATAAGCTGTTTTATTTACAGCCTAGTTTCTAAATGGTGATATCTGGCCACAAAATGTCCAGTTTTATTTTAAATTTTGCTGATGGATGAAGACTGAATGTGTGGTAGTAGAGAGGGTAATTTAGTTAGCTTTCCCCACAAAGGTCTATGTAAATAACGCTGTCATCTTTTTCAAAAGTAGTCTTGTTCTCCATCTTTGAATATTTTTGAGGCTGAAAGATTGTATTCAAATACTGAATATTTTTTAAACTGGCGACTTAAGGATTTTTCATCATTGGTGCTGGCTAAGAATAACCTAATTTTAAACTTACTAGGCAAGTTCCAGGGTTGACCTTGCACCTGGTTTGTCCAAAGGCTTTGGACGTGGGCTTTTCCAGGGAGCCTAAGTAAAGGAAAGGCATAAGGCAGAAAGATCCCCACTTGTTAGTTCAATGAGTTAATTAAGAGGAAATGGATGTCCCAAGCCTCAGAAACTGAATACTTGCAGGAGAATCATAACATCAACAATCACACTATGGCAGTCTTTGTCTGATCTCTCTCTGCTCCTAAATCAGAGAAGAAGGGCTGATTTAGGGCTGATTCCATAGGTCAGCTAGTCCAGCCCCCAAACAAGTCCCATGGGTGGGTACTGCTGTGCCAGGCTCACTAGGCTATCTCTGAACTGCAGTTCCAATTCTGATTTCTCGAGTCGAGAAAACTGTAGATGGAGGAGCCTTATGGACTGAGGAGTTTATTATCTTAACTGTTTTTCTTATGCTAGTTAGAAAAAATTCTGCTTGTTTTACTGTTATTGTTCTAGGATATGGAAGTGTGTAGTTAGGTTCATCCTGTGATGGACTCCAGTTTTATTGTGATAATCTTGTTTAAATTATTATAATATTGTATGACTCTGCTTATGTCATTAGCCTAAGCACTGAGAATGAAGGAGTAAGTGCCAGGGCTACCCATGTGCAGGACAAGAGAAGATGAGCCTTTGGCATCAACAGTCTTGAATGCCTTTGACATAGCAACAAGGTGAGATACCGGACACTTAAGAGATGTCCAGAGATTGGAAAAAAGCAGCTTGGCAGCTCCTAATGAAAAGAGTTTGGGGATTAAGGAAACTAGAAGCTCTGGGGAGCTGAAAAGATCAAAAGGGAGTATCTTTGTGGGTACTCAAGCCTGTGTAGGCTGATTTGAGGATAGAGGGACTATTTAACCCCTTGGAGAGGCCAGAGAACCTCTGGCTAGGTTGTCTTTGACCCAGTAAATGTCTTTACCAAAGAGACTGTCTGCTATGATGCTTAGGATTAGGGACAGTACGGGGTCTCCCCAGCAGGAACTGTTTATGTTCACTCCTTGAGTCAGGGCCATGGAGAAGCAGGGATGGTGAGGGACTGAAAGGCCAATGTCACAGGAGTTAGAAGGAGCTTGGTCTACCCACTTGCTAGAAAAACCAAGCTTAGCCAAGTTTCTCAGACACCAGGCAAGACCATAGTGGTCCTGAGCAAACAATCCCAGAGGGCACTCTGTGACACATGACTGTGTGTGAGACAGCTCATAACATCTATGTGGGGAAGCCAGTTCGATAGTTCCTGAAATCAAAACACCCTTAAATAAGTCTCATAAGGTGCTCTTGAATTCTGTATGTAAACTTCAAAGAAATGTAGGTAGTCCTGTGTAAATTTTGGTACATCCAGAGTATCATGAATCTACATGAGCTCCTTTGGCTTAGATCAAATCAATGAAGCAAATCGCTGTCCCCAATTTGGGCTGAATCTGAATACAAATTGAATAGGGTGCACTTTGCATATTCCTGCTAGCCAGCAGACAGCCCCCACGCTGAAGTACCCTCATGCAGCTGCCAGTATGGATGAAAAATATTGTTTCAGTTTCAGATTTGTCATTTTGAAGGGACAGTGTTTCATTTTACTATTTCAAAGCACTGTTCTGTTTTGTTTTGTTGAAACTGTTTCACAGTTTTGATGCTGTTTCGATGTGATTTGCGTGTTTCACCTGCCTGAATCACAAAAATGCACATACCCTTGCCATTTCTCACCTGATTTGGATGAAAATAGTAGGGATGGTAGCCCTTTCTGAGGCCATGAGGTTTGTCAAGTTTCAAGGAGATAGGTGCAGGGGTTTGGGGAAACTACATCTCTAACTGTTCAGAGCAAAACTCGTGATGTGTGTGACTTTGTTTTCATTCCGCTCTGCCTTAACACAGCAGGGATGCTAACTAGCCCTGTGTGAATAGAGAAGTATTTGGTTTGGATTTGGATTCAGGCAATACGGAGGACAGTGATTCAGTTTGGAGATTTAGATCACTGTCCCAAATTGATTCAGCTGAACTGGCTTCGGAAGATTCAGAGCTGATTCAGATTCAGAGTTTCAGCCATACAGTATAATTGTGAATTGCTGAAATGTGTATAACTTTATCATTTTTTGTCTGATTCACATACAAAATTTAGGATGGTAGCCCCTTCTGAGGGCATGAGTTTCTGGGAAACTGTACCTCAAAGTCTTGAAAACAAAACTTGTGTCACCTGCATGTGTTAAGGTGCAGGGGGGTGAAAACTGCAAGCCTGCTAGGCCCTGCTGCAGCTGTGAAGCCTGCCGGGTTTCAAGGAGATAGGTGCAGGGGCCTCTGAGAAACTGCACTTTGTCATGGAGTAGGGTGCAGTTCATAGGATCATCTGTGAAAAGTGGTTTGTAAATTCAAACAAGCACTGAACCTCACTAACCTTATCACCAGAAGCCAACTTCCTACTGCCCAAAACACACAAAATGGATCCAGAACATGCCATGACAAGACATGGAAAACCTGCCAACATATCTCCAGTATGGAGATATTTTCACAATACATGTCTTCATCAGGGCACCAAATGCCCTGATGGAAAATACGTAGGAGACACCAAGCAACAACTGCACACTAGAATGAGCGCACACCGAAAATCTATGAGACCAATAATATCCAACTGCCTTTCTCTAATCTTTTTGGCTTGATCCTCAAAGGGAATTTACAAACCACTTTTCACAGATTAGCCTATGAACTTCACTTCATCAGCCTCCTGGATACAGAAACTCATGGACTCAATAAAGACATTGAAATCATAACGCGCTACAATCTGCTGGACACTTGACTCCTCAGGTAACTCTCCATTTTTATCTGCTATATCCCCTCACCTCCACCTCTGTTTCCTTTTTTACTGACTATCTTTCTTGCCTGCATTGCATGCCAGCCTCTGGCATCTTTACTATTCTGTCAAGCCAGGAAGAACACACACACCAACTGCCTATGATTCCAGATGAAGGGTTTTTGAACCCCAAAGCTTGCTAAGATATATTTCTGACCCAAAGAACATATATATATAAAAAATTAGTGGCATTTTATTTTAATCACAGTAAAACATGGTTTGGGTTTTTTTTAATCAGAGAACTTGCAATTTTTCAACAAAGAAAACCAGGATTTCTGCTGATGACTTACTTGTTGAAGAGGTTGATATTGTTAGGAGTCTCAAATGAATTATTTGACTCTGTATGCCCTGTAAAAGCATCAGTATGTTATAACATGAAGATTGGAACCAATTTTCTTAAAGTAAGGAATAGGAGGTGCATGCCCAAATACCCCACAAATATGTCATCATAAAGGGTAATAGCAGCTTTTTCCAGGTGAATAAG
The DNA here is from genome assembly GCA_030014935.1 of Caiman crocodilus. Lineage (NCBI taxonomy): Eukaryota > Metazoa > Chordata > Crocodylia > Alligatoridae > Caiman > Caiman crocodilus. The sequence goes on from JAGPOW010003395.1 coordinate 33,391,854, forward strand.
GAAGGATAGTAACAAAGGATGGAAGAATAGCTTCCATTAAGATTTAGATTTTATCAGTATGGTTTGAGCACTGGCAGAATGAAGGATGAGCAATTGCATTTCCTCATCTTTTAAGAAAGATGGGCTTCATTTTCCTTCTACTTTTTTGTAGCTGCATAAACTGGTGCAAAGTAGAGCTAGAGGGTTCACAGGTCAAAGTTAATGACTTTTCCTTGTGCAGGGTGTGTGTGGTTACCTGGTGTTCAAAAGTGTCATGTCAAGCACAAGACACTACAATCTTTAATTATGGACCGTGTGCACTTCAGTAGAAAGAAGAATGTTGCTCCGAAACCACCAGCTGTGATTCTCATTTACAGAAAGGATCCTGTACATCATTTTGGCAGTCTACAAGGACATGACAGTACACATTAAATGTATTTCCATCCACCCCCCACTTTCCTCTGTAAGACTGCTAAATGATATTCCAGTCCATGGTGTCTAACAAATCAACTTAAGGGATATTTGGTTTTGTGCATTTAAATTATTCAAATTGTCGAAATATGAAATTGTAGTTTTGAGAACAAATTTTCCCAGCATGTTGTAAGCAGGAAAAAACAACATAAGAGACTAAAAATCGCCTTAGGGATTAATGGATGAATCCCATCCTTAACAGAGAAGGGGTAGTATAAAGACTACAAAAACAACATAGAGAAATGCATCTGGGAATCAATATTTCATAAACATAAACCAGAGTTTTCAGCTGGTCTAAATTAATTTAGGACAGCAGAGCCTGATGAACTTCATCCTGGGGCTCTGAAGAAATGAGAGACGATCCTGGAGCCCTTGACAGTAATATTTATGAAATTGTGCGAAACAGACATGGTACCAGAGGGATAACTAGGGCCCAACACAGTGTCCTCCTTTAAAAGGCAAAGAAATTAGGACCTGGCAAATTATAGATCTCACCTTAGGATCTGGGATATTCTGAAATATGTCATAAGGAAGACCATTTGCAGGCATTTGGAGGAGGAAAAGCTGTTCATTAGCAGCAGGCATTGATTTACTAAGAAGAAATCATGACAAACAAACTAGATTTCTTTTTCTGGCAAAGTAATTAGGAGGGCTGGTGACAGGAATGCTATAGAGTACCTGGGCTTCTGACAGGCTTCTGACAAAGTCTCACATGACCCTCTCATAAACAAATTGGAGAAATGGTGACTACATAAAACTACTACAAGATCAGTAGACAACTATCTTGGTAGCTGCAAGCAAAATGTAATTATAAACTGATCTATGTCAGAATGGTTGGAGGTTTCGAAGCGAGTCCCACAGAGGTCTGTCTTGGGCCTGGTGCTGTTCAATGTGTGCATTAATGATTTGGATGCTGGCATGCAGACAGCAACAGTGTAATAATGAAACTGTGCCCAGAGCATGCCACACACAGGCAGTGGCAACTTCTGGTTGCTGTTATGATTGTGATCACGTGGCTCCAACAAAAGCTGAGCAGTTTTTTTGTCTCTCCCCAACCCCCAACCCACACACTCCTGTTGGTGCCTGGGTTGATTATGTTATTATGTTTTAGTAATAGGTTGGTCTGGATAGGGACAATTCTGCTGCAGGAAGCGGGGACTAGATGGTCCCTACTATGGAGGAAGTCAAAACACCCCCCTACAGAATGTACCAGTCTGACGATGAAATAAAATTCCTTCCACAGCCCAAATGGTGCAGTATCTCTGGCCCTGAGAGGAGGGGCAAGACCTTTTAATCAGGAACCTCCCTGGGCTTTTAGTCCTAGCAGGAGATCATATGCCAAGATCCTCTCTTCTCTGCTTTAGTATCCTCATAAATAATGAATCTGTTATATCCCTGATGGCTGAAGATACTAGGTGTCCTGTAAGTGTGCTGCCTGTTGTAATGGGCTTTCAGGTGAAACTCAAATGACTGGAACTATTTAATTATTACCTTTTTTGTGAGGGTTGCTTAGTTTACTGATACCCTGTCTAATCTACAGTTTCTAAATCACAAGAAGGAAAGTAACCCTGTCTAGAAGGTAACTTAACATAGTTGTTAAATTACAGTGAAACAATTTTACAATTTAATATTTCTCGTTTCTCCAAGCACTTTCTGCTGAAAATGACTTTTTTTTTAGGGTTTTGAATGGTTTTAAGATTTTTAACATAAGTATGGTATTGAACATTATATGGATAGTTTTTTTTTTAATGCACTTATTTCCTAGTACAAGGAAAACCATAAGTCTGAAGCTAGGGAGCAAGTCCTCGAATCAGACATTTCACTTGGGCTTGCTGCAAAGCAGTAGAATTGTTTGGAAACTTCATTGCCAGTATATTTCAGGCATATGCCCTTCTTGTTGCTTTTAAAGACAAAACTGGTGTGTTTTGTCTTTAAAAAGAACAGAAACAACAAGGGAGGGGTGGGGAGGAGCTCATGTTTTAAGACACTGCCACTGAAGTTTGGTTAACAAATTAGAAAACATATCACAAACCCTGCAATTACCTCATCTCTCCTTCTGTCGTGTTGCCATGAAAGGAAAAATGGGACGTAAGGGCAGACTGGAATAGACTTTATCCCTCTGTTATGAACAGACTTTGTACATAGGAGAAAGACCTTCCCTGAAACACCATGGGAGACCTTCGGAGACCATCTTGGGAGGGCATCTTGGATACAATTCTGAGGACTTATCTTCATTAGAAAATGTGCTATATTGTTTCTCATGGACATACTTTTATTCCACACTGGGTGTATCTACAAATTCATTAATGTGCAGTAGTTGCTTAATGAAGAACTAACTAAATGCACAGTAACTGTAGTTACTGTGAAGTAGCAGCACTGGATGGTTTTTCTGTCATGCTTACAAGGTTTTTGACCGGCACGCTAGTGTGCAGTGTCATTATGCTACTGCACAGTAATCATCTTGAGCTTAGTACCCACTGCAGCCAGATCTGGAGCCCTGGGGTTAGGGCTGTCCATTAGGGGAACAAGCTACAGGAACTGTTTACTTGTTAGGCAGAGAAGTGTTTCATTTCCTCCTGTGTGTTTTCTCTGGTGCCAGGAATCTTTTATTCTTTTCCAAACACTGATGCAATTTTGCCAGGAGGGGTAGTTAGATCGTGTTCCTGGGAGGTAGATGTGGGTTTGAATGTCCATTGGCTGAGGAGGTGACTGAACCCCACTTCCTGGGGGAGTGGTTTAACCAGCAGCCTATTTTGTCTCCATCTCCTCCTTTTACGTGTGAACAGCCTCGAGAGGGTCCAGAGGAGGGCCACTAGATTGATATACGGGCAGCAGGATAGGCCTTACGAGGAGCGTCTGAGGGACCTGAACCTGTTCAGCCTCAGTAAACGGAGGCTGAGGGGGGACCTGGTGGCTGC